>JAHBOF010000050.1:0-648958 GCA_020736565.1 Coprinopsis sp. MPI-PUGE-AT-0042 | reverse complement strand
CCCCAAGATACTCACTCTTGTAATGTCATCGTTTGCTGGTCATGGGCCTGACGTTGTTGCACAATGCACCTTGAAGACGATTCTCTCGGTCCACATGGTTCTGTGCCTAACGCTCTGTGTGTACCTGGCAGCCTTGACAGCCACTTACGGTTGCCTAGGGTACAGCTTGGTTCTTCTGGGTTCTTATGATCACAGGCGCCTAGTTGGCGGGTAAACAAGAGCCACAGCTAACGTGTGTCCGGTTGTCAGACTGTGGGACCATCGGCATGCTGAAGAGACTCGTATCAAATTCTTGTCAGGCTTCACTCGGCGAAGGTATTGAATGCAGTACAAATCTACCGCACAAGCCCCTGCCTTGACTTGTATCTGCATCTTTGATGTGGGGGTAGAGAATCTTTATATCCCTCTTTTTCAGCTCGCCGCGACAGTGAGCGTCGACGACGCCAGGCCCATATAACCTCTCAGTCCTCCGCAGCCATGGGCATTGGAGAGGTAGATCCTACCGAGAAGTTGATCTCTCAATATATCAGCTCAACGTATACTAATGTAAGCTGTTGCCTCCTGGAGTTCAGCGATGATAGCTAACGATCAGCTTTCAGTACCTGATATGTAACACCATGCTGTTCTCATTCATTCCGTATTGAAACTGAAAGCGAGGTCCAGGTGCCTGTTTGACTCTCCTCGTAAGTTTTTGAAACTCTCTGACTGGGCTGGTCGGCTGACAACCTCAGGCTCTGGATACCTCCAAACGCTTGGAATAGAGGTACCAATATGCAAGTGAAGGCTTCGCTGTAGCTGAAGTATGAGCAGATCAGTCTACTCTGGCCAACACCCTGGACGCCCGTGAAGGTCGTCTATTCCATAAACAGATATCTACCTTTTGTTGCGCTCGCAGTCCTAGCGTTCTGTTGGTCTGCCTTCTTCAAAGATCTGCCCTTCGCTAACATAACTATCAAGATAACGACTCCCCTCCTTATGTATCACCCAAGGCAAGCTGCGAATCTTCGTGACGTGGCCGTGCCTTGCTTAATTGTTCCTTCAGGCGTGTCAGATCCTGTTCTCGGCACCCAGTAGTAAGGGCATCGAACTAGCCTTCCTATTTCAAACTCATAAGCATCTACGTTTAGTGGGAATCGCTTGCACTATCCTCACCGCAGATAGTGAGTCACCCTCTTCGACCTGGCCGGTGATTTTTCTGACTTAGCCAGTCCTTCTCTATATCCGGCTGTACGCGCTTTCTGGAGGCAGCGCTGTATGAAAATATTCTTGACTGTCCACATCTCAGTGAGCAACTTTTGCTAACGACTTCTTCCCCTACTGAAAATCTTGTAGGTAATTGTTGTGATTTGCTTGACCTGCTTCGCACTGTACCTCTCTCGCGCCACCGCTGGATTACTTCGCCCTACCCAAACATTCAGTCTTGCGTCGGTCAAACATTAGGGTCGGGTCGTTTTGTGTTGATTTGCTATGCAACACTGCTCTACAGCTCTCTGTGTACGTCGCTGAACTATCTTTCGGTGACCTTTCGCTCAATCTTTGAACAGTCACTGCAGCCCTATCGCTTTGGTTTGCATTGCGTATGTACTGGATCACGCCAAACAGCCGGTTGATGAATATATTCTATCGAGACGGAGCGTTCTACTTTGTCACCATTGCTGGTGGGTGCTGTGTTTCAAGCGAAAAGTGCGAATTGACGAGTCGCTCGCTCAGTCATGTCGATCACCAATGCAATCGTTGCGATGGTTGCCCTGTACGTCTCCCCTTGAAAGTGCACTGGAATCATCGCTGTGACTTATACTTTCCGAAATCTAGGTTAAATATCGTTTGCTTCTAGCGGTGTAGGTTTTCGTACACTCAGGCTCTGGATTTTACTCAGTGTATTCCGGCAGGCCGCAGGGCGTGGCGCACAACGTGCTTGCTGCACGGATGGTTCTCCACCTCCATGAAACGGCCCTAGATGACATGGGTTTCTCCGTCGACCTGGACAGTCGTATTGGCCGAATGACTTTCGCTCCGCCCTCTGAGATTGATGTGAATAAGCATAGCTCAGCGACCAAAGTGCGCGCCTTCTTTGCTTCCATGCCTACGTCCAATTTCTAACCACTAGCGCAGACCGAAGTGCTGCACCACGTATGACCTTCGCCTAAGGCACTCTACTCGAGGGCCAGTATGCTTCAACTCGGCATCACAATGTATCCCTGTACACATTCATTTTTCACACAAGTTGACTTGCATCTTCACATCTAATTCATTCTGTGCGCTTCGTCACACTCCCTCACGGCCACAAGTTCCTTTTTGGCTGCGTAGATGATCCAGTTCCAATAGAGATCATCGGCAAAAATAGTAATGATGCCCTTTCCCGGCTTCCATCTTTTCGATGGCGAGCAGCAAGCGATCATCTCGAGGTAACCTCACGGAGTTCTAAACATCGCCTCCTAGAGCAACGCTTCTTATATGTTCTGACTGCGCCCATACATTCCTTCCCACACAGTCCCCTATGGGATATACAGCGTCACGACAACGCCAATGTCGCCTCAAGTATTGAGCGGAAGCGATGGCCAAGTCCCTCAATACGAACGGGCTCGGGCCAATTTCGTCAGTCCTGGCCGTCTTTTATCACTGTGTCGTTGTGGCTTATTGTCTGCCTGACCAGTCAGCATCGTGTAGGTCCCGTTTCGTTGTTCCATCCTTCTGTATCAGACTCATCGGGGACTTGTATGTAGTGGTGACTTTGACTCTCTTGGTGAACAAGCCTTTCAATCGCGCTGGAAAACATTTGCCAAATATGACACGATACAGGTCTTGGAGGCGTTCCAAATGCTGGAGCTCGAGGTATGGCCTAGTATCCTTTTCTATTGAGACACTACCAAAGGCGCAAAGGTCGACTTGATATGGAAAGTGACAACATGGGGATGGATCAAGGGCCTGTATATTGCTAACCGGACTGTCCCCTTCATCCTCCTGCTATTTACGGCAATACGTACGCATCTTTCAGGGCCATCTCCTCGCGGGCTTGAACCTAATGGTGACTTCGATAGCCTTTGGACTACGGAATCCTTCGTCGAGGGTACGAGCCTTGTTTTCAAGTTCAGGTGTGCACTTGCTGAACAAGTAACCACAGTTGTGCGATGGTGTAGCTGGAACTGCGATCAGTGAGTCCTATGGGCAGATTCGAGTATTGATTCGTCTTGATGGGTGCTAGTCGCCATTCCCGTTTCGCTCCTACTAGCGGAAGGTATGCATTGACCCTATACGTTACAAAGACGAATTCTAACCAAGCTTACAGCAATTCTATACATCAGGCTGTATGCTCTATCAGGTTGTCAGCGGTGGATGCGGATCTTCTTGTATGTACACGCGCCCGTTAGTGATCCACCTCTCGCTGGAAGTGCCTTATCATTGGATAACACATGTCGAAAGCCAGATTGTCACTATCGGGGCCTTAGTGACTGTGTCTCTATTTGCCAAGCAAGTCTCCTGTACGTGTAGGATATTGTTATTCTGGTATTTGACCTCTCACCCTCAGCAGGGGGGCCTTCAGAATACCCTTCGAACCCATACGGATGCTACATCAGAAGGACGAAAAACCTATTCGCAGTGGTGTCATACGGGATCCTACTTTACAGTGGGCTAGGTTGGATCGCTCCTCGCCATCAATTGAAGCAGAATGCTGAGAGCTGACTTCTAGTGACGATGGCTTTATCCGTTTACTTTGGAGTTCGCAACTACTGGACAATGCGAGACAATGCGTTGATCAGGGTATTCTATCGAGACGGGACCTTCTATTTCATTGTCTTGGCCGGTCAGTGCCAACGTTAGGGAGGAGCGAAATGATCTACTAACCGTGGTTCCTCCATATGCTAGGGATGGCGATTGCGAACGGGTTAGCCGCTCTACTTCTACCAGTGCGTTGTACATCTACAGAGAAAGCATGCAAATGGTAAGTTAATACCGACGATTATCTCAGGTCGGTTACCAGTTCCTGCTTGGACCGTGAGTCTTCAAACTCGAGGCCGTATATAAAGCTGTTGACCCAGCCACAACAGACTTCAAGCAGCCGTTCATAGTATTCTAGTCACCCGTATGGTGTTGGATGTGAAAGCCCAAGGTCACTCCGATGAGATAAGTGCGTACAGGGAGTCAGACGGACCACCAAGTTGGTCCAGTACACACGAATGGGGTTCAGGTAGTGAGCTGGGAGGGGTCTAACAGCAGCATTTCGTCTTTACCTGGCATGGCTAGCGATGATTGCATATTACTATGATCTTGTAAATCGAATACCTGAACGTGGAAATGTGGAATACCAGGCGTTGACATAGCGTTCATCTGGTTCTAGTTCATTTTGGAGGCGCCCTGGGGCTAATGTAGTCGGAATGCATGAGACAGATTTCATCGAAACTGTGTATCGAGAAGCTCCTGCGCTAGCCTATATGCCAGCCGCTGGTAAAAATAACTTGTTCAAGCTTCCTTGCCATCGAGATCAGTAGGGGACTCGCTCAGTTTGGCTTCTGTAAGGGCGCCTGGAACGAAGGTGCCTTTCCTGAGCTCTCTCTCCGCGGCTCTTGTGACGTGCACCTTTGCGTATGGCGTGTTGGCGACAAAGACCGGCGTGTCCGAGAACAAGGCGTCCATTTCTTCGAGGCGGCGCCCAGCCGTTTCAGGAAAGAAGGCCCAGATGAAGAGCGCACTATTCGAGAGCCATATGAGCAACGGTCGTTGGGAAAACTAGGCTGGATTAAGCGTACTTGGTATGACCACAGATGGCGAACACCAGATCTTTTGAAGTTGGCATCAGTGGCTCTGCGTTAACCCATAGGAATAGGAACCTACAATACTTCCAATCCGATATTTCCGAATGCAATGGGCGTTACTTGTGCAATGAAACTGGAGGACGTTCAGAATGGGCGGCAGCAAGAAAAGGGCCTCTCGTACAAGTTGGAGATCCACGAGCTGGAGCTGGTGATCGCAGTGCTCTTCGCTCTGGTGCGAGTGAGAAGATTTCGGCAGGGTAGCCCAAGAGAGCGGGCCGATGCATGAGCTGAAGAAGAAGTTGAAGGTCCAGGTGGTTATGATAAAGATCTGGGAAAGTTCAGACAAATGTTGCTCATCGACAGGGAAGGAAGACCTACGTAGTGTGCCTGTTAGTCAGGATGGATTACCGCTAGTGAGTACTCGAAGCCGCGCGTCTCAAGGCCAGCCCTTACCGCTCACTAAGGCGAATGGCATGAATATGGATACCGATCTTATCAGTTAAACAACAAGACTTACTTATCAACAGTTCCTGGGTATCGAGCCATTAGCACAGCGCCAGCGACAAAAGACAGGCCAGACGCCACGTTGCCGATGATGAGTGGCTTGCGGCGACCTGTTCTATCCACCCAAAACACGCGCAAGCCTCGCCGATGAGAGCAATGATGCTGTTGATCGACTGGAACAGCAAGATGCGGGCAGTCGTGAATCCCATTGTCGCAAAGATCTACTGAATGCTTAGGGTCTACGGCCTTTGAATGCACAGGCGAACGCACCGTAGTGGAGTAGTACTGAATCGCGCTGACTCCAGTCATTTGAACAGAGAACTGAAGGATTACCCGAGAGAGAGTCGTCGAAGGTTGCTCGGTACAGTGAAAAGTTCACTCCAGCTGTGGAAACCTTAGAGAAGGGCAAGTTAGAATAATGATCAGCGCACGTAGATTCTCCGATATCCTTTGCTTTGTCAAGTCTGCCCGAATGTCCATCATTTGGCTTTGGACAAAGGAATCGTTAATATCTCCTCGAGCGTGTAGGCGTGCCAACGTCGCTTGAGCTGCATACAAAAGCTCAATAAGTGCGTTGGAACGAAGGAGTTCTTGGCGATTATTACCTTCGTCCATGCGGCCTCTCTCAGCCAACCATCGGGGGCTGCATTGCCAAAGTCAGGTTACCGCAGCTGTTGATGAGGCTTGGAGAACGACGTACGATTCAGGAAGCAGAAGTATGAATGCACACAGCGGGATGGCTGGCAAAATCTGGAGGCCTAGTGGAATCCTCCATTCTGCTTGGGTTCCTCTCAGACCTGCTGTGCAGCCGTATGTCTAAACTTTCGTCAAAATCCAAGCTACCTTCCACGAGACGACGACAACCCACAATCCAGGAAGCAAGGAACGCTGACCAAATTGTTAGACAGTGCCTCAGGTGCAGCAGGGCCTTCATACCTCCAATTCCCAACATGAACTGCTGAAGTGTGGTAAGGCGACCGCGTATACTAGGGTGGCAATTCAGCTTGGTAAAGCGGTGCTAGGTCAGAAACGATGCCAACTCCGAAGCCTGCAAAGAAGCGCCCGGCGGCATCATTTCATAATTGCGAGCGCCTGTCTGCAGTGCCTCCTCCAAGTCTGGCAGCGTGAGACTCGACTATCAAAGAATGTCCGTACATACGAATAGACGATGGCCCCAATCTGGATTGCCTTTCTGCGTCCCAGTTTGTCGGCAATGTACGCGACAGGGAACATGCCTGCAAAGCTGAAAACAATCGAGGTCAGCTTGCCTCCCGTCCTGCAAAGAAGGCTCGGACCATCCAAGGACTGGTTCGGCTGATAAGCACGGGCTTACAACCAATTTGAACACACGCACCGAATATACTGGTGATGAGACCAAGAAGGTTTGGATCCTCGTAGCGTGGGCCCATTGTCTCCTGAGTATCTCAAGCGTGAGGTCGCTTTCCATTGTGAACGTGAAAGAGCCGCACAATGAAGTTTGGAGCGGGCAGGACACCCGCGATGACGCCCAGGTCATATCCAAAGATGATACTCCCAAGACCTGAGGATTTCCATTCAGACCAGCGGGCTGCTAGCAGATAGAGACGCACTGGCAAATAGTCCACATAACCAGGTATAGATCTTCGGTGGTAGTCCCATTACTTGATCAGGGGTTTGATGACTGAGACGGGTAGGTCAGGGTCTGCAGAAAAGTAGGTTGCGCATCTCCTCATTCTTTATGTAGGGGTGCAGCCTATCTGGCTTCTGAAAGGTCAGCGGGAGACAGCGGACCGGTTATGGGTGGTGTGTGTAGAAGCATTACAGCTTCGTATGGCCATCACAACATGAGGTATGGCTGAGAGAGGACGCGTGCAATTTATGTCACAGTATAGGCGAATGACCTGCCTAACTCCGTTCTAGAATCTAGGTGTGGGAGATATGCCTCCCCAATCATAGGACACTCTGCGACCCACAGCTACAGAACCCGCTTCAACGGTGCGCTCAGTCCAGGCTCAGTCACTCGTGGGCCTTTGGGGGTCATCTTCAGACCGTGGCCGAGTATTGTATTCCGCGACAGAGCGTCATGGGGCTGATGGTTACGTTACATTCCGAGGTCACAAGCTGGGACAGAAGGCTCATTGCGTTGAGCCTCTGGCTCAGCTTCACGCTAGGGTGAAGACTAGGACTATGACGAAAGTCAGCAGCGTGAACAGTGCCAGGTTCTCGAATGCTCACTTTGGAAAGAATGTTTCTTTAGCTTGTACGATCCTTCAAACTTGTCCTCCCTTTGCTGAGTCTTCACCTTCTCTCCATCGAATCCGTTGGTCGCTTGATATCTTCATGCCAGATCTCATAGACCTTGACGGTCTCATTTAGGCTGACGGCAGGACCAAAGAGGATCGGCACAGTAAACCCCTCGCTAGCATGGCGATTCAAGAGGGCAACACGGATCTCCTGGCCGCCCTGAGGAGTTGAGGCTGCAACCGCACTGACATCAACGTATTTGGTGAGTTTCGCCGAGCTCGGTGTGTGAAGTGTAAGGTCCTTCACAAATTCGGGCTTGGTGGGTCCTGTGTACACGAGGTCTTGGGACGGGGTGGATACGTGAACATTGAGCGATGATCCTCGCATCAGGTTTGAGAAGAGATGAAGAGGATAATAGGTGGTTTGGCGGAAGAGTCCTTCTGGGAGGTGATGATTGGCGAAATGACATTGACCGACCTGTCGAATGTTAGGAAGCAATCATACACAAAACGTATTCGACTTACTGGGCGATGCACGCAATCTTGACAATATCAGCGGTCCGTACAAAGACGTTCAGCCAGGCGGCAACAGCTGCATGCAAATATTAGCATCTAAGGCCAAGGAGCGGCACAGGAATACAACCTAGGGCATCCGAAAGGTCGTAATGCTCTTCCGCTCCCTTCTCACCCGGAGCACGGATGGGGTCCCTTGAAACACGTCGATGGGGGAGAAGTGGTACATTTTATGAAGACGCACCATACGTTCCATTCGTCGAAACACCTGTTAAATTCATTTAGCCACGGAACAACCCTCTCGGTCATGACTTACACGGTCAGTTCCTTTGATAAATTATTCTCTATCTTCGCGAGGTCTATGAGTGATCGTGATATTTCGATGGCCTTCTCCGCTGCGGCGGCTATGAGATAGACCCATTAGCTATCGAGCATCTTCAGGATGGTTGGAGACAACGAACGGCCCATAACGTTCACTTCATGTTTCCCTTGGCTTACGGTATAAACTACGGAGAAGTCAGCTGCTGAAATGGTCTATCATCAACAGGAATTACGGTGTATGGAGTGGAAGTCAACCACAGGTGCTAACTTCTTGAGAGTAACGCGGTCCCAGTCTGTGCATCCAGTTTCTAAAGTAAAGGTCAATTTGCCGTACATAAGTATTGTGATGTGCAAATCGCACCTCCACACGAGATGAGCTTGATGCTGGGGTCCAAAAGGCGGAGGGCCTTTGCCCATTGGAAAGCTTTCTTTGCGTAGTCCTGCGATTCCATCTGGCCGACTAGAAGACGTCTGTGAGCGAGCACATCCCCATGGCGGCTCCAGGAGACATACCTTGCCAAGGTCCCCATACCTCGTTGCCTGAGGGGTGATCAGCGACACAGCCAGTACAGTCTTACAGGATGGCTGACCAAGAGCCCAGTACTAAGAGCAGCGGGGCATTCGTAAGATCATACGATGGCATCGGATGGCAGGGATGGCTGATGGCTGACCTTGACATTATAAGGCGCCTCGTGCCCATTCTTACGACGCAGATTGGCAAAGTAGGTGTTGGCAGAGCTAGGAGGTGTTAGTTTCTAACAAGGAGCTGGGTGGCATGACAACATACCTGTTGCAGTATTCTAGCCAAGCTAACGCGTCTTCAAGGGTGCCTGTTCCCATGTTGAGGCAGATAAAGGGTTCCACGTCCATCTCACGACACCATTGAATGAATTCATCTAGAAGCCTTTAGCGGTATGAGAAGTCAAGCGCAAAAACTAACATACCAGTTCCAAAATGATTGCTTTCCTCAGTCAGCCAAGCAAGCTCGGGACGCCGCGGCCGCAGCTCCCTGGGGCCAATGCCATCTAAATTGTGTGAAACACAACTTTGAGCGTCGCGTTCTAGTCAATGGAGCACACAAGGCCGACCTTGCCAGCGGTAGCTACTAACAAAATTCCTGCCAGAGGACAGGTAATGAGCGACATTGAGTGGGGGATCATGCCTTCACTCACCCGCCAGGGTAGCGAACCAAAGGCATCTTAAGCTCTTTGAGCACCTCCATCACATCCTTTCGGAAGCCTGTGTTGCATCCGAAAGGCCATTCTTGTTCTCTGGGTCGTAGAGGCCACCGTAGATACATCTCCCCATGTGCTCAGTAAATCCAGAGTAAATGCGGGGATCGACTTCATCGATGACACGGGCAGGATCGATGTGGATGGAAGGCGAAGGGAGAGGCATCGTGTTGGTCCGCACGGTAGTAGGCGACTTGCAAAGAGCAGGGAACTTCTTGAAGGGTTGGCGATATATCTCATCTCTTCGCGGCGACCGGCTCCTCACCGGTTCCAAGTGAAATGTGATCACAAGGAACGTCAAACATATGGAAGGTGACGGTGCTAACGGTCCGCCAGGCCGTTCGGCTGCTGTCATGCAGAGTGTCTTCGCGCTGCGGATATCGCGGATCGAGATCGGGTTCGCGTACAAATGTTAAAATTAGCATACGGGCCGCTTGGTATGGGGTAAGGGTAGGTGGGTACTTCGACTTCTACAGCTTGCGCTCCTGGACCCTGTGCGAGAGCCTCGATATCACCTTTGGAGGTTTCGCATCCTCCTTGCTAGGCATGTCGAAGTTGAAACGAGTCTTGCCCCCATAGCTCCATTTTCCGTAAATGTTACTATTCAGCATCATGAGCCAGGATGGTCAATCAGGAAGGCGAGAGGCTTACTCGAAAACAGCCATCGTGGTCCATTTGCGGTTCTCAGCCTCAGGGAAAACGAGTGAGCGATCACTATAGAAGACTTCATCGTCGACTTCATCAGACTTTCGAGGCAAGCAGTGCATGAAGACCCAGTTGGGAGCAGCATCTTCAGCATGTCCATAGTGACCTGGTAACCTTCGAAGGCTTTGAGACGTTCAGCCTTTTCGGCTTCTTGGCCCATTGAGATCCTGAGATAGAAGATGAATACTACGGGAGAGAGAAGAAAGACGCGTCGTACCAAGTATCAGTGACAATAACGTCAGCACCCTTCACGGCCGCCTTAGGGTCCTCGGTCCATTCGATCCCCTTGTCGCACCCAAGCTCCTCCACTCGTTTCCAAACTTCGGGAGGTGCCCTGTATTGAGGTGGACTAGCAACCCGCAGTGTGTGTCCGAGTCGAGGGTAGGTGACCAGCATGTCGTGGAGAACGTTGGCAGAGTCTCCGACATACGCCACAGTCAAAGGCCGCAAGGACGGCAAGCTGGTCATTTTCTTGGGTGCCTCCTTGCCTTCCAGAAGATGTGCGTGTTCATGGAGAGTAAGGAGGTCTGCCAATATTTGCGTTGGATGCCAAAGTGATGAAAGAGCATTGATAACTGGCACTGGTGAGTGTTTCGCAAGTTCCTGAGGGACTGTGAGCTTCATACTCGTCATGACCATTACTTTGCACACACCTCGATTTCGGAATGGTCACCAACACGAGCAAAGATGCCCTGGCACATGCTTCCAATGACTTGTGCCGAGTCGCGAACGGTTTCGTTGACACCCAGTTGTATATCCTCCCGTCCCAGGAACAGAGCACGTCCACCCAGCAAGGCCGTGGCGGTTTCAGATGCCACACGTGTGCGCGTGCTCCGCTTAGAGAACAGCAACGCAATGGTTTTGTTGAACAGAGACTGTGAAGGCAGCCTCAATTTCTTCACTGAATCTGCCTGCATAGACCCCTGGGGAAGCAGCCAGGGTTTTGACATAGTTTTGAGTTTGTACGAGTGTTTCAGTGTCGCCTGAATCTCTGGCACTGACATGTCTGCCAGAGTCATGAGATGCTTCAGCTGAAGAGCCGCTACTTTGGCAGACATTTTGTAGACCTCAGAGGTATCCTGAAACCGCGACAGTTGAGAGGGAAGAGGTCGGATACAAGACAGCGCGTTGAATCAATGCGGGAATGCCTAGCTTTGGCCATGTTTTCGGCCGAAACCAACGTCCCCCGAGTCGGGCGGAACTCATTCGCGATCTGCGTGCAGGGCACTTCGTTCTTGTTGGGGGATGGGGAAAGACTCCGAAAGAGGACCTGACGTTTCCATTTAGTTCAAGTACTGCGGCAGGGAGCCTTGGCTTACAGTGAGCCTTGTATGCCAGGCGGTAACTCGAATTCCGAAAGGTCCATATAGACCAATCCAAATCAGTGGCTAGGAGTGCAGCAACAGCCTTCCTTAGGGGTTCATGAGCGCATTTCCCTTTTACTTACTGATTATGCATGGCTATTGAAGTATGCTGAAGCCTTGGAGATGACGATGAGGAAACCAGAGCGGCAAATTGTATCGCTCTATCTTCGGCAGTTTTATCTTCCACTTGGCCAGCGCGCCCACTTATAAGACACCAACTATCACTTTAAGTCTTCCTTCTATCACTTATACTTAGCTAACGGTACGTCGATCTGACGTCAGGCACCCTAAATCTCTCGCTGGCTATGATGCCGAATAGGCGTTGATGGAACCCAACGACAAAGATCATGAACCTTCTGATCATGTCATAGCCATTACTCACCTTCTTTTCTTTCCTGACCTCTCCGAGAACTCGAGGCTTACAGGCCGCACAGTCATTGAAACGAACCCCTTTTCCCCTTCCCAAGGAACCAGGAACTCTGTTTTTGCACCCCAATTGTCGTCTCGGTCTCGGTCTCGATCTCGGCGCGATCCACCTGCCATACACTTTCCAATACAGCCGCTTCATGTCTTCTGTTCCTACCAGGGGTTTGGCGGAATACAGCGTGCTTCACTGTTCTCCCTATGCGCAATAGTTCACTAGCGATAGCCACCCCAATTCCTAGTTGATACCAATTTGATCAGCCTCGTTTCTTTACGATCTTCTTTCTAGTTATGAAATACTGTTGAAGGGGCCAACAAACTCCAAGCTGCGCTAGAATGTATTCCTATTCGATATTACAATACATACTTACTGAGTATTCAAGATAGGCGAAGGGAGATCTAAGACCCATATAACTGGATCGGGCTTCCCTTCTTAGTCAGTGCTTCATTAGCTTTCAAGATTCCCTACTCATCTCGAACTTCGTGAGATGGCCACCTACCATGCCCCATGGCCCTCGTTTACCTCTGTCCTCTGTCACCTTCTGCGCAACGACTACGAGTAGGAGTCCCAACGACAGCTGGTGATTCTCCTCAATGTGATTTCATGGTTAGTGTCCAGCTCTTCTCGCGCGAGGCCACACTCTGACAAGTTCCACGTTGATAGAAGACGTTGACCATCGCTTTGATACAATTGACGACGAAACCGAATCAATGTACTGGAGTGAGGACTCGGATGGTGAAACCGCTCAGGCAAGCAACTCTTTTTTTATGGCTCCTAGTACGCGCACCCTGACCCGTTCGACTATGCAGCAGCGGATCTTCATCTCAGAGCCCTTCAGGGATGACAGCGAGGATGAGTCTATAAGCCTTCCAACAACCACAGCGCAGAGAGTCACGACAGTATGCGGAACAACTGGTGTGCATGCTCAACTCCCGGACGCCTCTAGCAACGTTTTGCGAAAGTCACCTATGGGGCCTCACACGAGGCCCATCGTCTGGCTCGTTCCTGAAGGTGGGCATTCCATTTGATATCGATGGCAGCAGTTTGGTATCTGACGCTGTAATTCCCCAGGCCATACATCGGGCACTCTTGGCAAGACTCTCGTTCCGGTCAAAGTTATCGTCTTGACAGTATCCCGAGAACCAGAAATCGAGAGCTCCAAGCCGTCAGCAAGAACTTCGCGGACGGTTAGCAGTGCCATTGGATTCCGACGTTGTCCCGACCCTGTCCTTCCACACCTATGCCTCACACCTAAGCCGTTTCTATGTCTATGCATATGCCATCGCCCCACTAACCATATGCGTTTCGTCCCTCCTTCTCCCTCACCCTAGATCGGATTGAATGCGCTGCGCGCATACTAGAGATTGTGTAGCCGATTAAGTATTAGATTCGTATACTTTACAAACACGTTGCGTATCCGGTACTGTACCGTCCCTTCGCAACCCGCAGAAGCCCAGCCTTGCGGCATCTCTTGGCTGGGCCACTATCCCCATGTCCTTGCGCTCTTCTTCCAACCTCGTTCCTCGAATTCTTGTGGGTTATAAGCCTGGTCCACGGTGGGTACCGAAGCCGAGCCCAGGAAGTCCGTATCGGTAAGTGTTGTGGGGGTCAAGCATTCCTCCAATGTTGAAGTATACTTGGTCGTGTTGTCGGACGGCTGTGTCGAGCCGAAGCGATGAGTACGTTTGGTGGATTTAGATTCCCGGAACCTCATCGTGGACATTGGTGGGCTGGAGAAGTCGTGTGCCGACCGGGCAGAGCTTCGCATTCGGAGGACCATCCGGGTAGCTACTGTTGCGTGGAGAATTCGTTGAGGCCTAAATCAAGAAGATATCAATATCGATGGGTGTGTTGAGGCGGGTAGAGGGCAACCGACATGGCTAGAATATACTTGTACTCCACTGGAGCTTTCAATGACATTACAAAGTTGGCGATGGTGATACCTAGCCAAAGCGTTTCAGTTCGAAGGCATCCACAGTCGGGGTTGGGAATACGCACTGGACATCAAGAGGAAGTAATACACTCCATCCCTGCATAACAACTGGATCAGAGGGCCCCTTGATTCACTAAAGTTGGTGAGAACGAAGTAGAAGCTTAGAGTGGTTATTGCTAATATAATGGTCAGATAGTCCGAATGAATAGAGTAGAGGCGTGTGACTCACTGAGTTGATTGATGAATACGAGGGCAAAATGGCCGAGAGGTGGTTTGCTTGTATGCGTAAGGAATGCAGGGGAGTTGACTGGTAACCGGGAAGGGGGGTGTAACTGCCGAAGCGGAGCGGTTAGCCTGAGGACGAGTCAAAGCCAGGTGGGAGGTCGGACACACAAGAGAGGGATTGGACGTAGTACAAGGCCAGGGCAATGCATGTGGATTGCACAATCTGGAAAAGTGAGGATTAGATAGGCAACGAGAGTGGGAGGCGAATAGCACTTGCAGCATAGTGAACCATGAGATAACGACGTACGACTGTGCTCTGCTTGGATAGAGCATGGGCTCTCATGAACATAAGGCCTTCAGCGATGCAGGTCGCCGACACGCATAAGACTAGATGCCGGGATCGGTTAAAGCCTGTGGTCGGTGTAGCGAGGATCGTACCATTTGACGTTCCAAAGATGCCATGACATGCTCCTGGTGAAAGTCCGCGTACTTCATTAACTGCAAGGCTCATCAGACATATGCGTGTATACTGAGTAGGGTCTCACTCACAGACAATGGTGAGAGGCAAATCTACAAAAGGCAGATAGCGAGTGACGTAGAAGAGAATCTTCACCAGGCTCCAATGGCTTCCCACATGTGGGCTACCTTCCAGCTTTCGCATCAGCTTCATTCTAAAGCTAACTCTGAGGGATTAAAGCACCTCTTCGGGGAAGGTCTGAATGTAGTCGACGGCGACGTATACCAGCATGCTAACTGCCAGACTCCTCAACCCAAGAACGACATTCTTCAGGAATGAGACGCACCATTGACATACTATATGCACCATTGGGTTAATGGGCCGTCGAACAACAGTGACAACAATCGCACCACGCACCTTGAGGTGCTGGACTCGGGTCATCGAACCCACCCAATCCCATTTAGCGCCACCATTGGACATGATCCTCAGGGAGAGGATTCTGTAGTGAGAGCCAGAGCAGATTCGAATATGGCGTCAAATGAGGAAGCGAGAGAGTAGGAGGTTTTGGTCCAGAAAGAGAGCATTAGCCCCAGTGGGTAAAGAAGGAAAATCCTAGACATCCATCATGATGCATGGTGCCCGCTGCCCATGCGAATTGGAATGGGTCGGCTGATGTACGGATCTGGACCCCATGATCCCTGGCGCGACTGCGGCTTCTGCGCCTATCGGGCTCGTCTTGCATTCAATACGAGAAGCACCTCAGGTATCAGCCCTGGCAGCCCGCAGAGCGGGAGAAGACAGTGATCTTTCTCTTATTGGGGGTCCATGACAAGTTCCAACCTGGATATCGGGATATCCGTGGCTCCAGTCTGCACATGCTGTCGGGGCCCGACTGGCAGTTTGAATAGATACCCGCTCCCAGAGTCTAAAACTCTGTCAGGGCCAGAGATAATAAATCATCAGCTCTGTTGACGGCCTTTTCGAGTGGTCCCACTCACTGATAACGCAGACAGCTTCCAGCGTTTCAGGTCTCGAGAGATAACGAGTTTACGGCCCCCGTTCAACGAGGCAAACTAGTTTATCTGGCGGATGGGCGGAGATGACGATTGGCGATGATCGCGACGCGCGACGACGCGTCCAATGACTTGATCTCCAACGACCACCATGGCCAGGGCTCTTCGACCTCGCAAAGGCAAGCAAACTATGCTCAGCTGCTATCACTTCCCGAGGACAACGCCGGGCCATCCAACTCTATTGAGCTCGAAGACCCTGACAGTGGCAGCGACTTTGCTCCAGAAAAAGGCGGTCAAGGCGTTGCCGACGATGACGACGAGGAGCTCGAGGAATGAGCTGGCGATGGACGAGGACATTGTTGAGCCAGAGGTCAAGTCTATCGACACCAAAGGAAAGGAAAGCGAAGTCGAGAAGAAAAAGTCAGCAATCAAGGCTGTCTCCGTTGGGCCCGCGAGCAGTGCCCGACGGCAGATGCATACACTGCCAACCCCGAGCGTACACCACCGGCATCGAGCAACGCCCTTGTTCCAGCAGCAAGGCCGAGTCCAACGCCTGACTCGGCCACCTGTGCTATTCGGCTCTCCCCAGGTCGTACTCACCAACAACTTCACGCACAGTGGTCAGATCTCCGACCGCGTGAGCCGCGCCTGGGGTATAACGTTGGACCGGGACCTCTGTGGCAGCTCGCCGAGGACAGGCGGTGGTTCAAAGAATCGCCTTTGTCGGGCGATGGTTTCGAGGAGGAAGCCAAGCGACGACCAAGGGTCTATCTTGGGCTCCCAGTCATGGCAGGATGGGGCATCCTTGACGTAAAGTCGGTATTCGGCGTCTGGTTCGATGCTCAAACGACTGAAGCCATGCTTAGGGATGGAACAGCGTACCTGCCAACGGCAAACGAGGCCAACGAGGATGGCAGCCTCAAGCCAGCACCTCCAGTACCGTGCCACTTTGGTTCTGTCGAGTCGCAAGTCCGGCGGGACGTCAGAGCGTTGGAAGCTTTTTCGTGTGTAAGCCCTTTGTAAATCTTCTTCATCCAGTGCTGAACGGGAATTAGCAGAATACGTCCCACACAGCACTCTCATGTCCTTAACGCTGGAGCCCCGTTTGGGCTTTAGACTGGTGCCCTATTCATGTGAAGACCGTGCAGAGTGATTGATGTGCACCGTGACACAAAGCTAAACTCTTGACACAGCCCGATCGTTCAAACAGTACCTTGCCGTCGCCCCCTTCCCGAACAGTTCTCACTCCCCGAAATCGGTGTCAAGGCGCAGCGGCCATCACCAGCGTGCATACAGATATGGTCTCTAAGCCCCTCCAAGGCCGTCCCGAAAGGTCAGGCCGTGCTCAGAAGGACTTTGGGCAGATGACATGCGAGATGATCCTCTGCATAGACAGCGGACCAGCGTTTGATTTAAAGTGGTGCCCTCTTCCGTCGCACGATCCCAAGCAAGCGGATAGGAAACTCAAGAAGCTAGGCTTACTTGGAGGGACGTTTGAGGATGGTTCGTTCTGCGTGTATGTCGTTCCGGATCCGGAAGACATTACGACACGGGAGGAAGGCCCGTGTTTGATCAGGATAGATCCTCTCCTGCGCGTAGAGCTTCCAGAGGCTGCTTGCTGGTCATTCGACTGGGCTAATAGCCAGCGAGTGGCGATCGGTACAACAAATGGTTGGTCCGAGTTAAACCCTCCTAGAGCCGTACTGACGAACCCCTTAGGCGCCATTGTAGTCTATGACATTGGACGCGACCTGTCGACCTGGAATGATCCCAGTGAGTTTTCTGGCCTTGTCTCATCAGCTCCTTATGCCCTCTTGCCTCAGACGCTGCTACGATTACCAATATTCGGCCCACACACTACTTCACCATTCACCAGTCCGCAGTACGGGCGCTGGCATGGATTCAAGCACCACCTTTCTATGCGTCCGGGGAACAGAACCTACACGAAGACCCACTGTCATTGCAAGCGGAGGCTACGATGGTGTTGAATGTCTCACCGATGTACGCGAAGGTCGAGGGTCTATCATGAATCGTACACGAGGTGGGTGCAAGTTCTCGTCTACGCGCCCGTTGTGTACTCACATGTTGGCAGATGTGATCAATACACTCACCTTTTCACCATTCGCTGCTGGCCCGATCACCATGGACCATGAAAACACCGTCAAATCGTACGCTGCCTCGCCCAGTATGCTCGGAAGAGGGCATACCCTACTGGAACCCTTGGCCCTGTTTGGGATATACATGCTTCCGAGTACCACCCTCAGCTTGCTGTTGCAGCCGCTGATGGAACGTGCTCCACCACGAATACCTTGCGTCGCCTCGACGCGGTGGGACAGTCGTATGTCTGTCCCTTCTGCCTGCCATCAAACAATCCTGAACCCTTTCATCAGCCCTTCTTCGTGCACAGGATCTACCAGATGGACTACAGCCGGAAAGAGAACCAATACAGGATGCTCGACTGCTTCCTCCCCGAGGTATAACATACCCACCATCGATCGGTTGCTTGAGTCTGAGACGCCATTCAGGAAGTCCCTGATGCCCGCTCGGCAGTCAAAAACACCAAAAAAAACGACGCGCCCCTCCCCCAAAACACGGGTGCTTGGTCTAAGAATGTCAGCATCCACCGTGTCAGATGGAACAACGGGAATGGTCCTGCGGCCAGCTGCCTCCTGGCATCTGCGACAGCCTCAGGGCTCTGTCGAGTTGATGTTTTGTGGGGGAGGTGGATCAAGGACAAAATGCCCTATGGTGGGATCGAACAGATCAGGATGGAGAACGGGGACGCATGGACGTGGACAGCGATTTGTCAGACATGGAATCGCTTGAGGATGCGGCATGATCCTGTCGGCAACCCTGGCGGGTACATGCCTTCAAAGCCCGCTGTTCGGGACAAATCAACAACCATGCTCGCACCACATCATGAATAAATCTGCTTCCACTCCTCCATTGTTCTGTCAACCAGCCGCATTGTCACCCCATCCGAGGAACCCTCCATTTGACCGCGGCCGCCTCTAGCCTGATTAGGCAACACCGACGCTCCACATAACACCGCTTCTGATGGAGAGACGGCGGCTGGGGCGGCAACGCTCCCACGCCGCCTCTCTGACTCGGGCGCTTACGATCAATTGGACATTCATCGCGCTCAAATGAGGAAAGAACCACAGCAACGTGGCCTCTCAAAGCGCTTCTTTCTCCCAGATGCTTGCGACGACCTCTCATACAAACGCATGACTCATTGGGCGGTATGGTGGCGTTTCTAGTTCGGCGCAACTTCCGAAAGATGCCTACGGTTTCTCTCGTCTTGGGGCAGTTTCCGCCAGTGTAACCTATTCAACTGTCATCAAAAAAAATCTTCTTCTCGCTGCTAACGTACGCTTTCTCGAAGACGCATGCAATTTTGGGAGGAACAATGCAGAAGTCGCTTGAGCGAGGAATGGGATCATAACTGGATTTGGGAGAACAATGAGGATTTGACTCGACCTTCCGGTGAGTACGTTATGAGCATCTGTGGCATGCCAATTAACATCTCACCATCAGGGATCAGGGACTGCTACTTCGTCCGCAGGCCTCCTGCAAATGACACAAATGGGCGTTGCATCGCGTTATGATTCATGATTTCGGACTTTAGAGCTAGGCCAGAGGCTCGTGCGTCCTTGGGGCGCATAATTGGTGGCGTTAGCGGAACACGCGCCGTGCTCGAAGAGGAGGTGTGTGTATATATAGGGTTTGGGGACTTTTGACGGTCTTGCTATTTTCCCTCTGTCGGGGTTCACACATTCTCTCCCACTCATTAAGCGGACTGTTTCCCATCGTATTTAAGGGATCCCTCAGAACTCCCTGTTGCCTGCTGTCCGTGAACTTGTCATCGGTCACTCTCGTTTGAGCTCTCTCTCTCTCCCTCGCCGCCTTTTTATTGATATCTATCGTCTCCCCTGAATGTCTGAGCTTCGCATCGTCCCTCGCAAATACTTCCCTTCAATCGATCTCGTTCTGTCTGGGCCTCTACGGGTACCCGTGACCACCGTTCCCTCGCCTTCTGTACCGCTCAAAAGACTTCATTCACCCAAGCCCCTTCAAGCAACTGACTTCATGGTGAGCTACCCTCCCCTTCTTGTCCTCCAAACCGCTTCTGACCGAGTTCGTCTGTAGAAAACCATTGATACTCGCTTCTCAAGTAGGAGTCTCATAGGTTCGGCTCTGCCAACAGTGAGTCGCGTCCTTTGCTTCTTTCCCATCCCATTCCCTAACATTTCGTCTTGCAGATGGTTCTCAAGCACCGTCGATCATCCAGTGCAAACACATTTGACAGCCAGGCGTATTACGCTGATTCCTCAGATATTGAAACGATTTGCGACGAGCAGACGAGCAGGAGTCTGGTCCTTCTGCGTGGTCCGCCGATGTCCGCATGGGTGCTGACGAGGAGCTGGAATGGCAGGACGAGGACGGTGAAGAACTTTTCCAAGTCGACGAAGAATGGTGGGGAGACGTAGAAGACGAACTCGATGAGGAGGATGGGAGGTCATCGTCGTACAATGGTTCAGAAACAGACTCAGACACTGTCGTCGAAGACTCCACGCCGTCCCCCTCCCACAATTTGACTTTTGTCCAGGTGAGCAAATGATCTGGGCTTCATTCCTTTCCTCGGTTTCTCACCCACTTTCTCTTCACAGCGCCTCCTGTGGAGAATAACAAAACGCTCTGGTCCTTGCCCATGCAAAACTTGCAGCCCCTCGAAGCTCGCCAATTCATCCTCGACCTCAAAAATTAGCCTCGTACAGGCAAAAGCTTGCTCCAACGCAACAGAAAAACGTCCGCAACTTCTGGAACCTCAAATAACTCCGATATACTCTGGCTTCTCTTCTGCCTCATGCTTTCTTTGCTCTCACTCACTGTCCAATTTCTCAAACGCATCACATTCGCACTGTCCTTCACCAAGCAACTCACCCAACGTCATTCCTTAGCATAACTTCGTTTTTCAAGCACCTAATCGTTCTTATTATTCTTGCCTAGATGTATTATAGATCCTCGGAGCACCTTTCATACCCTCAACCCCTCTCTCGTGTACATAACCAATCACCGCACCCACTTGTATATCTTGTCGTAATCTTGCATTTACCCGCGTCTTCTGCTCAAATGGAAACACATTTCGATTTGACTTGCGATGTGAAACTGAAGACCGTAGTGACATACCTTCACCCTACACGCCGCAAAGCATCATGGAGTTTGAGCCAATTCTATGATTCGAGGCCTAGATAGACCTCCACTGAGCCGCTCTTCCTGTCAGGACCCGGATCATCAGTGGCCTACGTCGCGAAGGCGCAACGAGGCATAGCATATTGCAAACACGCGCGCGCGCCTAATGTTGGTTTGTCTCTCTTCGGTTTTGACTTCATTGGAGAAGAGGTCCTGAATCCATCCCGTTTTGTCATGTCTCGAGTAGCTCATCGTTTGAGGTCCATTGACGGAAGGCTCACAGACGGGTTATGGTAATAGAGCGAATGAGTGCCTCATGCAATGGAATTAGAAACCCCACAAGAATACGAAGTCGGGTAAATTAGAAAGTCTCTTTGCAACGCGTCTCGAGTCACTGACATGAGGCAAGGATTCTCTCACCGAGAATGCCTTCGGTATGAATGCGGACTTAGGGAGGCGTTTCAGCTAAATGGAAGCGTTACTCACGCAGAGCATCATTCAAGGTCGCCTCAAGGCTGGTGAATTTCGGGCGCTGGATTTCCTTGACCTCTTACCCCTTTTTCCTCGCTAATGAGCGCGTTTCGTGCGGAAACACTGCAGCCGTGCATTCGGATCACCATCAGTCCGATCATCGGTACAGTTTGCCAGCGTCGCGCACGACGCGCCGAACGTTGTGCTCGTTGTTCGTTATGTCTCTCCTCAACGTCGTCCGTAGGAGCTCGCTGGTCACGGCTGTATATTGTCGGTACTCGTCCACTGCAGCGTCTGCGGCAAAGCCCAAGGTTGAGGCTGGTGCAAGCAAGAAAGCAGCAGGTATGTCATGGCGTTGGCTACCCAGAGGTTTGTGAGTTTTTGACGGTGCTCAGCAGTACCAGAGTCATCATGTCCACCAGAGACACTGCTAAAGGGTCTTAATTACCTCAAGGTCAGCCCCCAGTGCTGGCCATGGCGGACGACCAATATCCAGACTGGCTTTGGACAATCTTGCAGCCCAAGGAATACCCCGATGATGGACCTGGGGGCAAGCTGGAACGCGTCCAGAGGAAGAAGGAGCGTCAACAGGCGTTGAAGGACAGGAATTTCATGTCAACACAGTGATATGTGCCCTTCGGTGAGTAGAAACAGCTCTTGGTCTTTAGCGTAATTTGACATCCTCTCAGCCTTTTGTAGACTAGAGCATATCTAATTCATGCCAATTCCTATTCATTTTCATCCCCATTACATCGCAAAAGTTGTGCGATAGGGTCTCTGTGCTAATTCCTCGCTTGACGTTTGACGCTGGTCGGTTTTGACTGTGATTCTACGCCTAGGTAAAGGTCTCTCCAGCTTGCATTGAACCACGCGGTAGCGTTTGACCATGGCCCAACCCCCGTATTGAACCCAATGTTATGAACGTTGGGTTGCTACTGGTGGGGGATGTGGAGTTTGCGAAGATACCAAGCACCCGCGCCTCGACGATGCTTTGAGCCTCTTTGGGAGGTGCTTCGAGTTACTTGTCGAACTGCTGGTTACAATTGGTCCAATGATCATGCCGCAGATGAACACAGGCTTTGTGAAGACGAGGGCACTCGGTAACTTGCAGGCCATCAGCTTTCGTCCGCTTCATACGGGCCGCCGAGCAATTGCTGAACAGACGCCTCAGTCCTTTGCCGTTCATTAGCGCTGACCACAGTCAACCGGTAATCAGACCTCTGGTCTTATTGCCATTGGGCTTCCGTACAAGCGCTTGCTTTGCACTGGCGTACCCGGGTCTGTATTTTGTTCAGTGTGTTTTCATGTGCTTCACCACTTATCTTCTGGCACAGGAATGTATAGCTTCCCGGCTACAAACTGCCAATGTAGGCCGAGCAGAGCGGTTCAGTGTGGAAGCAGCGAGGTGAGCTCATAACTGATCGAAATCTACCAACTTCCCCCTGAAATTTTCTAGATGCGGGAGCTTCCCGAGGCCCAACTTTCCTTGCTTCAGTACTTACAATGGAGGGGACGATCCGCACACTATCGTGCAAATGAACGAATGGGCTTTCGTGAAACATTCGATGGATATCTACCTTTTGAACCCCACGCAACAACCACAGACTGAGGCCCGAACCATTTTGGAACGCACATCTAACACAAAGAGGGATTGCAGTCCTCGTTCTACCGTAATACCGTGCTTGCCCTTTCAGGCGCCGCACTACCCAGGGAGCATGGGGACAGCACCGATTGTGCAGGGCCTTTCTAATCCTGCATGCCTTCCGCAGAGGAGTGGCGATAGCGGTTCCCTGCACCGATCTGGCGTGATTCTTTCTGCTGATATAACTGTAGCCCTTACCCTTTGACCTGCCTCGAATGCGGCACAATCGCCCTGGCCCAGATGGCATATCTTTCCACCATCTCAATGAAGGCACGGTATGGTCACGGCTCAAAATATCCAAGGCAAGCGTGGTAATGACATGAATCTTTGACCGGAACACGCTACTCACTTATGCAAAATGCAGGGGACCACAGTGCTGGGTGTCTGGTATGGCTGTTTAGTATGTTTATAAGACGAGGGATAGATCCATCCTGCATCGGTGTTTGGTTGTGGGTCCCATGATAGATGGCTGCTCAACATAACTTGCAAACTCTCGTCGTCAGCTGGTGCAATTTCTTCGTGAGTACTGTAAACCTTTTGACAAATGCTCTTCCTAACACTTGCATCACAGGCCATTGAAGGTAGGCATTTTCACCCATGACCTGCTCCACAACCATCTGACGCAAGGACCTCCCCCAGGGGCCAGTGCAACATTCCTGGTAACTGACATCCTTGTCCCCTGCAAGCATTGAGTGCTTAGACCAATCCCAGGTGGTCGAATACTTCCAAACGCTGCCATTGGAGGTGGGCCTATTCCCTAGTTTTGTGAAAATCCGTTGTTACTGACTATTCTCCAGGTCGGTCTCATCTGGCCAGATCAATGGAGCCTATGAAGAGCCTGTTCATCCTCAATCGGTATGGAGTGCTCGTGGCCACTCTCTTTGCATACATTTGTGAGGTTCCCGCAGCAGTTGATTCTCGCTTAATTCAATAGTACTGACTCAAGCAGTGGAAGCGGACTACGAAATCGACTTCATTTAGGGTACGTTGCCCTTCGTTAAACTTGGTACTCCTCATCACCATCATCCTAGCTGTGCAGAATCGGCGTGTTTGCTCAAGGCGGTGGGTGAGCCTTGTTTCAAAAAGGAGTTAGCCAGCTTATAATGTTCACAACCAGTGGTAGTCTCTTTTAACCTTGGCGTGTCGGAAAGTAATTACTCCATGACCATCAAACCCCTTCGCTGTCAACCTCTGACTTTTCAACCTACTTCGGCAGCCCTCCTCTTCATGCGAGTGTATGCGCTTTCGGGATCAAACCGCTACATGGGGGCCTTTCTGGCCATTCTCTGGACGGTTAGTGAGGGCAGTTTGTTTCAGTCGTATCTGACAAATGACAACGGGTCCCATCTAAGGGCATCTTTTGCGGCTTGATGGTCAATGTCTACCAAACGACGAAGGTTCTTGAATGTAGGTGCTTGACGCAATGTTTCCTTTAACTGCGCGACTCACACGAATTTCCAAGTCCTGGAGTTCCCCTTTCGCGACCATGCGTGTCTGGCCAAACCCGTGGCAAGCCAGTTGTGTCTTGGCCTTCCGTTCTTCCTGATCTTGGCCGAGCAAGCAGGTAGGTAAGACTCTTCAAAGTGCGCCAACTTTACTCATTGTATGTCCTTGATTTAGTCGTCATGGTGTTGTGCATCTACTACGGCTTGAATAAACACTGGTCAGCATATAGTCGCCTCATTCGTACCTTCTCTCGAGATGGCACGTATTATTTCATTGCCATTTCGCGTGCGCTATTTCTCCTTCAAGTCGACTCTCAGATAACGGCTGAACCTTGCCCTACAACAGTCATGTCTGTTGCCAATGTCGCTTTCAACCTCACCTTTCCTGTAAGTCAAGCTTTCGCCTGGTGACTTGTTTCGACCTTAAGCTTACGCAAATTTGGCAGGGAAAGTTTCAGCACTACTTCGGACCGTTCGTAGCTCTCTAATCTCACGACGCTCGTGCTAGACTGATCGTCGTTGAGCAGCCCACAAGGCGTTGTTCAAAGTGCATTGGCATCAAGATTGGTCCTTCATCTGCGCCAGAGAGCAAACGATCCCCCCGTTGTTGATACCATCTTACTGAAACCATTATCCAACGGTGCTCCGGCTGTTCCCCATGGGGTCAGTGACAAGACGCGGCGCTGATGGCAAAGAGACTCGTGCACAGGGATACGAATACTGGTCATGGTCTCAACTAACCACTGACAACAGCCAGGTGGCTCATGGGTGGCTGTGCGCAAAGCTATTGACATGGACCCGGGGGGGTTCTACTCGCTTTACTTGCCAACTGTGACTTCCACTGGTCATATGTTGTACATATGAGCCTACCGAGCTACTCTAAAGTACTGTACCCTCTCCTCGAGCCTCATCCGCACCCATGTATGGCTCAGATCCTTAGACGGCGTGAGATACCTATCAAAGATACCTTGAGGCACATTGACAAGTCTATAATGAGAGTGCACCCCGCTGTCCCCCCTTGCGTGCCGAGGAGGCCGTACCTTACCCTCGTTCTTCAAACCAGGATGGTCTGACATGGGCACTGAAGGCGCCGAGTATCTAGCTGCTATGTTTCCTCGAGTTATCCGGCAATTCAGCACAAGCAAAACAGTAGGTTGAATCTTGCCTGGCTTTTGGTTGCACTCAACGCACATCTTTCAATCTCTCAGATCAGCCAACCTTTTCCCCTGGCGTCGATAGCGTCATCATCAACGATGGGAACTTCACTCAGGCTGGACGGGATGTTGTAAACATATTCGCGATCAATAACTTCAACAGTTCTGCACTTCGTCCTGACGGTAAGTGTTTCCGATATACTGGTATACCATTGCTTGACTGAAGGACCTCCACAGCTCCCATTCTTCGAGAGTTTCTTAACTGACTTTGGAGGTCAAGTTCCGCAATATCTCACAGGACAACCCCAGTAAAAGAACTCCAGCACATGTTTCTTGGGCTGACTGGCGTATCCAGGATCGAATTGCAGGACCGTCATTCAGAGTATGTCTTTGCAAATTTCAAGCGCTCATCGTTGCTCTAACACAAACTTAAGTTGCACCAACTGCCTAATGCGTCGCATGCAGGACTGGTGAACGAACACAATGCAGCATTAGCAAGGCGATTCTTTGGATCGCAAGCCCGCAAGCATGCTTTCCGCCCCAGTTTCTCAGCGAACCATGCCCACGACCTTGCCGGTCTTGAAACGAGCGGAGTAGGCCCTGATCTCCAACAGGCATGGGCCAAGGAGCAGAGCATGCGTGCTATAGAAGCTTTCGTCTCCAGTTTCCTACCGAGCTATGTCCACGACCTTGCTCGTCTTGAAACGAGCGGAGCAGGCCCTAATCTCCAAGCATGGGCTAAGGAGCAGAGCATGCGTGCTTTAGAAGCCTCTGGAGGTTGGACCAGCGAATTCTCGCCGCCCGGAGCGGCAAACGCTTCGCATGCACATCCTCAACAGCCAATGGCTTCCCGCCCTGATAGTAAGCCCAGCACAAGTGGCCCCCGTATTGTTACTTACTCTACGTCAGCTCAACAGCGATCCTCGTTTATGTCCAGTTACAACACCTATGACCGGTCAATGATGAACCAGGGAATGTACGGTGGGATAGGAACGCAATACGGCGCAAGCTCCCACCTCCAGATCTTGGTTCAGGACGAAGGTAAAGGAAAGATTCGAGAGGAAGATTTCGAGGCCGCTTTCGCCAAAGCCGCTTCTTCTCTCTCGATGCCCGATATCGAACATCAAGAAGACGTGACGGCTGAAGAAACGAAGGAAGAGGCTTCAACAGAGGGCGATTTCAAAGAGTTCGTTTCCGGCTCGAGGCTGATCATCCGTGGACTTACTTTTCCTCATAAAGATTGTTGAACAACATGCAGAAATCCGAACGCCTCCTGCCAGAAGAGGATCCGGCGAAAGCGGAGGCCGAGTTCTCACAAACGCTGAACGCCCAACAGGATGAAGTTGCCTGTGGCGCGTTGATGGAAGAGGCTTGGGAGGATGGTATTGGAGGGTTTCGAGAAAGCCCCAGCAGCGACAAGGTTCTGAGGCTTGATGCAGAAGGTGTTCCTATTCTCGAGGATTATGTCTTTGGTGTGTCTCCTCTACCTTCTATCCTACCTAACTGCTCAGTCTGGTCGTTGTAGAACTGAGCAATCCCTTCATGGAATCTCATTCCTGGCAGTTGCTCGAAGAAGCCAAGGCCCTCTTAGAGAACAATGGATCTCTATCTGAAGCAGCTCTCATGATTGAAGCTGCCATTCAAAAGGGTCATTTAGGCGAGGGAGGCTATGAAGCGTGGATTCTTCTAGGTGAGACGCGGAGCATGGATGAACGTGAAGAAGCTGGTATGAAAGCTCTAATGGAGGGAGTCAAGAGAGCTGAAGCGGCTGGAAATGCTGGCGAAGGCATACTGGTAAGGGTGGCCTTCTCGTGCACATCTCCATCGCTAACATGGTTGGAACAACAGTCGCTGGCGATCTCGTTCGCGAATGAATCATACGATCTTTGCAAAAGGCACGTGTAATACGCTTAATCTCCACAGGAACGCATTGAATTTACGAGCACACCGAGCAAACGCCCAATAGACATCACTCCTCTGCAGCTCCCAGTGCTGACCAGTCAACGCATGTTCAAACATTTGGTTCTATCAGGTTGCCGTCCAAAAGCCTTACACTCTCAATCTCGATTGGTGTTGTCGTATCTGAGGTCTGCATTTTGTTCAATATGCCTCACATGCTCGTCCCTTATCTTGGGTCACAGGGATGCATCGCTTCCTGGCGATGAACCACCATTGCAGACCGACGAGAGCGGTTCAGTGTGGAAAACAGTTAAGGTGAGCTTGGAGCTGATTAAAATCCGCTCGTCTTTCACCAGCGTTACCTGGGTACATACAGGAGCTTCGCGAGACAAAGCTTCCCTTGCTTCGGCAAGGCGTGTGATCTCACTTACAACGGAGCGGACGATTCGTAGACCACCGAATAAATGAACGAGTGGGTTTTCGTGAAACGATCGATGACTATCTGGCCTTTCAGGCCATCGAAGCAACCGCAGCCTAAGGCCGACGATTTGGAACGCATCCGCGAAGAAGGGAGTTGTCAACCTCGCTCTGCTCTACTTGCCCCTTCGGACGGAGAGCCTGTGAATAGCACGATATTGCACGATTCTGTGTCCTTACACTTGAACGGCATTGTGCAGGCCCTAATCGTGGATGCCTTCCACAAAGGAGGAGTGGTGATAGCGGCCCCCTGCGCCGAAAGCTACTAGCCCGGTGTCTTCTCCCGACTGATAAACTGCTGGGTACAACGTCTGACATGCCTTGAAGGCAGCGCAATCGCCTCTGACAAGATGCATATCTTATTGATTGTATTAAGGAAGGCACGGCATCGTCGCGGTCGAAAATACCCTACGCAAATACGGTAACGGTATGCATCTTGTGACCGGAACACGCTACTAAGATGCAAAGGTGCCATCTGGGCTTCTAATATGGATGGTGATATGTTTTAAAAGATGAGGGACAGATCCATCCTCTCCGGCGTCTGGTTTGAATCCCTTGAAAACTCTCCCAGATGGCCACTCAACATAACTTGGAAACTCTCGTCACTGGCTGGTGCAATTTCTTCGTGAGTTCTTTTCACTTCTTTGACGAGCCCCCTCCGTAGTAATCGCTGCATTACAGGCCATTGAGGGTGTGTGCCACCCATCACCCATGATGCATGACCCCGCAACAACCATGTGGCCCAACTTCCTTCCTTAGGGGCCAGTGCAACATTTCTGGTAGATACTCATTTCCACTGCAAGTGTCAAGTGCTTAGACCAATCATAGGTGGTTGAATACTTTCAGACGTTGCCACTGGAGGTGAGTATCACTTACGAGCCTGGGGAACTTGGTTGGCGATGACGACCATCCAGGTCGAACTCATTTGGCCAGACCGATGGAACCTTATGAAGATCCTGTTCATACTCAATCGATATGGAAGTCTCGTGGCCACTCTTTTCGCATACACATGTGAGGCTTCGTAGCAATGCGATTCCGCTCGAGTTACTCGTATTGATTCAACCAGTGGAAGCAGCTACGAAATCGACTTCGTTCAGAGTGAGCCGCGATTTGTGAAATCTGTACTCAGGCTCATCATCACCGTGATTTAGCTGTGCAGGGCTGGCGTCATTTCTCAAGGAAGTCAGTGTGCGTCCAAAACAAAAATTCTTCAGCTTACAGCGTTCAAACTAGTGGTTATTGGCCTGAACCTTAGCTGGTCCGAAAGTAATCGCTTCGTGCATACTGAACCTCTTCAATATCAAATCCCTAACTTCCATCTGCTTTTTAGCCCTTCTCTTCATGCGAGTGTACGCACTGTCGGGATCTAACCGCTACGTGGGAGCTTTTCTCTGCACCCTCTGGACGGTGAGTCGAGCCACTCTAGGCTACCTGCCGCATCCAACACGAAATAACGTGTCCCATTTTAGGGTATCTTCTGCGGCATAACAATCAATTTTTACTATACAACCAAGGTCGTTGAGTGTAGGTGCTTGACGCAGAAAAATCTTGAAAGTGTAACTGACAAGCCATCTCAAGTTTTGGAGTTTCCTTGGCCTGGCCAAGCCTGCCTCGCCAAGCCCATTGCAAACACGTTGAGACTCGGCTTCCCGTTCTTCGTTATCCTAGCTGAGCAAGCGGGTAGGTTTGATTGATCGCTTTCACCTCACTTACTCATCATGTGCCATTGACTCAGTCGTCATGGTCTTGTGCATCTACTACGGCTTGAACAAACACTGGTCATCGCGTAGTCGCCTCGCTCGCACCTTTTCTCGGGATGGGACGTATTATTTCATCGCCATTTCAAGTGCGCCATCTCTCCTAGACTCTCAGGTAATGGCTGAAACTTGTCATACAACAGTCATGTCCGTTGCCAATGTTGCTTTCAACCTCGCCTTTCCCGTAAGTCTAACCTTTCACCTATTCAACTTTAACTTACGCAAATCTAATAGGGAAAGTTCCAGCACTACTTCGGACCGTTCGTGGCTCTCTAACCTCACGACGCTCGTGCTAGACTGATCATTGTTGAGCAGCGCACAAGGTGTTGTCCAAAGTGCATTGGCATCAAGATTGGTCCTTCACTTGCGCCAGAAAGCAAACGATGCCCCAGTTGTTAATAGTATCTTACTGAAACCACGTTCAAAGGTTGCTCCGGCTGTTCCCAGTGGGGTCAGCTCCGAGTTGCGGCGCTGATGGCAAAGATGCTCGTGTACAGGTGTACAATTCTATAGTCATGGGATCATTCACTTTTCATATGTCTACACGGCTGTCTCGAAAGGTCCCTGGGGGTCATTCTGTGAATACTACTTCGTGCTGGACTCTGGCTGGGCGTCCTTCATCACTTGGCAAAACGACTCGTAGGAGCGATCACCACCAGATTCGGCTTGAGGTTCTCTGACATGCGCTGCCTTGACCTCTAACAGAGACAGCTCTTCTTGGGTTGAGAATGCGAATGCACCCGCACGAAATTGTTGCCGGAAGTGATCGTGCTGGGGGACGTGGCCGATAGCACACACGCCGTGGTCTCGCTTGGGTGCATACAGATCTGTGGTGGAAGGGGTCTGGGCGAATATCAATGGGTTGGCTCTGAGTCACACTTCGACAAGACTTACATTGGGAGCATGTTGAACACAAGCGACATTGAGATCACTGGTCTTGTTGGTGTCGTTCATCTTTCAAACTTACTGTCTTTGGGTGGGATGCGACGAAAGAATTATGGTAGCGGAGCCTCTCACCATTAGTCGTCCATTTATATGCTGCAGGTCCCTGGCCACATATAATCGATACAAACACAAACCTTCTGGACAATGGACTTATTGGGTTAGAAACCATCAATGTGGCATGCCCCCACTGGCCCCGGACGCTGCACTCCATTTCGGGAAGGTCCTCGGCCTAATTTGGGTAAATAGACAGGAAGATACAGCTTGACGCCAAGCCCTCGCCACAAAGCAGAGCAGAATGGACAAAGCATTGGAAGCACCATAAGGCGTCATAGCTGCCGTGACAGAAGAGGCCATAACAATATTCAGGGCATGTCACCTTTCCACAGAACATTGGGAGGCAGAGCCCGAGGACGAGGACCGACAGCTTACTACTGGCAGTGGGTTGGGCTGTTCAGGAGCTTGGCTTTGAGTACTTGCCACACTTTTCAGCTTTCGGGCCTTCGGCGGATGCACAATCTCAAGGTGATTTCCCCTATCTTCCGGGGCAATGTTCAAACTTGTTATTTCAAGTTTCTCAGGCACAGCCAATGATCCGATGAAAGGAAACCACGCGGGTTTTGGATGTGGTGTCTGTATCGTGCGCGCACAGGCCCTTGATCTCGTCCTACAAAGAACAGGATGGACTGACATGGACACTCAAAATCTCGAGGGTTCTGCCTCTGCGCCTCCTCAGGCACCACGTTCAACATTCCGACAAACGGAAGAACAACCGATTCTCAGCAATGACAAACCCTCACCTCGAGCAGTAGAAAAGCAAAACAGTGGGTTGGGTTTTGGGCCCTTGAATACGCTTAACAAACCCCCTTCACACCTACAGGCCAGCCAGCCTTCTTTCCAGGCGTTGATAGTGTCATCATTAACGACGGCAACTTCAGTCAGGCTGGCCGTGATGTCGTACACCACGTCGACCGTAGTGTGAACATTGTCACGGTCAACAACTTCAACAGTTCTATCCTACGTCCTGAAGGTGATTTATCTCGATTCACCGTCCTGTTCAGTTTTGACTGAAGGAGTCTCACAGCTCCCACCCTTCGAGAGCTCTTGGACTGGCTTTCAAGAGTCAATTTCCGCGATATCCTTCAGGATAACCTCAGCAGAAGGACTCCAGGCACTGGAAAGTGGTTGCTGAAGAGCAAGAAGTTTCTTGCATGGTTGTTGCTGAACCACGGCTTCTTATGGGCGAAGGGGATGCGTAAGTTGATTTTGCTTCCCAAATCATGAGGGGGCTCGTTGGCTGACCTTTTATCATAGCCGGCGCTGGGAAGACTATCATGGCGTGAGCTACCACAGCTTCGTCGTACCGTTGTTCGGGATGCTGATCCTTGCACAGGTCCATCGTTATCCAGTACCTGCAAGACGAATACCTGAATGACCATCCAGCTGAGAGCAGGGGAGATGTGCTCGTTCTTTTCGTCTTCTGTCGGTACACGGAGCAGGTCCCTGCCCGGGACATCTTGGCAGCGTTGGTACGGCAAGCCTTAGAACGGCATCGCAACTTGCTGCCTATCGTTGCTAGGCTCTGGGAGCGACACGACCTCGAAGGGACGAAACCCAGCCTTGATGATCTTCACGCGGCGCTCGTCGAGGTGTCCAAGTCCTTCAGCCATGTCTTTTGTGTTCTGGACGGCCTTGACGAAGCGCTCGATGAAGTCAAGCAACGTCTCCTCGGAACATTACGCTGCCTCAACATTCGCCTCTTCATAACTTCCAGGCCGTCAGACTTTCTCGAAACAGTAGTCCCAGCCGATCATCGAATCGAGGTTCAGGCCCATGAGCAGGACATAACCTGCCTAATCGAACACTCGATCGAACTCAACCCCGTCTTTGGCGCCCTTCTCAAAGACCATCCGTCCTTGAAGGACGAGGTCGTCAGCACCATACAGCAGAAAGCAAGTGGGATGTGAGTAATACACATACCTCCTCCGGTCCGATCTAACGACCATTCTTAGGTTCATCCATGCATCCCTCCAATTGGCTGGCCTTCAGCGCTGTCAGACAGTGGGGGACCTTCGGCTGGAGCTGTCAGCCTTGCCTGCACAGATCGATGGACTTTATGCTGATACGTTTAAACGTATCCTCCAAGGCCCCTCACTTGCCGCGTCTCGTGGTTGCGAAGTGCTCAAATGGGTTGTGTTTGGTGCCACGGGCCTGTCCGTCGGAGATCTGCAATACGTGTTGGCGCTCTCTCTGGATACCCACGAGTTCAACTCAGAACATCGCGTCTCTGATACAGGGCTCGTCTCTCTTTGCCATGGGCTGGTGGCTATTGAAAGCGAGACTCAAATTGTTAGGCTCATCCGTAAGCTCGTTCACATTTTACCTCGGGAAGCTCGAACTAATGACTCTCACAGATTCTGGCGCAAAAGCGCCGCTGGAATCCCTTCTCCTCGAGATCGATCCAGATCCGCATGCCCATATGGTCTCAATATGCATCTCGACGCTCAGATTATGCAGATTCCCAGAATCTTCTATCACCACCTTGTGGGATCTGAAGGAATCCTTTCAACGCAACCAACTGCTCGAATACTCCTATCGCAATTGGTCATACCATGCCGGTCGCTGTCGAAAAGAGGGCGCAACCAATACAACCATCCTTCAGTTCCTTCTGGGTTGCCGCTCGTTCCCTATCGACGTATCGGAGTGCTATTTCTGCCGGGACTTCACACCCCTTCATCTTGCCGCCTTCTACAACCTTCCTGACGTCGTCACAAGCCTCTTAAAGACTGGCCATAGTTCGACTGCTCAGACCCTACAGACCCAGTGGACTCCACTGATGGCGGCAGCCAGTCAAGGTCACTCAGACGTTGTGCAGACGCTCCTCGCAGAGAGTCATCGAACCGGTATTCAACGTGTCCGGGAGGTGTTCAAGAAAATCAAGAAGCGCCGTAATGGGAGCCCTCTCTATATCAATGCGGTCAACATAGACGGCTCAAGCGCGCTGTTCCTGGCATCCCAGGCAGGCTACATTGACGTCGTGGAGACGCTCCTCTCCGCTCCCGGCATTGACTGCAATATTGCTGAAGGGTTCAGTCGAACTGCCCTCATGCGTGCGGCGGGAGAAGGCCACCTTCCTGTTGTCAAAGCTCTTCTGCGAGTTCCCACCATCGACGTCAATGCATCCGACAGCGTCTTTGGCATGACGCCGCTGATTCGCGCATCCAACGGAGGACATTTGGACATCGTGAAGGCTCTCGTCAAAGAGCCCACCATCCAAGTCAATCAGGCGGACAAGTACGGGGAAAACAGCATTGGCTTGGGCATCTCGAAAGGGGTACCTGGACATTGTCAAGACCTTTCTCCGTGTGCCTGGGATTCAAGTCAACACAGCCGACGAGGATGGTGATACGGCGCTCATCCGCGCAGCGCGCCGTGGACAAGAAGACGTCGTGCAAGCCCTTCTCGAGCACCCCGGCATCCAAGTCAATTCTCGTGACAAAAACCGTTACACACCGCATTGGATTGGGCTAGACGGAAAGCTGCGGACGACCTGGCCTACAACCTCGCTGAACGAGAGGGTTTCATGGCAGTTGTCCGGCTGTTGATTCAATTTCCTGGAATCGAAGGAGTGTAGAAGATTCAGTTGGAGCCGGTTTGCTGTCTTTGTCCTTTTCGTCGCATTCGGGATGTTCCGTAGCCAAATGGTATGCAGAGACTGCGCGGCTATTCCCTGTAGTTCCCTCGAAACCGCTTTGAATCATACAGACCCTACATCTGCTCCCTTATTTGCCAATATCTCAGGTACCAACTTTACTTGGCGGATGTGAGCGACATTGAAGCTACGTAAAGATATCAAGCGCCCATTAACGGGTAGATACGCGCGGTGTCAGCGCCGGAGTTCTCAGAAAGTCATGGTTTGCCAGTTGAAGTTTGCGGGCGATTACCAGTCAATAAATGCACAATCTTCTTGATCTTGATCCCTACCTTGTACGACACTGGTTTCCCCTGGCGCTCGAGGTGGATTGCCCTGCTTCTGTCTTGTTTCCCAGGCACAGCTTGTGCACAACGAGGGCTACCAGGGGCGATCAGTACTCAGTTCCAAAGTGGCCGCTTTCGTCTGACCGCCACCACCACGCTCAGTCTCTGGCTTTCTGTGAGCATTTTACAGGCTAGCAAAGCAGTTCTACAGAGAATTGCGCGATGGAACCTCCGAGTCTATCACGTAGCCGCCTTTTATCCGGTAAGTAACATCATAAACCACTCTACCTTGGACGGCGAGATTGACTATGGTGTTTTACTGGACGCGAGTAGAAGGTGGCTCTGTCATCCAGAGTCTGAACAACATCACTATCAACGGTGGCACGCTTGTTGTTACAGCAAGAGATGCACACAATGTGAATAGCACTTATTTCACCGAGCCTGGCGCCTCAACAGGTCAGTATTCAAAAGAGTCACCGATCGTGGTTCCAATCTAACACAGTCAGAGCCAACATTGTGTGAAGTCCTTGACTGGATTTCGGCGGTCAACTTTCGAGGAATGCTTGATGAGAGTTTGGCAAGGCAAACGTCAGGGACTGGATCCCGTCTCACCAAAGGGACACAGTTTGGAAGGTGGATTAGCGGTGGGCCTTGGATTCTATGGGCTAAAGGAATGCGTAAGCTACCTCCGAGTCTATCATGGTGTTGACTGTTGACTTAACGATTTATGTAGCTGGTGCTGGGAAGACAGTATTGGCGTACGTTTCGTTAGGGATTACTGGCAAAACGATGGTTTGGGTCTGACTATCCTATCTAGATCGATTGCCATCGAAAATATTCGTGAAAGGTTCAGTGCATCAAGCGATGAACTGCTGCTTTGCTTCGCTTATTTTCGCTACACTAACCCCCTATCAGTACGCGATGTACTGGCGGCGCTCGTCAGGCAGATTCTTGAGTGCCATCATGGGTTACTCCCCCTCCTCCAAAGGCCCTATACCCGACACCGCTTTCAGCAGACCAGACCTACCGTCGATGAATTAATTGCCGTGCTTAGCAATTTGAGAGGACAGTTCAAGGTCGGATTTTGTATCTTGGACGGCCTTGATTAAGCCCTTGACGAGGTTAAGCGCCGTTTGCTTGCGCTTCTCTCCTCTCTCGATATTCATATTCTAGTGACCTCACGGCCTCTCCTGGAATTGGAAGCATCGATTCCTGCGAATGACCGCTACGAGGTTTTTGCAGCTGGAGAAGACGTCGACATCCTTACTAAGGCCACAATCGAAGAGAATCCCTTATTCAAAGCCCTTCTTGAGGCCCACCCCTCTCTCAAGAAGCAAATCTTTACCAATGTCCGAGATAAGTCTGGGGGGATGTGAGCTCATAACCCCTTTTGGATTGCTCGTCTTTCCTAACATGGTGAATAGGTTCCTTCATGCGTCGCTCCAACTGGCCACACTCCGGCATTGTCGAACAGTGGGCGATCTTCGTAGTGCAATGGCGTCCTTCCCATCGTCGATTGAGGATCTGTACACTGATACGTGGGCTCGCATTAGACAAGCCCCTCAGTATGACGTTAGCAGGGCAATGGCGATCCTTTCATGGATCATCTTTTCTCTGAGACCTCTGTCGGTTGAAGAGTTGCTTTTTGCCGTAGCCTGCGCTTCTGGCACCCACCGGTACTGTGCAGAGAGCGCCATAACGGAGCACGACATCGTTCCCCTCTGTCAAGGCCTCATTGCCATTGAAGCTCAGAGCCGAACGGTCCATTTCATTCGTATGTTGCCTATTCCTGTTCTAACGACCGTTTACTAAGTGAAAGCCCCAGATTATACTGCAAAGGAATCTCTGGAGCCGTTACTCCTGGGGATTGATCCTTATCCTCACATACGGATGGCTTCAATCTGCATCACCCTCCTGAAGGACCTGGGAATTCCAGCCGGATCAACGCTGGCAGATGCAGACTTAGAGGCAAACTTGAAGGCTTTCCCCTTTGCCTCATACGCCTATGAGGGATGGCATTGGCACCTTCGGCAATCTGGTCGCCATGAAGCAACAGATGACCTCACACGTCAATTTCTTCTCGTTTGCAAATCCTTCCCAGTTACTGCTGGTCAGCAGCACGCAGTCGACGGCATTCTTAGCGACTTCACCCCTCTACACCTCGCCGTTTGGTTCAATCTACCTTATCAACATGCTCTCTTAACAGACAGCAGTCAGGACCCCAATGTCGTAACTCCAGAAAGCAAGTGGACGGTCCTCATGACAGCAGCGTCTCAAGGGCATCTAGATACTCTCAACGTGCTGATAAAAAGCGAATTTCCCCAGACGAGGCATAGGCGTAGCCTTAACGGCACGGTACTATCCTGGAGTACCATCCGGAAACAGGCGCAGAGAATGCTCGGTGCTCCCATTCCTAAAGACGCGCTTAATGCGACCAACGCTCAGGGTCGGACAGCATTGATGCTCGCCTGCCTCTCAGGCACCGTCAGCGTTGTGAAACTGCTGCTGAAACAGCCCAACATCTTGGTCAATCTGCGCGATTTGGATGGCAATACTGCCCTCATTCTCGCTTCGATGACAGGCAGCGTTGATGTTGTCGAGGCGCTTCTTCGAGCACCCGGCATCAACGTCAACGCTCAGGATATTCGTGGTTACACTGGCTTGATATGGGCGTCTCGGGGTGGATACGTGGATATTGTTCAAAGCCTTGTTCACGCACCTAGCATCGCAATCAATACGGCCGACGTCTGTGGCGATACGCCAATCATCCATGCCTCAAGGGAGGGGCACCTTCGCACTGTCGAGGTCATACTCAGAGACCCGAACACTGACGTCAATGTCGTCGGAAAGGATGCACAGACACCCCTCATGTACGCCTGCTACCGTGGATATCTGGGTCTCGTTGAGGCGTTCCTCCGCCATGGAACGGCCGACATCAACGCTTGTGACAAGGATGGGAAAACGCCCCTACTGCTAGCAACACATGCCGGTCGCTTTTTGGTCGTCAGAGAGCTCCTCCAGGCGCAGGGAATCCAGGTCAACCACGGAGACCGGTATGGAAGGACGGCTCTAATCATCGCCTCTCGGGAAGGTCATGCCGACATAGTGCAGGCTCTACTACGCGATAGTCGCATCCGGGTCAATGTAGTCGACAAATGGAAGGAAACTGCCCTGTCGGCAGCCTCGCGCCAAGGCCATATACCAGTCGTCCAGGCGCTCCTATCGTTAGCCACAACCCAGGTCAATGATGTGGACACTTGGGACAAAACCCCACTAATGCGGGCGGCGGCAGCGGGACACCGGGATGTGGCAGATCTCTTCCTCGCACACCCCAACATCGACGTCAACGCGGTTGATGGGAACGGCGAGACCGCTCTGATTCAAGCAGTGCGTCAGGGTCGTATCGCAGTTGTCGAGCTATTGTGGCAGGATAAACGTGTTGCAATTTCCGCCACTTGCAACAGTGGAATGACAGCTTTGGATTGGGCGATGCTTGGAGCAAAAGAGGAATCGCAGCACGACGGCGCTCTGACCAAGGAGTTGTCGTTAAGAATCATCTCCCTGTTGGAACCGGCGGCCCTTGCCAGTATCTTGAAGCACAAAAAACCGAGTCCAGCGGCCGGTCCAATAAGAACAAACCAATTTGGCCATCGGCCTCTGGATCTATTACTTTCAGCAGCTCGCATAGGGGACGAGGTGGCGGGAAAGAGGCTCTTAGAGGGCCACGACATCGATGTCAATGCTCGTGATCGTGGCGGGAATTCCGCACTGATATTGCCGGCTCGATATGGGAGGCTCGAGTTCGTAAAAATTCTGCTCAAGGTTCCTGCGACCCGGGTCAATTTGAAGAACAATGCACGCAAAACGGCCTTGATTTGGGCGGCACATGCTGGGCACCTGGACGTTGTCAAGGAACTCCTCTCAGTTCCCAACCTGCGCGTCAATGCAGCCGACAGGACGCGTTCAACAGCCCTAATACAGGCGGCTCGTAATGGAAACTGGATGTCGTGAAGGCCATGCTCAACCATCCTCTTCTTAAGTTGGATGTGGCGGACGAGACTGGTAGGACTGCGCTGCAATGGGTCCAGCATGAAGCAGCTGGCGGTGGTATCTACGAAGAGATTGCGGGCATCTTGCGTTCAGTGTCGAAGTAGTTTCATACCATCCATACTATCCACTACCTTACTTTAACTACGGCGCTTACGGACGTTCACTCCTCCCGGTTACTGCATGCTTATACATGAAGTACTTATTGCAAGTGCGACAAGGATGTCCTTTCCAATGATTTCCAAAGTCTGGTGTGGCCTGTCACGCTAATGTAACCTCGGTATTACTCATGTAAGTCAAAGCAACCAACGCTCTTCAGTGCACCGTTTTAGAAGAGGTAGCGCAAAGGTAGCCTTGGTAGAAAGGTGTACTTAAACCAATCGCAGCTCATCCATCACCAGCCGTACAGGCAGAAGAGATTGAATCGCCAACCCCCGACCGTTATTCCCTTGAAGACGCATCCCAGAGGCTGGCAACAAGAGCAGAAGTTGCGATCGACTGGCTGGCTCCTGAACCAGATTCTACTGGCGACCTGGTCGCTGCTGGCCCGAACAGGCTCACAATGTTCGTCAGACTGCAGCCAGACGATATCGGTTAGCCTAGAAAAGATGGACATTGCGAGTTGGGTGCGATCCAATGCGATCAGTATCTATGACAGGGACGAGACTTGCCCCACGCGGCAGGGGGTTGCCACGGTCTCGGCTCTTCTCTATCACTGGGTATACTGAGTGGTTCTCTGACTGGAAGAATTTTCTCAACTAATTCGTTCATCACCAGGTACTTCATAGCCACAAGGCGCTCGATTTGGAGGCCGATTTCTTCCAGGCACCCGCATAGATAATGTCACGCTGTCTGTGTGGCGGGTATCACAGCACCGAGATTGTGATCGTCTTCCACGTATAATCTACCGTCTTTTCGACGCTGTAAACATCGTTGACCTATTTCACTCTTGTTCCGCTGTCACCTATGTTGGACTTTGGTGACATACCTTCTTCTTCTGTATTTCATTGTACACTTCCTCCTTCATTTGCTACTGTACAGTTGACGTCTACAATAGCGCTTCATTTTTCTAGTTTGTACCTCTATGCTCTTCGTATGACTTGCGTCTCTTTTTCTTCCCTCAGTCGCTGTATTCCCAATTAGCTTCTGAGATATGTTTTCTTGTTCTCTTAAAAATATACCTATACTCCTGTACATTAGTATTAGCATTTCGCTTTAGTCTAGGTATATTAATACAGTCGCTATATCCCAGTTTCTGAGTGTTCATCTAAGCTTATAAATAACAACCTACGTCATGCCCCTGATTTTATGGTATCGTGAGTGTCGCCAAGACTGGTACTAGTCTCTGTTGCTAAATCAAAGATGAAAATCGATCTTTGTTATGACTCTTGCGGTCACCGGTCACCACATCAATGGGGAGGTAGCGTCGTCGTCCTGGCTGCATTGGAGGCTTGAGACGCCTACTCTTGACTCTTTTACCCCAAAAGGATCGGTGCCGCGACTAGTGGGGGTATATCCGAGTCTACTTATTGCGAGGAGCACCGAAGTGGAGGAACGGGGGTGTCTCATGAGGGGAACACCGCGCTGGGTACTAAGGCGACGGGCTTTGTGCTTACAAGGAGTCTAACGCACTAAGGCGGGAGATTTTCTTGCAAGGCGACAGCGATTCGCGATCTGGACATTGTATATAGAGAACAATAGAGAGGTTTGCTTGCGATTAGGGGCTTTGCGGCATTTGCCGTGCGCCAACAATCCGCTCCCGCAAATCTGCTGATCCTGCTTCTCGGACTCTTTGACGTTCTCTGATCGCCTTTGTAGATTTGAATCACCCAGCCGCACCAGTAAAATTATCCGAAGAGCAGATATTTGCCTTCAGTTATTCATGCCAGAATCGAGGAAACGAAAACGCCAGTCGGGCCTGCCAGGCATAGAAGTGACGACGGCTATCGACGCTCTCAAAATCCTGGCCAAGAAAGCACGACAGAACATGGCGCTGGACGCACTGAAGCCTCTGGAGGAGTGGGATGACGAGCCAGACACCGCAATTCTTGAGCACATCGAAGGACTCCTGGAAGTCTTGCAAATGAGAGCTGACACAAGGTTTGGGCAAGTGATATTTTAGATTCTCTCCACTGACGCAGTGAGATGGCCAGGGATCTTCTAGAAGAGATGAATATAAAACATCGCGGCGTACTCAAGCTGAAGGATGAGGCCGTTGACCGTGGAGTCAAAACGGACACTCTTGGCAACGATACGCTCTGGTCAGCGACCTCTGTGCTGGCTCATCTGCGCTTTCTTGAGGACCTTTTTCCACGAAGGGTTCGTTTCGATTCTCATTCCTGATACACCCGTCATAAGCTTACTGCACCTCTCCCTTAGAACGAGGTTCTCACACGCCTGAAGATCAACGCATCCCTTTACCGTGTCGCAACCATGATTCCGGAAGACTTGAAGATGGCTCTGGCTTTGAACGGAGTGACCCTGGTGTCGACCCGTTGGACAAGAGCCCACTCACAGTGGCCAGCTCCAATGAGTGTGCTGCTGTAGTAATGCCCAAGGACGAGCATCGTGCGTTGACCTTCCATTCTGTGTCTACACGCTAGTTCTCAGTTTTCTGCAGCTGCTTTCGCAGATTGGCCTGTCGTGCAGCCGAACCATACAGTGTTCTTTGTCACAGATGCCAATGATGCTCATCGCGGCATCAAGAAGTATGTCCCTCAGGCACTGACAGAAATGTTTGGATTCGCAAGGCGTTCAGGGTAAATTGGTTTCCTCAGAATCGGTTTTGTGTTTGGCTCTCATTGCCAATCTTCAGGAAACAGATTGTCAGGGGTGTTGTGACGGATGGAGGACAGTGGTTATTCCTCGTCCTAACTGTACAGGACGACGGAACTGGTACCTATCTTCGATCCAATGAGATCAGTAACTGCGAACTGCGTACGACACGCCCTGGGCAGGAAGGGGTTTCCTTGATCTGTGCTATTCTAGCACATTGGGTACGCTCAGTGGTCCTCTGGCTCGAAGAATTGAACTGATTGGCGCTTCGCCAGATCCTCCATAGTCACGAGGCGTTCAATGAAAATACTGATTTCTTCGAGAGGCACAAGTAGTACTAATATAACAGACCGTCGGCGCAGCTGCCTTTGCGTCCAGTATGGCACTTTGAAGTGTGTACAGCAATTGTACATGTGCCGTACAATCATGATTGTACTCCACGAATATCCCCAACACTGGTTCCTTCCACCTTTCCAGCGTGAAGGCACCCTTCTCCTTCTCTGCGGTGAGATCGTCCGCATTCTTGAGGTTGTAGATCTTCTTAATCATGTTATATGGCCTTTCGTGTTTATTGGCGAGATGGCGGCGTAGACAACTCGTCATACTTGGACCGCTATTGTTGTACGTCTTCCAGTTCCTAGTCATGCAATTTATGAATGTCAGATGCACAAAGTAGAGAAGTGGCATAAAACGACTCACTTGAGTCCATAAAACTTGCACCCAACGAATGGTGTTTGGGGCATGACCGAAGCACAGGCTCGTCCTCAGGGGGTTTCTCGGGCTTTTTGTCTCTTTTGAGCGCTCAGTAGAACCACCAGACATCTGTAGCTGCATCTAAGCGAAGACGTCCGAGTCCTTCACCTGAATCGAGTCAAAAAATATAAGCTTGAGAAATTCCCCAAACACACGCTTAGTTTGCACTCAACTTCGGATAGTTGTTTAGCAATTTCGGAGATAATATCTCGACATCGGCGCCATGAATACTCTGTTGGATATGAGTGTCTTGGATGCCTTGAGAAGAGCTCTGGACAGGCTCTTGAACAGGTCCTATACTGCAGCTAGGGGGAGGAGCTGTCACATTGACAGACGATGCTGGTCGAGGTGCGACATAGTTGTCGCAACTAGGGAAAGACAGCGCGCAGACTTTGCCAGCGGGATCCGAGCCCTCTTTCATGAATGCGTTAGGGTTGCCCAAGCGGTCTTTCACAATTTCCTTGATAGCTTCCTTCAATGGCCCTGCTTCGTAGATGTACGAGCCGAGGGTGAAAGCCGATTTCTCACCCCTGACAAACCAACCAGACTTGGTCCCGTAGACGTTTTTCGAGATAGTGTCATATGCTTTTTCGCACTCGTCTATCGACATGCGAAGCCTTCCGAGCATCAGTGCCATGAGACTACAGGCATCTGCGTCAGTTCCTGAAGGCAGTAAGCGTCGCAGTAACATACCCTCCAGTGCTAGTTCCTGCCATTATATCAAAGTATTCGCATGGTTTAACAGTCTTCTTGCCTTCTAGATTAGCGACCTCTTCCATGATTTTCCGTAGACTACGCAGCGAGGAAACACCGCGCACACCCCCACCATCTAAATTCGGAATCGTCAACAAATAGTCAATGTCAGATGAGTGGCAAGCGCTACCAAAAGGACGAACTGAGGGACAAGAGTCTGAGGGGACGATGCTCCTTGTAGGGCGGGGCGGAGCAGTAGTAGTACATACTCTCATTGCTGATACGCACGATCATCTGGCCTGACTGGGCGTAGTTCTCCCATCCCGGATACTGGGCGCATACTCGAACACCAATCGCATTCCCTGGCTAACAGCTTGGAGTTAATCTCAGGTCAACCGTTTTCAAAAGGACACGTACTTCGAGACAAACCTTGATCTGCGCAATCTGTTGTGAATACACCGCCTCGTCGCTGATATCAATGTCAAACACCTGGCCTTGGGTGCCAAAGCGGTGGATGTGAGCCGATGAGTTGCTGTGGCTCTTCTAGACGAGGCTAACGCCATTCGTGACTTTCGGAGCGGTTTCAAAGGGGGTCTCGAGGATGACCCAATCAAACCAACTAAGGCTTTCTCCTTCTGCGATCACTTCTGTGCGATTTTCTTGACAGCAAGAACAGGTGGGCAACTGAATGGCCTCCAGCTGCTTGATGGCCCACTCGTCGAACATCTGGCGTCACAGCATAGGTAGAAGAGCGTCAAGGGGGGGATACCTATAATCACCGCAGTAGCGAACCATAACTTGTACATCAAATCATTGGTATCTGACTTGACGAAACACGAGTTGCTTGCCATGATGCTGTAGGACCCATCATGTACTGTGTCCGAGAGGGATGGGACGATCTCGGTACTCAGAGTCCAACGGTGTGGGGGTAAATAGATCTAGGAGAAGACGCAATAATCAGAACATATTTGCGAGTGTTACAGCCTGTTTCGAACCTTCGTCGAGCACCCGTGCTACAGCAGAGCCCTTTTCAGTATAGTTGATCTGGCAGGCTCGGAACCGAGCACACACGCGACACGGCCAAAACGTCCCCAACCTGCAAAAGAATAAGCCCGCATTTCATACCCAGACAGCAGGCATATGAAGCATGACTTGCCTCCAAGGTTGCCAGAAGCTCAGAGCGATAGTTGGGAGATCGCACCAAAGTGCCGAGTGTTGGAGGCTGCGTGGCCTAAGCGGTTGCTGTGGCTACGCTAGGCAAGCTCCTTGCCGTCCCTGTACTTGGGTTCATCGCTCGTTGAGTCGCCCCGAAGGATGACCAACTCGAACCAAGTCCAGCGACCGGCCTTTATGTCGCGGACATTGCCTTGATCCCAAGAGTCTGTGGATAGTTGAAGCTGGGTGACGCGAACGCAGAAGTTGCGATCGACTGGCTGCTCTTGAAGCAGATTCTGCTGGCGACCTGGTCGCTGCTGGCCCGAACAGGCTCACAACGTTCGTCAGACTGCAGCCAGACGATATCGGTGAAGCTCGATGGCATTGGGGAAGGTGTGATTGAGAAGGGTTCTGAGAGGCAGAAGCCTCAAAGGTAGAGACTTATATACAGGTCTGTGAGATGGACACCCTCCATGTTGCGTACTGCCGGAGACGTCTAAAGGAACGAAGAAACAGGTCGAATTTTCGAAGGAGGATAAGGAGGTATGAAGAGCATGAGAAACCCAGCCAGGATCAGAGTTTGAGAGAAGGAGCACAGTTGCGTTCCACCTGCCCTCCTAAAACATACAAAAAGTCAAATCACTCTGGGTTTAACATTGTTGCTGTCTTGGTTCTCGGAGCATACCGATGACCGACAAGCCATTCGACTCGAGTATGAGCCCCGCCTGTCCCAGAAGGTTTGGCATAATGCAGAATACAGTCACGTCAGTTATATTCGCCGTCGATGAAGGCTGGACTTTCCACACCTGTCAATTCCAAACCAGTGATTTTTCTCAGCGTTTGTTTAAGCGCGCACCTCAAAGAAGCGGTCAGCCTAGAGTAGATGGTCATTGCGAGCAGAGGGAGCATTCTGGCTGATGCAGGCAAGATTTATGCACAGTCCTGAGCACACTTACGGTGTTGAGCTTCGGTACGAAGTTGGTAGCTCATGTATTGCAAGAACGTAGGAGGCGTTCGTAGACACCCACGGGAGTCAGGATCTGACCTCTTGACTATCTTCGACCCCTGGAGATAGAGTGGAGAGAGGTGTCGCAGATACCGCCACTGGCGGTTGCATAACCAGATCTGAGCGGCACAGTAATGCGGAGGCCGAGAGTGTCATTCGTGAGCATGCTGCATGTCCTGATAGAGCATTCGATGCGTGTAGATAGGGAAATTTCCTTGCAACACAACAGCGGCCCCGGACATTGTCGGTGAAGAGGGGGCCTGGAGATCGTTGGTTGCGACTTGGTCGCAGACTCGCAGGTACGGCACCGTGGCATTTGCCGAAGTTGTATCAGTTGGCTCTCACGCATGTCCTCCGGCGCTTATTGTAGTTCTAGCCAAGTTTGGGTGAATATTACAGCGCTACTGCTGAGGTATACTAAAGCCTCCTCCCATACAAGTAAACAGAAAATCACCATTCTTCATGACGTATATTACAGACGCTGTTCCTACCATTCAGTCCAAGCTACCATAAACGATGTGTCAAGTACAATTCAATGCCTAGCCCTAACTTGGAGCGCGAGACAGTGGCTGAAAAAGTATGCTCGAGGGAGGTAGACTCTGGGTACCAAGATACGTTCTGCCCATGTTAAAATCTTTGCCTGGGTCCGCCTTACCAATGTCACCGATGGCCCGGTCGAGATTGCATCGCTCCGGGCCATCGTCCGGCTGGATGGTCGAGCTGAGATTGCAAACCTTGCACCACTCCACGAGCTCCAGTTCATGGCCAGTATTCTATACCAGCTTGTTGGACAAAAGCACTGTTCGCAGAATGTAAGTTCGAGGCAGCCGGATTTTTCCCGTTCCTGTAGAGCGCGTTCCACAGCGACTTCCAGTTCAGAAGTCAGGACCAAGCTGAGCTTTTCGCTGGTATGATTTATAGGTGATTCGGGGCAAGAGCTTCCTGAAGGAGAAGATGATTGGCTGGTAGTGTAATCGGGTCGCATGTTGGGGTACCAGCGCTCCATGTCTTCTTGTTGATGGCAGTAGGATCCAAGCTCAGCCCGTACATTTCAGTAGTCTCAGTTATGCCATCAGGCAACTCCATGTCGAGGGAAGACCGAGACTTGATGAGTACGAGGGATGCAAAAGATGCCGGTGATACTGCATTTGAACCTTTCACCGGCTTTTTTTTATACAGGGAATCCCAAGGTCGTCGCCCCACACAACGGCCCCAGAGTGGCAGGGCACAGCTCTACATGATGCGCCACGCTTCAAATTGTTTTGTTTCCGTGGCATGATCACACCTATTGTCCCGTAGTGTTTGGCCCGATGACAAAAGATTCAAAAGAGTTACCATGGGCCCTTTCTTGTATAAAGAGAGAGCAGCAGTCCATCTACTCAAGCGGTGTTGTGACGGAAGTCCAGCATCTGAAAGGTGGGATTATGGCAATGGATTCTTGGATGCCAGGGAAACAAATAGGCGATGCGCAGCGCTATCAATGTTGTTTCGTTTCATACACTTAATGGCCGCAGTGTTTTGTGCTATGACAGCAGATAGAAAAGAGGTACAATGGGCCCTTTCATTCTTTGAGAAAGCGAAAGCAGCGGTGCATGCAATTCCTGATCATGACACTGCGGTCCAGGTGCGGTTCAAAGGTCGACGTCGCGCAATGACTGAGAGTGAGGAATCTTTTAGTTCAAGTGGGAGGTGATACTCCTTGAGGCTTGGCTAATGAGAAATATTTTCACTGCACCGGCAAAAAGGGGACTGCAACCCGCCGAAATCCGATGGTGCCTGCTCTGAGATCTCGCTGAAAGGGGTGGGAATTTCGTCCCATAAACACCGAGAATTGCGGAATGTCGTCGCCTTCCAACCACGATGGTCCTTCATTGTTCCTCCCACTGTCTAGGTTTCACACACCTCTACGCTGCGTAAAACGCTCCATAAAATTGGGCTCTCAAAGGCGCATAATGGCACCTCACAACAAGCCTCACACATGGAAAGATCGGCGCTGCAGGGTGCGTGATTTATCCCATTTCCTCAAGACATAAAGGGGAAACTTACAACTATTGCAGTTTTTCGATAATCTAGGAATCCAGTCAGAGGGGGATGCGAAAGAATCGCTTCACTCTGTGCGTTTATACATCCAGACGATCCTGAGTGGCCGTTCAACTCGGTTGGATCCCGGAGGCGGCTCAGAACGCCTTCAACACCTCGGCGGAGAGGGCGTAGTCGCAGTCGCAGTCGAAGCCGCAGCTGGGGTAGGAGCAGGAGCAGGAGTATCGAGAGCAGGAGGCGAAGAAGCAGGAGTCGGGATAGGTACAGACCCAGTGGCCACTCGGACAGAAGGGACAATGTGCCACGGTCGCCTTTACGCTCCGCACGAGCTCGTGACTCAAGCGAAAGAGCCTCTATCGCAGACCCAGCGCTGTACCTGTCCTGTTCATCAGCAAAACCTTTCGGAGCCGAAAGATAGTCTGGCAGTAACAGGCGTCCCTCCTGAACCTCTTGATCGACCACCGACGCTTCCCCAGAGCCACTGGGGCCTTTGTCTGTGGTCCCAACCTCTCCTGAGCCTCCTTCTCCACCAAACGTAGTAGACGAAGCAACGAGGCTTCAAGAGCGCAGGGATAAATGGGTAACAAAGCTAAGGTATGCACTTCTTTGCCGCTTTACACAAAGCTTCGCTAACTCCCAACTTACATGAAGGATTCTCTCGGACGCTGTCAAAGCTCACAAAGACAACACGGAACTGGCTGATGAAATAGTCGGTTTCGAGAAGCTTGAAGGGAGGGAAGCTCTCGTTCTTGAGCGTGGTGCGTACACATCCCTCGTCTGCTGTTAGCCTTTGCATGTCTGATTTTGCTTCAGACCCAATGACACCGAAAGCGTACTCGATATGTACCGAACCGCCTCAGCAGCACATCAAACGGAGAAAGAGGCTTTGATGCCATGCTCGATAACATGGTCGAGGAGATCGTGGTTGGAGATTCAACAGAGGGAGGACCCTCGAACGTCACTGGACTAGAGCAGGACGCTAGAACGAAGGCGCAGTACCACGATATGATGAAATACGTCGACGTTCTCAAGACGTATGCAGGCCAGATGTCGGAGTTGCTCAAGGCTTATGGCCTGGAGGACAAGCCAGAGGAGCCTCCGCGATTGGGTGAATCAGAAGGCGAGGACGACGGCGACGCTGAAATGGACGTTGACGGTGTCTCTTCCCGAAAGAGGAAGAGAAAGCGGGAAAAGGAAAGGGAGAAGGAGAGAGAGAAGACAACGGCTTCAGGTCCCAGGCCAACCCCCGCTCTCGTCAAAAAGGCACTGGCGGTAGACGAAATCCTCACCCCAGCTGCACGAACAACATCGATCAACAGGAAGAGCGGATGAGGGACGCCGTTCACGACGTCATCGACAGTCGATTGCAAGAGCACCGCGAAGCAGACGGAGCTCAAGAGGAAGGCGGAGCGTCTGAGGATGTCGACATGGACGCCGACACTGACCAAGCACGGGAAGCCGACGAGGCAGACGTCCTCTTAGCAAAGATGAACGCAGAAATTGCTCGAGCCGGCAACGACCTCAACGAGATGGGGAGCATCCAGCTGAGCTGGCTGGCGAGGATGGATTCGCTCGAGGCAGCGCATCCTGCTGTGGTTGATCAACGCGTCGAAGACCACGATCAGCTTGCTGAACTCCTCGACCAACAGGAAGAAAGTGATCGGTCTCTCACGCTCTCCAGAACGCATTCAATGCGTTAACGACGGCCGCCGCGGCCACTCAAGACGCTTCACAGCAGAGTCAGGCTCCTCTGGTTGAATCTTCAGAGGTGGCAACACGAGCGATTGAAGAGGGTCTAAAAGAGAGCCTGCGGGAGAGCCTGATGGATGTGGTTGGAGGGTTCAGGCCTGATGTTGGTCAGCGGTGGGATAGCGAGGCGGGGCCAGTTGTACGGTGGTGCATGGGAAAAGGCGGGTAAGCTTGCTGCTGTACTCGATGGGATCGAAGCAAAGCTTGCATCTGGGCAGACACGAGGAGTAGAGGTAAAGCAATGATGTGTCAGGGGATGCCCCCATGGATATGGGATGCCTGTTGAATGCCATGCTGCTGGGGAAATTACGCAACCTACACATGATAATCTCTGTACTGTCAATGCACACACTTCAAAGCGCCATGGGGGATGCCATGTGCGTCAGCTACACTATTGGCAGTCTGCTATCTTAGTACTTCGGCCCCCGGAAAAAATCCGTGTCTGCATCGAACGCCTCGTGACTATGGAGGATCTGGTGGAGAATGAGTTAGCCCAAAATTTCAAGTCGGAAAACCAGTCAGCAGTACCCAATGAAGGAGACCCCTTCCTGCCCAGGAGAATGTCGTGGTTGATTTGTAGTTGTTGAGCACACTAGATTCAAGATAGGTACTGGTCCCGTCATCCTGCACGTTTAGGATGAGGAATAGCCACGCTCCTCCATCCGAAACAACACCCCTAATAATCTTTTTCCTGGCGATTGACAGTCAGAGACAAGCAAGGGCAAACGATTCCAAAGGAAGACATTTACCTCCAAACGCTGGGCGAGTTCAAGCATCTCTGCGAGCGCCTGCGGAACGTACTGCTTGAGGTTGTAACCTCCATACTCGGCGTCCTTGACAAAAAATACCGACTGGTTCGGCCCTATCTCAGGCCAATCTGAATGCAGGAAAGAGGCTGCGCCAAAGCTCAAAATAGGCGTATGTCCACAGAACAGAAGGTAGACGCACAACGCTCTGCCTTAGGCATCACTACCACGACACTATCGTTGAAGCTGGCCACTGTGAGTGGGCTTTTGCCTGATTGAGCGATACTAGCTGGAGCATTTCGGTTAAAGCCCAGAACCATCTCGAGGTCTTGCGGCATCATGGTTGAGACACGGTAAAAGGATTCGTTAATCTTGAGACGAGTGAAATTCTCATTCTACGGGAAGAGCCACAGTGAGCTTATGACCGTATCAGCGTTGAGAATCAGAACGAACCCTTCGTGGAACAAGTTCCTCGAGGAAACGTAGATGGGCAAGGAGAGAGGTCGCTGACCAGAGCGTGTCTTTTCCGAGGGCATCCGTTTCGACCCCACGACCAACGGCATCGTCCTTCAGCTTGAGCACGCCCCCAAGTTTTATACCCACCTCTTCAAGAATATCCCTGGCGAACTCATTCTGTCAGTGAGGTGCACTCAGGGCATCTTTATCCACGAACCTCGCATCAGCTCTTCTTTGTAAGACTCCCATCATTCCTTCGATGTGTTCAAGGATTGCGGCGTCTGATTCGTCCTCCCACTCTTCTGCTAGAGGCTTCGAACTCATCGCATCCAGCGCCGCGTTCTGTTGTGCCTTCTTGAGCAGCTTTTTAAGAGCGTCAAGGGCCGTCGTCAGCTCTATGCCTGACAGTCCAGACTCGCGTTTACGTTTCCCTGATTCTGGCATGGTGGAATAACCAAAGGCAAATGTCTCACTCTGTGGTCATTCCGGGCCTTTCGACCAATTTGAATGGGCTTGGTCTTATTTGTACATTTTGCACTTTGTTTGGCACAACCGACCACTCGTCAGAGCGATGCGCGTCTCAGGGAATAAGGGCAATCCACACGGCATTAGAGAGCATTCTGACGACGAACTCCGCGTCCTATCTTCCTCTCCTCGGTGTTGTTTCCATCCGCGAGGCCGACTTTAAGCACTAGAGGAGTGCGTGGGAGTCTATTGATCCGAGCCCCGATGCGGATTACGGAACGTCGGGCTGACGGTCAGCCTCTCCATCTCAAACCTCGATGTTGCATCCTCGACCTTCAGGTGCTCATGCAGAACGGGGATCTCGTCAAGACTAAAATCGTATCTTTCCTGAGGATACATCCACGATAAACACCAGAAGCCTCCAAGATTTCAAACCCAAATCGCTCTGAAGTTCCGCAGGCGGAGGGTCAAGAATTATGGTTGGGAAGGGCAAAAAAGGTTACCGACCGCCCCGTAAAGTTCGACCGTGCAACGTGAGTTCCGCATGTTCCTGGATTCTCGGTATGCCGTTATGCCTGGTGGCCCCCAAAGTTTAATAGGCGCCATCATCGTGGTGCATCATCAGGAAGCGAGCCAGCACTTTCCGCAGTGAGCTGACGGTCTTTTCAGAACTTTGACGCCGACGGCTGCCCTATCGGAGGCGGCTGCTCACGTTCAGCCGAAGTCTGTCACTTTATCCATCCAGAGGATCCAGAGTGGGCAAGATACCGAGATCGACACAACGAGGACTACCTTGACACGCGTAGATCTAGGTTCAACGAGGACGAGCGTGAAAGAGACCACGGCTGGGGAGCGCGTCAGACAAGCACCGGTCTTTCTTCGCCTGTCATATCGACACGACCTGCACCTGTCTTTGTTCCTGCATCTGTGCCGCAAACACCAGTTCTGCCACCACCGTTTGCCCAAGATCGACACCAGTGCTGGTGGCATGATGGACGAACCAGTGTCGCCCGAGATGGACCTGGATACCACCTCTCCTGTGTCTCCGACTTTCCTGCCCGCACCGACTCCTGTTCTGGGACCACCACCCCACGTTCCTGACGCTCCTGGGTTCGAGGATATCGATATCCTTGGCTCAGCACCAGACATCGTGATGGACGCTCGTAAGAAAATGTGGTCGGACCGTGTCAAGTGAGCTTTTCTTGCTGTTTTAGAAAGGAAACCCGACTGACCATCACTGCAGACTCTTGGCTGAGGCTATAAAGGCATGGAAAGCCCACACAGACGCTGCAGAGGAGAAGGTTTTCTTGGAAGCATTGGAAGGCCGACCCGGCCTCTCACTCGGTTCGTTTTTTGCCTTTTGTCTCTGACGTTCTCTGACATGCGCCACCACCAGGCCCAGACAACGGAGAAACCGCCCTCGATGCATTCAGAGCAGCGCTGAACGTGCAAACTCTCGAGGAAGAAGCTCTGAAAACCAAAGTGGACGAAATCGTCGACAGCCTTGTCACAGCAGACACTGGTGGCACAGCTGAAAGCGTGTGGCCCATGACGCCGGCCCAAATGGACGACGAATTCGCAAAACAGGATCAGTACAACGAGATCGTGCGCTACGTACGCGATCTTCGGGGTGCAGCGTTGAAGATCTGGGAGTCGCTCGACGAGGATGCCAAGAAGGGCACCCAACCACCCGACGTCCCTGTGTTGTCGCAAATGCCAGAGGCAGACCAAAACGCGTCGGGGCAGGCCACACCGATGGATGGCGGCGAGCACGTGGGCGGAAGACACAAAAAGCGCAAGCTCAACGATGGACGCGCCGCTGAAGACCTCTCCACGGCTCTCATGGACAAGATCAACGCTTTAGAGGACACTCTGACCAAACTCGACGTTCGCCGTCAAGAAGAAGAGCAGCGAGCGCTGAACTCGATCGAAGAAATGATTGATATTCGACTGCTGGAGTTCCAGGAGAACGAGATCGTGCCTGAATTCAGGATGGAGGACCTCGGCCCAGCGACCCGGCAGCAGCTTGCTGATGTGGGCCAGGGCATCGCTGACGCTGACACTCAGGTCAGGACGGTGGCGAAAGGGATGGAGGACTGCGCTCGGAGGCTCAATACACTCGTCGTCGACTACCCAGCAGCGGTTCAAGCATACAACGATGCCGTTCAGCGTCATGAAACAAACCAGAATCGGATATCCGACCTGTTCGACGAGCAGAAGAATAGCCAACAGGCTATCAATGCCCTTCAAAACGCGTTCAGGGCGCTCATCGCACAGCAACAGCAGCAAGAACAGCACCAACAACCCTCTCCTCCAGCCAGCCCACGTCTACCAAGTTGTGATGTCATGGTGGCCGCAGTTGAGCAGGGGTTGAAAGAGTCTTTGCGAGACGGTTTTGAAGGAGGCTGTGGAGGAGTTTAGGAGGGATGTGAAGGAAAGGATGGAGACGGAGGTTGGTGCGTTGATTGGGGATGTGGCTGCCAAGGTTGAGCAGACGGTGGGCATCATTATGAAGATTTCAGACAAACTGGAAGAACTGCCTCAACTCCAGCAGTGAGGTGAATGTCTCACTCTGGATCGATGGATTGGTTTCTTTGGTCCATGACATGAGGTTTTCCGGAGTCTATATCTTTCCTACACTTGTACTTGTATACTTTCCGCTGTAGTCTTACCATGGTTGCGTCTAAACTATAAATGTTGGACTCGGCCAATAATAGCTGCAAGGATTTAGTTCGTTTGGCACGTATGACCAGGCTCGAAGGGTATAGATAGGTATTGACAGAACGCAAGGGAAACCTTACAAAGGTATAGATAAATATTTACGTATGAGCGCCCAATAGCGCTCTCGGGGCGGTCGGGACTCGGCAGAAGCTCTCAGTATCTTGCAGGTGCCGCGAATCATGCACTGGGAGCTGACCGAGCGTACCTTACACCTTTGGAACTTAAAGGCTACTTTGGGGACGTTCCCAGAAGAGCACCAGGCTGCGCGCTGCGGTAATAGGACCTGGAGGTCTTGATGTAGAAAAATGGCCACGATCAAGCAGGAGGTAGCAAGTGCGTTGCAGTGCTTTTTTTGTACGGCGAACAACGGCTGTATTCAATGAACAATCAACGCCATTTTTACATTACAGAACTATTATTGACGCGGTACAAAGTACTGCGCAAGTCTGCTGCGTATTGGAATCGGTGGGATACATATACGAAGAGTTCGCTTGGTGGTATCATATCGAGTCACACATTGCTATCAACTCCTTTGCTGATGGCCTTTCCCTCTCCAATTGGTGGTATTCCCCTCCCCTCTGAACTTGGGCCATGTATCCTGTTCATCGTGCTATATGCCTGTCTCTTACCCCTTATGGTCCGTGGCGTGCTTGATAGGCGCTCAAGAACCACTGCGACCATTGGAATCATGGTCTTTTCCACTGAGAGGCACGTCCTTTAGCCATGTACTTTTGGCATTGATCGTTGACCTTGATTTCCCGTGTTAGGATCGTTGTTTACACCCTCCGAGCACTTCAAACTCGAAATGAGGGTCTGCGCTTATCTGGAGGCCTGATCAACTACCAGCAGGCCACCTTCGGCATCGGATATCTCCGAGTCGGTCTTTCAACAGACTTGTTGGGTGCCTTGCGCTGCCTGCTCATCAACCCGACCTATGGGCCGGAGCGATATGCAGAGTCGCCTGCTGCCGCCACGAAGGATTGCTACATGGAGCCCCCGCGTGAGGGCGATGTGGACCGACCACGAGAGAGGTCTTGGGCCCGTCGGTTCTCCTTGGCCACACTCGTTCTCTTCTTCACGGCAATGGTCATCGACCTTGTTGGAAATTCGACCTACAGCGCTACTTTCAACAATGCTGAAAACGCCGAACGCACCTACATTTTGAGGTATGTTATTGTGCATCACATAGAGAACCCCGGGCCGATTGAACTCATCGTCCTGCAGACGTGTTAGCACCTCTATAGTTCTTGTTGGTGCAACCGCCCTGGGATCGGCCGCAGCATGGTCTTACATGAGACAACCTCGAGCTGGCAAAAGAGGGGTCATTACGGTTGGCATCGTCGCAATCCTGATTGCTGTGATCGCATCGTATCGCTTGTCGGCAACTCAACACAAGACTGAAGCACTCGAGTCGATGGCGCCTGGGTCTCTGAATAGGACCTCCGAAAAGGTTCTCTTCTATATCTTCCAAGCGGCCCCCGAGTGGCTGGTCAGCACCATTTTGCCAAAGAGTCCGGAAAGCAGGACCGGCGGACCGCTGGCAGACTTTCTGGCGGATTTGTTGGTGGACGGCAAATGCCGCCGAGCCCCTAATCACGGCCAAATCGCCAAACGACGCTCTCTGTCGCTCCCCACAGCGTGACGACAGCGAATCATTGTCGCTTTGCAATTAAATACCCCATATTCCTTCGCCACACGCTCTGGAAGTACAGAATATCGACCGCCATGCTGCCAGTGCACTGTTCCCAGCGCCCGATACCAAGAACTCCGATTTTCCTCGCCAAGGACGCCCGCCACTCGACTTCAGAGCTCCTCTGCGACGCTAGATCTAGATACACTAATGTATGTGTTATCTGCCCTACTGATTCTTGCTAGGAACAGGGTCAAGAATGGACATTGCAAGCCGCCGCTCCACATAGGAAGACACCACCACCTTACCATTGATGCAGGCAAGCAACACAGTTTCCCGACAGCGACGCCGATGCTTGCAGCGCGCGATAGCTATATTTGGGCGATCTAGCGTGCTGTGGAGACTGGCTGGGATGTGTTTCCTTGGTAGGTTATCCTCAATCAGCGGCAACGCGTTCTTATCCTTATTAGTCTCAATAACGTTCTTGACACGCGTCGCAAATGTATATTCAGTCTTTCTGTGATATATATACTCGACCCCAGTAGTCAACGGTCCCGATATGCTCTCTAATTCCGTGGACGGTAAGATGAGCCAGACATAGGGGCTCAACAGTCCGCCGTGTCCGCCAAAAAGTCTGCCTGGCGGATCCGCCAAGAGTCCGCCGTTCTTGTTTCCCGGACGGTCTCCATTTTGCTGACCGTCAACGTCCGCAAAACATTTGGAACGGGACCAATCGGTGATTGGAAGGCTACAGACGAGACACCAGCGCAGAAGGAGAAGAGGCTGCAGCGTGAGGCCAAACGAGCAGCAAAACGAGAGGCCAAGAAGGGAGCGGAATCAATTAACCTTCAATCTGTCTGATGGTTTATGTTACCGTTGTGTACTTGGGTTGTCTGAGAATAAACTCTCGTAGCGAACACCGTGAGGTTTCTAGAACTTATATTCATCTTACACTTGTACCTGTATGTCGTGCGCTGTAATTGTACCCAGACTGCCGTGATCGCTCGTGCCATGAATGTTGGACTCGCTCAGTAATTGGTTGGATTTAGTTCGTCCAGCGGGCACGTACGAATATGCTCGAGGGGTGTATCGACAGAGCATAAAGGTCAAGATTTGGGCATAGGTATTTCAGGTATATTAATTTATGAGGGTATACTGTCAGACAATTTAATTTCAAGTGAATAATGGTAAGATAATCTCTCAGGTAGCTTGGGTGAGCTTCTGAAGTTCGATTGGCTCCGTTCCCGTCTTGGCCTCTCTCTTTGCTGCACGCTTGGCTTCGTGCTGCAGCCTTCTCTCCTTCTGCGCTGGAGACTCGTCCACACCCCTCCAGTCACCAAATGGCCCAGTTCCAAACGTTTTCCGTACATTGATACTGAGCACAATGGCGCTGACTAGCCACTCGGGCGCTGCATGGAAGATGTAGAAGAGGATTTTTGAGGAGACTGTGTTGAGGGACCCAGGCTCCATCGAGCCAAGTGCTGCTGTCTTGTTTTTAGTCGCTGACAAGCGATACGAGGCGACCACAGCAATGAGGACCGTGACAACACTCATCGTGATGACGCATCTCTTGCCTGCTCGAGGCTGCCTCATGTAAGACCACATCGTAGCTGAGCCCAAGGTTGTTATACCAAATAGAGCTATAGAGGCGCTGACACGCCTGCAGCAGATTTATCTCAATCAGCGTGAGTACCCTTAGGTGATGCATAGGAACACACCTAAAGATGTAGCTTCGCTCAGATTTTCCAGCATCGTTGAAAGTAGCACTGTAGCTCGAGTTTCCAATAACACTGAGGGCGATTGCAGTGAGGAAGAGTACCAGTGCAGCGTCCGAGATCCGGCGCGCCCAGAACCTCTCTCGTGGTCGGTCCACATCGCCCTCACGCGGGGGCACCATGTAGCAATCCTTCGTGGCCGCAGCAGGCGACTCCGCATATCGCTCCGGCCCATATGTAGGGTTGACGAGCAGACAGCGAAACGCGCCCAGCAAGTCTGTTGAAAGCCCGACGTAGCCGATGCCGAAGCTGGTCTGCTGGTAGTTGATTAGGCCATTCGATAAGCGCATGTCCTCGTTTCGAGTTTGGAGTGCTCGAAGGATGTAAACAACAATCCTGCCTCAGAAGTGAGGTGTCACTCCCTGGGGTCAAAGGCTCAAAGCCATAGGACTCACCTCTCAATAGAAAATGCCATGATACCAAGGGATACAAAGGTTCTTGAGCGCCTATCAAGCACGTCACGGACCATGAAGGGTAAGAGAAAAGAATATAACACGATGAACAGGATGCATGCTCCAAGCTCGGAGGGAAGGGGGATACCGCCAATGGGAGAGGGGAAGGCCATCAACAAAGGAGTTGATAGGAATGTATGCCTCGAGAGTACCCTAGTGAATGCTTGGTATAAATACCCCCTTGCTCGAAGTACGCAGCAGTTTTCCGCAGCAGTTTGTACCGCGTCACTATCTCTGTAACATAAACCCTGGCAGATGGTGCAAGGTGGCCACGCTCATGCACTCTGGTCGTTGGTTCGCTGCAGAAAGGAAGCGCTGCGGCGCACGTGCTACCCCCTGCTTGATCATGGCTACCTTCCTGCATCGTGACTTCCAGGCCCTGCTACCGCAGTGCGCAGCCTGGCGCAAATTAGCAGAGAATGTCCCGAAGTAGCCGTGAATTCCGAGGTTGTGAAGTAGCCCAGCGCATCAATGTTCACGGCACCTCGATAGAATCTGCCGACCGCCCTGGGAGCACTCAGGGCCTTCACAGCGCCCGCTGCGGAGGAAGGGCGGTGAATACGTCAAAGAAATTGTAACTTGTGCTGTTCCCCGATCTGCTGTGGTGGTGGAGAGCAGGAGGAGGCAATGGGGTTTGGGCGCCTAATCTAAGATGGTATGGAGCAAAATGGATACGCTCAATGATTGGATGAATGGGGTTTTCCCAGTAGATAAGTAGGACTTGAATATATTTGAAAGATATAGTGTAAAGGGCCAGGCTTGGGTATTAGGTATTACAGTTGTGTATACAAGTACGTGGGTATATCTTCAAACTATTCAACCGAGTAATGGTAAGATAAACTCTCAGACTACCTGAGCTTTGGTTGATTCCGTCTTTGCCTCTCGCTTTGCTGCTCGTTTGGCCTCACGCTGCAGCCTTTTCTCCTTCTCCGCTGGTGTCTCGTCCGCACCTCTCCAATCACCGAATGGACCGGTTCCAAACGTTTTGCGGATGTTGATGCTCAGCACAATGGTGCTGATCAGCCACTCGGGGGCTGCATGGAAGATGTAAAAGAGAACCTTCTCTGAGGTCCTGTTGAGGGACCCAGGCTCCATTGACTCAAGTTCTTCGGTCCTGTGTTGAGCTGCTGATAATCGATACGAAGCGACAACGGCAATGAGGACTGCGATGACACCTATCGTAATGACACCTCTTTTGCCTGCTCGAGGTTGCCTCATGTAGGACCATACCGTGGCTGAGCCCACAGCTGTTATGCCAAAAAGAATGAGAGCGGAACTGACAAGCCTACAGCGCATCGATTTTAATTAGTCTGGACTCCTTGAGACGATAGACAAGGCATACCGGAAGTTGTAGGTGCTATTGGCCTTTCCAACGTTGTTGAAAGTAGAGCTGTAGCTCGAGTTTCCAACGATGCCGAGGGCGATGGCCGTGAGGAAGAGCACAAGGGAAGCATCGGCAAACCGACGAACCCAGAACCGCTCTCGCGGTCGGTCGACATCGCCTTCGCGTGGAGGCTCCAGATAACATTCCTTTGTGGCTGCGGCAGGTGACTCTGCATATCGCTCTGGTCCGTAGGTAGGGTTGACAAGTAAGCAGCGAACGGCATTCAGCAGGTCTGATGAAAGCCCGACGTATCCCATGCCGAAGCTGGTTTGCTGGTAGTTGATTAGGCCTCCAGAGAAACGCATGCCCTCGTTGCGAGTTTGAAGGGCTCGAAGGATGTAAACAACGATCCTGACACGGAAAATCGATGTCAGCTGTTACGCACCGCGGTCTGAGAGCCATGACAGCTGGCTTACCTCTCAATGGAAAACAACATGATACCGATGGTCACAGTGGTTCTTGAGCGCCTATCAAGCACGCCACGGACCATCAGGGGTAGGAGACAGGCATATAGCACGATGAACAGGATGCATGCTCCAAGCTCAGAGGGTTGGGGAGTACCGCCAATGGGAGAGGGGAAGGCCATCAGCAGCGGTGATGAAAGGGTGTGTGACTGGATACCACCCAAGCAAGGTCCGTATATGAATCTGTGTAGCCCTGATGGGAATATATCCAGCCAATTTCCGCAGCACTTCATATAACGTAAACCCCCGAGAAATGGCGTAGGTGGCCGTGCTAAATGATGCTCAAATACTCCAGTTCTCAGTTCGGTGCAGAAGAGAAGTTTGCACCCTTGAGCCACTGATTTAGGTAGGTTGCCGGGCCACGGTCTGTGTAATACAGCAGTGCACAGCCTGTGACCTGGCGCGAATTTGAGAAGATGAGGAACGATCGAGTCTCCAAAGTACTGTAAATAGACCACAGCAATTCTACAGCATCGATGTTCACAGCACATGGAACTTTTGGAATTCAGTTGATGTTCTCCGACCACCCCGGTACATTGCGCTCAATGTTTCAACTAGCGGCGGCCGCTTTACAGGGGTAGGTCGTTTGAGTTGCCAATGACCGCGTCCGACTGGCAACTTCTGGCATCATCCATTGGCCCAAGGTCGGAATGGTGGTGAAGTGGCAGGGAATTCAGGGCCTCCTGAGTACCCTCGACTCGTGGACCAATCTTGCTCCAGGTCGGATCAGTACTTGACTAGATTGCCTTGTTCGGACTGGTATTTTTGAAAAAAAATATACCAGAGTTTCGATTCACGCCGATTCCCATGTGGTGGGACCTTGAATGGGGAGTTTACGTTCAACGGCCTTCAATAGATGAGGGTACTGACGATACATTGTTCACAGGCGTAGATTACATGATCATTCTCTCTACGACCAGCCTTTAGCTTCCTCTTCAAACCAACTCAGCTGGAACGGTCATGCAGTTGGCTCTCTGCATCCTTGACTTGTAAACTCAACGGGCATGTTCCTAAACGGTCGTTTGTGTAGGCGTGACTTGATCTGCTGCGAAAGAGGCTGGCATTGATGGTCGTCACTGACATTTTAAAGTACTGTCTTAGAGAAAGTGATCAACATCGCGCTCGGTGAGAATTGTGCGCGCTCAAACGCTTAATGTTGACACAAGCTTAAGCGCCCAGTGGCCTGGGAAGGTGTGATCCGCTCAGATCCGGGGTACTGGGGTTAGGTTTACACTCATCAGGTCCAGGAACTTGAAAGCATCCCACCGGGAGCCTTTTCCAATGCCTGGGCTGGTCTATGAAGATGAGAACCATCGGCGACCGATAGACGCCCGCGAAGCTCACTAACCCAGAGCTGACATGAACGGTCGCGGTTCGCTGGAACTACAAAGCCATAATTGAATAGGTCAGCATGCAAGACACCAACGCATGATAAACAAGGGCCGAGCCCAGCTGGCCCTACTCTGGCATCGGCTCTCAGCCATGTCCGGTGATGAGCACTGAGCACTGAACCCTAATCAATCAAGGCGTCTGTTTGCCAGTGAATATGTTCTACTTCAGAAGCCTGAACAAGTTCTGAACATCTTCCAAGCTTCCAGAAAGCGAAAGACAGCTAATGCGATCTATTACAGCGAATAATAGAGACACTTGCAGATGTCTCCAAAACCTCGACTAGTAATCTAATCTAATCTAATGTCCAATTGATTCAGAGATGATAACGTCAACCAAGTTGTGAAGTGACGACGGTCTGAGGGAGATTATAGGAAGGATGTGAAGGAGAGAGTACCGCCACAGACAAGATTGAGCGAGTGTTGGGCATTTTACGATGATTTCAGATAAACTGGAGTAACTGGCTGGACTTCAGCAGCGAAGCGACGGCCTCGCACGAAATCGATGTCTTGATTTCTTAACAACACGGCACGAGATTGCCTAGAGCCTGTATTAATCGCATACCTGTAGTTGTATATCGCCCGTTGTAACAGTCCCTTGACTGCCACTGAGCGCTGAGTGTGGATGGAATGGAGCCCGGATACGGATATATTTGAAAGGTATACTATAAAGGCAAAGCATGGGTATTACATAGATATTATAGCGGTATATACAAGTAAGTGGGTATACTGTCATTCAAGCGAGCGATAGTGAGGTAAAACTCTCAGACTACCTGAGGTTTGGTTGATTCCCCCTTGGAATCTCGCTTTGCTGCTCGTGCAGCCTCACGCTGCAGCCTCTTCTCATTCTCGGTTGGTGTCTCGTCCGCACCTCTCCAATCACCTAACGGTCCTGTTCCAAACGTTTTCCGCACGTTGATACTCACCACAATGGCACTGATCAACCACTCGGGGGCCGCATGGAAGATGTAAAAGAGAACCTTTTCAGAGGTCCTGTTGAGAGATCCTGGCTCCATCGATTCAAGTGCTTCCGTCCTGTGCTGAGCTGCCGATAATCGATACGAGGCGACCACAGCAATGAGAACCGTGAAAACGCTCATCGTGATGACACCTCTCTTGCCTGCTCGAGGCTGCCTCATGTAAGACCAGGTCGTAACCGAGCCCACGGCGGTTATACCAAAAAGAACTATGGAGGCACTAACACGTCTGCGACAAAGTGAGTTCAATCAGCCTGGCTCCTTCACTAGGCGATGATAAGGACATGCCTAAAGATGTAGTTGCGTTCAGCTATTCCAGCGTCGTTGAAAGTAGCACTGTAGTTCAAGTTTCCAACGATGCCAAGTGTAATGGCCGCGAGGAAAACAACAAGCGAAGCATCCGCGAACCGACGAACCCAGAACCTCTCTCGTGGTCGGTCTACGTCGCCTTCGCGCGGAGGCTGCATGTAGCATTCCTTCGTAGCTGCAGCAGGCGACTCTGCATATCGCTCCGGTCCGTAGGTGGGGTTAACGAGTAGACAGCGAAAGGCATTCAGCAGGTCTAATGAAAGCCCAATATATCCTATGCCGAAGCTGCTCTGCTGGTAGTTGATCAGGCTTTCAGACAAGCGCAGGCCCTCGTTGCGAGTTTGAAGTGCTCGGAGGGTGTAAGTACCGATCCTAGTACGGAAAATCGTTGTCCACCATTAGTACGCATCACAAGGAATACGCCACTGCCTAGCTTGCCTCTCAATGGAATACAACATGACTACAAGGGACACAATGGTTCTTGAGCGCCTGTCAAGCACATTACGGACCATAAGAGGTAGGAGACAGGCATATAGCACGATGAACAGGATGCATGCTCCAAGCTCAGAGGGGAGGGGAATACCGCCAATGGGAGAGGGGAAGACCATCAGCAGAGGGGATAAAGGTGTGTGTGACTTGATACAACCCGAGCGAGCTCCGTATATGTATGAATATCGCCTTGATTGCAATATCCAGCCAATTTCCACAGCACTTCGTATTGCATCAACAATGGCTATGTAACGCGCAAGTACCTCAGCTGTCGCTTCGCTGCAGAATCGAAGCTTGCGGTATTGGTTGCTGCATCACGGTCTGTCTACAGCAATGCAAAGCCTGGGCCCTAGCGGGAAGTCGAGAAGGTGAGGAACAATCGGGTCTCCGAAGTAGGTTTACTACATAGCTGTAAACAGGACTCTGTCAAACCACAGCAATCCTACTTACAGCATCTATATTCACAGCACATGGAACTTCTGGAATTCAATTGATTTTCCCGACCACCACGGCAGTGCTCGTAGCAGCCGCCGCCTTTGCAAGAGGAAGGTCGTTTAGATTTCCGATGAGCGGGTCTGACTTTCAGCTTCTGCTGTCAGTTCGCAATCAATGGGGAGGTTGCTCGGGATGGGGCGGTGTGGTCGGGATTTCAGTGCGTCGGACCAATTCATGCGACGTCCAACTGGTGCACTAAAAGCTCCGGGTTGAATCAGGAAGAATCAGGACTCCGCCAGATTGCTTTGTCCGGGGTAATTCTTCTTCTTAGAGGGCACATCAGAATCACGATTTGCACAGCGTGCCATATAGTGGGGTCTCAAAGGCAACGTTCACATTGGCCTTCCACCCGTGAGACTTCTGAAGACAAGATGGTCACAGCAGTAGAGTACATAGACAACTTCTTTTGGCCGGGTTTCAGATCCCTCTTCAAGCTTTCTTAGCTGGGATAACCATGCCTCCTTAACATAAAACCCGACAATCATGTTCCTACGGTCGTTTTATAGGCATGGTAAGAACCGATCTCTTGTGAGACTGCCAGTGGCACCAATGTTCAGCGCTGACATTTTGAAGTGTTAAGTTAGAGAAAATGATGAACGTCGCGCTCGGTGAGAATTGCGAGCGCTCAAGCACTCAAAAGTCGATACAAGCTTAAGCGCCCAGTAGCCCAGGAATTTGCCAGGAATCCTGCGAAAAGGTGTGATCCGCTCAGATCCGGAGGCTTGGGGTTAGGTTTACAGCCATCAGCGAACTTGAAGCAGAAACAATGCATCCCATCCGAGCCTTTTCCTATATCTGGGCTCTGAGCACCGTCGGGAAATCCACTGACCTAGAATGGGCATGAACGGTAGAGATTCGTCGAAAGTACAGAGCCATAATTGGACAGCATGCAAGGCGCCAATCCATACTGAGCTCAGCTGGCCAACTACTCTGGCGTCGGCTCTCAGCCATCTCCGGTGATGAGCACTGAGCGCTGAGCGCTGAACGTTGAACCCTAATCGATTCAGGCATTTGTTTGTAAGTGCGTATGTTTTACTTCTGATGCCAAAACAGGTTCTGAACGGCTTCCAAGTTTCCATCCTGGCGTTCACCATCAATCAGCCTGTCTCAGCGGTTACTTAAACGGCTGGAATGCGGCGGCGCCATTCACACCCAAGCGCCATTGTTCCTGGTCGGTGCCTGGTGCCTATAGTGGCCATGCATATGCCTTCAGATTATTGAGCCCGCACATTCGGGCCTCGCCCAGCTCCGACAGTTAGAAGCGTGCAGGATGTCTGTCTTTCAGATGGATAAAAGGACCCATTCATGAGGCTCTGTTGCGACAGAAATCTGCAATCCCGACTCTAAACCAATGGCAACAAACCTCACCGATAACGCCTGGCTCCAGTCTGAGGCCCCTTGCATTCCTGTTGCAGCCAATGACGACCAGGTCGCCACCAGAATCTGGTTCAAGAGCAAGCCCATTGATCGCAAGTTTTGCTTTCGCGTCACGCAGCTCCAACTAGCCACCGATTCAAAGGATCAAGGCTATGTCATGGACAAGAAGGCCGGAAGCTGGACTTGGTTCGAGTTGGTCATCCTCCAGGACGAAGCTTCCAACGAGCCCAAGAAGTCCAAGGACGGCAAAGAGCTTGTCTGGCGGAGCCACAGTAACCGCCTAGGTAATGACACCTCCACCACCCGCCACTTTGGTGCTGTTTTCGACCGCCGCTCTGAGCTGCTTATGAACCTGGAGGTAAGTTACGCTCCTTGCATTTGGATTGGGAACGGTGGCTGATTGGTGCAGGTTGGAGATGTTTTGGCTGTTCGCGTCTGTGCTCGATTCCCAGGCTGGGTTAACTACGCGGAAAACGGCTATATCGTGGCAAGAGTGCTCAATGAAGGTTGGACTGGATTAGACAGTCATGCGTACAATCTTTTACTGACTCTCGTATCTTTCCCAGATCTATTCACCCCACACCATTGGACTCTGAGCACCGACATCGTCCCGTCGCTATCAGACACAATCCAAGATGGATCCTACAGCATCATGTCCAGCACTTCATGTTTCGTCAAGTCTGATGCCAATGATTTGGCGTCGAAGATATGGTTCGCCACGGCGGTGAGTAGAGGCAGAACCAGACCTCCCTATCGCAATCCTTTACTTACTCTATCCTATTAGGCGCTTGACGAGCACGCTATCAAGCAACTCGAGGCCGTCCAGCTCTTCACCTACTCCCGTTGCCAAGAAAGCCGCAAAGAAGCGATCGCAGAAGGGGACAGCTTCAGTTGGTTCGACTTGGTCGTCCTCGAGACGCCCTTTGAAACCACTCCGAAAGTCTTGAATGGCGTCAGCCTCGTTTGGCAGAGTCACAGTAACTGGTCGGCTTTCATACATCCCTTTGGCATCCAAGGCCAGGTGTTCGACATTGACATCAGCGACGAGGAAGTTCCACGTTCACAACAGATTGCGCAGATCAAGGCTTGTCTCGAAGTACGTATCCTTTTGGAAAAGGTTGACTTGATATTGACTCCAAACTCTCAGCCAGGGAATGCGATTGGTGTTCGAGTATGCGCCCAGTATCCAGGATGGGAAAACTTTGCTCAGTCAGGCCAGCTGGTCGTGCGTATAAGCAATGAGAGTATGTGTATCTATCACTGCCGCCTCTCTGAACCAATTGTACCAACACCCATTCCTCAGATCGTGAAGCCCCGCCTTTGACGATACCTGACATGACAGCAGCGGATGAAGGTCTCAGCGAGGTGCGAAGGGCCATGAAGGACTTCTATCAAAATATTGGGTATTCCTCGACAACTATGGCAACGCTTTCTAACGAGGCTCGAGCCGATCTCGTTTTTGCTGCTCCACCTCCTCCTTACGAGGAAGGTCCTCGTCCACTGCGACTCTTGTCCCTCGGTTCGTCATTTCTGCGGGTGTTGTGTTCTTTGGCTGATGGGATCTACGACAGACGGCGGAGGAGTGCGCGGTGTTTCTTCTTTGCGTACGCTCAGGAAAATCATGGAGGAAGTTGCTCGAATGGAAGGCAAGGACGTCGTCAAGCCGTGCGAGTACTTTGATATGATGGCAGGAACCAGCACTGGAGGGTATGTCACTTCAACCCGCATTGCCGTCAGGGCGCTGATGCGAATGTCTACAGCTTGATTGCCCTGATGCTTGGAAGGCTTCGCATGTCGATCGAAGAATGTGAAGCAGCGTACGACTCCATCTCGAGGAGAGTCTTTGGTACCAAGGCAGGTTGGGTCATCAGGGATGAGTCGTCGGCCTTTGTCGCTGGCTCGTACATGTATGAAGCAGGACCATTGGAGGAGGCCATCAAGGAAATTGTGCAAGCTCACTTGGGCGATCCCAATGCGCCTATAAGAGAGGCCGAGCCCGCATGCAAAGTGTAAGTCGCGTTCTTGATCGTCTAGCTCTGCTCAAAACTCATCTAAATCCTTTCCAGTCTTGTCATGTCCGCTTTGGCTAGCGCAGTCGAAGATGCCAACACCGCAGTCCACTTGCGAAACTACGATATCGGTGTCACAGTCCCTTCAGAGTACACTGGATGGTCCATTTGGGAAGCGGCTAGGGCCACATCAGCTGCGCCAGTGTACTTCAAGAGATTCACCAAGGATGGCAAGGAGTTTGTCGACGGAGGTCTCGGTTGGAACAACCCTATCTATGAGTAAGCACCTTTTCGTTTTGCAATCACAAAACGGCCTAATAAGGGGTGAAGACTTATTTCAGAGCTCCCTGCCCTCTACGGCAAGGGCTTCAACATCGGCTGCATCGTCAGTCTCGGCACAGGTATCCCACCCAAACTCAAGCTTGGCTCTGGGATCATGTCCACCAGGGACTTTATCGCAATTGCCACAAACAGCGAGGTGCCCCACAACCAGCTCAGACGCTCTGCCACCCTCCTTCCCCGACAAGACGAAGAAAAGTACTGGCGGCTCAACATGAGCAAAGCCATGTCGGAACACGATTGGGTCGAGAAGATCGTGTCTACGTGGCTTGGCTTCAAAAAGGAGGTTAAGAAGATGACTTATGAGGACATTATGGTGAAGATGGACGACTGGGAGGCCCTCGAAATGATTCGAGAGCTGACTGACAAGTGGTTAGAGCACGATGAGACCAAGAAGCTGATCCATGAGTGTGCGGCGAGGATTGCTATGAATGACAAGGTCTAATTTACTCGATTCGTGTACTGCAAGCTGTAACCTTCACCCACGATGAAAATACTCAATATTTCTTCTCAAGTTCAGATTATGTAGCATCATATCTATCTGCACTATGCGTGTGATCGAAACTAACTTTCAATATTAATGATCACCGAAGCGCAAAAACGAAAGAATCCACCATACGTCGTCATACTCAGATTATGCCCAGCTGCTATTCGAACTCATCCCCCGGCTCATTGGTGTTCTCGTCGGCTCGTCCACCTTGCGCTGCTGCAGAGGAGCAACATTGTCCTGATTGAGATGAATGACAATCACCTTGCCTTGCTGGACTGCTCCAAGAGATAGCTCTTCGATCTCTTTCACGTTCCACTCGTCCATTTCTTCGGCATCATCTGCCTCAGCGTCAGGCGCAGTGACCTCGGCCATGGGGCGCTTCATGCCCACAAACTTGGCAATCGGTGCGCCGCAGCTGTACTTGGAGCCGCCCATCAAGGCAAAGCCTAGGCATTGGTGACACACAGTGTGACCGCAAGGCCTGAAGACGCACACGGAGCGGCTGCGACGGTGCTGGGGGCAAAATGGTGGCGAATCGGGGTCAATCACTGCATCTTGTGCCTCCCGGGCGGCCTTTTGCATCTCTAGTGTGTCAAGATCAGAAACAGATCGAACGGCAGCGAGTGTCTGGGAAGTTTCGGTGATTGACGCGACGTAGTCATCGAACAGGGAAAACCATGGTATCCCGTGCCGGACGTATATGTCTCGGGTGACCGGCGTTGCTGGTGGAAGGATCCCTGTGAGGTCCTGTAATAAGGTCGTAAGCAGTTTTCATAATAGATCAATGCTAATGAATGGTCATATACCTCCCAGAATGTTGGACTAACGATGTGAATGTGGCAGCGTTGTGCCAATTGCTCGTTGTAAACCTACGGCGAGGATCAGACGATGGATCAAATTCTTAAGGCTGCATGTTTTGATTACCCGTATGGATTCCGTGTCATGGTAGATTCGTTGCTTGCTGCAGTCATTAATCTTGAGCTCTAGACATTGCTTGGCTCCCCCAGAGACTTACATTCTTCCTCCTGCTGAAATACCCAGGGCTAATTGGCGGCGAGAACTGGCCATGGACGAGGATGAGATCCGAATGCCGGCTCGCTCATAGCCTTCAAGAGAACTTTGCACTCCAAAGGAGAAATCGCTGAATGCGAGACTTGGAGGCTCGCGATAAATTGCTTGAATGATTGGGTGAGGCGAAAGACGTTGGGCATAGCCTGCCGCAGTCCAATTACTGGAAGGAGAGGAAGAGATACACCCAAGTGCCTCCCATCTGGCCAGGGTTTTGAATGGTGTGACGAAGGTAATGCAAGGCCAAGATAAAGCTCACCGCTTGGATGAAAAAAAAAGTGTTTCAAGCTCCTCTGGTGTCGCAATACTCTCTACACAACGTTCCCATGATGGCTGCTCCTCCCCATCTCCTCCAATTTCTTTATAAAATTGCCCATTCGAAGTCGAGCGGCGAGGGTATATGTCGAACTGGATACCTCCCACTTTACTTTCACCTGTCACTTGCTCCTCGACGGTGTAACCTTTGTGCATTTCCGTCACGACAAACTGGAAGGTTGAGGAGCTTGAAGGCGACACCCGTGGCCTAAAGCAGCTTACCTGACGAACCACACCAGGTCCTGTCACGATACCGTCAATCCACGGTTGTTTGCCGGCCACGATGTAATCTTGTGTCCCAAATCCCAAGGGTGATAGATCCGAAGCGGATGCACCCGAAACCACATTAACACCTTTTGTGGTAGCCTTTAGGTAGCAAAGCGGCGGTGGAAATGATCCAACTCACCCCCGACCGAAACTTTCACAGCAGCGTCACCTCCGCTAAACTGAATATAGAGCGCTTCACGCAGGAACATGGGCTATGTTGGTTCTGGTTAATGACATTGAGATTGTTGGCGCGTCTGCATTGACTCACAGTGATAAATCCTCCGCGTTTCTTCATCTCCTCTGGAACCTTGGAACCGAGATGGGTAACTGGAAAGAGAGGGAAGGTTCCCAGACTCCGGTGAAAATAGAATGAGACGTTGTCAAGTCGGGCGTAAGCACAAGACCTACAGGTGGAAGGTCACTTGTATTGTCACCGTCAGGGACACGAAGTGTACGATGACAACGAGTGGTGAGGTCGCCTATTTGCAAGGAATCTTTATGCCATTCAACCTCCGTCTTCATAGGTATGGGTGTCGCTTTTCCATGATACTCCTCGTACTTGTTCATCCACCAAAGGAGGGGTTCTTTCTTGTTGACCTGAAGACCGCCCGGTGCCGTGGCATCAAAGACAGAGTCGCCGTCAGTGGCTGTCAAGCGAATCGTATCGTCTTCTTCAAAGTTTTCCGGACGATGGTAACCTGAACATAGAACCGAGGTCATCCCCTCTTGTTGTTTTGGCATCGACACAACACTTACCTGCTTCTACAATGACCTTCTTGATATGTTCCACATTCGCAGTGCCAGGGACCCGGAACGTTGCTTCATGAGCTCCTTGACCGTACGGTTCTTCGCCATCGCTTTTCTTGTGCAGTCCCTTGGTAGTCACGGTGACCATGTTTTGGGTGATGAGCCGATTGGCTAAATCGGCCGCGTCAACTTTCTCGAGATCCTCTGGGTCCGCCTCGGTTATTCGTGCAGTACGATAAGCCTGAGGGACGGAGCTCTGGGTAATCGTGATCAACAAAGCAAGAAAATGAAGGGAATGGATGATCAGCTTACATTTCTGGCTGTATCTCCACGGGCTGAAGCACGTCCAAGTTCATTCCGTCCGGCCAGTCTGTGGGATGGACCATCACTGCTTTGTCCACCTGAGACGGAGGATTCCTGGAGCGGCTGCAAGTCGCTGTGGGAATGATATTCAGACTTTATTCGAGATTACAAGTAGTGATATGCTCACCTTGAGGTCATGGCCATCATTGTCGCTGGCGGAGCAGGGAGGTTGGGCACTGGCCGTTGCCTGGAAAGTGCAAGATCCATCTCTGTAATCTGTTCCCGTTAGGTCTTGTGAATACCAATCATGGCATTACAGCGCACCTTGGCAATGATTTCTTCAATTGTGGTGACAAGATACGTCTGCTGCTGCGACTGAGCTCTGTAAATAACCATTGTATGTAAGAGAGTGGTAGAAGCCAACAGAAGCCGTACGTTTGGACGAGGTCCAGTGTTTTGACCTGCAAGCAAGCCCAGATTCAGCAACGTTGCTGGATCGAGTCCTCCGTGGAACCAAACCTACAGTATGGACGCTCAAGAACGCCTGTACGTCTTCATTCAAACGTCGCAAGTCCCCGGTGATCTCCCCTGCATTCCAGGTTCTGCCTCCCAGCGACCTTTTCAGCATTCAGCGAGTAGTGCGCTCAGTGCGCTCAATCAGTCTATGTGTTGTCAGCGAGAGTGAACGGCACGGCCATAGCAGCGTCAACGCTCACCCAAACACGGTGCTCAGCGAGGCTTCGTACTCGGCATCGCGAATAACATCTCGTTGCCGGCTCTCCAGAGATTCGACAATGAACTGAAGACGAGTTGAGAGACACTTCAACTCGTCTTTGTTGTCTTTGACCTGGATAGAAAGGCTTCAGTCGGGGGAGAGCTCGGACTAGCAGCCATTGCCTACTTTACTGACAATCCCATGGATTGTATGAATGGCCGCAAGAGCATCGCCCGCGCTCATGGTAAATGGACAGTGAGCTTTGGTTGGAGAGGAAGCGATTTGGGCAGCTTGGTTTGCTTATAACTGCTGTTAACGCATCTGTGATGTATGTGATGGGAGAACCGATGTTGATACTGATATTAAGTGGTCACGTTGGATGCACTGCGTGTTGATTAGCGCCTCCTTTGTGATGGTTTAACCAACTTTGGAGTACAACCCTTGACCGCCTTCCTCGGATGCAGGACATGTCGAAGCGAGTTGGAATCGGTCCCCGGATTTCCACTGCACGTATCGTGGAAGGACGATATGCATAAGCTCAGGTGCAGCGATTGAGAGAAAACACCACACATGAAAGTTGCTCCTCGGATAGCGCCCGTCGACAGAGATCAAAGCAACCCACTATACCAAAACCGCAATCGAGCTCACATTGATTCATTCGGCTGAGGCACATTCGAATGCATCGATAACTCCGCAGTTCCCGCAACATGGAGATTGTCGTACCCTTGAGGGCATGAATTAGAGTTATTCGGCTGGCTGTAGTTGAGACGGTCAGGTTGGTGTGGAGGCATTCAGTCGGAGAGGTCACATACCATTCCGACGGGCCCCTCGAAAGAACTGATTTAGAGTAGTACTGTGACTCGGGCTTTCGGTGTACATTCGACGAAGCTCAAGCCCTTCGATCGCCGGGATCTGTGTCTGGCGCCATCACAGTTTTGATGCCAATGGTCTATCAATGGGCGTTGCTGGTGCCCATCTTAGGCTCTGTCCGATGAGGTGTGCCTGCACTATTGGATAAGGCCCAGTGCTCGACAAGGATGAGAGGGTTAAAGGAGGCTAAAGCAGTCTATCCATTGGCGGCTGACGCTGTTAATTGTAGTTGGTGGTACCTGTGGTCTCTATGTCAGTACCTCGATCCCTAGAACACCAGTAGGGGGCATTCGCGCCTCTTGTTCAAACCGCCACCCGAGAGTCAGGCGATCTGACCCACGACAGAGAATGGACCAGTAGGCCGGACACCAGAGACGGTTTGTCGACCTGATGCAGCATGTTCACTCAGAGAGTGGCGGCATCTGGTCAAGGATTACGAGCTTCCTTATTCGACACCCTCGAGGCCGATGTGTCCGAAGCAGGAGGTGGTGGAAACGAGAACGGGGCCGTCGAGACTCGGTGCCATCTTTGGGACGTTTGCGAGGACACGCAACAGGCTGGGATTGAGCCTGCTGGGACCGTGAGCCTAGCATGACGCAGGGTGAAACCTTGAGGGAAGGGTGGGTCACATCCCATTGTCTCTGAGAAACGAGTTTCGTGGCGGATGGTCATAGGCCATTCGCTCCAAGCTGTGACGTCGTAAGTTCCTGCCTTGAAAGCAGAGACGACAGAGTCGCACGAATATCTCAACATCAGGCGGTTCCGCCTTCAAGTTGTTTAAATCTCCCACTGCTTCTTTAGAGAGATAGGAACGAAGCACCAAGAAAGTCAAGGACAAGCTTCCAAGTTCCGCGGGCCGATCAATTTGAAGTTGGGACGGATTTGTCAATGGTTTTTTTGATCCGCCGCACAGCCACTCGAATAGACTTCATGCAATCGTCTCGCTGCCCCTTCACCTCACACTTATATATTTCTACGGGATAAGCCATCAGGACATCTCACAATGACTTCGGGATACCCAAAAGCCATTAAATCCGTGACCAGGGCTGAAAAGCCGTTCGCGCTTCTCAGATCTCACCATTGACACGAAGGCCAGGGCTTTGCTGGTTGAAGATGTGGCAGTTCATCTCCCTGTCCAGGCTGAAATCTGTCACAGGAAGAAACAAAGCTTACTGAGAGTGTTTATATACTGCTCTAGGTTAAAACCAAAAGATGGCTGACCCATGTCATAAAGGACCTAACACACATCGCCGGCGTTTAACTCAACCAAGGCCAAGATACGAGGCAGTTGCCCGCTTATCAGAGCGGCAATTGGACCGATCGAGAATGTCCCGAGGAAGTGGCAGGAAGCGTAAGTGCTCTTACTCTACCTCCTCCAAAGTTAGCTTCCTGATTCACAGCACTCGATGTTAATCAACGTCAGTCTTCTTATTGGGTCGTGTTGGCTGTGCAAGAAGTGGCCTCTAATAAAATACGCTGTTCGTACTTCCAGATGCCATCGCTTGTAGAAGCACGGTACCTTTTCTTAACCTCGATTTATATGTTTGCACTAGGGGGATGACCGCCTGAGCTCTTCTTTTTTGCCCCCATCATGTCTGAGCCCATCGAAAGTTCGATATGGTGCACGATCCCAGCCAACCCTGACATATCTGGGGTTGGCGTTCGCGCTGCTATCTACGCACAAAACCTCCTTTGCCTCCTCTCTGCTCTTTGGGCACTCTGGGATGGCAAGGTCACGCGAGGCAAGTTGGAATATGCAGAAATGCAGACGACGACGAACCTTATCCTGGCTTTCGCCATCCTCATCTCCTCCATTGTCCAAGCCTATACACTTGGGATCTCAAATTACCACGCCAACATTGTCCTCATGATGAGTTGGATGAATAATACCAACACGTTTGTATACTTTATACTGTATATCCATCATAAGATTGGTGAAGGTGGAGTGGAACCCACTTGGAGAGCTTGGGTAAAGCATGTAAAGAGAAATCTTTCTTGTATGTGGTGCCCCAACTCGACGCTACTATGTACTAACAACTTCTAGTGAGCAGCATCACAGGGCGTGATACGGAGATGGGGGCCAACCCCAGTGATGAAACCACGAGTCGCGGTACGTCCCATGCCCGTTGTATCTGTGTCGACGGCCTCATTGTTTGGATTAGATCAGCAAGGAGCTAAAGTTCTTGTCAAGCGTTTTGTGCTCGTTCTAGGCTCGCTTCATCTGACCCTCATGGCTGCCTTGGGCGTTTGGCTGTGGAGCGACCTACATCTCTTCGGTACAGGAAATCGCAAGCGTGGCATCTTCAAGTCTGCCAACGAGTGCGCGGTGAATCACGCAACAGTCGCTATCCTTGGCCAACGTGTCCCCCTCGGCTCGCCAACCCTGCGTGCTGTTTCCATTGCCATATATTCGCTCTTCCTCATTCCTGGCATCAATCTAGCTGCCCCGGTGACGCTCTTTCTTGTTGCATTTGTTGGGTGTCAACGCCTACCACTTGTAAAGGGACAGGATGTACTCCCTGCATACATTGGCATGGGTGTTCTCTTCGTCATCAATGTTATCTTCATTGTTGACATTGAGCTCACACGGCACCTCAACAGCGTCCTCCAGGGCAACGACGAAGCGGAGTTCGGCTTTGGCCAGATTTTGGCCGTTCTCTTGCTCCTTTTGCCCCTGCGCGACTTGGTTGAGGCCGTCCTGGCTCGGAGGCTCAAACAACGGCAGAGAGAGCTCGACGAGGACTTGCAGGAGGCCATCGAAAAGGAAGATTTTGAACGGATCAAGCGTGCGATTGATAGGGGAGGCACCTTCCCCCCCACAAATTCACCAGGTATTGCTTCTTTCAAGAGTTGTATTACGGAATCCAGGCTAAGAAGCTTTCAGACCAGTACCATAAATTCTGGAATCTCGTATCTAGCCATGGGGCGATCTACTACTTTGACAACCTTCGGCGTACTAGGATGACAAGCAGTGAGCAGGCCTTGGAAAATCACGCCCCACCGAAAATTATAGCCTTTGTACATCAAGCTACAGTAGTTACTGAAGAGCTTTACCCATAGATCTAGCAACTCCTACTTACCTAGTGTTTTATGCAAGATTTCCTTACAGTTTCTACTTGACTGAGCATACCGTCTGAAATGGGCACTATGGGACCCCCCACCGATGAACGTCACTGGGTAGCACTGGGCACCACCGGGGAGGCACTGGGCGTTGTTGGGTAGGCACTGGGTGTTGTTGGGAACTGCTGGGTACCACTGGGTACCACTGGAATTGCTACGCCCAGTGCTCAGACACGCATATCAGATGGGGAACAACTGGGCAGGGGGAGTAAAGCGGAAAGTTGTTGTATTATCCGACGGATACATGAAATACATATAGATTTAGTGCACATACTTTCGATTAGTCCTTGTATTGATTTCGGAAGCATTGGAACCGACCGAATCCAGACATGGGAATACCATCGATACCGCTGTAAGGAGAAGCCGTCAGGCTAATGAACGAATCAAAACTGAGCTTGCTCACCTTAGCAACGTTAACCCTGACTATATACCTCCATACCAGCTATCCCGAATCCGATTCATACTCATCGATGGCTCGTCCAAGAGTCCCACTTCGATCAAAAATGGCCGACTTTCCCTTCCACTTGGCCCGAGCAACCAGACAGTAGATTGACGCAATATCCACGATGTCCGTCTTCCTTGTCGTCTTGTAATAGTGGATGTCCAGGCCGTGTGGGTGATCTTCGGTGATTTCGGCAGGTGTTATGGAGCCCAAAGCGATCTCTGTTGTGGTGCCAGCGTTTAGGTATGGGTGGACGTCCGACGGCGGGATGGTGATGAGGTAGATGGCCTGTAGTTGCCCATAGAACGTACGGAGCTGAAATTTTGGATCGCGGTTACGCTGGTGAGCATACTTGTCAACCCATAGTTCGTACTATCAAGGGTCTTCAGCCACAAAGCGCAAGGTACAAGAAGAGAATGGCTTACCCGAACCCAAGTGGCATCGCGCCGATCATCACCTGTGGCGTCGACAACTTCTGATGCAAGCATCGTGTCTCCCCATCCCATCCGACGCAGCCTACCCCAGAGTTCCACCTCTGCTGAGTCTACAAGCTCTGTTGCTGTTGCGAGGGTGATGCCATGTGCAAGATACCGCGTTACAAGGGCTGCAGCAATCCGTCCTCGCAGAACCTTACTGACATTGGTGATCTTTTTGCGAGGGGGTAAAAGGCGATAGTTATCATCTATGCAAGGTGTTAGGTGGCAATGGTTAAGAGAAAGTTTTACTACGTACATTTACCAATTCCTTTTGATATCCGTAACAATGTATTTCATTCCTTGGCTTCTCTACTTCTATTCAACCTAGCTGCGAGAACTTGAACTTGTAATCGTTGCTTGACCGAAATTCCCGAAGTCCATTTGATGCGGAGATTCAATCAACACCTGATAAACGCCCGCTGCCTCTTGCCTCACTCATTCTTGCTTCTACGTCCACCACGCTCTTTTCTTTCTCGCCGTTTCCTATTCCACCATGGCCCACAAGAAGGCTAGTCAGTCAGGAACCTCCACGAAGAACGATAACGCACAACGCAAAGTTACTATCAGCACATTCCAAGCTGTTCAGAAGCTCACCACGCTCAAGGCTGCCTCGCCCGGAGCGTTGTCGTCTGTCGGTAACAAGCTTCAGGCCGCCCTTGGTAAAAAGGCCAATACATCTAGTAAGCTCTCAGATCTATTGAGCGTTGCCGTCTTTCTAATGATATGTCTCGTGTTCAGATGGTTCTGGTCCACCCTTGGCAAAGCAAAGCAATGTCAACGCCAAATCTTCCTCCACCACCACGCCACAGCCTAAAACCCACATCACACCACCACCATTGCCTCAAACCGAGTCTGAGGATAACGCCGCTCTCCACAACCGTATTCGCGAGCTTGAAGCCATCATAGGTGAACCGTCTTCAAGACCAGTCAAATGCATCACTCCACTGACACTCTGTCTCTACAGAAGGAGCCTCCAGCAAGCCGCCACCTGTTGAGCGTCTCAAGGGAGAGGCAGGACGGTCTGGAAAAAACCCCAAGAAGCCAGGGTTTCCTCTCATCGTCGGAATGGGGCTTGACAAGACATTCGAGGATGGTCAGGCATACGACAAGATGATGGTATGTCTTTATTTTGCTATCGTACAGGTGCTAATCAATTGCCCTCAGGCTCGTCTCAGCCACATTATGTCTATGAATGGTATCGAGCCCGATACGAAGATTCGTTCGACCTCAGCGCTTAGCATCGCAAACGTCATCACCGACATGGAGAAGGAGTTCCCCGACTACATCAACGCAGATCGCTGGTCCCCTCCTTACTGGCCAATCTACGACATGATCAAAATGAAGACTCGTGGCAAGCGTGCATACCGCACCCAAAGCAGCAAGTTTGGAGGCAGCCAGCGACGTAGGAAGACGAATTGTCGGAATCGGAGGGCCAGCACGCCAGAGTCTGACGTTGAACCCCCTCCAAGCGACAGGACTCCTAGCCCCGACACCACGTCTCAATCTGGCCAGCTTGATTCTGTGGACTTGGCTTCTGCACACGGCGCCGCTCCTCCTGATAACGACGACGACTTCTATGCAACCGACAAGGCTTCAAGAACACCCGACGCTGCTCCGCCTGGTATCGCTGAAGACAATCTTTTTGGCAACGCGCCGTTGGATGATGCGGATGCTGGTATTCTTGGTGATGCACCTCTAGACGATGAGGACTTGGTTATCCCCTCCGAGCCTGAGACTGATGAGGAACTGTTGGCCTGTCCTGAAAGACAGCGACAACTTCGCCTTCTTGGGCCCGTTGTTGGGCCTGCGCTAAGTCTGTTCTTCTTCACCTCTATGTCTGTACATCACTGACTTCGTCTGCACTTGACAGTCATATCGCCAGTCCCCAAGAGCTGGCCTCCGTATATGCCCACCGATCCACCCTCCTGGGTTACCCACGACAATGCTCTCAAGGATTTCCTGCATCGTGGAGGAAAGCTTGTGTCTTCTGAATGGTGGCACAAGTTCCTTTCCCGACGATTCGCTGACTACCCTGACAATTTCGAAGCCTTTTGGGACGGTACGTGTTTGCGACTACAGATGGCCGAGATACTAACAAATTTTTGTAGTCATCTGTCGCAAGTTGAACGTCCAACCTGGCGTCGCTCAGGCTGAAGCAAAACCACCCAAACGGCCAACACCACCATCTTCATCCTCGTCGCAATCAACCTCGTCGAAGAAGCTCCGTTTGGATGTGGCCGTAGATGTCAATACGTCATCGGACACTATCTTCCAGACTCTCAAACCACGAGCCATTGGCGGTATGTGATGCGGTTAAGCTTTTAGCTTTATGTATCGACATCCTCACATGCATCCCCTCTCTAGCCACCGCCCTTATTTCGTCGGTCTCCAAAGCTCAATTCCCATATCGTCGAAGCGAAAGCGTTAGAGCGGGATCCCCTCTGAGCTCTATTGACGACTCCGAGGCCGAGTATGAGCCTTCAGGGCCAAGGGGAGAGGCCGAGGTAAGAGCGAGAGTCGAGTATCCAGCACAACCACTGAACCTAGATCTTTTTAGCCTGCCTCTCACCAGCGTCGTGTCACTCGTTCCGGCGGTGTGGCGAGCAAGAAGTAAGCGTCTGTGTGCCAACACCACCGTCATTTGGCTTCCATTACCATCTCGCAACTGTCTCGATCTCGATATGTCGCAAGTCAATCCTTACCAACCCTCGTTTGTTCCTTATTCGCTTTCTTCGTTTTGTCTATCATTATTCCTATGTCGTCGCCTAATTTGTACACTACTGGTTCGGCTTTCTAGTACCCAATATTTCCTGTATAGTTGATACTCTGCAATACCATCCATAGTTGTCGGAATCACCACACGGAGCGACCGGGCTAACCGCTGGATTCTCCAGTGTCTGTATGAGGAATGGCAGCCCTAGAACTGACCGGGAAACCCAGTAGTCATGCTTGGGTTGGGCCACTCATAGTACCTGGGATAATCCAGTGGTCCTTGTTGGATTCACCACCGAAATCTGTCCCAAAAAGCTACATACCTTATGTGGTTTGTCGCTGGGTAGGTCCCAGTGGTACCCAGTTTATATTCAATGGATAACCCGACTGCTCCCAGCAGTAGTCGTCGGTTAACCCAGTAACATAGGGTGGGTATATCCAGTGACACTCCCAGTGAGAATCCGGTGAAAGTCGCCGGTGGGGGGTCCCATAGTGGGGCCGACTCCCCAGTTACTCAGACCACCTAAGTCCTCCCTGCGAAATAAGTACGGCGCACAATACCATTGCTAGGATGGTCCTTGAGCGTTCCGAAGTGCCTATCACGAAGCTCACCAGTCACTATAGATGATGGATGGAATGATTGAAAACAGGGCCTCAGAGGCTTAGGCAGCGAGGGAAGCAGAAAGGTCGGGGCATTGGTCAAAGTTAAAATGGATGGTGTTGTTCCATGGATAACGGTCTGAATTGTACAGATCCCGTTTGGCCTTTGAAATACGACCCTCATCAAATGAATGCTCATAGTGCACCATCTATTTTAAAGTAACCAGCCCATGATCGACACCGTGGTGGAGTCCGTCGGAAGCAATGGTGACGAGGAGTTGGAAAAATCCTGTCGACACCGGTGAAGGTAACTCCCACTGGCTAGGAGTAGAGCGAGTAAGGCCGAGGGTCGAGGGAGAGTGGAATCCCTCGTGGGATCGATAGAGCAATCGCCGGGATTGAACGTCTTCAACCGAGGGCCGACACCAAGTGAGGTTTCAGTGCGATATCGATTGTATTTGACCAGGCATCACTCTTGGCGCTTTCCGGTATAGAAAAAGGAATGGCTAGAGGGGAACTGCGTTGAGGGCGGTGTGTCGGAAGCCTAGAGTCAATATCGAGAATCGTACATGGCAAGATAGGCCGTTAGATGAGGGCCGTGTTCCAACCTGCAAGCGCACGAGGGTAACATTATTGCCGTACGTGCCACAACGGAAACGGCGACAGCCGACAGGATATACGTCGGTTGTTGATTGTTCCAGCGATGTCTTTGACAGCTCGAGGCTCCAACAGGCATACACTGCGTTACATCCAGGACGAGCTGAGTAGAACGATTCATTGGATGAACAGGTTTGCTTATGGAAACATCTTCCAATGATCGATTAATTGGAAGGCAGCGAGGTGAGTTGGTGAGAATCAAACCGAATCCCGATGCAAGAAGAGAGACGGGATGTACCTAAACGAGACCTGAAGGGCCAGGGCACTCCGTGTACGAACGTTTCTCCCAAGGCATACCCCGAACGACGCTAAACACTCCAGGTGACGCCCTCGAAATGGCTGACAGACAATAAACGCTTCTAATCCAATCCAGAACATGGAAGAAGGGTAATTGCCCTGGCAATTTCTGGTTTATCGTCGCTCAGAGGGGTCCGACACGGGTTGGCGCGGAGGGAGTGCCTTTGTAAGCAGCCACCCGTCGTTCGAGGAGTCGCCCACACCGTTGGCGTACGGGTAGTCGACGCTGACGCCCCGAAAATCGAAAGGCTTGTAAAAGGCACTGATATCAAAGCCCCGATGCCGCAGTTCGCAACAGAAGCCGAAGGCCTCGATCCCCAGTTCTATATCCTCACTAGTGAGCCTCTGTCTTTCACGTAACAATGACCCTGCTGCACAACTGGACTGAGATTACGCTCCGAGACTCTCTACATCCCAGTGCCCTAGTCCATTCACTAAATTTTCAGAGACAGTGCGACTGAGTTATGTCGAGAAGAAGAGCCAGCTCAGCATAACGATTCCTACATGATCTACCTCATTCTTCAAGTTCCAGCGGAAGGGGGTACCTCCCAAAGCATGCATTTCGAAAGGAGAGTCGCTTCGAATTCTCGAAGACCTCCAAACAGGCCACATATAGAACTGCTGGAGAGAATAATTCAGGGAACATGTGGATTGGTTTCAATAGAGAAGACAAGAAGATATGGCGGTTAGTAAAGAACATAATACTTCCAACTACTGGTGGCGGTAGTTCGAGGACTCTGGGCTGAAGCCGCATTTGATCAGTTGATGAGATGGGCCTAAGCGGCAAGACAGCCCCTGTCGCCTCTTTCTACTCATCTCCACTCTCCTTGTCGTCGTCGATCAAAGAAGCAGTCAGCGAAGAAGACCTTGCACGCGTCACTCCTTGAGAACTTAGCATCGCCGCTCAATATCGACAAGAAAAATCCCACAGACTGTCACCCGTACCTGAGAGCCAGTGCTTGCGTATTCACTGATAACTGCGGAAGTGCAGCAGTGATTATGATCTCTTTGCGCTCTTTCCTTCCCCCTCTCTTGCAATGGTTGCTCTTGTCGTGCCACTGGGTTGCACTATCCCAGCCAACCCTGACATCTCTGGCATCGGCGTTCGTACTGCCATCTACGCTCAGAACCTCATTTGCATCATCTCTGCTCTGTGGGCCTTCTGGGATGGCAAGGTTACGCCAGGCAAACTCGAATACGCCGAAGCACAGACGACGACCAACCTCATCCTCGCTTTCGCCATCCTCATTTCGTCCATCGTTCAGGCTCGTACACTCGGGATGACCAGCTACCACGCAAACATTGTCCTCTCCCTGAGTTGGATGAACAATACCAATGCTTTCGTATATTTCATCCTTTACATTCATCACAAAATCGGTCTTCCAGAAGCTGAGGGAGGCGTGGCTGCCACTGGGAGAGCTTGGGTGAGACATGTGAAGGATAACTGTCCATGTATGTTTCGATTAGTACTTCGAGGCCGCACATTGCACTGACAACCTATGGCTAGTTACATTAAGTGGCTTAAAAGGCTATGACACAGAGGCAGGAAACGCCCCAAACAATAGAGCCAACAAGGGTTCGTCGCATGCACTATTTCGTTTGTTCGACAGTCTCATCCTTTGGATCTAGATCGCAAAGGCCTCGGAGCCAAAATCCTTGTCAAACGATTCGTGCTTGTGCTAGGCTCGCTACATTTGACGCTGATGGCCGCCTTGGGCATCTGGCTGTGGAGTGACCTACAACTCTTCGGTGCAGGAAATCGAAACCCAAGCGATTTCAAGTCGGCCAACGAGTGCGCGTTGGACCGTGCTGCGATTGCTATCCTTGGCCAAGGTGTCCCCCTCGGATCGCCAACTCTTCGTGTCGCTTCGATCGTCATCTACTCCCTCTTCCTCATCCCTGGCGTCAACTTAATCGGACCAATGATCTTGTTCCTCGTGGCGTACTTCGGATGCTGTCGAGCTCCTGTTGCAAAGAGATGGGACGTGCTTCCTGCGTACATCGGTCTGGGAATTCTCCTCGTTGTCAATCTCGTCTTCATCATTGACATTGAACTCACGCTGGACTCCAACCGTGGCCTGCCAAGCGAAGATGAAGCTGATTGGGGATTCGGTCAGATTCTGGCTATCCTCCTGCTTCTATTGCCCCTTCGCGACTTGGTCGAGGCCATGCTCGCTCGTAGACTGAAGCAGCGGCAAGAAGAACTCGACGAGGACTTGCAGGAAGCCATCGAAACACAAGCCTTTGATCGTGTGCGGCGTGTCATTGAACGGGGAAGCTCCTTCCCGTCACCAACTTCACAAGGTAAAGTACTCCCATCTCTAGTTTCATGTCGTGAATTCGAGGCTAAGCAATGAGTAGATCAGCATTCGAGATTCTGGGATCTTGTAGCTGCAAATGACGCACTCGACTACTTTAACAGCCTTAGACGGACCAGGATGACCACCACTGAAAAGGCCCTGGAAAGCGATCTCCATTCAGCGATTGAGGCAAAGGATGACTCTCGCGTCACCGCTCTCTACTCCCAAGGAGCGGACCTCTTAGCAGGGGTACTTCAACTTTCCGTGGGTGAGACATTTTTTTGCATCACTATTCGGGTGGGAGCTCAAGGTAAATAGATGCAGCAGGTGCCGTCCTCTGGTACGCGATCAGCAGGGAATACCGCCAAATCTCCCGATTCCACGCCATGCGCTCTGGTCAACACGTCAATCGACAAGGTCCAGACGGAAGAACGGCCCTTATGAACGCCTCACGGGCAGGTGACGAGTTGATCGCCAGAGCTCTTCTCATGAATCCTCTCATCGATGTCAACCTCCAAGATGCCAGTGGTCGAACAGCCCTCCTTACTGCGACAGAAAACGACCCGCACAGCCATCGTCAAAATGCTTCTTGAACACGATGACATCCAGCCTAATACAACCGATGCCAGCGGTCGAACAGCCCTGATCGCCGCCGCAGACCACGGCCGCGAAGAAATCGTTAAGATGCTCCTCGAGCGAGATGACATCCTGCACGATGCAGCAGACAACAACGGTTGTACGGCCCTAACACTGGCATTGCGAAAGGGCAGAGGAAGCATCACCAGGATGCTCCTGGATCAATCCAACATTCGTCTCGACGCAGCGGATGGTCAGCTAGCCTTGAGCTGGGCATTACAGGACGGTCACGAAGGCACAATCAAAATGCTTCTAGATCGACCTGACATCCTGACGAATGTAGCGAACATCCATGGCTCGCCGCTAATTCTCTCATCGCGTTGGGGCCGTGAAAGTATTGTCAAGATGCTCCTTGAGCGATACGACATCCAGCCCAACGCGGCGAACAAGGATGGCTGGACGGCGTTGACTTGGGCATCGTATGCGGGGCACGAAGACATTGCCCAGATGCTACTTGAGAGAGACGACGTGCAGCTCAACTCACCGGGTAACGATGGACGGACGCCACTCGTGTGGGCATCGATGAAGGGGCACGAAACCATTGTCAAGTTACTCCTTGGACAAGATGGCATCCATCCCAATGTAGCTGATAATGACGGGAGATCGGCTTTGATCTGGGCATCACAAAAGGGCTATGAAAGCATCGTCGAGATGTTCCTCAAACGCGAGGATATTCAGCCCAATATAGCAGACAAGGATGGCTGTACGGCTCTCATTTGGGCGTCGTATTCCGGTCACGAAGCCGTTGCCAAGACCTTACTCGAACGAGATGACGTGCAGCCCAACACAGCGGACAACGACGGTCGGACACCGCTGGTATGGGCATCTCTGAAGGGTTATGAAAGCATCGTCAAGATGCTTCTCGAGCGAGGTGGCATCAACCCGAATGTGGCGGACAAGGAAGAGGATACGCCGTTGATCCTTGCAACACGCTGTGGTCGCCAGGATATCGTCAGGATGCTCCTGGAGCGAACCGACATCCAGCTGGATGCGACTACCAAGGACGGCAGGACTGCTCTTGGCATTGCGTCTCAGATTGGCTATCATAACATCGCTACAATGATTCTCAAGCGTAGCAGAGAAGTCTACCCTGGAACTGCACCCTGGAACTGCACCGATGTGGAACTTGGTGTTGGAAGAAGACCGTCGAGGACTTGAACCAAGGAGGAGGTAGGAATGGTGGGGTTCTGGAAGAACGGATGTAGGTTGGAAATAGACACTTTCGTTATCTTTATAGTCATCTACTCATTGATTAATACATTTGGCCACTTCGAAAGGCATTCCTGGGTCATTATCTGCTCTCTAGATGCTCAACCGTCTCCTTTATCAAGCCGACGAGGTGGCGGTGACTGGGAAGAAAGGCTTCGGCTTCTCATAGCTTTTGATGAGCGACGATGCGGATGTCCCAGGTCAGCAAAAAGGTCGCTATCGCTCAGGAAGTCGTCGAGGTTGGTGCATACATAGGACGAGAGGGTGTGCACAAAGCAAATGTCAAAGCTCAGCGCTCACTGATGCTCCAACGTGAGCCGTAGCTCCCCTTCAGAGCTTCGGCAGGCAAAACAATGGAGAATGCGGCGTTCTCCAGCTCTCAGCACCATTCAAGCCTGTGGTACATTTGGATGGGTTCCCACTCCCGAGATTGAGATGGTCAGATGTCGGAGGATTAGGAAACCACTTCGAGCACCAGCTTCGACGAATAGGAGCTGCAGATTCCACTCGTTGGCGAATCGAAGCGGGCAGGTATATCTCAAGCCTCGCGTAAGGTAACATCCAATTGTTAGAGTGCGAAGGGGACGGGATCTCGGGCGGGGCGAATAACATGGGGACCCCGAGGGAGCGAAAGAAATGGGCAGCGCCCATTTCTCGCTGCTGCTGATGGCATGAAGGGGGGCCTGGAAGTGGTAGTCGCACCATTGGGAAGAGACGGAAGATAGATGCGCTTGGTTCATCCAAGTAGATGAAGCGGCGAAGTATGGCACATAGCACCTCGGGTGGAAGAGGGCCATCATAATGTTCTTGACAGACTCTTGCGACTCCCCGTGCTCATGTCCTGTTTTCTCGACTGCACGTGCATGCGAATGCACATCTCCTGCTCGTTCCACCCCACCTTCTCCGAAAGCTTGAAGAGAACCAGGATTCCACTTGTCGAGGTCTAGCTGGTCCCTTGCAGCATCACCGTCCTCAAGCCATTGGTTTGACGCTCACAAGTCAACCTCGGGCTTGATCTACTGAGGAAGCCCGAAGACAGGTGGGGAGCTGCGTTCAGGATCTGCACCTTCATCGTGGAATAAAAGCGTTGGCCGGGGAATTGACTGCCTCGTAGGAATTCCAATCTGATGTTGACGAGTGCTTTCGGCTACAGATTTCTCGAAACCTCTGTGTCGAAGGAGATTGTAGGAAAGTGATGGTATTATCTATGCCAAATATCGGGCGCGAGGGGTAAGGGCTGAACGTTGACTTCCTGGGATCGTAGTAGAATATGGAGGCGAGTGGGGAGAATGAGGAAGATGTATGGGCCGATCATTTGAGCGTACTGATCCGGGGCACAGCCACTCAGGAAGTGAAGTTGCCATCCTTCTCCCTCACACTCACCCACCCCCCAGCGACTGGGGTAAATCCAAATCGTTCTATGTTTATGGATGGTCAGACGCTACGACATTAAACACGCTAGGAATGGTCACGCCGACGCGCCGTTATCGATCAAACCTGTTCGCCATTCACCATCTCGCATTGTCTGTTATCCTTGAATCTCTGAACACTGGCAGCCCCCTTAGACGCTTCTGTCATTTGGCTACACAGGTAAAGGGGGGCTGCACCGCAATAGAGGGGTTTCAAATGGAACATGGTGTGCCCATTCATTGTGCTCTGAACCGAGAAAGTGGCACGTGTTCAAGGCACGACTTGGGTATCACTGCCTCCGGCTCTGCCTTATATCTTGCTAGACGTCACGAAAGCCACTGCCACAGGTCTCCGTCCCCTCTCATGTCCCACAATGTGCGAGCCCTTTGCATCGGCCATTGTAGGCAGAATCCCAGCCAACCCCGACATTGCAGGCATAGGGGTTCGCGCTGCTATCTATGTTCAGAACCTCCTTGCTATCCTTTCTGCTCTATGGGCATTGTGGGATGGCAAGGTCACTGCAGGCAAACTGGAGTACGCTGAGATGCAAACGACGACCAACCTCATCCTCGCCTTCGCTATCCTCATTTCTTCCATGGTCCAAGCCTCCACACTCGGAATTTCGAACTACCACGCCAACATCGTCCTCATGATGAGCTGGATGAACAACACAAACGCCTTTGTGTATTTCATCCTCTACGTCCATCATAAAATCGGGCTCCCAGAAGCTGAGGGCGGGGTGGGTGTCACTTGGAGAGATTGGGTGAAACATGTCAAGAACAACTTTTCGTGTGAGTTGTGGTTGGTAGTCCGTCTCCGTACATTCCACTGACAACCTGCCACCAGTCACCCTAAGTGGCATAAAACGGCCGGACACGGAGGCGGGAGCCGACTCAAGTGATGAAACAAAGAGTGGTGGGTCCCATGCACAGTATCTTTCATTCGATTGTCTTATCCTTGCATTCAGATGACCAGGGGGCCAAAGTCCTTGTCAAGCGCTATGTTCTCGTCCTGGGCTCACTCCATTTGACGCTCATGGCTGCATTGGGCGTTTGGCTCTGGAGCGATTTACAACTCTTTGGTCTTGGGAATCGGAAACCTGGGGACTTCCAGAGTGCCAATGCACTCGCCGTCAACAAAGCAGTGGTGGCTATCCTAGGCCAAGGTGTCTCCCTTGGTTCCTCAACCTTGCGTATTGCGTCCCTTGTCATCTATTCCATCTTCCTTGTCCCTGGCATCAACTTGATTGCCCCAATGATTGTCTTCCTTGCCACATACTTCGGATGTCGTCGCATTCCATTTACGCAAAAATGGGAGGTGCTCCCTGCATTCGTCGGCTTGGGGATTCTTTTCGCGATCAACCTCGTTTTCATTGTCGATATCGAATTGACACGGGACTTGAACCATTGCCTACAGGCCGAAGATGAAGCTGATTGGGGATTCGGCCAGATCTTGGCCATCCTCTTGCTTCTCTTGCCTCTACGGGACCTAGTCGAGGCCATCCTTGCTCGCAGGCTAAAGAAACGACAGGGGGAGCTTGAAGAGGACTTGCACGAGGCTATTGAAAGGGAAGAATATGACCGGGTGAAGCGTGCCATTGAGAGGGGTAGCTCTTTTCCATCACCAAAGTCACCAGGTATCTGCTTCTTTTATAGAGATTAGCACTGTGAATTTGAAGCTAAACAGTTGACAGACCAGCACTGGAAATTCTGGAGTCTCGTATCTACAAATGGGGCACTCGACTATTTTGACAACCTCCGACGCACCAGAATGACAATCGCCGACAAGGCCCTGGAAGCCGACCTCCACTCAGCCATTAGAGCGAAGGATGAATCCCGCATGACTGCTGCACACGATCAAGGGGCAGATCTCATTGCTGGAGTCCTCCAGCTCTTTGTTGGTGAGACATCCCGTTCTACAGCTAGCCGGGGTATACGCTGAGGCCAACCAATAACAGCGGACATGGTTTTCTGGTATGCGATACGCGAGGGGTATCATCAAATCGTTCAATATCACGCTCACTGTCTTGGCCTACGCATCAATGAAGAAGGTCCTGACCAGAAAACACCCTTGATGCTTGCAATACAGAAAGATCACCAGTTGCTTGTCCGTGTTCTGATTGAAAATTGCCTCGTCGATGTCAACCTCCAAGATGCCAATGGTCGAAGACCCCTCGCAGTTGCAACGGCATCCGGCCAGGAGGAAATTGTCAGAATGCTCCTTGAACGAAACGACATCCAGCCCGATGCAGCAGACAAGGACGGCTGGACACCGTTAATTTGGGCATCGTGCAAGGGCCACGAAGCTATCGTCGAAAAACTCCTCGAGCGAGACGACATCCAGCTCAATGCAGCAGACAATAAGGGTTCGACACCGTTAATCTGGGCATCGCGCGAGGGCCACGAGGCCATCGCCAAGATGCTCCTCGCACAAGGCGACATCCAGCCCAATGCAGCAGACGAGGATAGTCGGACGCCGTTAATCTGGGCATCGCGCAAGGGCCACGAAGCCATCGCCAAGATGCTCCTCGAACAGGGCGACATCCAGCCCCATTCAGCAGACAATAAGGGTTCGACACCGTTAATCTGGGCATCGCGCGAGGGCCACGAAGCCATCGCCAAGATGCTCCTCGCACAAGGTGACATCCAGCCCAATGCAGCAGACGAGGACGGACGGACACCGTTAATCTGGGCATCGCGCCAGGGCCACGAAGCCATCACCAAGATGCTCCTTGCACGAGACGACATCCAGCCCAATGCAGCAAACCGAATACGGTTCGACGCCGTTAATCTGGGCAACGCGCAAGGGCCACGAAGCCATCGCCAAGATGCTCCTTGAACAGGGCGACATCCAGCCCAATGCAGCAGACAAGGAGGGTCGGACACCGTTAATCTGGGCATCATTGCGTGGCCACGAAGGCATTGCCAGGATTCTCCTTGCACAAGACGACATCCAGCCTAATGCAGCAGACAAGGACGGTTGGACGCCGTTAATGCACGCGTCGTGGTGGGGCCACAAAGGCATTGTCAAGATGCTCCTAGATCATCCTGATATCCAGGTAGATGCAACTAGCAAGAATGGCAGGACTGCCCATGACATTGCAGAACAGGAAGATTACACCACTATTGCCAAGATGATTTTGGAGCACTCCCAAAAGGCTTAGTGTAAGGTTGCAAGTGATTGTGTATGGTCGTATTGGGAGGCAATTAGAGGCATGATTAGAGGGGGAATGGGAAGGACTCTGAGAGTACTGGCAAATGGTTGGTTTAAATTAGAATGTATTTTTTCATGTGGCTCTAAATGTTCCCTTCAGCCTTGCAGTATGGTACTGCACTCAGCTCGTGTGCTAACAAAGAAACAAAGAAACAAACAAGGTACTGTGCATGCCAGGGTAAGAGGTGGAAGAATAGAGAAGGTGAGTGTGTGTTGTGAGCAACGGTGAGGAGATTGGAGGCTGCTCATCCCTGGAGGGAAGTTGGGATGATTCTGCCGATACGAAAGCATAGAAGGGTGGTAGTGGTCACATTCCTTGGTAGAAGGGAGTTCAGTTCGGGTCAACGCCCGAGTCGGCGTCGCCGACGGTTCTGCGGGTCAGAGAATGGTAACAAAATCGCGGCCTTCACCTTGGAATCCGGTCTTTCGAAAGGTGAATGGCTTCCATGTAGTAGAGTCCCTGGATTTCTGAGAGGAAAGATCCGCAGAGAGAATGGGGAAGGTGTCATGAACACGGTTAACCCCTAGCCCCTATCTTGCGCCCCTATTTTTGCTTGCGTCCGATCCTTTGATCTCCCAATTGACTTATGGCACTCAAAATGGCAGGAAGGCCCCTGTCGTCTCTTTCCTCTCGCCACCACATTCCGTGTATCTTCGTCGGATCTTGCACCAACCATGCCATCTGCTACATTGATTCATTCTACTGCTTACCCTCTCTCTTTCAGAGAAGGGCGCTCCCGTGTTCGACGACCAGAGCTCGCTCCTCCTTGGTGGCCCAGCATGGCTCTCCGCGTTGACAGTTCAAGTAAACCACTGTTGTGTTCCCTAGGCTGAACGGCGTGCTTAATCTTCTCCTCTTAGTTAAACTCTACGGACTGAGATACTGGCCCCGCATCTCAGCTCACCCTTTCCCTAGCTCGACGACAACTTCAAGGAGCCTGCGTCAGCCGAACGTTGATTGAGCACTGTTCATTCAGACTTTAGGGTTGCGAGGCAACCTTGGACTGTGCTACCTCGAACTCTTTTGCGTTCTACCTGAATTTACACGAACATCAATCCCTTGTGCTGCCTGCCGAAGCAACACCGAGACAACCTCTGCTCGACCTCTCGGCCGCTACGAACGAGTGGAGGTCGATCGGTTTTCAGATGGCTCGCGTATTGAAACCTCACTCTACGGCGAAGACTCCTATCATAGCAATGTTGCAACCTCAAGTGGCTCGGAAAGTTGCAGGGAAACAATTGCATTGTCAGATAACTTTGGCGGGGTCGCCCTTGAGACCCTCGACGACGCCACTTCCGAAATGAAGAATGGCGAGTAGAGTGGTAACAGCCTGCCGAGTTTCATCCACCCCTTCGGCGTCCGAGGTCAAGTGCTCGATATTGGCATCGGTGAAGAAGATGTCGGCGTTCGCAGTAGGTGTAAGGTCTGTTTGGAGGTACATCTCCATATATATGATATTTAGCGAAGGCTGACTTGATGTTTTCAGGGCCGGGGACGCGATTCGTGTCCGAGTGTACTCCCAGTACTCAGAACGAACCAGGCCCAGTCCGGCCAGTTCTTCGTGCGTATCAAGTCCCCTTCCTCAGGTATTTGTGCTCGCCTCTGTCGATATCCGACACGACAGCAGCAATCGAAGACCTCAACGAAGGACAGCCATGGCGATTCGCTCGAACAAACTCCGAGCTGATCCCGTGTTCTCCACTCCGCCTCCGCCTTACGGGGAGGGCCCTCATCAGCCCCTTGGTTCGTAATTTCTGCAGGTTTCGTGTCTATTGACCAGTTGCTGACGGCATCCATAACAGATAGCGGAGGAATGTGCGGCGGCGTCTCGTTCGGAGTCGTTGTTGCAAACTGTCAGGAAGACTATGGAAGAGGTCGCTCGAATGGAAGCCAAGGACGTCGTCAAGCCACACGAATACCTTGACCAGATGGTAGGAACTAGCACTGGAGGGTATGCTGCTCAACTTGGACTGCCTTCAGAGCGCTGACAGGAATGTCTACAGCCCCATTGCCTTGATTCTTCGAAGGCTTTGTATGCCGATTGACCCTTACGAAGCAGGGCACGACGCTTCCTCAAAGAGAGTGTTTGGTACCTAGGTCGGTTGGGTTATCAGAGAAGTGCCGTCGGCCTTCGTCACTGGAGCCTCTGGAAAGTACCGTTAAGCGATCGGAACGCGGCTATAATAGATGGATCCCGCATGCGCTGTTCGCCTCAGCGCTCATTCCCAGTCTTTACAGCCTCGTCGTGTCCGCTTTGGCCGTTAAAAGCGCCGCTTGCAAAACTTCTATATTATATTGGTGTCGTAGTCCCATCAAGTCTGCGAGTACCGTAAGCCTATACCCGCGAAATTCATAAACCGAGCTTTTGTTCTCAAAGACGGGATTCTGAGGCCTTAAGAAAGAGGCCTCTCATTGAGCTCAAAAAGGATATTAAGTTGATATAGTGACACATTCCAGTACGCCTCGACACACGAATCTGGATTAATCGAGGGATCTGTAAAACGCCTCCGTTTAGAATGGCGTTGCCCTCTCCGACACATGAACGGTCTGCCTTCAAAGGAGAGAACATGTACGAGAGCATGTCATCGTACTTTGCACGCTCGAATCCAAAGGCAAGTTTAATTTTCCAGCAAGGGTTCGATGGGTATCCGTCTGAACGAGGTGCTGTGGACGTCGCTCGGCCCAGCGCGCCAAGTCGAGATAACCTGTGAGGAGGGAAGAGTGGGATGTTGAAGTATCGGGTGAGCGTTGAGTAGACATGTTCCCCGATGAGGACTGTTGGAAGGACACCACGTCGCACAAGGGCGGGGAGAGCACATGCGAGATCCGTACATCGCGAGAGCTGTTAACCGAGGGCACTTCGTCGACGTCGTAGATGACAAGGATCAGGCGATCGTCCCATCGATGGTGGTTTGTGCTGCTTAAGAGAGTCAAAGTCAAAAGGATCAGCAAGAGCCATCCGAATCAAGCAGAAATGATCATACATTGAGAGCGGAATCCTGAAGCTGGTCTAAATGTCCCTGTGCACCGCCAATGCGCGCCCCGCTGAGCGTCAATGGGACTGCGAGTGCTCTTGGATCGTCACCTACGTAGAGCTCAAAATGAGGGACGAGGTGGATGTAATGGCTGGAAGTTTGCCGTTGACGACGGCATCCTTGTCGTGGACGTTCAAGCCCTCAAGGAACGCCGTAGTTCAGTATACTCCCAACAAAAGCAGCATCTTGTCAGGCGAACTTTGGGGGCAATGCACAGGACAAAAACGGCGCGCGGATGGATGACTTTATGACCCAGTGCTCGATGAGCACGAAATAGCGGTAGAATGTGAGGAGGGGGCGTAGAGGCCTCCCAGGTCGGGAGGCAGGAATAGACCGTCCATTGGAGGCTACTTCCTTTTCTTGAAGAAATCAAAGTGACTGGCAGAAGGATGCGACGAACTCTGAGCGGAACGTTCTTTGGTGGAAGAGCCAGACGTTGCGTTGCGTAACTTGCGTTGATTGAAGGAGGACATGAACTTGTGCGGCACCCTGGATGGTACGGTGTTGGTGTAGGGCGTGATGTCGTTGGACGTCGTGTCCGCCGTGCTCCAACGAGGACCGCAGCTTGCCAGGCGTTGACTGGGGAGCTTTGGTGGGGGATGCTGGACGATCCTCGACTGTATTCGATGGCGCGGGCCTGTGCATGGCTCAGTGGTCCGTGGGGACGAAGGAGGGGATGTCGAGCACTACCCGCTCCAGCTTGGCAGGCTGGAAGGCTCGGTTTATTGGTTATCGTCATCCAGCACGATTTCACAACAATTGCTTGGAGGGAGTGACGAGCGGGGTATTCCTCGCTCCGAGTGGCCGGCAGGGGGTATGTCTGTTTCCTCGATGGAATGAAAGAGCCTGGTGTCGAGTTCAATTCTCGTACGTTCTGAGGGTGGCGAGTTGAGCCCTGAAAGTTGCGAAAGATTCCGTTCTGTGGGGAAGGAGGCGATCGTGTTGTTGGCCTGACTGAGTGGACGAGGCGCGAGACGTTGGCGCTGAGATACCATCCAGACCATTAGGACTTCTCAATGAGCCGACACAAGCTCGACGATCAGGTGAGCAGTCATCGTAATCTCCACTGCTCGTACACCCCCAACCCCTCAACCAGTTCGACGAGACAAGTCTCTTGTCCGATCCATCGGCTGACAAGCGCAGGGCGCCTCGTCCCAGCATTTGAAGGACAGATGTCTGGAAGGCGTTTGGTTTGGTCGGCTCGGGATAGGTATGATGCGGGCGTGTTCACTTGCAGTGTGGTGGTACGGGTATTCTGAGCGTCGTCCCCAGGTCGCGAGTACCGTAAGGCAAACATATCCGGAGCACCTGCAACGAATTGTAGTTAGGTGGTCGTAGGAGACGGGCCTAGGACTGAGTGGAGAGCAACAGAGTGAAGCCCAAGCACTTCCTAAGCGGTTCTGAGCTATGGCTTGCTACGAGTGGTGTAAAGTCGTTGGTGCCAACTTGGGCATGGGATTCGCTCTTGTGAGGACGTCAATTTCTGCTTGAATACAAAATCGTGTTATTGCATACCTGGCTCAAGGCCTGCTCTCCCATTCTTATTTCGCTTTTCCACTACAGCGGTTCACTAGAGAGACAAGACAACGGCCTTCAAAGTCAGCGTTGAGAACGTTGAGGAGAAGATGAGGGCAGATACCGAACACTCGGAATGCTGATCCGCGACACAGCCACTCGGACGAGCCTCATGCCAAGCACCTCCCCCTTTGGATAACTCTTGCATCTGCTTCAGCGGCTAAGCTTACTGGCTGGGTTATCTCAGGACTTTACTTTGGCTAAAATGCTCTGGATTCCACATCAAAACTGATTGAACGACTATCGCTGCCAACATAGGATCTCGGTAGCTGGTGGTAGGCTGCTGCCCAACCGCTGCTTCCACTGCATCGAAACTCCCAAATTACCAGTTCTTCAAAGCGCTTTTGGGTACGCTATGGCCTACTTAACATCTGGCTGGCTCTTCTCGTACGTGTAGAACTCGACTTCTCCAATATAGAGTAAGCATTCCATTTCGTTTCATTGCGCTATGCTCATTCTCTCCCTCACCTAGTCGTGTTCTTTCGCTTGAGAATCCTGGGGTGGACGGGCTGCTCAACTGCTGAGAAGATAGGAGCCAAGTTAAAGAGATAATCATGGCAATATCGATGTTAAAGGCGAACATTATTGACGCCAGAGCTTAGACGAGCACTGATGGTGCCCATACGTTTATGTACGCCCCAGATTCCGTTTCCATCATATGCCCTTACCTATCTGACCGACTATACAGAACATGTATACCTAGAACCTTTCAAACCAGTACAGCCCGTTCGATGTGTAATAGAAATCTTTCAACGTCCGCATCGTACATCAGCAAGGCAAGGCCGGCGACTGCAGTGTGAGCAACGAATCAAAGTGCTTGTAATTTCTTTCTATCTGGGAAAGAAACTCTTGATGATACGATGAGCTCAACGCGTCTTCTCGGCTTATTGTGTACGCCCATCCGATCGACACCCTCGTCAGCGTCCTTTTGGAGGGGCGGTTGACGATTTCGTCTTCGGTCAGTGTTCTTGCTGCCCCGTCGATTCAAATTCGGATTCTGATATGCTCTCACATTCGTTCCTTGATCAGAGTGCATTGATAATATGGTGTTGGGAACATGTCGTCCATCCTCGTCCATACCCGACTGGAGAATGATCTGTCGAACCTCTAATCAATGCACGCTTCACCCTCGATCTAACCAACCGCCCTGGGTTCCGCTATCAAACGTCCAATGGATCATCTCACAGCTGGGAAGAGCTAGGGGTTGACGGCGACGGAAGCCAGGATATCACCGAACTGGGGGCTTCTGGGTAGAACAGTGTTGCAGTGACCCGTGGAGGTTCCTATGGGGCATAAAACTCTGTTGGCTTTCATGAAGGGGTACTTGAGCGTCTTCTGCAAGCGCTAATCAGAAGCAGAAGGGGCGCCGTTCATCAGGGAAGCTGCACGTTTTTCAACAAGTTAATTGCCGTCTCTATGTTTTGCACAGACCCAACTGGAATTTGACTCGATCGGGATTCGGTAGCGGCTCAGGCTTTCCCTCAAGTCAGCCTCTTGTCAGCACCCGATCGCATCTTCGATAGGCGCCCGAGTTTCCTAAAACTGCACGAGGAGAAGGCGTGGACGACAGCGGTATTCGCCGAAGGGCAGAGCTCGATCGCCTCGTGCACAATGGCCTTCCTCCATCCAGGCAGGGCTGATATGAGTGTCATTTGGTCGTACCCGAGGTATGTTCCCGGTGCGTTCCAAAGGTCTTCCCTCTCCGCAATCACTGACTGGGAAGTTTCAGCTGCAATCACCATCCCTAGAAGGTTTGAAAGCATTTGAGCTGGTCTAAGCATCGATGTCGGGATCGAATGCCAGCCCTTTTGTCTCCAGCGACATACATGGGCCCTGCGGAATGGTGAAGTCACGAAGGGGGAGTCAGATATACTGGTTAACAACCTCTTTTTACTCCTTGCTTACTTTATTTCATCTCTCTGGTCAAGCTCCTGCCTTGGCAGGTATTGGCTGCAGTTGGATGATCGCCCTGTTGCCGACTCTTATCTCCACCTGATCTGCATATGCAGCAGTGGAAGCAGCATTTCGGTGAATCTTTTCTTCTACGAATCCGAAGGGAAACATTGAGAAACGATGGCATACCTCGACAAATCACTCGGCCTGTCGGTCGAGAAACGCTTATAGTGCGGTGATCCAAGTATGTATCCTCAAATGGAATTCGGCTTTCGTCTTTCACCGGTATCTCTCATCAGAGGGCACACGTGTGGAAGGCACGAGCTAATCGTGCCCACTTCTCTGCCCCCATATCTCACCAGACATTGGTAGACCAGGTGCACACTTCTCCTTCCCTTTCCGTCTTCCACTATGGCTGAGACCATTGTGTCGGCCATGTGCAAGATCCCAGCCAACCCCGACATCGCGGGCATAGGGGTTCGCACCGCCATCTATACTCAAAATATCATATCCATCCTGTTTGCTTTATTGGCACTATGGGACGGCAAAGTCACGGCAGGCGAGCTGGACTACGCCGAAACGCAGACAACCACCAACTTGATCCTCGCTTTTGCCATTCTCATATCATCCATGGCTCAGGCTCGCACTCTTGGGATAACAAACTATCACGCGAATATTGTACTCTCCATGAGTTGGATGAACAATACCAATGCCTTTGTGTACTTCATCCTCTACATCCATCACAAAATTGGGCTACCGGCAGGGAAGGGGCGGGTAGATATAAGTTGGAAGGCTTGGATGCAGCATGTGAAGGAGAAGCTTACTCGTACGTCGTTGCCTTTATCATGAGTGGCCCGGCTAACGGATGTTCTGGTGCAGTAAGAGTGACGACGCAAGACAGTGGTGATACAGAGTCAGGGGTGGCTTCTAGCACAGCAGTCGCAGCTGCCAGTGGTGCGTTGCGATTGTTTACTTTCTCCCGTCCTTACCCTGATCCATCTAACAGATCGCGCGTCGAAACGGAGCGCCAGTATCCTTGTCAAACGTTTTGTGCTCGTCTTGGGATCACTTCACCTCACCCTCATGGCTGCTTTGGGTATCTGGCTCTGGAGTGACCCCCTTTCCTTCGGTCATGGGCGCCGCGATGCACCCAAATTTGCAAAAGCCAACAAGTGCGCGGTGGACTCTGCAGTGGTTGCCATCGCTGGCCAAGCCGTCCACTTGCACTCAGAAGTGCTTCGTATCATCTCTTTTATACTCTACAGTGTCCTTCTCGTCCCTGGCCTCAACTTGATTCTTCCTATGTGTATGTTTTTCGGTCTGTACCTTGCTTGGCCTCCAGCATCACGCGGTCTTTCATGGATTCGCGACATCAGCCAGGCTAGCGTTGAAAGGGCTGAGCGTGGGCGGGAGGATTATTGGCATGGTCGTTGGTGTCGTACTAAGACTGCTGTCCGTACCCTCCATGTGCGCATGGGGTCATCGATCCCTACCTCTGCACAGTTGGAAGCTGTACCTGCTTTTCTGGGGCTGGCACTACTCTTGGCCATCAACCTTGTCTTTATTATAGATATCGAGCTTACGTTGGGTCTTAACCATGCGCTCCAAGAGCAAGATGAAGAAGATTGGGGATTTGGGCAGATTCTTGCTGTCCTCTTGCTCCTCCTTCCCCTGCGCGATGTTGTCGAGGCCATCCTTGCCCGTAGGCTCAAGCAACGCCAGGGGGAGCTTGACGAGGACTTGCGGGAAGGCATTGAGAGGGGAGATTATGAGCGGGTGAAACTTGCCATTGATCGGGGAAGCTCCTTTCCTTCACCAAAGTCACCTGGTACTTCTTTTCATACACTTGCGTCTTGCATTCAAGGCTAACTAGTTGACAGAAGTGCACTGGAAATTCTGGAGTCTGATATCGACACATGGGGCACTTGAATACTTTGATAACCTCCGGCGTACCAGGATGACAACCCCTGAGAAGGCTGTGGAAGCTGACCTTCACTCAGCAATTAGAGCAAAGAATAGATCCCGCATTGCTGCTGCATACAGCCAAGGCGCAGATCTCATTGCCGGGGTTCTTCAACTCTCCACAGGTGAGACATCCTTCTGTAAGATTACTGAGTGTAGGCTAAAATCAAACAGAAGCAGCAGACATGGCTTTCTGGTGTGCAATCAGCAGCGGGTGTCAACATATCTTCCATTATTACCGTTCGCGTCTTGTGCAACGCGTCAACGAACAAGGGCCAGATGGAGAAACAGCTCTGATGCTTGCCTCAGAGAGAGGGAACGAGCCGTTCACTCAGCTTCTACTTGAAAATCCTCTCATCAATGTCAACCTCCAAGATGCAAAAGGTCGAACAGCACTTACTGTTTCAGCAGAGCACGGCCACGAGGCGATCGCCAAGATACTCCTTGAACGGGACGACATCCAGCCCAATGCAGCAGACAATGACGGTTGGACGCCGTTAATCTGGGCATCATTCCGGGGCCACGAAGCCATCGCCAAGATGCTCCTCGAACGGGATGACATCCAGCCCAATGCAGCATCCGAGGACGGTCGGACACCGTTAATGTGGGCATCGCACGAGGGCCACGAAGCCATCGCCAAGATCCTCCTTGAACGAGGCGACATCCAGCCCAATGTAGCAGACAAGGACAGTTGGACGCCGTTAATCTGGGCATCGTGCGAGGGCCACGAAGCCATCGCCAAGATGCTCCTCGAACAGGACGACATCCAGCTGAATGCAGCAGCCGAGGACGGTTGGACACCGTTAATGTGGGCATCGCGCAATGGCCACGAAGCTGTCGTCAAGATGCTCCTCGAAAGGGACGACATCCAGCTCAACGCAGCGGACAACAAGGGTTGGACGCCGTTAATCCGGGCATCATACGAGGGCCACAAAGCCATCGCCAAGATCCTCCTTGAACGAGGCGACATCCAGCCCAATGCGGCAGACAACATCAGTAGGTTACCACATTACTTCCGTACTTTTAGCACTTTTCCACTTTCGGCAGGTCGGCAAGTAAAAAGTGCGAAAGTGATATAACCAGCGCGGAGGACAGTATCTGCAGTTCTTGTTTTGATCACCTCCTGGACCTCTAAGTACTTTGAGACGTCTCAAAAAGGTATGAACGTAACTTGCACGAGTCGGGGGATGTCATTTAGGGTGTATAATTTGATCATCTACCCTTGTGAAGGCAAATGAACAAGGCCAGTCCTACCTGATTTCTAGGTCCTCAAATTAACTTAACAGTATTTCTATGGGCGTCCAACGCTTGCCCAGTTGACTGTGCTTGCTGAATTGATGTCTCAAGCACAAACTTGTCTCGAAACCTCATTCGAAACCTCAAAGGTCGCTCGTCTGTTGCCCATCGTTCGGCCTCTGACGACTTTTCGGTGTCAATGGACCAAATCACTTTCCCAAAAAGGGTACCTATCTTTTTGCACTTCCCACATTCACACTTTTACGCACTTTTACGCACTTTTATGCACTTTTACCACTCGCTCGGGTGGGAAAAGTGATTGGTGGGAATACTGATGAAGGACGGTTGGACACCGTTAATCTGGGCATCATGCGTGGGCCACGAAGCCATCGCCAAGATGCTCCTCGAACGGGACGACATCCAGCCCAATGCAGCAAGCAAGACCGGTCAGACACCGTTAATGTTCGCGTCGCGCTGGGGCTACACAGGCATTATCAAGATGCTCCTAGACCATCCCAATATTCAGCTAGATGCAACTAATGATGATGGCATGACTGCCCACGACTTTGCATTAGGACGGGGACATACCACTATTGCAGAGATGATTCTCGAGCGCTCCCGAAAGGCTTAGTATAATGTTGCAATGGTTGTATTGCAAGGCTATCAGAGGCATGGTTAGAGGAGGAAATGGGAAGGACTCTGAGGACACTGGCAAATGGATGGTTTCAATTAGAATGTATTATTCATGTGGCTCTAAATATTCCCTTCAATCTTGTAGTATCGTACCACTCTCAGATCATGTGCTAACGAGCAAACAAGGTACTGTGCATGCCAGGGCAAGAGGTAGATGAATAGGGAAGGTGAGCACGCATCATTAGCAACAGTGAAGAAAGTGGAGGCGGCTCATCCCTGGAGGGGAGTTAGGATCGTTCTGCCAATACAAAGGCATAGGTGGGTGGCACCGTGGTAGTGGTCACACCCCTTGATAGAAGGGTGTTTAGTTCAGGTCAACGCCCGAGTCGGCGTTGCCTAACAGGTCTGCGGGTCAGAGAATAGCGACGAAATCGCCCGTTCACCTTGGAATCCGGTCTTTCGAGAGATGAATGGTTTCCATGTAGTAGAGTCCCGGGGGTCCCGAGAGAGAAAAGCTCCATAGAGGGAATGAAGAAGGATAATGCCTGATTGGAGTCGAGCAGCGAGACCAGGGGACTGCGAAGGAGAAGGAGATGCAACCTGCGCATCTAAATGCCAGGCAACAAGTAGGCTGAGATAGTGAAAGGCCACTACCACTTACCTACCATTGAGCTCCCAGTCAAGAGGCTTCGGATTCGTTCCTCGGCAACGATGCATTCTTCGAAATCGTCAGTAGTGAACTCATTGCGAATGTCCGTTTACAAGACCACAAAGTAGACGAGACTTAGAGTGAACATTAGACCCATAGTAGTAGAATGCTTGAAGCTGTGGAAGCGCCATGAGGAGAAATCTGGCGTCAGATCGGGACTCGAAAGCCATATAATGTCATCCACAAGAAGTGGTTTCCCAGGTGAAATGACCCAATCTAATTCCCATCGTGCACATGGAGGATATTTCGAAATATTGTGTCCCCTTTGAAGAGACCTCTTGTAGAAGCTAAGGAGTCGGGCTAGAAGTAGACACAGGTCGTCAGTTCAATACGGCGAAAACCTTCAAATTAGATCTGAGCCCAGGCAACTCACCTAAGGTTGATCACATAGGCCCGGGATTCATTCCCTTCGAACTGGCAGACATAGCCCAGAGAGTACCCGTAAGACTGAGAGAGTAGGTTTGGGACGGCGACCAAGGCATGTCACATCCTGGCCAGAACGAATGAAGACAGGCTGCCCTGATCAGCGTTAGTCCTTTGCAGCCATGAGAGGATTGCTTTCTGGAGAGAAGGGCAGTTAGCGTGCGTCAGGTTTAGTATCGACCACAGTAGATGCCCAAAATGGCGGGAAGGCCCCTGTCATCTCTTTCCTCTTACCACCACCATCCTCCGTGTATCTTCGTTGTATGACCCGCTAGTTGCACCAGCCATGCCATCTGCTACACTTGTCTCCTATCAAATATCACTGCTTAATGTCTCTCTCAGAAGGGCACTCCCCTGTTAGCCACTGGGTCGCTCCCTTTTGGCGTCGACCCTTCTACGACCCTTCTAGTAAGCCACTTCATGCTCCTCTATATGCTAAACCTTGCGCTAAATCTCCTACCATTAGCTATCCTTCTCGAACTAAGCCCCTGGCCCTGCGTCTCGCATCACCCAACGCTAAACGATCCGACTCATGGCAAGAGTCCGCCTCGGTCGAACATCGACTGGACACATTTCATTCAGACCCTCGAGTTGCTGAGGAGCCTAGGTTTGCGATCTGTCGATTTTGAACCAACGCGAGTACTCTTCATGCCCAGGCAACGCAGTCTCAAGTGGCTTCACTGCCAGCTGGCTCAACCTGCTATCCTCGAAACCCTCGGCGACGCCACTACTCCGACGGTGAGGGACAGTGCCAGACTTGTCCGGCAGGACCATAGGCACTCGTCGGCTTTCATCCACCTCTTTTACATCCAGAGTGAGGCAGTTGATGTTTGCCATTGGTACCGGCGAAGAAGAGGGGTCCTGCATTCCAGCAGCTTATGCAGATCTAGGACTGTCTCGACGAGGTACGTATCTCCTTTAGTTGGCTTGACCCGAAATTTACTCGAAGCTATTAGGGAATGTCATCGGCGCTCCAAGTTCCGGTATGCGTTATGCCTCCAATACCCGAGATGAGAGCAGGGAAGGTACGTGGTTTCAAAGTTGGTTCATGGTGCCGTCCTGACCCTTCTCATTAGATCAAGGTGCGCCGACATTCGATATATACCGACATGGAAGCAGCGGGCGATAAGTCGCTGGCTTTTGTCCCCGGCTCATACATGTACGAACCAGGCCCTCTGAGGAAGCCATCAAGGGAGTTGCGAAAGACCACTTGGGTAATCCCAGCACATCCATTAGAGAAGCGGATCCCACATGTGAGGCGTAAGGCGTCTTTTCATCGGCCCGCTTGTCTCGAAGCTCATTTCTAGTCGTTACAGCCTTGCCATGTCAGCACTGGCCGGCATTGTCAAAGATGCCACCGCCGTAATCTCCCTGCAAAGCTGCGATGTCGGTGTTACTGTCCCTTCGGAGTACAGAAGTTGTCGCAGGAAAGGACTGCTTCCGGAGGGGGGAAGATGTTTATTCGTTAATCAGGGTTAGCATCGACTGCAGTAGCTGCTGCCAGTCCATGGAGGATGTTACTGAAATCCAAGGAAATGACGACACCAAATCACCCGAATCTCTGAAATGATAGCGGGACAGCGCCTGCAGGTGTGTTGCTTCAACCCGGATTGCCCTCAGAGCGCTGATCCGAATGTTTGCAGTCTCATTTCCCTGGTGCTTGGAAGGCTTTGCACGTCAATAGACGATTGGGAAGAAGCCTTTGGGGCCATTTCAAAGAGAATATTTGGCACCAAGGCTGGTTTGCTTATCAGGGAAAATTCGTGGGCCTTCGTCGCTGGAACCTATATGCAGAAGCAGGGCCACTGGAGGGGCCCATCGGGAACGTTGTGAAAGCTCGGTTGGGTGAAACTAACGCGTTATGAAAGAGGCGGATCCTGCATGTAGTCTGGTGTAAGTCGTATCCTTGATCATCTTGCTGGTCTCAAACCTCATTCGGGACGTTTACAGCCATGCTATTTCCCCTTTGTCCAGTGTAGTCGACGGCCAACACAGCAGTACACTCGCGATAGAGGTCTTGAATGAAATAGGACGATCTATGAGTGAGTACCTTCGCGCTTTACAGTCCTTAAGACGGTCTAACAAGGGGGTGAAGCCTTATCGCAGAACTCCCTGCCCTGTGCGGCAAGGGCTTCAACATCCGCTGCATCCAAGACAAGCTCTGAAGAATCCAACTGTATCACACCACCGGCTTCACTCTCTACTTATGTGCCATCCTCATTTCATAATCCAATTTACCTGTTACTGGCTTGTGATAGCGTGCACCCGAAATGTCTCCAACAGTGTTAGTGATGCGCTTCTTGGTTTGTGTGTCTTCGAGCGCCATGGTGGTGATTGCGATGTTCGTCTTGTCGAGGGTGCTAGGCCTCGCCTCGGATCACATGGTCGTTTTTTTTTTTTTTTTTGCCTATCTGGCTCAAACTCATTCCACCCCTACCTCAGGGTGTCAGATGGGTCGAGTACCTCAGTAGAGATATAAAGACGGATTATGATTGGGAACAGGGGCCTAGCCGATCACTGATTCGTGGCACAGCCACTCTCCAGAGCGATGCCGTCTTCAGCTTGTGGCTCCTCAAAGTTCTCCTCCATCTTCGCTGGAGAAATCAGAATCGAGCTACAGTGATGAATCTCACCTCCCAGGAATGACTATGCATAAACCGTGTTAACAATTCTCTTGCTGCTTCGCCGGATTGTTCGCTGAACCTGGAATCTCCGAGTCTAACCACCGATGGTAGACTTCGGCACCAACGGTTCACTCACCGGCCATGCAGGGAAAAACCCACTCTGCTGTGGTAAGAGGTCTTTATCTGGAACATAGGCTTTTGCTTCACTGCCTTGGTTAACTGAGAAGCGGTGGTGCTCAGTGCGCAACTTAGCATGTCACTGCCCCCCGTCTCAACTCGATTGCTTGCGGACGTCACGGTCGCGAAGGCATTTGGTACATGTCGCGGAGAGCGGCGCTAGATACAATCTAATCGGCGGAGTCGTCGATCGGTAACGACGAAGGCGGAGGCGGCGATGACGGAGCGGAGAGGCGGAGCGGTGCGAGAGGCTCGACCAACAAGTAGTGAAACTACAAGTCGAGAGCAAGGGCGGAGAGAGAGGCTTAGAGCGGAGAGATGACGAGTTAAGGCGTTGTATTGACGAAGAGGTCAAGCTGAGGAAATACAATGAGAACGAGCAGTCTTATATACCCTACAGTAGGTGCTGAGTCGTACTAAGTCAAAGGCCATGTGAGTCGTGCCGACAGAGATAAACAAGGAAGCTGCGCAAGGCAGCGCGAAGGATAAGTAAGAAGCTGCGCAAGGCAGCGCGAAAGATAAGTAATCGTATCGGGCATAACAATAGAAATGAGTCGGGCTGAGTAAAGAAATGACAAAGAAGGGTCGGGCTGCGCAGAGGCAATGCGCGTAGCCGAAGGTGAAATAGTAATCAACGGTAGGAATGTGGAAAGGAACCATCGGGACAAGTGAACGGAGATGAAAGAATAGGGGGTAACGGAGATAAGATGGAAAGCGGATCAAGATAAGATAAAAAGGAAAAGATAGGGGCGAAACGATAGGGGCTAACCGGTGTCCACGACATTACCCCCCTCCTATGCTTCATCGTCCTCGATGATTTGAAGGCCTAGGCGGACGTAGTCGGTGGCGGAGATGCGGCGAGGGGCGTCAGGGTTGCGTTCGTGAAATTCGTCGATGTATTCTTGTGAACGAGGGATGAGGTTGGATTCGGGTTCCCAGCTGTTGTGTGAGGCGTCGTAACCAAGCCAGCTGACTTCATAGTAGAGCTCATTCTTCCTGCCTTTCTTCCTCCATTCGCTGTTGAGAATGCTTTCGAGCTCGTACTCCGTCTCTCCTTCGATTTCTACGGCTTCTGGTGGTGGTGGTAAGATGCCGTTGACGTCGTTGCCTTTGAAGCGGGAGAGTTTGTCGAGGTGAAAAACGGGATGGATGCGTCGCATGTTGAGAGGGAGTTCCAGCTTGTAGTCGAGGTCGCCGATTCGTTCGAGGATTTTGAAGGGTCCAAGCTGTTTGTCGCCTAAGCTCCGAGATGGAATTCGGACTTTGATGTCGCTGCCGTCTAGCCAGACATATTCGCCTACTTTGAAGGTGTCGGAGGCGCGTTTGCCGGCTTCGAATGAGTCTTTCTGGTGTGCTTTGTCCATACGTAAGGCGGCCTCGACGTCTTTACGGACTTCTCGAAGAGTGTCGAGTCGTGTATTGACTGGTCGGAGGGTGGAGTTGGAGCCGATGGGAATGTTGAAGGATGGAAGGTAGCCATAGAGAACTTCGAAAGGTGAATGATCGTGGGCGGAGTGAATACGGGAGTTGATGACAAATTCTGCCATGGGGAGGTGCTTGTCCCAGTCGGTTTGGCGGCGGTTAACATAGAGGCGAATGTAGTTCTTGACTTCTTGGTTGGCGCGTTCCGTTTGGCCGTTAGCTTGTGGATGGTATGCGGTAGTGAGGCTGGACTTGATGTTGAGTTGTTTGAGGAGGTCGCGCATGAGCTGGGAGGCAAATTGGGGACCTCTGTCGCTGGTGAACTGAAGGGGGAGACCGTAAAGGCGGAAAATTTCACGATAGTAGATGTCGGCCACTCCTTCAGAGCCAATCTTGGTGGTGCAGGGGAAAACGTGGATGAACTTGCTGTAGTGGTCTGTAAAAACGATAGCGGCGTCATGGCCATCTAGAGTGGTGGGTAGAGGTCCGATGAAGTCAACTCCCACGGATTCCCAAGGGCCGTTGGGGACGTCTAGGGGTTGAAGAAGGGAGTGGGGATGCTGAATGTTCTTCTTGCGGGCGCAGGTGTCGCAGCCTTCGACGTACTTCTTGACGAAAGCCCTCATAGAGGGCCACCAGTACTGACGTTCGACTCGTTCGAGGGTGGAGTGAATGCCAGGGTGTCCTGAGGTGGGGTCGTCGTGGCATTGGCGGAGGATGTCCTGGCGGAGTTGAATGTCGTTGGGAACGTAGACTCGGCCCTTGTGATAGATGAGGCCGTCTTCTTCCTTCCATTCGGGTAGTCCATTGACGAGTTTGGCAGGTCCGTTCTTGAGGGCGTTGAGGGCAGTGAGGACGTTGGCTTCTTTTTCACTGGCGAGGCGGATGCGTTCTTCGAGAGGGTTGGCGAATTCATGGTTGGCGGCGAGTTTGGCGAATAGTTCGGGCTTGAGGACTACTTGTTGTCGGTTATCTTCTGCGTCGGTTACTTGGTGGATGTCGAGTCGAGAGAGAGGGTCGGCTTGGGTGTTGGCTTTTCCAGGACGGTGGGTGAGACGGAATTGGAATCGTGAAAGGTAAAGTGCCCATCGGGCGTGGCGGCGGCTGAGATCTTGGGCAGTGCGCCAGTATTCAAGGTTGGCGTGGTCGGTGATGATTTCAAAGGGTTCTGGGAGGCCTTCAAGGAAATGTCGCCAGTCTTGAGGGCTTCGATGATGGCGAGCATTCTCGATCGTAGATTTCGTAGTTGCGTTCGGCGGGTTGCATGGAGGATGAGCGGAAAGCGATGGGGTGCCAAAGACCGTCGTCGAGCTTCTGAAGCAATGCACCTCCTGTGGCGAAGCCAGAGGCATCAACTTCAATGCGTGTGGGTCGATTTGGGTCCCAAAGTGACAATACCGGGGCGGAAATGAATTGATGGCGGAGCGTATCAAATGCGTCTTGATGTGGCGTACCCCACTGCCAGGGAACATTCTTCTTGGTGAGGTCGTTGAGAGGGCGGGCGATGGTGGAAAAGTCCTTAATGAAACGGCGATAGAAATTAGCGAATCCCAGGAAACCTCGAACGGCGCGTAGATTGCGGGGAGTGGGCCAGTTGCGGACAGCTTCAACTTTGGCGGGGGTCCATGGAGATCTCTCCCTCCCTGATGACCAAACCTAGGTACTCGATCTCCATCTGCTCGAAGACACACTTTTCAGGTCGGAGGAAAAGGTCGTGAGCCTTGAGGCGTCGGAGTACTTCGTTGGTGATTTGGCGGTGTTCTTCCAGGGTCATGGTGAAGATGAGAATATCGTCGAGGTAGACAGCGACTTTGCCGGCGGTAATGAGGTCGGAGAAAATGGAATTCATCAGTGCTTGGAAGGTGGCGGGTGAGTTGGTGAGTCCGAAGAACATGACACGGGGTTCGAAGAGGCCTTGGTTGGTTGCGAATGCTGCCTTCCACTCATCTCCTTCCTTGATGCGTACGTTGTTGTATCCCCAGCGAACATCGAATTTGGAGAAATACTTGGCACCTTTGAGGCGGTTGACGATGTCTGAAACAAGAGGGAGTGGGGTAGCGATTCTTGATGGTAAACTCGTTGAGGCGACGGTAGTCTTGTACGAAGCGAAGTTTTCCGTCCTTTTTCTTGACAAAGAAGACCGGAGAGGCCAGGGGCGATTTCGACGGGCGGATGTATCCTTTCTGAACATTTTCCTTGATGAAGCGATCCAGTTCTTCTTGTTCATTGGATGACATGGGATAGACCTTGGTGCGCATGTCGGCTGGGGCGTCTGGTGTGAACTCGATGGCGTGGTCCCAGGGTTTTGTGTTCTGGTAGACGCTGGGACTCGGATTCAGAGAAGACGTGGGCGTGCTGTCGGTATTGAGGGGGAATCATTTCTTCGAAAGTCTTGACCGGTTTCTCCTTTTCGATTTGTTCGGCGATTTGCTGGGAGTAGGTGAATCCAGCGGCGCACCACAGTTGATCACTGATGTCCTCAAGGAGTCCTTTGCGTTTGAAAGATCGTCGTAGTCGGCGGTTGGCGTTAATACGGCAGAAGGGTGGTGTAGCGTCCAATTCTTCAAGAGGCGGGGTGGTAGGAGTAGTAGGTGTCGGTTCAGGAGTAGGTGGGTTAGCAGGAGTGGCAGGAGTAGGATCGGGAGTAGAGGCAGGGGTGTAATCGGGTGGAATGGTGGTACCAGTGGCAACGGATTCATACTCAACATCTATTTCTTCGACGAGGGCGTCTCCTGAGGGGGTGCCGCGATAAGTTGGGGCGGCGTCCTCGTCTGGGATTTCCTCGATAGATACAGATGGAATGGGGCTTGTTGGAGCATGGGGTGGAATGCGAAGTGTACCACGTTGCCAGTCGATGGTAGGATTGAGGTGACGGAGCCAAGGGAGGCCTAAAATGATGTCTTCGCCACCTAAGTTGGTGACAAGGAAGTCTGTCCAGGCGGTGTGATTATCGACGGTGAGCTCGAGGCGGGCGAAATGGGTGATGTATCCAGCGGTATTCGGGGATCCATCGATGTTCTGGAGTTCGATGGGACGGCGGAGTGGGAAGGTGGGGGTGCGGTTTCGTTGTACAAATGGGACGTCTAGGAAAAGTCCTGTTGCACCACAATCAACCATGGGGTTGGCTTGGGTGCTGCTGCGGTCGCGACCTCGGATTCGGGCGGGCACACGGAAGTGGGATGAGAGGGGGTTCAATTCTCGAACGGTGCTAAGTTTACAGGTGGTTATCGAATCATAGGCAGAGGAGGCGTACGGAGCAAAGGGTGAATGCATTGCAGCATTGACAGACACCCTCTTTAAAAATCCTTGCGGAGCTGGGAGATCTGGTCGAGGATGCGGAGTTGGTTCTGTTGGTAGGTCTGGAGCTCGGTGGAGATAGTGGTGGGAGCAGGAGCGGGAGTGGTAGCAGGCCTGGCGGTGGCAGCAGAGATGGATGCAGAGAAGGTGGAAGGAGCTGGGGTGTTGAAAGAGGCGCAGGCGTCAAAGGTGACTTCTTCAGCGTTGGTGGCACGGACGCGTTGGGTTCTCCTGAGTCCTCGGTCGCGTTCAAGTCCCATGAAGCGATCCTGGCAGACTCCTTGGATGTGGCCCTTGCGTTTGCAGTAGCTGCACTGTGTTTCCTTGTACTGGCAGTCCCTCTTGAGATGAGTCTTGAGGCCACAGCCGTAGCATCGTCCTTGCATAACTCGCGTAAATTCGTCGCGAGTGCGTCCCGGAGTGCGGGAGGCGTCGACTTGCATAGCCATGGGGTCGGCGGGGGCAGAAGTGATGGTTGGGGCGGAGCTGTAGCTAGATGAGCCCTTGTTCATTTGTCCAGGGCGGGTACGCATGGTGAATTCGTTGTTGATGATGCGGGCGCAGAGTTCATCCAGGGTTTTGGGCTCTTCAACGGCTCCCAGTTGGTTCATGAGGAGCCACATTTGGTCCTCGCGGTGCAACTTGTCGGTGAGGCGTACGATGCCATCCTGCTCTCCTAGTCCCGTGCGAGGGAAGATCTCCTGGAACTTGGTGACCAGTTTGTGGGCGGACTGCCTGTCGTTTCCTTGTCGGAGGGCATCCAGCTCGAGAAGGGCGGACTTCTTGTCGTCGTTGGGTTGGAAGCGCTTTTCAAACTCTTCGACGAATTTCTCCCAGTTGCCAGTGAAGGGGAATGGGTGCTGTGTGATCTTCGCGGTGTCTCCAGAGCTGGACGCGATTTCCGCATCCACAATCTGTTGGAGAAAGCGGGACGCCCATCCATAGGCATCACCCGTAAAGAAGGAAAGGGCGGACGAGATCCATCTTCGATCATCACGTCCTCCTTTGGTGCTCAGAAGGTCGCGTTGGTGGATTGCCCAATTGGTGAAATAGCGGAGGAAGCGGCGGGAGTCATCGGTTTTGCCTTTGAAGGATTCGGGCTTCTCGACACTGCTACGGGCAGGTGCGGCAGGTTTGTTGGCGAGTAGTTCAAGTAGTTCCTGGATTTGCTTGGCCATTTCGACTTGGCGTTGCTGAAGCTGGATGGGAGTGAGTTGGGTATCAACATCCATGGTTCCGGAGTTAGAGGGTCCGCCTTGGTGGTCAGCCATGAAGACAAAAAGTGGTTCTTGAGCGGGGATGTCGGGGAGTGGCTTTGGGTCGGGTTTATTGGGAGTGGTCTGAACGAGAGTGGCGAGGGCGGATACTGGTGGTGAAACGGTAGGAGTTGGGAAGCGAAAGTCGGCTGGGAACCAGAAGGGTGATAGAGCTGGGAGGTACTGTGCTTGGGTTGGGAAAACAACTAGGGATCTGTTGATATAGATTTCTTGGATGCTGGGGCTTGTGTAGCGGTAGGGGCACGGTTGGTGGTCACAGTCGGCGAAATGCCAGGCGTCGGTGTCTGGGAAGTATTCGTAGTTGACGGAGGTTGCAGTGTTGATGTCGATTCCGTGTTGGAGTTCGGAGCAGTCAAAACTTGCTTCAGAGCTTGAGTCGCTGTCGGAGTTGCTGTGAGCGGATTGGTATGCTGATGAAAGGCTGGTGTCGGGGTCTTGTGATTGACTCGATTCAGAGTCGCTTTCTGGGGGTCTGAATGTTGGAATGGTTGCAGCGGTTACACGGGCGCAAGGGCAGTAGTCGGTACTGCCAGTGCGAAGAGGTAGCTTGACCTAATGTCGCGGAGAGCGGCGCTAGATACAATCTAATCGGCGGAGTCGTCGATCGGTAACGACGAAGGCGGAGGCGGCGATGACGGAGCGGAGAGGCGGAGCGGTGCGAGAGGCTCGACCAACAAGTAGTGAAACTACAAGTCGAGAGCAAGGGCGGAGAGAGAGGCTTAGAGCGGAGAGATGACGAGTTAAGGCGTTGTATTGACGAAGAGGTCAAGCTGAGGAAATACAATGAGAACGAGCAGTCTTATATACCCTACAGTAGGTGCTGAGTCGTACTAAGTCAAAGGCCATGTGAGTCGTGCCGACAGAGATAAACAAGGAAGCTGCGCAAGGCAGCGCGAAGGATAAGTAAGAAGCTGCGCAAGGCAGCGCGAAAGATAAGTAATCGTATCGGGCATAACAATAGAAATGAGTCGGGCTGAGTAAAGAAATGACAAAGAAGGGTCGGGCTGCGCAGAGGCAATGCGCGTAGCCGAAGGTGAAATAGTAATCAACGGTAGGAATGTGGAAAGGAACCATCGGGACAAGTGAACGGAGATGAAAGAATAGGGGTAACGGAGATAAGATGGAAAGCGGATCAAGATAAGATAAAAAGGAAAAGATAGGGGCGAAACGATAGGGGCTAACCGGTGTCCACGACAGTACACGTCTCCGTCCCTTGGTCTCTGCCGCAATGTGCGACTCCTTTGCATCGGCTATCATCAAGATCCCAGCCAACCCCGACATTGCAGGCATAGGGGTTCGCATCGCCATTTACACTCAGAACTTCCTTTGCATCCTTTCCGCGTTATGGGCGCTCCTGGATGGAAAGGTCACAGCAGGCGAACTGGAATACGCTGAAATGCAAACAACAACCAACCTCATCCTCGCCTTCGCGATCCTCATTTCTTCCATGGTCCAAGCCTCCACTCTCGGAATTTCGAACTATCACGCCAACATCGTCCTCATGATGAGCTGGATGAACAACACGAACGCATTTGTGTACTTTATTCTCTACATCCATCACAAAATCGGGCTCCCAGAAGGCGAAGGTGGGGTGGGTGTCACCTGGAGAGCTTGGGTGAAACATGTGAAAGACAACCTTTATTGTGAGTCGCGAATGGTGATCCGACGCCATACGGTGCGCTAACCACCTCCTAATAGTTACCTTGGGCGGTTTAAAAGGCCGTGACGCAGAAGCGGCAGTCAAACCCAGCGAGGAAACCAGGGCCCTGATAGCCTCGTCGTTAAATGCAGATCACAAAGGAGCCAACATCCTTGTGAAGCGCTACATGCTCATGCTGGGCTCACTCCATCTGACGCTCATGGCTGCGCTGGGCGTCTGGCTATGGAGTGACCTACAGCTCTTCGGTCACGGTAATCGGAAACCTGGGGACTTCGAAGCTGCTAATGCGCTTGCAGTGGACAAAGCCGTCGTTGCCATTCTTGGGCAAGGTGTCCCTTTTGGTTCATCGACGCTTCGTGTTGTTTCCATCGTCATCTATTCACTATTCCTCATTCCCGGCATCAACTTGATTGCCCCCATGATACTTTTCCTCTTGGCATATTTTGCATCTCGTCGCATTTCATTTGCAAAGAGATGGGATGTGCTTCCTGCATACATCGGCTTGGAGATCCTCCTCGCCATAAATCTCGTCTTCATCATCGACATTGAACTCACGTTGAACTCGAATCGTGGCCTGCAGAGCGAAGACGAAGCTGACTGGGGATTTGGCCAGATCTTGGCCATTCTCTTACTTCTCTTGCCCCTGCGCGACTTGGTCGAGGCCATCCTCGCGCGCAGGCTCAAGCAACGTCAACGAGAGCTTGATGAGGACTTGCTGGAAGCCATTGAAAAGGAAGAGTACGACCGGGTCAAGCGTGCCATCGAGAGGGGAAGCTCCTTTCCGTCACCAAAGTCACCAGGTGCTTCGTTCTTCTCACAAAGTCACACTGTAGATTCCAGGCTAACCACCCAGCAGACCGGCACTGGAAATTCTGGAATCTCATATCTTCACAAGGGGCGCTCGATTATTTCAACAACCTTCGACGCACTAGGATGACCATTGCCGAAAAGGCCTTGGAAGGCGACCTCCACGCGGCCATTCGGGCGGAGGATACCTACCGCATTACCGCTGCATGCAACCAAGGTGCGGACCTCATTGCTGGGGTCCTTCAGCTTTCAGCGGGTAGGTCATTCCCTTGCATAACCATTCTAGTCGTAGGCTAAAACCAAGCAGAAGCCGTAGGCGTAGCCCTCTGGTATGCAATCGATACGAGCTACGATAAAGCTGTTCAATTTCATGCTTGGAGGCCTGGCGCACACGTCAATGAGCAAGGTCCACAAGGCAAAACAGCCTTGACATATGCCTTAGAGGAAGGCGATGAATGGCTTACCCAAATTCTACTTGAAAATCCTCACATTGATGTCAACCTCCGAGATGCCAGCGGCCGAACAGCCCTTCTCGCTGCTGCAGAACACGGCCACGAAGCATTCGTCAAGATGCTCCTCAACCGAGACGACATCCAGCCTAATCCAACAGATAAGGATGGTAGAACAGCATTAATGTGGGCATCACGCGGGGGTCACAAGGCCATCGTCGAGATACTCCTTGAACAAGGCGACGTCGACGTCCAGCCCAATGCAGCGGACAAGTTCGGTGATACACCATTACACCATGCATCATTCACTGGTCGTTCAGGCATCGCAAAGCTACTCCTGGATCGACCTGACATTCAGCCCGATATCGCGAATGAGGCCGGTAAGACCCCATTAATCTACGCATCGTGCGGGGGTTATGAAGCCATTGCCAAGATGCTTCTCGCACGGGGTGACATCCAGCCCAATGCAGCGGACAAGGATGGTAATACACCATTATTCCATGCATTGTTAAGTGGTTACCCAAGCATCGTTAAACTTCTCCTAGCCCGACCTGATGTCCAAGCCAATGTATCAGACAACCACGGCTGGACACCATTGATGTGGGCGTCGTTTGAGGGCTACGACACCATCGTCAAGCTCCTACTCGAACGGCACGAGGTCCAGCCAAATGCAGAAGACGAGCATGGTAGTACACCATTAATCTGGGCGTCACACAAAGGCTACAGACGCATTGTCAAGCTACTCCTCGAGCGAGATGGCATCCACCCCCAATGCAGCAGACGAGGCTGGTGATACACCTCTTATCCTTGCATCGCGCTGTGGTGGCGAAAGCATCGTCAGCATGCTCCTCAGTCGAGCGGACATCCAACTAGATGCGGCTAACAAGGATGGCAAGACTGCTTATGACACTGCTGTTGAAAACCGTCATCATAAAATCGCGCAGATGATTCTCAAGCGGTCCGGAGAAGACTAACTTGAAGCTGAACCGATGCGGATTTTGTTTCCAGGAGGATGGAGGGGGGGAAAGCATCGCGAAACGGACGCATTTTGGCAAAGGAAGATATCATCGTGTATGAATTCATTTATCCATATATATACCGTTAATTAGTACCACCATTTGGAACTGTAAACTGACGCACTGCCGATCTGATTAGAGGGTGGCGTATCTCTTTGCTTCAGACCAACGGATGAATCGACGGAGAGGGATTCAAAGCAGATTGTGGCATGGTTCATCCTGGCAGAGTTTTACTAGTACCCATAGCAGCTTCGAATTTACGAGCACATCCAATCCAGGCCACTTGGCTAACTTCGATCCGGACGAGCGCTGAGGCGTGACAAGGCCGTTGCTGAGGAAGATCTGGGTGAAGGCAAATCGCTCTTAAATGCAAAGGGACTTCGACTGGCCGCTACTGACGGATATAATGGATTCCAGTGTCTCGTTTGATCAATTGATGCAATGGACCAGAGAGGCAGGAAGGCCCCTGTCGTCTCTTTCCTCCTGCCACGGTCGACTACTCTCTCCTCCCATGGCTCTTCGTCGCATGAACGGCTGCTTACACCAATAGTCGCGTCTCTTGTATGTATCTTCTTCTCAGTCCCACGATGTAAGGGGCTGCTCTGGGAGAAGAACACCCTCCTGTTACGCAGCAGCTAAATGTACCAGGCGTTGATCGTTCCAGTAAGCCACCTCATTCTATTTCCTATATTGAACAGTACGCTCAGCTCCTTCCTCCTCGGACTAAGATCCTGGCTTTTTATCTTGCGTCACCTCTTCCATGGCTCAACAAGAGCTGAACGGAGCGCCCATCGGGCGAACATCGGCTCGATACCCTTCATTCAGACCTTCGAGTCACTATGGAGCCTAGGACTGTGATCTGTCGAGGACCCTTGCGTTACGCCTCAATCGGAATGAATATCCGCCATTTGCACTTCCTACCAAGCCAACGCCAACGCGTCCCCCACCTGATCTCTCAACTTGAAGGCACTGTGGCGTCGACGAACCAATTGAAGTGTATCGTTGGGCGGGTGGCGGACGTGTTGTATGCAGACTCATTCCAATCGCATATCGCAGTAAAGTGATGATGTTCAAGTGGCCGCCCAGTACCCAAGATGGGAGAACTGCGTCCTGCTCAGCCAGCTGGTCGTGCGTGTTGGCAGTGAAGGTATGTGGTTGCAAAGTTGATCCATTGTGCCATCCTTAACCTTCTGAAGTTCTGGTCAGATCGTCGTGCGCCGCCTTTTGATATGCCTTACATGACAGCAATGAGCGTGAGTCTTAGCGGGGTGCAAAGAGCCATGAAAGACGTTCACTGAGACACCAGTTCCCCTCTCGCCGATGTTCTCGAGCCGGTCTTGTCTTCTATGCGCCAGCTTTCCCTTACGAGGAGCGACATCGTTCACCACCAGTCTCGTCATTGAGTTCTGATGGGATCCCATGGTAGAGGGACCGCATGGTGTTACTTTACTGTGTCGTCTCGGATATAGTGAAGACGCTGAACGGAAGGGAAAACTGTGTCAAGCTATGCGAACCTGGCAGGAACTGGCGCCGGGGATACGTCGCTTTAAACAGAGCGCCCGAGGGCAGGGAAATATTTAGGAGAGTCCAAAAGTTCATGCATTGTATGAAAGGTAGCTTGTGATACAGAGTGTCCAAAAGAATACCCGCGTGCTACGGCTTCCTCTGTTCGCTTGAAAATTAGGCGTTGATGTTGATCGGGGTGCATCCGATGGCGACGAGTCCCTCTGTAAACACAAGTAGTTAGCAATGCATAAGGAGCAAATGCGCTGGAAGAAACACGCACTGAAGCTGTTGTTGCTGCAGCAAACGGTCTGTCCAGAGCTAAAGTCGAAGTTGAGTAAATAAAGGTGTTAAATGCGTGGCAATGCTCATCGAGACACTGACCAAGAGTTGCCTGGGAGAGCGATAACGCTGATGGGGCTGCAGGTCACGCCGACGAGGACGTTAAGGTCCTGGAGGACGATGCCCAACAAGCCAAAGATTGTAGTAAGAGAGGGGTCATCAGCCTTCTTGACGTCGTTGCAGCACTGGATGGGACCAGTCTCGCAAGACGGAGCGGCGGCGGGCGCGGCAATGGCGGCAGCGGCAAGAGCCAAAGTGGTGAAGAGCTTGAATTGCATGGTGAAGATGAGGGTTGTTGGGTTGGTAGAGCTGATGATTTCTCTGAGGATTATGGGGTGAAGCTCGAGACTTTTATACACCAGCCGGCTTGGGTAGAAGCTTGCAGAGACTGAGAGTAGAAAATCAAATTCGTCATTTGTTCACGAAGAACCTGCCATGATATTGACTGATACTCCGCCGTTTGTGAAAGTTGGTGGAGTCGAATTCAAGTGATGAAAATGGCTTTCGAAGGGCATGTCCCTCACACTGGGCGCTTTCCCGGGTTGGAACATCATTTCTAGATTGTCCGTGTCAAAGAGCGGAAAGGCAACGAGAGGAAGTTCGACGTTCTGATGATGTAACTGATGTTCCTTTTCTGTATACGGGTGACTCTGAGTATGGGCATGCCCCGCATGGGCTCGCCGGCGCTCAGGAAGTATAGATGCTCTTGCTCCCAGCCCAAAGAGGATACATCCCGCAAAGCGACGTAAGATGTTGAGGCCTTGTTTGCCCTAGGCTAGGTATTTTCGAGGTGCCAGATGAGCGATGACATACCCAGGTGCTATGGCCGTTGACATCTTTTGGCCCCTTAAAGCGCACTTTCACCCCAAGTAATTCGCTCATCATGAGAGAAATCAACGTCAACCGGGAATCTATTCCTAAACGAATCTTGCAGATGACATCTCAAAATTTCGTCGAAGTTGATAAACGACGTCACCTACCCAGGACTTAAAGAAACCCTTTCGTAGGCGCCCACGATTTCCGATAATCGCGAAGGTCCACCTGAGTCCTCCGTCGATGCAACCCAGCTGACCCTTGGAGAACCAAGGATAGTAGGAGAGGTGGATAGAGATAATAATTTAAATTATGCCTTGAGGAGAGCGTGAGAGAGAATCTGGGAGAATTTGATATGCACAATGTTCTACTAGTAGGGGGACGGAAGCAGATTTTGCGGGGTCGGCGACAATCCGATATCAATTTCGAATAACGAAATCAACATGGGATATAAATAGATCCCGTGCCTCGTGCCAGATTGAGCTCGATTCCGCAATTCCTCAATTCGAGCAACACCATCCACCAAAAACTCGTGTATAGCTCGTTTCTAATGTTTTAAAAGGCAAACAAAGTTTCTCAGGTAGAAGGGGGGAAACGAAGAGTGGAAAAACGAACGTGTAACCAGGTGCCAACTGAAGCTCGACCTAGGGCCGACGATCGATCCCACTGCCATCCGCCCCACCTTTGAACAAGGCAACAGAAAAAGAAGACTTTGACATTCCTTGCGTAAATCACTGCGCTGAATTATTGTGACGTTGGGTGACCGGCCTTCGAGAAAATCTGCAGGGTTTACCCAGACTTTCGGAAATGCCTGAGGGAGCTAGCCTTGTAAATAAGATAAACACCGTGGAGTGAGAGGAGCGAACGGGCAGCTTTAGCTTGAGCGCAACGTGCGACACTCGTTCTGGCACCGCCAGAACATAAGCCAAACCTCTTCAAGCAGAATCTGACATCATTTCCATTGGTGGTGATAGCGATCCAGAAAGAAGGACTTCGATCCAGGAAATTCTCCCACCACTAAATCTTTACTTGTCGCAGGTCATCCACGCTTTGAGCGCATGCAGGCGACGGACACTATGTCTTCACTCCACTGCACCCTGCAAGTCGCAGTCGCAGTGGAAACCTTGGTGGGATTTGAGCGGCATGAGGCAGACAGTCAAGACATACCGACACGGCGTGTGAGTACACCAGACCTCGCCGCTTTCATTCCTTGAGTCGACTCTGACAATCGTCCATAATATCGACCTCTCCAGGAGGGTCTTCTACAAGCTATACTGGAGAGCTTTTGGCGGTGAACACTCCGAGGGCCAAATCCGAGTCGGAGCTGAGCCAAACGAGCCGATCTTGAGCTCAAGTATAATAGCCTTCGTCTGCTCAGACATCACGGACATGAACGCAGCTGAGCTTCCATTCAACTTGGAGCTCGAAATAGATTCTCAGAATAGCCGGGAACAGGGTTGTCGTCCTACCATGACATTCTCGATCACTACGGCTTTCTAGACACGCTTCTTTTCTATTTTCATACTGCCGCTGCTTGATCTTTCTCTACTCATGACTATTCGTCTCATGGCACGACACTTCCTCCTTATACTCTTGGGGTTTCACTGGGATATCGACCTGCCCTCTGACGTCGACTATAAAATTCTGCCAAGGACAAGTGATCGCTGATTGAACGTTGCCCAAGTCTTTGGGAATGGGTCATAGAGTCCTCACGTACACAGTACTCCACTAACTCCCCTCCTAGTGAATTATGAGGGAGCCCGGAGGATGGTCGTGTGCTGTAATGACCTGCTTCGAGATTGCCAGGAATGCACAAATTGCTGCCCTATTTGTTAGTGACGATTCTGTGGGGTATTTTGATTTTGAGATTGAGATTGAGGAAAATCCATCCGATTCGGGTTTTGTGCGTCTTCTTCTACGAACTCACGAATTTATCCGCCGCCGACTCCACCTCTTTCACAGACCGTGGAGCAACATTCAGCAATTTGGCAGGTAGGTCATTCTTGAGCGATGAAATCACTGCTCATGAAGCGTATAAAAGCTTCAAGCTATGCCCCATAACCCTCAGAGAAATCACCAGCTCTACCAACCCAACCACCCTCATCTTTATCATGCAATTTAAGCTCCTCACCACTTTGGCTCTTGCCGCTGCCGCCATTGCTGCGCCTGCGGCCGCTCCCTCTTGCAGCACCGGTCCCGTCCAGTGCTGCAACAGCGTCAGCACGGCCAAAGACCCCGCCACAGCCCTCCTCCTCGGGTTGTTGGGCGTCGTTGTCCAGGACGTCAACATCCCCATCGGCGTCACTTGCAGCCCTATCAGCGTCATCGGCTTGCCAGGCAATTCTTGGTTAGTCCTTCGCTGATCGCGCCGCCATCCAAGATGCTGATTTTGCCTTTAGCAATAGCCAAACTGTTTGCTGCGACAACAACAACTTCAACGGTGTCGTCGCCATCGGATGCACCCCCATCAACATCAACGCCTGATTCAACTCTAATCAATCGGACAGATGAAGTCGTAGCACGCAGATATCCCGTTGAACACTTTGTATTACTAACTACATTTCGGACAATGCACGAACTCTCACAGTACGCTTCAAGTCGAATTCCCTTCGTTGGTGCGAATCCTCTCAGATGTGGGGGTAAGTAAGAGCAGGAAGGGCCTAGTAGTAGCTGTCGACTTTCGGGTAGAGAAAACTCCCCGGAAAGACTTCCTGAATTCTCGCCTCGAGCTCATGTAAGGGAGTTGCGTATGTCAAGTCCATGCCATGCCTTACGCCGACTCCATCAGTGCCTCCAGTGATCATACCGACAGCTCGACCCTCGCTGTCGAGTACAGCCGACCCTGAATCCCCTTGCTCTGCAAAAGACCCAGTAGCAGCACCGTGAGGTATGATCGTCAGCTCTAGCGCGTCAAAGCTAGCGTTTTGGTTAGGATATCTCGCGAACGTCTTGAGTCCATTGAGCCAGCCAGAGGTTGTTCCAGAGGCCACTCCGTTCTTGATGACAGGCATGGCTCGCTCGTTGTGCTTGTTGAGCGTTTTTGGGCTGCGGAGCTCACACTCCGGCACAGTGCCGTTAATTTGGCGAAGGTTGGCTAGGTAGAAGCGACAATCTTCACAGTCCAAGAGGTGAGGAAGCATGAAGCGGTTATAGCCACGCATGATTCAACGTTTTAGAAGTATTTAATTAGGATCGTCAGCTGCGAAGCAACATCTTCGAGATTCATGGAACACATACCAATAAAGACCTCGTTGCCCCTAAAGTTCGCCCAATTGAACCTGTGGTTATCAAGCTTGATTGCGGCCCAATCCAACGAGCTCCCAGAAGGGCTTCGAGCAATAGGATCGACATGGACAACGCTCCCAATGATGCGATTCTGAGCCTCCGAGTAGTGATTCTCCGCGAGCTGAGAACTGAGCTCTTGCAATTCGACCAGTTTTCGTTGATCTATTTTCACCCTTCCCGAAATACACCGAGCACTCTCAGCAGTGGTGTGAGCATCGGCCTTGCCTTGTTCGACACGTTTCTCCAGGCTCTCAATAGCTGAGTTCATTTCTTTGATGCGCTTCCCGATTGCTTCGAATCCATCGGAGAGCTCACTCGACGCGTCTCTGTACGACTTCACACCCAGGTTGATGACCTTCTGAAGCTCCAAGTCTTCGTGAGGCTGACTATTGTTGGTATCCACTCGCGGCGTCATCCTCTCGTTGCTGGCAGGTCCCGAGAGGGAGGGGCATACGAGGTGAGCAGTCGTGATCAGCAAGACTTCATCGCTGTCCTCGGCGCGGCGGAAATACATAGACGCGGTCCCTTCAACGTCCGGTGTCGCCAAGGGTGCAATCGACATACTAGGAGTGGACGAAAAGGGTTGTCGGTACTCGGCAATCGAGTCAAAGGGGGGTTCCAAAGATTCGAGCTTCATTATGCCCCCGCCACCACACAACCGCATCGTCCTCCACTCCCTAATCGCAACATCAACATGTCCGAAACCAGCATCACATAGGATGACATTCTTGACATGTCTGGCGACTGACTTTGCCTGTTCGAAGTTGATCTTCCTTGGCACGACACCGATGCTCATAACAAGAGGGCAGAATGCCGGTTCTCCCCTGTTCGCCATGGCAAACCCAGCGATGGCGGAGAACGGGATTGAGGAAGCGTCGAGGTACTTGGCCGTGGTCTGGAGGAGGGCGTCCCAGACTGGCGCAATGGGATGGTCGTCGTACACAGGCCGTATCTCGCGAGGGGTCACCCATCCTCCGGGATGCGATGGAGGGCTTGGCCAGATAGGTCCAGTTCTATAGATGCAAGGGGATCTGCTGGGTGTGCGGTAGAAAATCTGCGAAAGCTTGGGGATAGTTGGAGTATAACTGGTCGCATTCTTCTTCGGTGTAATCGTCTTCTGGTGGGGACCGTACAAAGGTCTCGTTCGCCGCTTGACATAGAGCGAGGTTCAATATCTCGCGACACTAAAGAAACACGAATTGGTATCAGTAATGTAGTATCTTACAGACGAAAGACGACTCACTACTCTTCGCACAATCTAATCTTGGGTGTCTGAAGGTTGAAATCAGAGGGACGTTGGACGACGGGAAAACTTATTTGGAGTGGGAACGATTTGAGTAAGATGCCCCTGAACATGTCTCAGTAGGAGAAGACTTCAGACGGGGAGGGATGCCTCCTGCCGAAATGCGCCTCTACTGTTTAACAAGCAATCAGTGTAAAATTCCATCATACATATCCCTTAAGCTTACAGTTCCTTTCTTTATTCTCTATTTCGAAATCATGGCGTCGCGAGCAGGGCCGACACCAATCCACTCGATGGGGACACGCATCTCCTTTTCAATGAACTCGACATACTTCCTGCAGTTCTCCGGTAGTTCACCAGTATTTCCTGGTGTCAGTGTATCGGTGCCTTCCACCCGGGGAGGGTGACATACTTGACTTCGACACGCGCCAACTTGTCAAGATCAGGCTGCAGGTGAAGGGTAAGATAACGGTGCAAGCAAGGTAAGCGAGGCATGAGAAACGTACCAGGGAATCCAGAGAGTTCCTTTCCATCGATAGAGTAGCTGACGCCAACCTTGATCTCTTCAAGGTCGTCGAGCTACATCCAGCTTGGTCAAGTTGAAAGCATCGTAACCGTTGATCAAGCTCGAGTGCTTCAAGACGGCAAGATCAAGCCATCCGCAACGTCTCCGTCGGCCAGTGGTGGTACCGTACTCATGACCAACTTCTTGCAAGTGCACGCCGACTTCGTTGAGCTGTTCGGTGGGGAAGGGACCAGCACCGACGCGAGTGGTATACGCCTTGACAACACCAATGGCCTTTCCGACCATCTTGGGCGGAATTCCAAGGCCAGTGCAGACACCACCAATGCAGGTGGATGAAGAGGTGACAAAGGGGTAGGTTCCAAAGTCGATGTCCAACATGAGAGCGTTGGCGCCTTCTACGAGGACCTTCTTGCCAGAGCTGATGGCTTTGTGGATGTAGTCGACGCTATCAACGACATAGGGGCGCAAGCGTTCTGCGAGCTTCTTGTATCGCTCGATCTCGCCTTCGGTGTCGTATTCAAAGTGGCCGTATCGCTTGAATCGGCCTTCGACAACTTTCCTAAACTTGGAGGCAAAGACGTCGGGTTCGAAGAGGTGGTGGACCCTGAGACCGGAGCGGGATGCCTTTCCAGAGTAAGCTGGGCCAATGCCCTTCTTGGTGGTACCGATGCTGGAACAGTGGTTAAGCAGCGGGTCTCGGGTTTGGATAGAAGTGCACGATTACCTTGATCCTCCGAGCTCGACTTCTTTCAATCCGTCTACAATCTGATGGAAGTCAAAGACGAGCTGCGCGCGGTCAGACACCAAGAGACGACCAGTGCAGTCGAGGCCTATCCACAAGGTGAGACCGTAATACTCCACGGATCAACACAAACGGCAACGCACCTTCCGATTCCAACGCGTCCAGCTCAGCAAAGAACGATGGTACATGGATGACCACCCCGTTTCCAATCAGCCCTATGCACTTGGGATTCACGAGACCTGTGACTCTGGTATTAGAACATCGATCCAGCAGCATTTCGGCCTATAAAAACGTTACCAGATGGTAAGAGATGGAAGGCAAAGCTCTTCTTGACTCCGTTGATGGGGACAACGATGGTATGTCCAGCGTTGTTTCCTCCAGCGCATCGGGCGCAGACGTCGATGTCGGCAGCGAGGATATCGACTAGTTTCCCCTTGCCTTCGTCGCCCCACTGCGAACCCAGCACGACGCTCACTGTCCACCACAGATAGAGATTAGATTAGATATCAATTGAATTGCATAGAACTTTGCTAGCGCACCTGGCATCGTGGTCAATGTTATCGGTGATACCGAGCGAACCTAGAGCAAAAGCTTCTTGGATATACGCTCTCTGTAGGAACAGGGCGGTTCGGGAGAAACCTGCCAGCTCTGCCCCTTGCCCCGATATCTGGATGACCGGTCCGACATCATTGATATCCGATCCGAGCACCGGAAACTGGTCGCGCTCTCTGTCCACAACCGCCACCCAACCTGCTCTGGTATAGGGCTTTATGTGAAGCATGTCCTTTGGAAATCGTTCTTCCAAGCAGTCGAACCTGAGCAGGATCGTCAGGAAGCACCCCAGCGTCTTTGGCGTGCCATTTGTTCTTGTCATCGTCGCAGCGTCGTATGGGCTTGTCAACGAATCACGCAGACGCGGTATGACATGCACGACCAGAAGGTCAAGCAGGTAAGTAAACGTCTTCTGAATCTGAATGGAAGGATAGACTTACACCGGACCAGGTCACGAAAGAGCAGGAACTGGGGCTGGATAAGAATAGAAGAAAGGTCGACATTCGGGAGGAATACTTCGTACGTCCCGTCGAGTTACGCGACTATCACTCACAAGTCTTACCATTACCCAGCGTCTGAGTGCCGAGGCAGACGAAGAAGTGGGAGCCTGTGAGGATCGCAAGGCCCAAGGGCACCCCAGAGTGGGGAGTACCTCCTCCCGAACCTGAATCGCCACCCTCCAAGAAATGAGCCTTGCATTGGCCTTCGGTTGCCATTTCTCTTCCCTCTCAAATCCTGGGGTGTTCTGGGGCTCCTTTAGCATGGCTGCACCCCCATACACTATTTCGCAGTCGCTCCAGGATGATGCCAAGAGGGTAAGTGCTGCTTGAGCCGTCACAAAATCATTTTAACCCTTCCTTAGAGCATTGGGCCATCCATTATTCGAGCCTGGAAGACCGTTTTTACCGAGCTGCATGTACATCGAAAGTAATGCATTCTTCTACAACTCATTGTCTTCTTGAGGCATTCGCTTCAAGGCCGGGCTCAATCATTCTCATTTAGAGCACACGAGCAGGCCTAGACTTTGTCGAGGTTGCAGCGACGGCAATCGGCCTGGGCGGTTGATCCTGTCTACCTATGTCGCCACGAGATTCAGAGCAGTGAGCACATCGAGATTAAGCTCAACCGCTGCTGCAGGTTAACCAGTCAGGTGTGAATGGACCCAACCTTGATGGAACGAACATAATGCATCTGCTTAGTGCTATCTAAGGCACTATACTTGGTCGTCTGGATGATTGGCTTGACGAGGTCACAACAGGGATGTGAACAAAAAGAAGGAAGGCAATAAATTGATTGTGAACGAGTGAGGAATCTAGCTAACAGCGGCCTGGTAGAGGACATAATTTGGGAAGACCTCCTTGATTCTACGCTCGATTTCATAGAAGGGAGTCGCGTACGTCAAGTCAACACCCTTGTTGAGTGCGCGGACAGGACCCCCAGTGAGCAGTCCTACAGCGCGACCTGCACCGTCCAAAATCACAGCCCCCGAGTCGCCCCCTTCGAGAAACCATCCCTCATGGAGGGATGTCTTTGGCTGCGGGTTCAAGCCCTACGGGCGCCCTTCGCTCAAAGACCATACTTTGCTCCGTGATCCTCGGAGATCGTGGCTAGTCGGCTCTTTGGGTTCGAAGCGGTCTTCGAACCGACGCACTGGACTGGGGACGAGAAAAATCCTTCGGTTGGGAGTGATCCCATCAGGAGGTCGTCATCGGCTTCGGGAAGCGCGCACGCGCCCGAAGTCTAAATATGGCAGGATGCGCCAGATGAAACCCAATTAGTCTACCCACACCTTCCAGGGTCAAGCCATGTGACGGCTTCGCATCATCAGTCACATGGCGGAATCCCCAGGTACCCCCCAAGCTGGGAAGTCCTTACAGTCCAAACGCAGCCAGTTGGGGTAGCGGTTAAGCCTCCTGACGAGCCCCTTCGCACGGGCGAAACTGGCTATCCCAAGATGGTGATTTCGAGAGCCTGGAAATTCAAGTTCTCGGAACAATACCTTTGGAGAGTTCGAAGCCCGTTGACCCGGCCGCAGGTGGTCCCCGAGGCCATGCCGTTCTTGACCACAGGCATGTCGTCTCCAATTTCGCCCTTGGGGACGATGCCACTAATAGCTAGCAGTCCGCCATCAGGATACTTACCAGCGGCATGCTCTGAGGACATCATCTCCTCATAACTCGGTTCTGGCACGTCCCCTACAGGAGAGGGTGGTGGTCAGCCTGGGACGACCAGATGCGGCAGGACAAAAGGGCGCACCAACATAAACCTTGTTTCCAAGGAAAGTTTCCCAGTCGACGCTCTCCTTTGCGACCTTGATGGCAGCCCAGTCGACCGTGTGTCCTTCGGGGCCTTCTGCGATGGGGTCGGCGTGGAGGACGTTGCCGATGACGCGACCTTCCAGCACGGGGGAACGTCCTGACTTGACGGTGCAGCTCGTCCAACTCCTGACTGGTACCTCGTCAGTGGGACGATTTGATGCTGCATCCTCTCGATCGAAGCTTCCACCCCGTAAGGGTCCTTCCCATCTGCGACGGGAATCCTCGAGGCGCTTTATTACCTGTTTGTACCCCTTGACCTGACTGTCGATAGTGACGAGTCTGCGCAAGATGTCAGACTCTGCCTTTGCAAAGGCCACGGGACCTAAGTGGACAATCTCCCTGCCAGGCTCGAGGTGGCTAGTGCCATTGGGGGAAGCGGGGAGGCCACATGCGACATGGCAAGCAGTGATAGCAAGTACATCCTTTTTGTCTCCTTCGCGGTGGTAGAAGACGGAGGTTGTTCCTTCAACTCCAGGCAGGTTGAGAGGAGCTATGGCGAGACTTGGGGTGGAAGTGAAGGTATGGTGGTAGCTGTCGATGGGATAATCCTCTGGCCTCAGACCACGGAGTCGGTACGCAAGAAGATGATTGCCAGGTCGTTCGGTGATCATGACATCGATTTCATACGCGGAGAAGCTAGGGGGCGATAATCGTGCTTTTGACATCCTCGGCAGCTTTCTTGGCGACATCGAAGGCGATGGAGTTGGGGGGTACGCCGATGTCCAGGATCGTCCGGCAGAATGGTTCAAGATCTCCTGCGTTTGCCACGGCGTAACCGGCCACCAGAACGAGAGGCTGAGGGATAGAGTCGAAGTAGGTGGCCGTGGATCGCACAATATGCGGCCATTCACCCACAAGGGCTGGGTCGTGGACTGGCCACAGCTCGCGGCGCAGATGAGAGGTATGTGGACCTCGAGGGGCTCTCATCCAGCGAGGACCAGTCTTCACGATGCATGGTGCGCAGCCTGCCGTCCCGTATAGATCGGTAAACGCGTCGGCGTAGTTGTCGTCCAGCTGCTCGTCGTGAGAGCGTGAGCCTGCAGACATTGCTCCGAGCTCGGAGAACACCGAGTCTTGATCGTCAGACAGGCTAATGATGATCAAGAGAAAGTTAGAGAGGGATATAATGGATGTTTCAACGACTCACCTAGATGCCATGCTTTCGGGTGAGAGTGTTGGTGGTGGGGACGGAGAACGAGTTTGGAAGGACCGGCAAGTCTCCTTTAAAGGAACGATGGATCCCCCTGGTTCGAAGGGAAAGCTGGAGTTCTCCAACTGTGACTAGCGATGATTTAAGTAAAGCAGGAAATACGGAGCCTAAGTTGAGACGGTTCTTCATTACGCTTGGAATTTAATGGAAATTTTCGCGAAAGGAGATTTCATTCAGGCCTTGACACATTCAGCACCTGAAACGATGGAGTCTCGACAAAAGACAGGTCTCAGCGAAGGTGGCACTACCGACGTAATTGATTTTAGCTTCTCGTATATTCTGACATTTGCTAGGGTATATAGCAGAGCGTATGATATTCGTTTGTCGTTGAGAACTTCGGACCAACCAAGAGGCATCTCAGTCCCTTCTCTGATCAGCTCTTCAATGCATTAGTCTCTCGTCATCCGTGGCGCACCTAAAACCATCGCCTCTCCATTGATGAGTCACATTTATCCGTCCCCAATTTTGACCCATACGGGGAGATCTTCGCTATCCTTGGCTCCTCACGGAGAAATTCGTGACCGTAAGGTTTAGCCTGTTCATTATAGTCGCTTCCCCAGAGGTACAGCTTCAAGGCGCGTTATCTAACATTTCTGAGGCCCCTTGCTAGGGTGGAATCTCTTTTCATATATGCAATATTCCAAGAACAGCCTAGCTGCAAGACTTACGCTATTCCTTCGAGCCCAAAGTTCAGACTGGCGGCCGAACGTCCAGACAAGGGCTCCGAGTTACCCAAAACGAACGGCGGGATCAACGGTCATATGGGGAGTATTAGACTTGATTTGATTGACCATATTCGTAAAAATGGTAAAGGAGTAAGGGTAACATGCTACGGAATGCTGTTTCTTGCGCTGTCGCAACGCTAGTCATACTTGGGTGGGTTAAACATTGATATTGATGGGAGTGCATCCAATGGCAATAGCACCAGCTACAAAGACATTCATATGAGTATCCTAGCAAAGTAAGGAGACATGGAGGAGCACTTGCCAAAGTTGTTGTTTTCGCAGCAGACGGTCTGCCCAGAGCTATATTAAGAAGATACATCGGTACAACAAGCAGTGATCCACGGGGAGAAACTAACCAAGAGTTGCCTGGGAGGCCGATGATGCTGACTGGGGGTGCAGGTGAGGCCAACGAGGACGTTGAGGTCCTGAATGACGATGCCCAAAAGGCCCCAGATCTTGCTAGCAGCGGGGTCAGACGCCTTGGTCACAGTGTTGCAGCACTGGATGGGACCAGTGCTGCAAGAGGGGGGAGGGGTGGATCCTCCGCCAGTGGGGACGGCAGCTGGCAGCAGCGGCAAGAGCCAAAGTGGTGAGGAGCTTGAATTGCATGGCGAAGATTGGGTGGTTGGGTTTGATAGAGCTGTTGATTTCTCTGAGGATTGAGAGCGTTTCTCGAGGTCTTTTATACGTCGGAGGGCCAGTGCTCTGCTCGTTTAACAACCACACACTCACAAAGAACTTGACATTCGATTGACTGCTACTCCACCGTCTGAGAAAAAAGGTGGAGCGAATGTTCATCTTGTTTAAACATGCTTCCGCAAGGAATAAAACCTTCGAGGCGAGTCCCATCCTTGTCAGAGGATCCGCTATTCATGAAAAGAAAGGAAATAACAAAGGGTAGACCTTACAGAATGTATTCAATGTCACTTAGACTTAGATAGCTGCAGCGAGGCTCGGTCAGTGAGCGTCATACACGACGCAAGTTTTTGAAAGCTTGCGGACTTTTATCCGAAGTGTAAACCAGAGTTCGCCGGAGCCGTCCTGCGCTGCAAGATGATGTGCACACTTCAAAATCTATATTTTCATTAGTACTCCGGGTCTGCATCGTCATAAATTCTATCATTGACTCTGCGCGTGTTCATATTGTACCCTGACAATGGAATTGCGCCCTCTCTGTCGCCGGATCGAGCGCTTCGCCTGAGGTGGGTCAATTGAATCTGATAGATGCTACGGTTTACCTCAACGGGTTGTTGGATGGCAGCAGCCAGTAACGCAAGCCTTCAGTATCCTTCCGCTCTTTTTCTTTGACCTTCAATGCTCTAACTGCAGCGCCTCTGCCGCAAAATCTGCCATAGACCATTTTCAATCAAGGACGATAGCACCCGGCCACTTTGTGTATCTAAGTTAAATCAATTTCGTTGATTTTGTTATTCGGGAGAGCATTGACAGGAACGAGGTGACGCCCACGCAAGTCCACTATCAAAACTCTACATTCTTTCCTTATCGAGCATAGAGGCTCCACAGCTACTCTCACCGTATTGAAATGTTTGATAGCTGGGCGCTTGTCGCTACTTGTTTTTGTTACAACAAGGATAGGGAACCCTCCAGGGTCTTGTATCTGCTGGGCTCAGACAAGCGCCGCAGAGCGGACGCTTGATCTGGATTTCTTCGAAGTATGGAAGGGATGGAATACACCTTCAATCATTCGAGCTTGTCCCCGAGGCCTACATAACGGGCGCTGGTGATGTGTTAATTATAAGCCTGAATGTTGATGCTCAAGTGACTACGCAATGTGAAGCAGTGACGTCTTCTCAATGTTCCTTGCGTAGAGACAACTGGTGTTACCTACAAGGAAGACTTTCTGGTTTAAGATGGCAGCTCTCATGTTAACTCAGGGTTGCGAGGTGTTCACGGTATTGAAAGGGCGCCTTAGGCGGCCAAATTATCGAATATGACCTTTTTACTAGTACAATGGTGACATAGTTTGACCGCCATACCTCCCTAATGACAGGAAGAAAAGACGCAACAACTGACGTCGTTGGCAGAATGTCTCCGACAGCCCATGTTGCTACACCTCGGTCTGACTGCCTCACAAGTGAAGGTATCTAAGGTCGTCAACTGATAGTTATTTGAATTTGCAGCGACTCGGAGTTTTGGAACATCACAACGATTCGCTGTTCGGCTGCGAGAAAACCTCATTGAAAGAACATCAGACGTTGGTATGTTGTTCCCTCCTTTTGTGACGCGATGCCCTGCGTAATCGAACACGGAGAGCGTTTTGAATTGTGAAAGACCCTCGGGAAACGTGCACTTGAGCGCTCAGGACTCCACTATTTTTCTCAAACGGTGGAGTAGCAGTCAATCGACTGTCAAGTTCTTTGTAAATGTATGGCTGTTACCTCTGTATGGTATCTGCACGAGTAAAGCACAGGGTCGTCGAAGTATAAAAGGCGTGAAGAAACACTCTCAATCCTCAGAGAAATCACCAGCTCTATCAACCCTAACCACCCAATCTTCGCCATGTAATTCAAGCTCCTCACCACTTTGGCTCTTGCCGCTGCTGCCATAGCTGTCCCCACTGGCGGAGGATCTACCCCCATCATGCGAGACTGGTCCCATCCAGTGCTGCAACACTGTGACCAAGGCGTCTGACCCCGCCGCTAGCAGCTATCTGGGGTCCTTTTGGGTATCATCATTGAGGACCTCAACTGTCCTCGTTGGCCTTACCTGCAGCCCCGTCAGCATTATCGGCCTCCCAGGCAACTCTTGGTCAGTCTCCTTGCGCGCATCGTTTCTCGTCATTGTACTGACACATCCTCCTCTAGCTCTGGCCAGACTGTCTGCTGCAGCAACAACAACTTCTGTAAGTGCTCCCGCCCTCCTTCCTTTCTCGATGCTCATTCAAACGCCTTTAAGCTGGTCTCATCTCCATCGGATGCACTCCCATCAACATCAACGTTTGAGTTCCGCACACAAGCCCTCGTAGCACGCGAGACTTTTGTACCAATCATTGTATATGTTGTAGCTGTACCCTAATGACCTGCATGATTCAACTTCCCTACAGTCACAAACGCCTTCTTCGTACACCAGAGGCGGACTGTCATAGGATGAAAGACATCAACGGTATTTTAGTTGAATTCCTCGACCACCGACTTAGCCCTGCGTCTGCCTTTTTTGGTAACGTGAGAGCCCTTTTTGGTGATCTGAGCCCAGACGTCGGGGTCACGACGTTTCGCAAGATTTCAGCCAGAATTTGAGTCACAAGGAATTATCGCCCGATTTCTCCTCGTCTTTTGATGATGCCTGGCCGATTTCCTGAAATATGAAGTCCTGATGACTACTCGTTCTTCCTGTGCAAGCCATCCACTTTGCTCAAGACCAGCCGAGCCAGCGTGCGCCTGTTCTAACTGAGCTTTTGAGCCCATGAAATGGCTCCCCGGGGCCATTTATTGCCTCTTTGCCTCTTCAGTAGCCCATGCACTCTTGAGTTTGGGCGCTAACGCACGCGACGACTTTGGGTCGGAGTTTCAAACCCTGACACGGACCGCAATCACTTTTCGCTCTTGACCACAGACCACCGTGTATGAACTCGACTACTCATACCTCACCCTCTGATACCTTTATATCGACAATGGACACCGGACTAATGGCCAGCAGTAGCACCAACAGCATGACCACCACTGAAAAAAAGAAGTCAAAACGCAAAAAGAATCGGTCAGCCAACGCCAGTGGAAGCTCAACACCTAGGACGTCCGAGATGGCAGATGGCCCAGGAAGGAAGGGCGACGAAGGGCTGCTAAGGACCGCTCTGAATAGCTCCTCCAGTCGGCCTGGATCATCGTCGGGCCTATCACCACCCAAGGCAGCGCACAAATCATTTGCGGACGAAGATGAATATATCGCTTTTGATCTCGGCTCCGAAGACGACGAGGGTGGACAGGTTTCCTTTGGAGGAGGAGGCGGCGTGAATGGAAGCATGGTAAATGGCGCAGCTCTTGGTGCAAGTCCACGTTCCAAGGGCAAGGAGCGAGCGAGGGATGGAGAGGACGAGGATGGCGAAGTCAGGGAGGACGCCCGGGGTATCGACCCTTTCCCAGAGAGAGACTCAAGGAAGCTTTCCAGGCAAGAAAGGCGCGAGCTGGAACGCAAAGAGGCGCGTAGTCGGAAGCGTTCAAGGTCGCGTTCACCCGCGAGAGAATGGGATCGAGGCAAACGAGTAGGTCAGGCGCAATATGACTTTGTATTTGATTTTGACGAGATGGTCGGGAAGAAACCGGATAGGTATGACTATGGTTCAACCTCCAAGGCTCCGTGGATACGAGGCCTGGACGGCCTAGAGGACTGTCGAAACGTTGCTGAAATGTGAGCCTTCTCCATGGTCGTCACACTGGTCTTTTTACTGACCTAGTCCAGGTTACATCGAGAGGTCGAAGCCTTCACGACTTGGATATCACCTTCACCTATCGAGGACGAAATCCGTGGGCTGGTCGTCAGACAAATATCCAACTGCTGTCAAGGCCAAATTCCCGGACGCGAACGTTCTTCCTTTTGGAAGCTACGAAACCAAACTCTACCTCCCTCTGGGCGACATCGACCTGGTCATCATGTCTGAGTCGATGGCGTACAGCGACAAGGTCACTGTCCTTCATGCTCTCGCTAATACAGTCAAACGCGCTGGAATCACCTCGCGAGTGACCATCATTGCGAAAGCAAAGGTGCCCATCGTGAAGTTCGTCACCACCCATGGCCGGTTCAACGTCGATATCAGCATCAACCAAGAGAATGGACTGGTTTCTGGAAACATCATCAATGGGTTTCTCACAAACCTGCATTCTTCTTCAGACTCTCGGTCAACGAGTATGGCCCTTCGAAGTCTGGTCCTCATCACCAAGGCCTTTCTGGCCCAACGTGGAATGAACGAAGTCTACACAGGTGGATTGGGCAGCTACAGCATAGTTTGTCTGGCTGTGAGCTTCTTGCAGATGCATCCCAAGATTCGAAGGGGGGAAATCGACCCCTGACCGCAACTTGGGCGTGTTGGTGATGGAGTTTTTCGAGCTGTATGGGTGTTGTTTCAACTATGACGAGGTCGGAATCTCGGTCAGAGGAGGAGGCACGTATTTCAGTAAGCGTCAGCGGGGATGGTTCGATTTTGCGAAGAGGGGATTGCTATCGATTGAAGACCCAGCGGATCCTTGTAAGTACATTCCAGTAGAGACGTTTGAAAGCTACGTCGTGACTGATACGTGCCTAACAGCAAACGATATATCGAAGGGCTCGTACGGGTTTCATAAAGTGAAGACGGCCTTGGCAGGAGCGCATAGTATCTTGACGTCGACAGCCTACCTCCGAGCTGGCATCATCAATGCTCGGCGGAATGGACAGTCTATTCACCTACGAAACCGCTATGAGACGGATGATCTGAGTATATTGTCTACCGTCATGGGTATCACTCAAGAGGTGCGTTTGGATGGATTCCTACATTGGCTATGGAACGAGAAGCTGATCAAAGTCTTCTAGACGCTCAATCATCGGCGACTCGTCCAGGAGTTGTATGACCAGAGGACGTTGCACAAGCTGGTTGGTGTACAACCAACATCTCACGGCTTCTCTTCGTTGTCTGATTCGAGACGGAATCAACCAAGAGATTCTGGGGGTAGGAGCCGACCACCACCACCACCGCCGCCGCCGCCGCCCCCCAAGGCTCAACCTCCCAAGAGAGAACTACAGATTCAAGGAGCAGCGAAACGAGCAGCCCCTTCCCAAGAGGTCGACGAACTCTCAGAGGAGGATGGGTATCGGGAGGCAGGTAGTCGTCTTGGCCTGAATGGATACGGCGAGGATGACGACGACGAAGATGATGCGGGAGGTCGTTATGCCATTGGCCAACCTCCCCGTAAACGTGTGAGGACGGGCAACGCGGCGCAGGACAATCATACGGTGTTTGTGACGGATGATGACGAGGAAGATGGGAGGAATTCAGGCTCGGAAGAGGATGAGGATGAGAGCCGGTACAGACATCGGAGGGATCCTGGAAGGGAGAAGGAGAGACTATCGCGTGACCCTTCGAGGGAACAGGAGGAGCAAGAGAGGAATGATAAAAGGAGGTCTTATTGGCTTTCGAAAGGGATTGGGCCAGGCTTGGGAGGAGATGAGTATAGTGACTAGATCTGTGTGAGTTTTCTACATATTGTCAGGTGGCCATGGGCTTGCAGTAGGCGCAATTCTTGTCGGTGTCCTCACTCTGTATACTTTCTTTCGGTGCAATTCCTCAATTTTCAAGTACGATCCTTGGGCATCTTTCGCAAACCATATGAAGCTGGCTCGCTATACGAAGCGTTATGATATACTTCTCGTAAAAGTTATCTGACCCGCATGCCCAATCCGCATATGCTGATTCAAACTCCGCTTAATTACGCGTATGGCTTGGCTCTCGTGCATTCACCCTTCAAAACCTCCACGACCCTGCTCGTTGCCTAGCGCTCTGTAAGCTGGAACTACCGTATTTCTGGCATAGGTTCTTTGAAGTGATTTCTTCTGTCGTATATCTCTCTCCACGCAAGGGGTGTTCCACATTCTTTGGCTGTTTGAGGTTCTGCTTAGGCAAATGCTCGCCGATTCTGTCACTGTGTACCATGTCCCGTTTTCCACCGATCTGTCGCTCTGAAGACATTTGAACCTTTTCCGCGTCAAATTATATCCCGTCGAGTCTCAGATTATCAGCTTGGCGACAATGAGGGCTTTCTGGTGTCTGTCTTTCAGAGGACCTTTCCCCGTCTTTGGTGTGCGAATGGCCCTTTCGATACGCTGGGGACCCTCAACTGCCATTTTGCAACATAATCTCAGCTTCTGTTGAATCTATTCTTCATTGGATAAACTGGAATTAGCTCACGGTTCTACTGGCTGGTTCTTGCTTCGCTCTTTTGTGCCATCCAGATCTGTTTACGGTCCTTTTCTCCCTCTACGTGTGCCTGTTGCTGGGAGCAAGTGGGTGCTAGGCGAAACTCTCCGTAGCTTTGTCTCGCGTTAGCCTTGGAACTTCCTTACCGCATTGTCCTCGCTGTGACTTTTGTGCATGGTGTCCTGCTTGACCAATGTCGATCACTTGGTCTTGAATCGCGCCTACTGAAATCCCGCTCTGTGAACCTTCGCTCTCTTGCTGCTCCCGCACCTTAACCACTTTTCGCAATCTTGACACACCGCTCTCTTCGGCCTTGCTCCTCGATGTGGTCGTCCTTACTCCTGGGCTTCGAAACCATGTCATTTCCATCGCTCCTCTATTGACTGGCATTTCTATATCTTGTCTTTCTGGATTCTACCCTTTCATTACTATGATTTGATGCCTCGTATTATTTTACTACCGCTCAAATCCAGTGGTTAATCCATGCACGAGGGAGGTTAGGCCGATCTCCAAGCTTTAGCTTGAGCCACAGCGCCTTCTGAATCATGTTCGCGAAGCTGCAAACTTAGAGGGACCGACAAATACACGTAGACACAATTCGCAACCGAGTGGTACATTTACCTTTGGGCTACTACCACTGCCAGGAAGAATCAATCTTCGTGACCCGAAGATGCGTGTGAAGACTTTATTGAAGATGTAACGTGTTCACAAAAGATATTCATTACATCAATATATACTATATTCACAACTTGAAGATGCTGAGAAGATGTAAGATATTGTTAGTATATTCACAATGTCCAGATGATGGATATTCATCAAATATTGACACAGTGGACGACTGTCCATAAGATTTAGAACGAATTTCTACTTTCTAGACCTAAATCGTGGGAAGCACCGTTTTGTTTAGAAAAAAATATCAAACCCGTAAACTAATTTAGAATCTAGGAAGAGGCAATATAAAGGCTCTTTCGGGATAGCCCCTGTCCACTGTGTCGAGGCAAGAATTGGGCACGGACCCGACTAACAAACGAGAAAGTGGTTGCCTTTTGCATTGGAAACCCACCCCAAGTGTTTGAAGCATAAAATAAGGCCAGCAGACGGAGAGGAGGGCCCTTTGGACACCACGGCTGCTGGGAGCTGCGGGAGGACGAGGCGTGGGATGGGACTTTCTCGTAAGTGGCCTACCCCGATTTGGAAAGGGTGACGTTTAGAATCGTTTACAACAAGGATTTGAGTCTGGAGAGGGGGGGGGGTACCCTCTTCCAGACTCAGAATCTAGGATGGGGTCGTGCTTGACATCTCTTGACAGCGGCCCTTTTATTCGTCCCAAAATGGACGCCATCACGTCCGGCATGTCTGCCGGTTAGGTTTAGAATCTAGAAACGCGTTCTAAATCTTATGGACAGTCGTCCAGTGAATATACGGTGAAGATGTTACATTTTCGTAGACTATTGATTTGCCCTAGATGTATTGTAAAATCTTTCATTTTGGTCACACATCTTCACATCCTGACAATCTAACATTTTGACCGGGTGAACATCCATCGCGCCGCGCCAAAGCAATCATCTTCACTCGATGGAGATGTTAGATTGTCAGGATGTGAAGATGTGTGACCAAAATGAAAGATTTTACAATACATCTAGGGGCAAATCAATAGTCTACGAAAATGTAACATCTTCACCGTATATTCACTGTGTCAATATTTGATGAATATCCATCATCTGGACATTGTGAATATACTAACAATATCTTACATCTTCTCAGCATCTTCAAGTTGTGAATATAGTATATATTGATGTAATGAATATCTTTTGTGAACACGTTACATCTTCAATAAAGTCTTCACACACATCTTCGGGTCACGAAGATTGATTCTTCCCGGCAGTGTACAGGGCATGCTCAGGCTGGGCATGCCATTTCAATTCGCCTCTGCGCACATCGTTTGATGGCAGGGCTGACCTTGAATTGTGCTCCGAATCCGAAAACAAGTTGATGATCAACCACGGCTATCCACCGTAACCCCGCAACAGGTGGTTTCCTCCCTTATTCTCAGTTCCTTTTCCCTGCAAAAAACACGGTCGTATAATCCCCCTGGGAGTACAATCTGTCGCATGCCACTTTCATAATCTTCCATCATGTAAGGTCATTATGTTTTCTGGTCTATTGCAAAGGCTGACACGAAGGCAAATTCCTATTCCAGGTCGAAACCCCAGATGCCCGTCACCAACCTGAAAGACCGAATTGCGGCGCTTGAGCAGCAACGGAATGCAACAGGCACTCAACGTTCTGCATCCTCGTCTCCTCAGATCGGCAGCGCTGGCCCAAGCAGCACCAACGGCAGCCCGTCAGTGGGTGCCCTGAGGGACAAGATTGCGAAATTCGAGAAGAAGGGCGGCCGTCCCTGTTCCTCGAGGCACTTTTGGACTCGGAGCTCCTCCACCTCCAGAAGCAAGGGTGTCGAGGAACGGGGAATTGTATGGGAACCGACCAGGTATACCGCAGCCTCTCCGGATGCTCAGCGCGCAACACACTGGCGGAAGCATGTCTGGCATGTCGAGTCGGTCAGGGTCGTCCTTGGGCTTCTACGGCAGCGACAACGATTGGAGGCAGTCGGTGTCGAGCGTAATCACCGACTTGGATGATAGACCCTGATTATACCCCTTTGACGTCGCCCACGTTTGGACTTGGGCCCACGTCGCCTGATTCGCCTGGGTCGACGACAGCAGGTTATACACCGGAAGGCTCACCGACGTTGTCTCCCCCACCTGCTGGGATCCAAGCTGAAATTAATGCGCCGAAGCCAGTTGTTTCGCGGTCAACGAGCTTTGCAGTTGCGGTGGAAATGGCGAAGAAGGTGGCAGAGAACGGCGCTAACGGTGGAGTGGAGAAGGTGTTGCAGGATGGAGCCAGCCCGACGCCGTTCATTGTCAACACTGCTGCTATCAAACAGAGTCTGGAAAGGTCGGCATCGAGCGACCGGGCAGAAGACATCCATGCCCCCAATGGGAAACCAGCAGCCACCGACAGCAAGCCTGTGGTTGTAGACGACGTTTTCACTGCAGAGCCAGCAAATGTCACCAGCCCATCCCAGTTACCTTATCAATCGCCCACGGTTCCTTCCATTGCAAGTCCAATTGCAAGCTCAGTAGAGGCCTCAACCCCGACTGCCGCTAGCTTCAGCAGTCTGACTCCCGACACTCCCGTCGCATCGGCGGCAACTCAGAGTCAAGAAGACAATACAGAGGCTCTGGAGAAGCCAGGCGCACCATCGATAGTCCCTGCAGTCCAAGTTACACCAGAATCGAATGCCGTCGCGTCTCCTTCATCCCAAGAAACTCCAAGTTTCCAACCCCGCTCTTCCGCCCCATCGCCTGAAGAGATCAAGAAAGGATCTTCGCGCAACAATAAGGACCTCACGCTCAACGTCGACGCCCTCAAGGCCCAACCGAAACCCACAATCGAGAAGAGTGAGGCCACGCCTACCGATGAGACGACGCCTACGACGTCGACATACCTTAACGTGCTCTCTCCTCCCTCAAGCGCGTTATCTACTGCCTCGATTGGAACGCCAGAGAGTATGATCTCTCCTCGTCCCTACAGTATGGTCGAATTCTCGATGGCGGAACGCGTCACTCCGGCAACGAGTCGTGGAAATGTCATGTTCATTGCACCGTCAACGGCCACCCTTCCACGCAAATCGGATATGGCGTTCTACCCTCCCACCCCAACCAAGGACGAATCCAAGGCACCCACAGACGAGTCACAGGAGAAGGGGAGCCAGGAGCCAAAGCCTGCATTCACGACCGTGGTGCATGAGAAGGTTCGGGAGGCAGAGGTAGCATTGCCTGCTGCGAAGACGACGACAACTACAACGACTCGGTCGCGTTCAGGTTCTGCTCCTCAGACGCCCAAGAGGAATAAGCATATGACTCTGCTCCCCCTCAACAGCCCAGCACAACCCGAGCTCTTCTCCCTCTTGCAAAACGCTGTCATGCTCGAATCCACACTTGAGCATGGTGAGCTCCCTGAAGAAGCCAACTTGCGCAAGGAACGAGAGCGGAAGGAAGCGGCGAGGAAGCGAGAGGCAGAGACCTTGGCTGCTGCGCTCGAGGCGGACAAGGCCAAAGCAAAGGAGGCGGAAGACAAGCTTCTCGCGTTTAGGGAGAAGGAGAAACAGAAGGAACTAGAAGATTCAGAGCAGAGCAAGAAGGCAAAATTGAGGCACACGTTCCTTATCCCATTATCCAAAGCCAAGTCCGTTCATGGGGCAACAGCAGAGGAGGAGGCAAAGCAATCCAAGGAGCTACCCGAGTTGCCAGACGTGTTACCCAGTCCTGACGCTGGAGTCGACCCTGCTTCCGCATATCCTTCTCTTCATTCGGCGCTCCAGTCTGCAGCTCCAACACCTGCGACGCCCGTCGTAATCCCTCCTCCTCCCCTTCAGTCCGCTCCTCAATCTCAGTCGACCTTCCACAACCTTCCGCCTCCCCCTCCAATTCCTCGCGACCAACCTCCGGCACACGACCCGAATGACAGACTGCGACCCAAATCTGCTAGCGTCACCAAATCCCGTTTTTCGTTGCGCAAGTTTGGCAGCGTCAAATCTGTGATTGGCTTGGGAGGTGGGAGCAGTTCAAGACGAAGCGACATGTCGGACTCGATGTCCATCTCGGATGCAGCATCTTTTTCGTCCATCGGTGGTGACGGTAGCACGCTGGGACATGGTGATATGGATGAGTTTGGCGGGATGCCGAGGCCTTCGCAGCACCATGAAAGGGAAGGCACTTGGCCCAGTACCAACTTGTCGCCGACGAAGAAGGGAGGTATGTCAAGAGCTTCAACAATCGGCAAGATGTTCTCTAGGTCAAGGAAACAGTCGAACGGAAGTACCATGAGCCATATGTCTGGTATGTGGACACTCTTTACTTGAATTTGTCTTGGTATTAACAGCTATTGCCAACGATAGGTTCGTCGAGGGCAGCTTCCATCTATACCCTTCCACCACTTCCTGACTCGCTTGGTGTCGTTCCACCCTCACCCGAAGGCGAGCAGCCACGAGACCGTCAGCCAAGAAGGTCGATGTCCATGAAGAGCCTCAAGGGCGCTCTGAAAGGACGTGCCTCCATGGACAAAGATCGCGCCGCTGCCCCTCCCGTTCCTCAAATACGTACAGAATCTGCGCCGTCCAATAACTACAACCCCAGAGAATCGTCTTCTCTGGCCTCCAGCACGGGTGGCAGCACGAGCCCGACGTCTACACTGGGGTCTCCAGGCCAACTCCGCTCGCCAGACTACATCGGGTATGGATCCATGAACATCCCCAGCGACAGGCCCACCTCTTGGATGTCTGTCTCTTCCCTCGAATCCTCGCTCCCCTCCCCGCTCTTCGAGAAGGACATCTTCGATGCTTTCCCTGCTGTTCCCAGCTCCGCTGCGATCACGCCAGGTGCTGCTTCCGTACACCGCTTCGGTGGGCCAGGAGGATTGGGAAGTCTAGATCAGGGCTTGCAATCGGCTGCGTTGATGACGCCTTCGTTCGATTCGGCCTTTTTGGGTTCTGCTATTCATCTTGCAGGGTCACACAAGTCGACGTTGGGCACCCCAACGACAGCGACAGGGTCTTTCACCCAGCAGGCCCCTCCCACTCCGAAGATTTCTGCAGCTCCTTCAGGTCTGTCGGGCCAAGGTCGACCAAAGTCTAGAACGGGTTCCGTGCATAGATCTTAATCACCCGCTTGTCTGAAAATCGTGTGTTTATTTTCCCTTCTTCATGCCATTGGCGCCTTCGTAACTTATGACCGATGTTCTCCCTTTGTAGTTGTTCACTGCCTTAGAGAATATTTTACTGCCCATGCTGTCGTTGATGAATGACTGCTTTCTTGGAAGGTTATTTTTCCATATCCTCTGTCACGCTCTTTCGATCCAGGGTCCCGTTTCTGCTTTTTCGTATCTTGTCCTTCATCATATAATCTGCTTTCAACTGTTCCACCGCGCGCTTCACACTCATTCGTTATTATGTCTACTCTACGCCTTCCCTCACACTCTCCTTTATTCGGCTTTTTCTTCATATGATAGGTTTCACACTGATAGGTCTTGCGGTCCTTGATATAAAATTCCTTCCTTTGTTTCTGTCCAACGGTGCTTCTCTGTCTTTCTACCAAGAGAGGACGAGGCATCATGGAGGCGTTTACCTGCGTTAGCGAAATTTCATTTCAACTTCTTCATCAGGGAAGCCCTGATACCTCGAGGACGCTCCTGATGTACGTAAAACAGGATACCAACTTTGCCTGCACCCGACTCGGTGAGAAGACAGTCAGCATTGGTAAGTCAGACTTGAGAGCCCCGGAAAATAATCCCTAAAATCTACATTCAGAAAGAGCTACTACAGGCACCCAGCGAAGGGTATTTACATAAACGCACAGCTGGAAGTAAAGCTAATACACTGGGCTATTGCCACTAGGGAGAGGCGCATAAAGAATGTATAAAGTTAAGTCAGTCAATAATTTGCAAGCATTCCCAATCTCAAACGATGGCCCGATGCTTTTCCATGAGAGAGTTGTCATCTGACATTGTCTGACCGTCCTTCTAAATTTTAAGAAACCGTTGAGGAAAGACAGTCAGCGACTGTTGCTCTTCCGAACAAGAAAAAAGACCAAGAAGAAAGAAACTCACCGAATGCGTGACGGCCACACCGTCCACATCAATATCGACCATTTTGTGCACGGAGATCCCCTCGTGAGGGGAATAGTGACCCAAGGGGATGTCGGTTGCAGTATGGGCATTGCTGCGAGCACCGCCCGAGACGTTGAAGCGACCGCCGTTGGTTCGGCTCGTGGGATACGGATCGGTGAAGCCTCGGGAGCCAGCGTTGGACGAGGGCGAGACACCACTTGAGAAGGCATCATAGGCAGTGAAGACGTTACGGAAGATGGTGGTTGAGGCGATGACAGACACGACAAGCGCAAAGGAAAGACACATGAGGTTCATGGGCGGGTTGAGTTGAAGGATGGCGAAGACCATCTGGACGAAATTGGCACCGAAGACGGCACAGAAATATGCCTTGGAAAGGCATCATTTAGTTGGAACCCTTCAAGGGAGGCGAGAAAGGGAAACTCACGATTCCGTCCCGAAGAAGGAGTTTTCCGAGTGAGCTGCCATTGTGGCCAGTTGCGAGTCTCCAGGTGCAGACGATGAGGATGATCAAATCGAAAGCCATAGCTTCAGACAGTGTCAGAGGTTCTTCGCGGTATAAATGTGTTGGTGTAACTTACTGTACGCAAAGACGGTGATGAGGACGGGCGCGGGAGCCGTCGAGATGACGGCGCATACCCTGCGCTGAGGGTCCCACTGAGCCTTGGAAAAGCGGAACGCTGAAATAGAGTAAGTTGACTGCCAGGGGGCACGATAAATTCCCCAAACGTCGTACTTTGACACCAGACCACGATTTGGCCTGCAAACAAGACTAGGAGAGGGCCTGTAGCCTTCCAGGATCTGTGCCACACAGCACGGGTACGTAGGACGAGGATAAGCGAAGCTCCGCAGGTTCCAATGGCATCAGTTACTGAATCCAGTGTGAGTGGATGTTCTGGAGGAGGCCTTGTTGAATGCGTACCTTTCGATATCCATGTTACTTCCTGGCAAGGGATTTCGGATAGGGCATTTAAGTTAACGGCCATCGAGAAGATATGCAGAAGCATGCAAATCCTGCAAGTAAAGTAGAGAACCTAGAACTGTTCAATAACGGCCATGAAGGTAGGTGGCTCTTGCCCTACCATTGGCCATCTCCAGGGCCTCTTCCCCCGGATGATCGAGAGGTCGAAGGGCAGTGTCCTCAAGACATCCCAAGCTGCGAAACCGCATTGCACAAGGACGAACGCCGCGAGGATTCCTAGAAGGCGATAGGACGGTTAAACACAGATTCATCAGCAGATGGTGAGTCGACCTACGACTACTCTTGACGATCTCTTGCGGGTCCATCCATTTTGTCGCCATGATGAGCTGAGGTTAACGAGAGGGGAGGGTGGAGCAACTCTCGAGGGCAGCCGAGCCTATTTGAGTGTTTCCATCCTGAGAAGCCCAGAGACGAACTTTTCCGTATGCTGTAACAGACCTTACTTTCGTGGAAAGATATCCTGCTGTTCGTGAGCATCTCGGTCGCCAAATCTTGGCCAGATCCCTTTGGGCGCCATTCCTCTGGCGCCAAATACTTCCGCGTGTGCGTCGTGAGCTCGTAGAACGGAAGATAAGATCTGATGGAACTCCCCAAGCGGCAACGCTCATCCTCTTGATGAGGATTTGATGGCACCGAGGGATTCAAAAAAGCACAAACCATCGAAGGGGGATGTGAAAGGCTTCGGGAGGAGGACGTAGTGTTGCCGCTGAACCGAGCTGGCTCTGAGTTGAGCGGACTGGACCCGAAGTGGACCTTGATCCACTTGCGGTCCACTCCAGTGGACTGTACCGAACCCAGTTTGATGGCAAGTGTTCGCAATCCACCCGGCATCGCTCCAGTCAACAATGCCGGGCACGCGTTGATATTGGCGCTGAATCAATGCCATTAAGCGCTGGAAGTCGTCCAGCTTTTAAGATGCCTGTTCTCTAGCATTGAGCACCATGAAGCGCAGAATCCTTGCTCGGAACAGGCCCCAATGCGACGTAATGTTTCAAGGTGCCCCTGCAATGCTCTGCGTCATTGTAGATATCCTAGTTCCCTGAATTTCCCCATAAATATACTCCAGCAGAGCGCAAAATCCTTAAATACAGGCTGAGTAGTCGCTCAATAGCTATATACAACTTGCTACTTAACCCCCTTCACGCCATGTCGTGCACTCACATGCCAGAATCCTCCTCGAGCACCTCTCAAGCGCCACTCCAGCCTTCCTATCCTCAGAACTGCCCCTCAGCACCGGCCTATCCCAATAGTAATTGGCCCGCGGTTGCAGGAAATCAGGCTTGGGGAGATGCTATTTCCCTCATCTCACAGCTATGGGCGTCCTCTTGCTCCGGTCAACTGGACTCGCACCTATAGTGTCACTCCTGGGCCACACCATGAACTTGCTGGACATCTCGATGCCTATCCCCCAGCCGCTGCTCCTCCTGTGTCTTTACCTCTGAGCGAACAGCCCCGACTCAGCCTTTACCCAATCATCCGGCACCTACTAAAGAGAGAAACAAGAAGCGCAAGGCAAACGACACTCTGGGGAGTGCGCAGCCACAAAAGCGATTGAACAAAGAAAATGTCGCGCCTCAACCAGCGCCATCTGCTACCCGTCGCAGCTCCTCCTCCTAGCTGTGGTGTGGGACCAGTCCAAGATTCTGCCCAAGACTCTTCCGGAAGCAACCTGGATTCTCATATTCAGCAAAGTATTCATGACGCCGATGTTCGGGATATCATCTCTGAATTGCTAAACAACTGTCCGAAGGTAAGTGCAATCTAAGTTCGAGTTTGGGTGATTGCTTAAGGCTCTGTTTTTGCATGATTTAGGTGAAGACTTTGGACGCCTTCGCTCGGATGCAGCTACCGACGTCTGGTGGTTCTTTCGTGCACTTGAAACCGACAAGAAACCTGACAGGCTCCCTGAGAATGAGCCCGTGCTTCGGTCGCGTCCGCAAACACCATTGCGGGGTGCAAGTTGTGTGGACTCAAGTAGGCTTTAACAGTTTCTCTTCCCATGTGTATCTGACATTTGACCATCGCATAACCAGGAACTGGAAGACGTACAAAATGAGCGGTCAAGCTTCAAGTATGACGAGCTGTTTTACGGCGTCATCTCACAACACTAAAACATGAACAAGCCCATACCTATGGTCAAGAAGATTTACAACCTCAAGAATGCGCATGATCTGACTGTAGAGGAGAAGGAGAAGGGTGTCTTTACATTGGAAAGGTGGAAGGAACTTCTCATGAATTGGATTGTCGCAGATGATCAGGCATGTATCTGACATTCTCTTCTTGAATCACTACTAACAAGAAGCATCTACAGTCCATCAATGTGCTTGAGGGACAAGAATTTCGAGCGTTCTTGCTCTATCTCGGTGATGGGAAAATCACTGATAAAGACCTCCCGCACCGAACTGCAATGACGAAGATGATTTTGGACGAGCACAAGCGGGAACTTGAGCGCCTGCGGGAGGAGCTTCACAACGCGGTCGGCCGCATTTCGTACACTCTGGATCTTTGGAGCGATCAGAACCGGTCTTCGTTCATGGCCGTCACTGCTCACTATATCATAAGGACCAAATGGGGCATTTGGAATACCGATGCGGCTTGATTTCCTTCGCAAACATCGAAGGCAATCACACGGGTCTCAACCTCGCCCCGAGCCTTCTATGACCTCATCTCAGGTTTTGGGCTGCAGCATAAGGTATGACAATGACCTTCCATCGAATTTTTATGCTAATTAATACTTACAGATGGGCCTGATCACTATGGACAACGCCTCAAACAATGGGACGCTGATGGAGGAGTTTGCAGAGATGATGTCCTCGCTTTCCGGCGAAGACTTCGACGCTGATGGCAATCGGATTCGGTGAGCCAGCTTCCATAGTCATTGCGACCTCTATGCCCACAACTGACGCTATTTACTTATAGTTGCTTCCCGCATGTCATTCACTTGGCTTGCGGCGATATACTAAGCGAGTTCAAGAAGAAGGGCGCGGTTGAGTTTGACGTCCCCTTCGAGGTGATGTGCGACGAAAACTGGTTGAGATTAGTAGAAATTTTCAACAGCGACTTGGTTGGCCGTGTGCGCAAGATTGTAAGTGCCTGTAGAAGCTCTGGTCAGCGACGGAAGTTTCTGCAGGTGATCATTACTGCGGGGAACGAGCAACAGGCATGGGGTGTTGACGAGAAGGGTGAGCCTGTTGTGCTCCCAAACGTCCAGCTCCTTCGTGATTGCGAAACTCGATGGTCTTCGACATACCTCATGCTCTGCCGATTCCTCACGCTCGAGAAGGTGAATAGAGCAGTTGCATTATCCCGCCTAATCAGTACTGATACACACGTAGGCGATCCGTGAATTCTGCAATCAAAACCCAGATCTTCGAGATCTAAGCTTCAAGAAGGATGAGATTCAAGTGCTGGGGGACTTGATCTCTGTTCTAGCCATTCCACACGGAGCCCAGGAGCTGCTTTCGTCTGAAAGGACGCCCACCCTTTCAATGGCTCTCCCAACCTACAAACTCATTCTCGACGGCTGGAAGCTTCAAGCTCGCCTTCTCCCGCACATGCGACCTTTCATCAATGCAGGAATCAAGAAGCTCGAGGAGAAGTACATACCATTAACGCGAAAGACACGGGCCTACGCAATCGCAATGAGTGAGTGCCGCCGACCTTCCCTACCCCGAAAATATAGCCAATGCCTTGTTGGTTGTAGCTGTTAATCCCGCGATTAAGCTTTCATGGGCACAACAAACTGGTGGAGAAAACGAAAGCCTCCTTGAGCCAGTCGAGGATGCGTTGCGGGGGTCACGAAGCGGCCTCAGATGAAGTTCAGAGGGAGCCGGATTCTCTTCGCGCGTGGGGAGACCCAGATTCAGAGCAATTTCAGGAATCATCGAGATGGATTAAAGAGGCAGTAAGTGTTTTTCTAAGATTCCAACACGAGGCAGCTGGCTGAACGAATGGGATTTTTCCAGATGCTCAAATTCCAGACAGCTTCGCGCCATCGCGGCAATCGAGTCATCGCGCCGTTGAGGAAGTCGGCATCGATGGCGTCAGCAACATCCCTTGCTAAAGGATTTGCTAGCCTCCAGAACCTCGCCAAAGGTGTTCAGCCACTTTCCCGAAGTGCCAGTACACCTTCCCCAAGACCTACATTTGATGCCGGAGTCACTGATGCGGAGAAAGAGGCCCAGGAACGAGTAGCGCTGGAGCGAGATCGTGCTGCTGTGGATCGAGAATTTGCGCGATATCTTGATGAGGGGCTCGCCGAAGACATCCGCGATAGCTTGGACCAGCTATCGTACTGGGAGGTAAGCTGATTCGAACAGCTATTGGATATAGATTAACACATTTTCACAGAAACGAGAAGACACTTGCCCGAATCTCTTCCGCGTTGCCATAGACATTTTGCCCGCTCAAGCTTCAGCAGTTTCCGTCGAGAGGGTTTTCTCGTCAAGTAAAGAAACTGACACCTTAAAGCGATCGCAATTATCCCCTGAGCTGTTGGAGGCTCTCCAAGTTCTCAAGTATTCCTTCAAGCGTCGTCGCCTCGACTTTGCAGGTTGGTTGGCCGATAAGGAAGAAGATTACACCATCGAGGGACCTGTGACAGCCTTTGCTGTAAAGCAGTTGATCGGCCAGGGTAGATTGGGCGAGCTCGATGAGCTATTGAACAATGCAAGCGCGAGCCTTGTAGATGTAGAATACTAGTAGTGTATTTGGGCGCTCGCTCATCTCGTTGAATGACCTTTCGCGGCATTTTACCAAGCCGTGTGATGCAATCACTCTGCCGAAGCCTGCCGGGTTCGTGGGGCGGTCCAGTCCACTATGGTTCAGTTCACTGGACTGTCCTCTCGATTTTGGCTCAGTCCAGTCCACTTGGTTCGGCGGCAACACTAGGAGGACGGACCCTGAAGCCAAGAGCATGGGAGACGATCCTAAAGATACTTACCTCTCAGGAACCCGTGTTATTCGTGGTCCCACCTCAAGCCAAGACGAGAAATTTAACGGAAGGAATGGGTTTATCCATACCGGTTTGTATTGATCAACTGCCATTGACTACATTGGTGGAAGAGGAGGCATGTAGTTTGAGCAGGGTTGGCAACCAAGCTTTTAGCCCGAGCGCGCTGGTTCAAAGCCCTTGAACTCGACGGTCATGCTTCGATTCAGATTTCCCTTTTCTGACGGGAAGGCGGTTAGCGTATCGTAAACCTAGTACGTAAGCTCTGAAGCTTGAAGCTTGAAGCGCAGATGAACGTCTGATATTCACAGGCAGGCTGACAAGACAGCAAGTATGCAATATGATGCCAGTGAGCCAAATAAGCAAGCATTGAGCTGGAAGAATGCTTACAGCGTATGTAGCGCTAAATAGGGCTCGAGGATTTGCGGCCCCTCCCCCCATTTTTGAATGGTCTCGCCACGGTCCATGGGCTTTGAAAACCCCACCGCCACAGACTCTGTCTCTGCAGGGCCATCAGCCGATATAGATAGTGCCTGACTCCAGACCCTGAATATTAGGCTCGATAAGCATGTGTGTGGTCGTAATTAAATTAATTCGAGTTTCCTCAAAGGGAAATTCCCTAAAAGGAAGGAGGAGAGAAGGAAAGGGAAGGAGGAGGAGGGAAGAGGATTGTGCCCTCCTTGCTCGATATCAAACCTCAGATGTGCCATGCGCTAACGTGAGCGATGATGGGGAATATGAACCGCCGAACCATCAGTGCGGTATAAGTGGTGGATGCTTTCTCCCACCATCAATTTGGTTTGCGTACTTCGTGTAGCTCGTCTCCCCAGATGGAATTTCATTTCGAATTTGCCCCGATTTAGTTGGGAGTTCTTGGATAAGATTATGAGGATGAGAATACTCGGATAAGATTCAGGAGGGCCGGATGGCGAATCGAGGCGATGTGCCCACCACAAACGAACTCGCAACAGCGAGCCTTCTGGAATCTGGCGCCGCTTGAGCTCGCTATTGCTAGAGCGTACTTTGAGAAATAAAAAAATCTTTGTTTCATTCTACACCCCGGAAGGCTGATGCATTGCCAGCGCTAGCGGACGAGCACTTGGCCCATGCCGTGTGTATGGGGGATTGATATGGGAAGTTGCGAGTGGCACCCCTTGCGCAAATTTGCTTCGTTGGTTACAAAAAATTGGCCAAAGCAAGAATACTATTAACGCTACAACTGTTCAAAACTTTAGAGCTAACGAACGATAACTGAAGAAACGCGAGCGATTTGAGTCGAAGCTACATGTCATTAAGCATATCAAAACTGGTCCTTATTCATTTCTTTTCCTCTTCTTGCCCAGGAGTTTTTCTCTCTTCTCTTTCACCTCCCAGCACGGCCGGTCAGACTTGGGGTCTCGTCCAAGGCATCCTTTGATCTTATGACAGTCTTGGCAAGGCTTTGTGCAGAAACCGATCCCCCGACGACCACCACACATAACCTCTTCCCCGGAGCCGCACTTCATGCAATGACGAGGCTTCCGCACGGCTACGTCAGTATCATGCGAAATGTGAGCCTTCTTGACCTTGGCTGTCGAGAGCCCAAACATCTTTTCTTGGGCAGCAGCAGCGGGTGGTGACGACGCGACCCCCGAATCGACGGAAGTGGTCGGGACGTTGGTGACAGGGAGAGGTGCGCCGCTGGTACCTGCTTGATCAATCAGATGAGTGAAATTCTATTTTCCATAGGCTGAGGGAACGCATACCTGTCAAAGAGGTGTTGTCATGTGAAGGTTCTGTGGCATGGGCGCTTAAAACGTGATCGCCAACCGAGGGTCCAGATGACGTGCCAACACCAATTTCCCCTTCATGAGACTCGACCTCCATAAAGCCATGATGGACAGTGTGGGTCTGGAGGTGATGATGGGCTATCGATGGGACATTGGTCGCGCGGGTCGGATGGAGAAGAGCTGCTCGAACGGGAGCGCGTTCATTGTGGGTCAGTGAGAGTGTCGTCTTGATGTTAAGATTCGTCTTCCAGCTTGTATAATATGACTTGAGCTGCTCTACGAGCTAAAACGAAATTCCCGTAAGAATCATAATAAAGATCAAAATCAAGAAATCGACATACCTTGTAGTAAATTCCATCTGTTGAGTCGGCCGTCTGATTCCAGATGCGAACCGCGCTGTCCCAATTAGGTCCCCCATTACTTGTAGGCCCAAACCTCGCGTCCTTCTGCATGAAGTCGTGAAAGAGCTTTCGCTCTGCTGGTGTATGTACAGGCAAGACGGCTTTCCGTGTACCCTGGAGCCTTGCGAGAAACTGATGCCTCGGAAGGCGCCCGAACTTCCGGTTGTCAGGATGCTGGATACTGTCGATATACTTTGAAAGCCCATTGCTGTGCTGAATATCGATTGGAATGGGAAGCACGCCAATGACTTCGTTTGTTGGCTGGTAAAAATCGGTGTTCAGCCATTCGTCAAGCTCGGGCTTTGCATTCCTCAGCCGGTGTTTGAGCGCGACATGATAGTGATGAACCTGGTTGGTCGTCCATATCGAGAAATGGCTGGCATAAGGTTTTCCGGTCATATTCTTCGTCCCAACCTAAGTTCAGCCATCAAAGTACCTCATCAGTAATCGAACGCGACATCAAAGAGAAAGGAATACTCACCAGCAGATTTCGACGAAGCACGAAGTCCTTTAGACAGGCAACAGCGTGTCGCACGGACGTTCCTGATGACGGCAGGTGTGATCGGAGGTGAGTATGAACACCACCTTCTGTAGCGTTTGTCCCTCGGAAGCATCGATAGATAGGGAGACCTGTATCCGCTCCTATACCCATGAGTGAGTAAAGGGCGACTCCAGGTGGGTCGGATACAAAGCCATTTGCGATGAGGTCCAAAACCTGCTTCGCCGTCTTCCACGCCGCTTTGTTGAATAGGGGCATTCCCGATTCGGCATCCTTCAATGGACCCCAAGCCTGAAAGACCTCTCTGACAGCAGGATGCAGCTGATCCACAGGAGGGATAACACGCTTACACCGAGCCCAGAGCCATCGCGCCTTGAACCTCCGCAACTCCTCAAACGTCACTGGGGGAACCTGAGAGCGACCCCAAACCTTGATCCGCTCAGCATCCTCCGGATCAGGAATGAACATGGCATCGCGCAGCGCCTGTGCGAAGTCAACGCGAAGTCCGTGAGCGGCAGAAATATAGAACATGTTGAAGATATGGAATGGGTCCTTTAGGACCCTACTGGTGATCTCCGTCTTCCATTTCGTCTGAGCAGGGCCAAGGATATCAAGTCCCTCTTGCTGGGCATCAGCGTCGACATCCACATCATCTCGATTAGGCAGAAGCGCCGTCAGCGAATCAGGCACGTCGAATGCAAGCTGAGCCATAGTGACCCCAGAGTCCGAAGGAATGATTGCCTCAGGGAGATCAGGGCTCCTGTTGTCATGAGGCTCAATCACGGCAGCATGCGGGACGCTGGTGGAGCTTGAGGGCGAATGGGAGGGCTCCTGAGCCAATGTCGAAAGCCTCGCAGGTAGAGCAGGAAAGGAAGGAAGAGGGTGATAGATGCGAAGATTGCGAAGTAGTGCAACGAGGGTGAATGGTGTGGCACCAAATACCTTCAGCGCTCTCCTTCGGTGTGAATGAACCAGTGCGCCGGGTACAACCACCTCAGTCACCTCGATGACAACATGGTTGTCGTCCAAATTGAGATCGTCAAAGACCTTGTTGCCAGGCTGATCCAGGATTATCGCGTGCGCAATGACAGTCCTTCCGTTATTGAATAGAAGTACCGGCGTGCCAGGAGCGGGAAGTGGTGTGTGAGGTTGGATGGGAATGGGTTTGGGTATGTTGGATAGGGTGTTGTAGATAGCAAGTGAAACAAATGCGTCGCTTGCCGCGTACTCGATCTGTGCCTCGCTGAGCCTCTCCCTCTCCCAACCTTCTCCGATCCGCTCTGGGGTATTCTTTCGCAGCGATTTACCAAGGACGCGAGCACATAGATCGCTGAGGCCAAGGGATTGAGCGGACGTGATAACATGTCGCTCCTGTGCATATCTTGCAATGTCGAGGATACCTTGGAACGGCGTCGAGCGGCTACAAACCTGCTCGAGCGTTCTGATGTCGCTCTCAATCGCCCTCCCAACCTTCAAGATGCGAGGGTTGGAGAGGACAAGCTTCAATTTGTGCGGAATGGAGCCAGCTCGAACCAACTCTGCAACCTAGGGGATTGTATGGTGAGTGGAAGCAGCAGGGAATAGAATATGCTCATCTTACCTGAAGAATATAAACCTGGGCTCCGTACGCGATCTGAACGAGAGCCGTTGGACTCCGTCCAACTATGTGATCATTGGGTCCTGTTTGGACATTCCACTCTGAGTCAAAGCCAACGACGAGCACATTTTCGCCGTCATCCTGTAGATCGTCGAGTATAGCATCCATAGCGGCGTTAATGGCACTCGCGGTGCTGAACACTCGAGGATGGATGCCGTCAGGAATAGTGAAAGTGGGGAGATGTTGGTATTTCTCAACGGGTGTTGTGTCGGTACTGAGCGAGGGAAAGGTTCTCATGAGGAACTGGCGATCAGCCATTGCATCGGTGTAGAAGATCGAGGGTTGGTTCAGGCCGTAGAGAGTGAGGGAATTGGACAGCTCCTGGAGAGCCATCTCGAACTGAGAATGGGACTTCGTGGCAACAAGACAGCACGACCGGATCTGGCCAAGTTCGTTGGTCACTGTGAGGAGCGCTGTGAAGACGCGTTCGCCGTTAAGCTGGATGATATACTTTGTGTACTGGTGGTATAGTCAGCTTGGGGCGTTGGCTCAACAGTATAAAGAAGCCCACCTTATGGCTGTGATCGATAGCGCAAACCTCCGCTGAAAGAAGCGCCATATGCTGATCAATGGCCTGGCTATGCATCTCAATATACGAGTCGTACATATCGCGCAGCCAGTCACCACTCGGGATGTAGCCGTGGCGTCCATTAGGGCTCTTGTCGTCAAAAGACGGGAATGCGTCGTATAGCGGACCAGCCCAGTTCTGGAAGGTGATCTCCCTCGATGCTAGATGTTGGAGATATTGGAGCTCGAGGTTATGGTGCTGGAGACGATGCTGGACGCGCAACGCATCGGAAAATTGCTTCGATCCCAGTCCGTTCTGAAACATGGATCGCATGAATTCGAACGTCGCAGTGTCGATGGCGCTTCGATGACTGAGCCTGGCGGGGAATTCAGCGGCGAGCTCTGGAGGAATTAGACCCATGATGCGGCTATCCCAGCTTCGAAAGGTGATATTCCTCCCTGCCACCTTCGCTTTAGTGCACCGTCGACATTGATATCGGAATCCTATAATCCAGAACGCAGAAGCGAACGAGACACAGCGCCTTGGGCGCTTGATGTGACTGTGGCGATGGAGCTCGTGTTTGCAGTTGGGGCAAGGAATCTTGACGAGAGCCAGAGGGTCCCAGAGGAAGAAGCGAGGGTTGAATAAGCGTTGAGGGGAAGGGATGGCATTCTGCAAGAGGAACCAGCTTGATTGACGTGGAAACCAAAAGGTTTTGTGATGAGAGTATAACCTAGGCCAACCCCGGCTATCTCTGTCTTTGCAGTCCTGAATGCAAGACTCAAATTCCAATTGGAGCCACCGAGGCAATGGCGCTCGATAATTCTTCGTCTTTGGTCCATTCGACGCCGCTTTGTCTTCATCTCGATCGCTGCCAACGCTAACCTCAGCAGGGTCTTCTTCGTCGCCCTCATCATCGCTCTCGTCTCCCCCTCCTTCACCACTTCCATCCGCCTCGTCATCCAGGCCAAGATCCTCGACATCTTCGTCGTCTTCTGCGATGATCCTTTCCCCCGCTATACCTTGCGATCCAGCTGAGTTGGTGGTTGACGATACGAGCGACGGGGGCATAGCTCCGGACGCGTCTGGCGCTGTTGAGGATGCGGGGGGTATGGATGGGGAGAGGAGTTCTAGTGCTTCGAGTGAAAATAGGCGCAAGTGGGACTGGGCGTGTTGCTGAAGTTGACGAAACAGGTCCAGAGGCTGGAACTGACTGCGAGCGAGCTGTTCCAGGAACGACCTATTGAATGTGAGTACTATAGTAGACGGTTTATTGAGACTGAGAACTCACAAAAGAACCAAGTTGTACCGAAGTCCCCTCCCACAAGGGACGTTTACGAGGACGTCCAACAGGACGTTTGACAACAGGATCAGGCCCTCGAGTCCGAGGTCGCTTTGGCTCGGAGGGACGACCCATGGTGTCCCGAGGTGTTGACATGGACATGGTGTCGGGCCTCCTTTGGCCCAATGAACCTTGGGGTTCGTGCCGGGTTCCAGTGCGTCCGTCAGACCCGCGAAAGCTTGTCTCAGAGTTGTTCAAAGAGAAGGTAAAAGCAAATCCTTAATGTTATCCTAGCATTAGGGTCAGTAATCCGTGCCATATCACTCTGTACACACCATCGAGGGGCTCGAGCCCGACTCGGCTTGTCATTATCAACGGTGAAAGTCGATGAGCGTTCAGGGATACCAAGGTGGTGAGGATAAGAGATAGGACTGGAGGACTGTGATTGAATAAATGAGGGAAGACAGGGATAACGGAACGATGTTGAAAGTCTGGATTTATATACATAGGGAGAGAGCTTTCCTTGCCCAGCTGTATTATTTTGTCGGCACTTGGGCTTTGTGCCTAAGCTTCTAATCCTAGAGTTACAGCGAAGGTGATAACATTCAGATGATTGGATGTAAGCTGGTGTGCCTAGAATCGGGGTGTTGGTGTATATTGGAAGAAGAATATCTGTGAACAACCAACTCGGCAAAGTGCTGGGTTCCGCCTGCCCTCTCTTGACCTCCTGGTGCACAATTAAGCGACTAAAGCGTATTTAGTGGCTCAATAGATATATTTCAGTGTACGTATGCTAATACAGAAGGTATGTATCTACTTTTAGCGGGTAATGATCCCTCTCTACGCTTTCCCTCCCCACCCTTCCTCGGTTGGCAAATCAAATCGCGATGATGAGAGTGCCATCATATCTAACATACCATATCCGGTATATCGCGCGGGCGGAGTTCGAACTTGGTAATCCTGGTAATCCAGTTGGTAATCCCCACACACACGACCAGCGAGCCGAATATTACGAGGAGGGTGTCCTCAATCGAAAAGCGCCTGTGGGTCGCGCCGTAAGAAGGACCGCCTCTCGCGTGATAGGAGTACGTAAGCCAGGGCAACAATCAGGCCGCCTATACATCCGGAAAGTGAGGAAGTCAGCCTTTCGAGGGTAAGACGGCCGATCCCGCCCTTTCCTTCACCTTTCCAAGCCATCTGAACTGCCATCCCCATCCCCTCGTTTTGGGACAGCAGGAACGCTGATCAAGGCGCGAATGAGAGCTGTTCTACCTACAGCCACAAACATAGCAACTTTCTTTACCCATTCTCCGGAGTAGCAGCCGCTATGGTTGCTTTCCCTGCTGCTCTACCTTCACGACGCCGGATACTTTTACATACTCTCAAGCTCAGCTCAGACTTCGCCATCTCCCTCTGCGACATTTCTTTCTAGGGCAACACTCTTGAGAGGTTTAGGCACCGTTCCACAGGCACAGGTGGACGTCGGCCTCCGGAACACTGAACAGCACGCACGCATCAGTGATCCACATCTGTCAAGATTGTGGGCGCTTACAGTCAGTCCGGTGAACGGGTAATCTTGTGCTCCCGTGGGCTCCAAGGCACCTGCAAAGGTATTCAATGGCTCGCGTAAGGTATAAGAAGCAGAGAACCACCAGTGCTGATAAACCAACGTCTTGGTCGACGTCCACCTTCCCCTCCCACCTTCCCATTCACCCTCCCCACCTCCCGGCTTGTCCTGCCTTGCGATGAAGACCTCCTCATTCTTTTCTTTCCTCGGGAGTGCACTTCTGGTATCTCTGTCTGTTGTGCGAGTATCAGCTCAAGATAACACGACCAGCGACGTTGCTGACACCATCATCTCCAACGCGGCTTCCGGTAAGGAGTTGTTTCCTGATTAGATTCACTCTTGTATTCACTCGTGTTCAGATTCCATCGACTTGACCGTACTCGGAGACATATTGCCAGATGCTCTTGCCGAAGTAGTGGAGGTCCTTGAAACCTCTAGCGGGGAAGGCGAATCTCCTACTAAGAAGCGCAGCATCAGCCGATTACTTCCCAGACAGGCACCGTCCCCAAACAACATTGTGGACGTTCACAGTAAGTGCGTTTGACCAAACGCGTAGGCCAGTACTGACACCAACCCGTAGCCCATGCCGTTCCGTCATGGTACAAAGTCCTGGTCCCCGTCACTGGCCAAAATCCCACACCCGACTGGACTCTTCAAGGCCATATTGACTTCATGAACACCCAAGGCATCGAACGGTCTGTGATTGCCATTTCTGCTCCGGGAGCCAATGTTTTCCCAGGAGACAAGGCCAAGACCCTCGCCCTCGCTCGCTTGCTCAATGAACAAGTTGCTGCGTACTGCCGGGCTCAACCAAACCGGCTCGACTTCTACGCAATTGTTCCGCTTCCCTATACCGCGGAAGCCATTACCGAGGCTAGATATGCTATCAACACTCTTGGTGCTGTCGGAATCATGATGTTCTCCAACTTTGAAGGCCGTTATCTCGGAAACGCAGAGCTGAGGCCCTTCTTCACCGCGGTCAACAACTTTGGTGGCAGGCAAATCCTTTACATTCACCCTGCTACTCCTTATGTCACAGGGAATAACGGCCAGCGCATCGAAGCCAACCCCACACCCTACCCGACCGGCAACATCGAATTCTACTTTGAGACCGCTCGTACTATCATGGACCTCACTCTCACCCAGACCATCCACACCTTCACCAACATCCACTACGTTATCCCCCACGTAGGAGGTGCTTTCCCTGCCACCGTGGATCGTATTCTCAAGTCAGTACCCGCCATCTACGATTCCTCGTTCGCGATCTACAAGACTCGCTTCTGGTGGGACTCTGCTGGACCCACCTACTTCCACCAGGTTGCTGGCCTTTTGGGCATTGAAATCCCCAAGAGCCAGCTGCTGTACGGTACCGATCTGCCTTACGCTCCTTCCTTCACCCAAGCTGGCTCCTTGGCCGCTGTCAAGGCTTCGACCCTCTTCACCGCCCAGGAGAAGACGGCCATCTTCCGAACGAACGCCCAGACGCTCTTTGGCAACAAGATTCAATGTACGTCGTCTTCAATCATTTTCGTTCCTTCTTGTTCACTGACATCAATGCTTTACAGGGTAGACTCTTAGGATTTTGTGGGTTATTGGGTGTACCATATCATCTTTATTGGGCGTTTTCCTTGTCCCCGGGCTTGTACAAGTATATCTTTTAACTATCTTTATACCTCCATTAAATTTACTAGCTTTCTCAACTATACGAACGTTCAGTCTCCTTTTTTACACGCCGATATCTCAACCAGCTCCATGCGTAAAAGCTGGATCTAAGCGCAGATCGTCGGTGAGATAGAGATCGTGTAGGTCAGTAAACTGTGCGGGGTGGTGCTGGTCCGCTTCTTCAAGATCCATTCCCACATGGTCGGTGCTGAAGCACTCCATCACTATCGCCCTTTCTTTCAAACTAGCCCAGCATCCTGATATCGACAATCTTTAGATCCGATAATCACTCATACGCGACATTGTAGTAGCTGGTTTGTGGCTACAGCCCCCAGAGCGATGTTATAGGAGCTGGTTTGTGGCTACAGCCCCCAGAGCGATGCTATAGTAGCTGGTTTGTGGCTACAGCCCCCAGAGCGATGATTTTGTAGCTGGTTTGTGGCTACAGCCCCCAGGTGCCGAGAGATGTCGAGAAAAGTGGAATCTTTTAGCTGGATTGTGGCTACTGCCCCCAGGATAACGTTCGGTATCGCTGAAATTGCCTCAGGCCTCTGCTGGGTACCATCCGTGTTGTCTGCGGATCGGCTGTCGGAATTCGCTCATGTCCTGTCTAGTTGATAATAACAACAATGCCCTTACTGCCCCAGAGAACCTTTGCCCTTCTCCCCACGCACTTGTAGCTCATTCCTGCCCTCCTTTGCACCCACCCGCGCAGGATCGGGGTCTCTGCTCGCTGACTCACGAACGATGATTCGTCTCCTGTAATTATGCTGACAACTTGCGAGTCGCAACCAAATTGAAGCCGTCGCTCTGGCGAGGCACAATCACAGTACTAACTCACGAGCGCTTAAATGCTGACAATGTCGAGTTATCTACATATATGAACGGAAGAGTAGCACCATCGCGATTTGCAGAGGACTCATGTGCAGGTAGAATGGTGATAACATAGTACGTTAACTCGGAGGTATGCACTATAAGGCTAAATGAATATGTATGTATAGACGGGGGATGTAAGGAGCCCGGGCATGAGTGTCAAAGTGCTCTCTAGATGAAGCCGCAAACGGAGAAACAAGGAACAGATGCGAAGGTGACAAAAGATTGCAACAAACAACAGGTACACTCTACTCTCCTCCTGGCGACTTGATTAAGTATAAGCCTATGTTAGAATGCGTGCCCGTGTTGGAGGAGTTAAACTGTATCCACGAGATTTAGACCGGCCGGGGGGGTGCTTCTGTATACCTAAAGGGAAGGCAAGCTGGCGCCAGAAGTGCAGAACGAACTCAATTCTGATCCTATTCTCGCGAGTCGCGCCTGCTAGTAATAGAACTGAGAGCTCAATCAGTGTTTAGTAATGTTGAAGATGCCCATAATGAAAGTGCTATGCTACAACAAAATAAACTATCACCCAAAACCTATGTTCTTCGCCTAAGGATGGACATCCCATGGGGACAGTCGCCGGACGGAAGAAGTCATAGCCCGGAGGGGTCAATCTCCGGGAGGCTGAATGTCAGGATCTGACAAGCTTGGCCTGAACTACCTCACCTCACCTCACCTCACCAACGCCATATCGTGCTGGCGCATGAGATCTATCTTCTGTGTGCCAAGCTTTTGGTTTTTCTCGGCGAGCATTGCTGGATTGCATAATGAGATCGTGCGCATGTCGTCGAACCAGCTGAAGGAGACGCAGGAAGATCTTAAATGTGCCGTTTCTAAATTGGATCTCGATTTCAGATTGACGTTCAGACTGACAAGCACAAAGTGCATCGAAAAGTGCACTTGGAACAGCAGAGAACAGCCAGACTCTGACCCTAAAACTTTGGATAGGGATAGTATGACTGGTGTTGATAGTAGGGTAAGCAAGAGGGAAATCCGCGATTGAATCCCATATTAGAACTGAGTCATTCATTAGTGAGCGTCCAGTAGACGATGCAGCCCTTACACACTCACTCTGATTTGATACCCTCCACTAGCCTTCGTAAGATACCTTACCCACTTTACGCTCTGATAATTACTCTTCTCAAACACCTTCAAAAATCTAACGATTAGGCCAGAGGATGTGAACATCAGTACCTGTGGGAAACATCAGAACAGTACCAGCCGCGAAAGCAAAGTAACGTGTACCTGGAAGTCCACATCGATAGGCGGTCGAGCCCAGACTTGCTTGTTGGTCACGGTCGCCAGGGTTGCTGTAGCTACAAAGGCACATTCTTGCCCTCCTTGCATCCGTGGAATTCTAGGGATCAAAGGATCAGGGCTACTCGAGAGTGAGAGTGAGAGAGCCACTGACTTCCATACAACGACGTTCTCTGCGGGGACGTACTTCCCCTTCCCTGTTCCCACTTTACAGTCCACCGTTGTTGTGTTCAGAGGTGTCGGTATCCGGAGGACGACGTTCGTAGCTGCCAGCTTCGCTCCAAAGTTGGCTTTCACGACGACACTGTATTGGACTTGCATAGACCCTATCTCATTGACGGTCGCAATGACCTTGATAGGGAGTTTGACGTTTGAAGTCGACCTGTACCTGTTACACAGAATATGGGCCATGCTCAAAGATTAAGATAGAGGAAGGTTGCTCACTTCATCAGCTCAAACTCTCCGTCTGGCGGGATGAAGCTAATCGTTCTGCTGGCGTCAAACTCGGTGAGCCTAACACACTGATGGAAACGACAGTCGTCCAGCTCCACTGCATCGCTCCCTCCTCCACCACCGGCCGATTTGTCGATAACGAGCTTGTCGTTCAACCCGAATTTACACTCGGGGGTCCCGGTGAGGTAGGCACGCATGAGGATATGACCGTCCACATCGGCTCGCAGAACGTTTCCTATTCTTTATCAGTGTCAATCTACTGGCTGAGAGGCTTGGACGCACCTTTGGCGCTCATACTGAGGTTGACAGTTTCGATCACGTCTACGAATGCTTCGTTCTTCTTGTACTTGACATCTGGACGTCTCCAACTGATGGCTCCTGTCGCTTGTACAGTAATCTTTGAAGACTCGTCCTAGCGGGATCATCAGTTACGAGCTCAAGTTGCAAAGGAAACGATGTACCGCTGCGATTCTTTCAGACACCACGCTCTCCGTTGTGATGTAACTCTTGAGCGTATCGATCTCGCTATTTTGCGGGAACCCAAAGTCGCAGATTTCTGGGAGAGTGTTGTTAGTAGACCGCAGGCGAAATAGCAAGGCCCACGGACCATCAATGAGTTCATACACCAGCGTAAAGTTGTTCTTTATACTCTCTTCGTCGATTTTGCCAAAGTAACTCTTGCAGATATTGATAAAGCGGTAGCAGTATTCAAATACGAGTGCCGCGTTGGCGTTGGTCCTATGGTTCCAACGGTAAGCTTGCCAAAAGAAGAGGGTGCAACTACTTACTTGGTCACGGCAACAACGTATAAGTTATTGATCCTGACATGGAAGAAGCTCGTCGATCCAAGGGTGATGATAGGTGACCGGACATCGCTGTTCGACACGACTTGTATCCGGAAGACGTCGGCAATCGAGCGTCTATGACCGTGCCGTAGAGTTCAGGTGCCAGATTGCGGTTGGTGGGAGACAGGATAGGAGAGAGCAGACGCCCCGTCAGCAAGTGTCAGCCAAGACAAGTCGCAGAATGAAAGAAGCACACTTGAAGTCTGTCCTATATAGGCGCGAAATAAGGACCTAAAAGTAACACGTTGTCAGCCGAGCCTTGACAAGCCAAATCCCAAACTGGTTATGCACGTACTTCGCCTTTCTGGTTGAAGATGAAGAAAGCCTGTATGATGGGTACTTAGACGACTGAAGTAACTTCAAAGAGAAACCACATACAGAAATCATCCTCAATTCAAGAAATTGGATCCGTTCGAGACAAGAAGGCTCCTAAAGTGAAAGAGAACATGCAATGTGGTCGCGGTCATGTCATGGCCAGGGCGTGCGGGTGCAATCGCCCATGATGGTATCAGGCTGACCAAGGAGCCCCTATTCTCGGTTCTCAGCCGACTCGGAGAAATGTGTGTCGTGAAACGGAGGCTCCTAGTCAAATCCCATTTTTCATATTTTAGACCAGGAGACATGCCATTAGTTCTCTACCTAAGGTAAGCTTGAGAGCTTTCACGCAATCTCAAGTGACAAAGATCGATCTTTTCAGGCTAACCCACTAAACCTCATGGCCTGCTGCGCATTTCGAGTTCTGTCACGAGTACATAACACCATGATAGGCTCCGCACTACACCCCAGATACTTTACTTTCCTAGCTCTACTTCCCGGTGTAATCTGACGTCTCGTATACAGAGACGTGGCTTATGACTAGGCGACGGACAGTGTCCGAAATGCACCCAAATTGCACTCAAATTGTCGCAACAACTGCCGCTGTTTATGCAGAACACGGGGTTCTGTTTCTTGTGGCGGTACTTTGGACGCTATCGAGGAAGTATACCCACATTCAAGTTCCAATTTAAGAATAGAAGTAAGTGACGTGGAAATGGTCAATTTTGGAGTCGAATGTGTAAAGTTTGAAGGCACGGTTTTGGCGCGCGCTTCTCGGGTGGTGCTGCGGCCGCTGCGCTTTTGCATCCTTGTGAAAGGTCTTACTACAATCGGAAAAAGGTCACAATCAAGTACTAAGCTCTTTGGTTTGCTGAGTAACAGATGGCTGTAAATGACCCAGCTACCGTTCTGTGAGCTGACTTGCGCCTAAAGAGGTACAGAGGTTCGCACCTCTCAACAGCTGGTGCACTAGTAGAGGAGCTATAAAGTCTCCCTTCACGCTTCTGAAAACCCCAGAACCCATTCCAGAGACACTGAATTCACCATGATTACCTTCTACGATCTCGCAACTCCCATCCCAAGGAGGATCAGTTCTCCAAACACCATGAAGACAAGGCTGACTCTCAACTACAAAGGACTCCCCTACACTACAGAATGGGTCGAGTTTCCCGACATTCGCGAGCTCTACAACAAGCTCGACGTCAAGCCCAACCTTGGATATCTCAACAACCCCGATTTCTCTCTGCCAATGATAACGGACCACTCGACCGGAGTGTCCCTTTGCGAGTCTTTCGCGATCGCCAAGTACCTTGACGAAACCTACCCCGATACTCCGAAGCTCGTGCCCAGCGACGAGAACGGCGAGATGGAGAAGCAGATCACTTTCATCAAGGAGCTGGAGTTGGGCTTTATCCAGGGCGCGCTGCCTCTCATCTTTAAGCAGAGCCTGGACTGTGGGCTCCTCACGGCTCGGGGACGAGAGTTCATTAATACCACGCGCCCGCCGTTCCTGTCGCTCATGGGCAAGAACGTGACATCCGCTGAAGAAGTTAACGTCTCGCTAGAGGAGAAGGAGGTGCAATGGGGAAAGTTGAAGCAGCTGTTCAACGTCATGGCAGAGAGGTTTGGAGGCACCGAGAAGTTCTCATGGTTCATGGGGGATACTATCTCCTTCGCTGATTTGGTCATGGGCGGATGGATTTTGTCTCAGAGGGAGATTTGGGGAGAGGAAAGCGAGGAGTGGAAGGACATGATGTCTTGGAACGATGGGAAATGGGCCAAACTCGCCCATGGGATCAAGGAATATGAAGCCTTGATCTAGCAGGCTGGCATGTTCACGTGTACTCGTTCCATGGCTAGACTCTTGTTACTTTCCTCATTTCCCCATCGCAGTCGGAGCAATTTCAAACTGTGCCTTGAATTTGCTCCGCTCTTAGTACTGGGATTATTAGCTGGAACGACACAACCTCTCTTGCTAATCCCACAGGATATCACATTTAAAGCCTCCTACAGCCGCCCGATTCCCAGAGGTCCGCCGTCAGGGCCTTGCATAAGTCTATTCGTTCTTCCAATAGACCAACCTGCCTTGGAGCCACGAGCACAGTCCAAATTCGGCACGACCTCTTGATCAAGCTGTGGCCCCTGTGATGGAATTCTCAGGCACAGCCAGGTTTACGACACGAGGCTCGGGATTCGGGAACACATTTGTCTCTGATTCTCCCTTGCTTTTGTGTGAACCTCAGAAAGCTCAAAGCCTGAACTGCCAGACTCGGGACAGGAAAGATCCTGCTGTCTTGCATATTGGGATTGGCTGGTTGCTAGATCCTCCAGGATGCCAATGTCAAGCGGTTCGTTGTACTTGCTTGTCATTGCGACTACATCCAGTTTTTGCTTACTTCTCCATTGCGTCTCTTTCGCTGCTAGAGGTATCCCAGGCACTGAGCCTAGTGTATGATATTGACGGCGTGGTGATAAACGATGGCAACTTCACTCATGTCGGGCGGGATATGGTGAACACTGTCAACAATACGGTGATTCACCAGTTCTATGCCCCTCCGACAATCTCTGCTGGTGCGGCTTCAGAAGCCTCGGATGTGCCAGACTCTGACTTTGTTCTATAGCAGCGAACCTGCGTGAGGTGGTGGAATGGCTTTCGGCGCTGAATTTTCGCCTCATATATCGTGATAACCTGACAAAGAGGGCACCAGGAACTGGTCTCTGGTTTCTGAAGAGTAAAAAATTCAGGCGTTGGTTAAAGGAAAGAGTTGGTATTCTTTGGGTAACGGGAATTCGTATGTGTCCTCTGTTGGTGACTGCAAAGGTGTGGCATCTCATTCCCTCTATAGCGGGTGCTGGCAAAACCCTTTTGGCGTGAGTTATGTGTCTTGTTATCCCTCCGTGTACTGACAAAGATTTAGTACAATTATCCTCGATTACCTTCAGGGCAAGTTTCTGCGGGATGTGTCCAAGCGCCTGGAAGATCATGAAGTGCTGGTGTGCTTCGTGTACTGCCGTTACACAGAGCCAGTGCAGGTCAGCGATATCCTTGCGGCGTTTGTGAGGCAAGCACTCGAAAGGCATCAAACACTGTTGGGCCTGGTAGAACCTTTGTACCTTCGTCATCAACTGGAGGATACTCGCCCTAGTGAGGAGGAGCTCGTGGACCTCCTTGTCAGAATATCAAAATCATTCAAAAGGGCCTTTTACATTCTGGACGGACTCGATGAAGCCCTGGACGACGCGATAAAGCACCGGCTCATCATCATCCTTTCTTCGCTTGAGGTCCATCTCCTCATTACTTCTCGACCGTTGCAATATCTGCAGGACTGTCTCCCCACAGCCAATCACTGCGAGGTTTGCGCAGAGGAGGATGACATCGCCCGCCTTATTCAACTCAAGATTGAGCAGAATCCAATGCTAAAAAGGCTTGTCGAACAATATACCCTGAGGGAGGAGCTCTTCTGCGCAATCCAGAAGAACGCTCGTGGTATGTGAGTACATCCTTTTGACAGAGTCCTTCCGGGATGCATTACTGATTCTGCGTTCGGAGGTTTCTACATGCTGTCCTCCAGTTGGACCGACTCCAGCACTGTCTAACCGTCAACGACATCCGGGAGAACTTGAATCGCCTTCCGCCCAGCATCGAAGACGTGTACGAACAAACTCTCCAAAGGATATTAACAGCGCCGGAGCCAAAGGCCACCCATGGAAAACGCCTTTTACTTTGTGTTCTTTTTGCTCAACAACCATTGTCAACATTAGATCTGCGGTACGCACTGGCAACCTGGGACAAGCAGACTTTCGATTGGCAAGCAGTGATTCCTGAGGAATCGCTTGTTGCCCTCTGTCACGGTCTTATCACAGTCGAAAGCAGTAGCGGAACCGTTCGCCTGATACGTGAGCGCCTTTCTTTGTTCTCTTATGCCCATTCCGATCGGCTGACGGTTTCAATCTAGACGATACCGCGAAGGATGCTTTACAGCGTCGATGGCTCGCATTGGACGGCCGACCTCACTTATCCCTTGCATCCATCTGTATCGCTCGGATGGTGGACTGTGGACTGCTCGAATCGAAGATCCAAGGGGTGTTCGAGTTTCATGCTTCGTATCGCAGCAACCCCTTGCTGGAATACGCTTACGAGCACTGGTCCTACCACGTACACCAGTGTGGCCCCCTGAACGAAATACACGCAATGGTTCAAGACTTCCTGGTCTGCTGCTCTTCGTTCCCAGTCGCCATGCCTCCGCGATTCACCCTTCTCAGCTATTTCAGCCCGATCCATTTGGCCGCCGCTCACAATCTTTCGCACCAAGTCTCCATCCTCATCGGCAAAGGCTATGATGTTAACGCAACATCGGTGGGAGGGGGTTGGACTCCGTTGATTTTAGCTGCAGCAAAGGGGAACGTGGAGGTTATCAGTGGATTGCTCCGCTATTCACAAGCGCGTGAGCCGCATGTCTCTCCAAGAGGATCGTTCAGGGCGTCAGTGAGAAGCAAACTCCTCCGCTTTCCCAGCAGCTGGCGTTCCCCTGAAAGCAACGGCGGATCACTTGAGCCACACGGACCTTTACCACCCATTCTCGTCAATGCCTTCACCGAGGATGGATGGACAGCGCTGATGTGGGCAGCTGACGGGGGTCATATCGAAGCTGTTCGATTGCTGCTCCTCTTTCCCCGAATTGACCTCAACGCCGTCGACCAAGATGGGCGAACTGCGTTACTGTTGGCCTTTAGAGGTGGGCACGAAGGAGTCATAAAGGTCTTGATGGAGGCTGGCGCTCGTCCGCCGGGGAGATGAAATTAGGTCAAGCCTTCTTCTATCTAGCTACTACCTTTATCACCTCTATTAACTGCTTACCTCCCTTCTGTTATTCTAATCCGTTCGAAGCAATCTGGGCCAGCGTTAGTCTCTCCTGCGCAGATGAATGTAATACTAACCTTGCCATGCTACGCGAACCTTGTGACCGGACAATGTTGCCAAGGCTTGCGTGCCCATTGTCTGATGTCTCTGAGATATGCTTTCATCTATAAAATAAGGTAGCTCAGAAGCCGCAAGGAACCACATGGCCCGGCAGAAAGCGCAAGGCCCATTGAATCCCTTCCGGCATATTGAGCATTCCGATGCTAGGGAAGATTTGGATCCTGCAAGGTGATTTAGTCCATTAGGGCGCACGAAATACTTAACTTGGAGTTGCCCACGGCTGACAGCCTACAGTGACATTGCAACATCCTCCCCTGCTGGCTTCCAGGTTAGGATGCATGACGGTTTCAGGCCCGTCAGAACCGCCGACTCGGCGGTGATGATCTCCCGCGAGCCGCCCTAATCACTGTTTCTTTCCTTCTTCCATCTACGCTACAGGCTTTCCTCCAAACCAACGAATCCGCAGTCAGTTTATGTTCTGGAGGTAGTCTTTGGCACCTCCGGGTACTGCTCTTATCCTCTGACAAGTCTTTCTTGCAACGCTGGGGCTTATAGATTTGGCTTCAATAATGGATCGTCCATCGACAGCTTGCTCGACAAGGACGATGTTTCGCTCGAAGCTTTGCTCGATGAAGATGACTTGCTGCAAGAGTGCAAAGCCCAGAACACGAGACTGTCAGAATACTTCTCCAGAGTCGACGTCTTGAAGATGTTGCTGGGTTACGTGACAGGGCAGACGGAGAGTGAGGAGAAGGGTCGGTTCAAGTTTGTCACCTTCTTCGATCGACTTTACAAAGTCTAATTGACTTCTCAGATATCCTTATATTGCGACTGAAGTCCTATGCAGTGAAATATGGACTATCGTCGAGACATGTACGGAGGAACAAAGCCAGCTCCTTGTGCCCTTCTGGGAGACCGTTCTCGACCGCCCACCAGATGACATGAAGACTCAGATGGTCATGGCCGCCCATTTTGCCAAAATCAACTCCTCATTTCTGTCCAAGAAGCCCGCAGAGGTGTGTTTACCTTATCACCGTTGCTCTAACGCTAACCGACAATGGCAGATGATAGAGTTCATTCAACGGCAGCCAAACATCGTCGAGCGGGTCTTGCAGCACGTTGAGACGGCCCCGTTTGTTGACATTCTCATTCGGATTATTCAGCTAGACGAAAATCCAGCAGGGACTGGTGTGCTCGAAGTGCGCCGCTTCAACACTGTGTCGTGCTGGCTATGAATACTGATAAGCCTATTGGTTTCATATAGTGGTTGTCATCTCAAGGCTTTATCGCCCGTCTAGTCGACTTTCTATCACCAGAACACTCGACGGCAGTCCATGGCATCGTCACCGAATTCATTAAAGGCATAATCTCAATGGCAACTCCCTCGCCAAACGCAGGCCTAACAGACGCCAACTCGAATGGACCAGCATCAAATCGGTTTGCAAGAGAGTTGGCCAAGCGGGAAACCATGGAGAAGCTCATCTCATTCATGCTGTTCAAGTTTGACGAGCTACCTGAGGACGATGACGAGACGCCCTCAACCGCGACAGCATCAACATTCTCATCCACTCCCAAACCCACTCGTGAAACTGCCACATCTTCAGTCACACATGCGATTGCTGTCGTCATCGAGTTGATACGGAAGAACAACTCGGATTACTTTGAACCCTATCTCTTCCATACCCTCCGGAACCGGCTCATTCAGGTGCAGCAACAGATACATACGCAGGGAGACGACACAAGAAACGCATTGGAGGAGGTCATGAAGGAAATGGTCAGTCGGATGGGTGTGGTGCATCTTGGTCCTGTATTGGAACTCGCGTGCAAGCACCTGGGTGAATTCCACGAGTACCTCAAAGCACCAAGGTCACTGGTAAGCCATCTATGTATGAGGCTGGGAACCCTGTCTGAACCACACTATAGCGCGGACCCATCTCGACAACCGTTGGCTCCATCACCCCTCTTACACTGGAACGTTACCGCATCCTCGAACTTCTCGCTGAGCTACTTCACTGCTCGAATATGTCACTTCTCAACCGCCCGGCATCCTTCAGCCATCTATACGACTCAGAAGGTCAACTACAAGGCGGGCTTTCGGCACTCGAAGAGCTGGCCGCCGTGATTGCCATGAACAACACCACTCCCGATACTCGGGATCTTGACCCTATGGACGAGGAAGACGACGACGACGACAGCGTCACACCTGCACGCGATTTCCCTGTTTCAAGTGGCTACCACCGCCGCAGGTCAGCTTCTGTAGGGTCCGGATCCATAGGTTCAGACGGAGGCTTGGATTCGGACGATGACATGAGCGAGGGAGAGATGGAGGAGATTAGCATTGCCATGGAGGAACAGGATCGATCATCCCCAGGCCTTGGACCACCTATGGAGATTACTCGCCCATTTGAACGCGAACGGGGCCCCTCACCAACGCAACGGATGGACGTCTCGATGTCGCCTACTGCCTCGAGTCTGAGGCTGTCACCAAGCCATACAGGAATGACAAATAGCCCCAGAACAAGAAGTCCGATAGCCACTTCCCGTTTGTCGCCCTCACATCTTGGTGTGCAGGATCTGAGCTCGTCGCCTACCTCGACTTTATCCTCGAGTCCAGAAGTGCAGCTTAGGAGGTCTGAAGTGAGGACTCCTGGGCATGGGAGTAGTAGGCGGAGTTCCCGGAGGCGGGCAACGCTGGAAGCGTCGGTGGAGATTCAGTTACCCATTGGAGAGCAGTTGAAGAAACACTTTTTAGAGATGAACCTGTTCGGGAGTTTGCTGGTGAGTTGCATACGTTGTCCCACATCTCAAATACTGATCCACCTTTCCTGTCGTTGCAGGACCTTTTCTTTGATTTCCCATGGAACAATTTTCTGCATAGCACTGTCTACGATTTGATCCACCAAGTTTTGACTGGAAACGTGGAGACTGGGCGGAATCGCGAACTGGCAATATCGTTATTTAGGGACGCAAAAATCATGCAGAGGATTACTGAAGGGCAAGCCAGAAATGACAACGATGTGTATGTTCCCCTCCTACCCGGTCCAGTATCGCTTTGCTAACTGGCACTCGTCTCCAGGTCTGCAAACAAGGGTGGTCGGCTGGGATATATGGGTCACCTCACACTCATTGCCGAAGACGTTATCACAGCCCTCGATCACTTCCCTCCAGATCTGCAAGCAGTCGTGCAGCAGTATGCCCCAATGGAACAATGGGAAACGTATGTCAAAGGGCGGTACAAGGAGACCAAGGCCAATGATACACGATTGCTTGGAGGTGGCAAGCCGGTCGTGGGGAGCAGAAGTACACAGTGGAAAGTTGACGAAGACGAGATTGGCACTGGCATTGCAGCTGCACGGCCTGGGTCAGGGCACAACAGAGGCGGGGTTGCAGGCGACGAGGATGGCGCTGCTGGTTCGGGTGGCATCTTGAAGACAGAGTTCAGAAGGGCTGGGATGGACAACAACGGTCAGCCGAAGAATACCGCTCATTTCTTGCCCAGCTCCGTGGACGACGCCGGGCACGACGATGAGGATGATGACGAAGATAGTACGAGGGCTGCTCATGTTAGTATCTCTTCAGTCATCTACTGTCTGGTGCACTTACGAATCCATTTCCCGCAGTTTGCACGGTATCTGGAGCAAGAGATCCATTCGTCGGATAGGTTCAACTCTTCAGACGATGATGATGACGACGACGATGAGGGTTGGTTATCACAAAGCGCCTTCGTGATGAGAGACTCTCCTCTCGCTGCAAGCACAAGGGGTTCAGTGTCTGGCGGGGAGCGGAGACCATTGGGACTGGAGGGTTCCAGCGGGTTCGAGGTATGTCGCGCTCTGTTTGCACGACTGCTCTGACGCACCATTTTTTGTAGGATGCCTTTGACCCTCATGCAACCTCCGGAAGGACAGTCGACCCATTTTCGCGCAGCAACCACATGGATATTGCGGATGATGTAGGTCGCCTTGTCTTTCTTTCGCGGAATCCTCATCTGACATGCCCCAGGATGGATTCGGGCCTTTCTCAGACGCGTCAAGTGCAACCCTCACAGCAAGTGGATCAGACTTTGGTGATCCATTCAGCTTTGGGTCTGGTTCCTCACTTTCGGATGACGACGTCGTCAACTCTTTCGACTTTGGTGATTTCCAGAATGCGGAATTTGCAGAAGCAGAGGCAGACCTGGACACTTTCGGAGACTTTGGAGGGAATTTCGAAGTGTCGATCCCCGTTATGGACGATTCAACAGCTAGAGGAGGGAATGAGAGTAAGGCAGAAGAGCAAGAGGGTAGCGAACACAAGACGCCTAAACCACCTAGTACAGCGGGATGGAATGAGTCAGGAGCTACGACTATTTCCCCTGCATCGCTATGGGGTGAAAGTAGCGACAAGAAAAAGTAGGAAGTGTATATTAAGGCAAGTCTCTGTCGTCTCTTGATTTGCATTATACTAATTACGAGGCAGTGGTTCTAGGGTCTCATAGTGCGCCTTGATGTACAGCTATCATGAATAGATGAAGCTCGGTGTATTCAATCCAAGCCCAATGTACCCCAGTGGCGCCGCCAGCGAGACAGCATGTTGGGCGATGTAAATCTGTCGCGTAGCTCGCCTTTCTTTGAGATATTGATTTGAGAGATCGGGTTGGTTTGCTTTGCCTCTTCACAAGGGATCTAGGTACGGCAATCTTCATCCGCATAAACTAAAACGCCAGACGTCTCTCCACCACCACGATTTTTTGAGACAATTGTCGCCATGACTAGACATTTTGGTGTGGTTGAGACATCCTCCTCTCCACTTTCATGAGGCCTTTAAATCGACGCCGCAGGCACCTTTCCTTCTGCATCCTCGATATCTTGTCTACCAATCTAATTTAACAGTCCGTCCCTTTTGATTTGGGTTGCATATCGATTCCTGACGTCTCCTTCCAGTGTCGCGCACGGCTGAAAGTGTCGAGCCCAGAGAGCCCAAAATCCACCACCAGGCGAGCATCGAGGCGCGCAGGGAGCAACTCATCGCCAATTATCCGCAAGCGTTCAGTGACTTCTACAGTGGAACGTCAGGTGGGCTGCCTTGCATCTACAAGACCGGCCCTCCTTGGCCATATCGGGAAAATCCACCCTACGTTCGCGGATTACACCCTGCCAGGTACCCTACGGAGGGCACCGGGTCCTGGACGAATATCCTTCAAAAAGTTGTCAAAAAGCTCGACCACTACCAGATCAAGTTCAGCACCATTGTCGGCGTAGGCGTGGCAAACGACGACGACGAAAAACCATTCTGCCCGCTTGTGGTGATCATTGGGGTGCCGCCCGACACTCTCGCCTTCGATGCCGCGAAGAAGGCCGCTGGAAGTATCGAGCCTTTGCTGGAGAAAGCGGGCTTGAGCGACGTTGATGTCGCGTTTCAGGAACGCCTAACTTGGCCATGAGTGCGTGCTCATAAAGAATGGGTCAGCGCTCCTGCCACCTCCTGGGAGATAGACTTTGTTCATTCCTAGACGTGTTATGTATAAACCATCACGAGGTGCTTACCTTTACCCTTCTTCTCGACCACCGTGATCCATCGCGAAATGAACGAGATAGCCATTGTCTCTGACTTCGATCGTAATGTAATTCAGTCTGGCCCGGGAGCGCTACTGGAGAGTGAAACCGATAGTGTTAATCGACCTCTTGCTTCCACCCCATTACCAAGCTCTAAGAATAACGCAGGAAATGGTTGGATCTGCAATGAGAATTCCTTCCACGGTGTCACAAGGTAACTCTTATATATGGTCTCAAGCCAGATTTCTTGAACATGGGCGGGAATACTCTGCCTGGGCAGACACAAGCACACTCTGACTATTCCCGTCTCTCCAGAGGCCACCTCACAGCGTCAAGCCTCCCCTTCCAAGGCACATCACCGCCCAGTCAACCTCTCCGCAATACCCCGCTTTACTGGCACCTGTCTGTTTTCTACTTCACTTCCTATCTCAAGCATGTTCCACTTGTCCATACATAAAAACCCAGTACCTAATATACATCGAAAACAGGTTTTGCTAACAGAAGTCCCAAGTGAAGCGTAAGGCAAGCTCATGGAATGTATATTCTGGAGTAGCCTTCGATCCTAGAAATCAACACATTAGCCGCGAAGACAACAAGATGAGTGCAAAGGAGGAAAAAACTCACAGCTGCCTGCAACACGGACACTGGTGTTTGCTCGGTGCACTCCTCGATGCTAACGCTTCTCGACAACCATCGCACATCGCCAGGCACCGACAAGGCCAACAGATGATGTCTCTCGCTTCCGAGGTACAGATCACGCATGTCGCCTTGCCTAGGTCGCCTCCTTGACTGGCAGTCTCCTCTTCCTCCTCTTCCTCTTCGGCATCAGAAGGGTATTGCCACGGCCCAATGTCGCTTCCAAATGGCGGGCGAGGTACGAGAGACCCGGCAAGGGATTCAGACCACCGTCTGCGCGTCATGGGGCTCGAGTTTGTCATCAGGTGTGCGAGGGCGACGTTATGCGATGAGCTGGAACCTTCAGGTCCTTCTCGTTGAGACTTCATGAGTTCCGCGAAGAGGCTAAACGCTTCTCGTTCTGGATCCTCTTCCTCCTCACCCAACGGAGTGTGCTGTCGCGAGCTATCCACGTCGTCTTCGTCTTCGTCGCCATCCTGACCTTCCTCTTCAGCATCACCATCCACTCTGAATTCATCATCCTCGTCGTCGCTGATGCTGTCTCCGGCCAAAAAGCGTTCGTAGAGAATCACTCTGTCCTCCTCCTCGTTCCCGCTCCCCTCGGCTTCCTCGTCTTCGGGCTCATCGTCAACAATAGCACCTCCTGTCTGTGTTCCCACAGCAGCAGAACGACCAGCCCTGACCCTCCTTCTCCTTCTAAGCCCACTCCCCTTTCTCTTCGTTGCGGTTTTCGAAGATGCCCAACTCCACAGAAGGACAAGAAGGCCTCTGAATGCTGCCCACGCAGCCTCGATGTACCGCCCAACTTCTCTCAACCACCTCCACCATTGCCCGTTTCCAAATCCTGATCCCCCTCCTCTCGTCCGATGACGATCACCCGACCCTGATCCCGTTGTAACTCCCATCCCCAGATCGACATGCCTGACTTCGTTGAGAAGTCCTTGTGTAGGCCGAGCCTTCGTTCTCCGCTTCCTGACTCCTTGCTCGCCAGAGCCTGACGCACTCCCAGCAGGAGGCAACACCCGCATCCCACTCTGCACACCACCTGCACCAACCCTTCCCACTCTCACGCTCCCATACTCGAGTCCATTGGACGCAGCCAATGCTTTCTTGCTTCTCGATGATGATGACTTCTTGTGTTTGCGATGGGGCATGGGAGCGGGGATGGGTGCGACCTCGTTGCTCCATCCTCGCAGACCTGTCGCTTCGAGACTGGCTGTGCCGATTCGGAGGAGGAGGACGCCAAAGTCTTCGTCAAAGGGGAGGTTTTGGAGGAAGGAGTGAAAGGTCCCGTTGGAGATGTGTCGGGTTGCGTCTTCGTCGTCTGAGTAGTATAGTTCGTGCGTGAGTTCGAGGTGAGGGTTGAAGAAGAGTAGGGAGCTTACCGTATGGCATTGGGCTTACGCCTAACCCGCTGAATACCCTGTCGACACGTCCTCGTACGACCATTTGTACGATGATGTTGAGAAGGATTGTCAGGGTGATTGTGAGGAGTAAGAGCGTCTCGAAGATGTTGGGGATGTAGTTCAGGATTGGGTAGGTCGTCAGGAGCTTGGAATGTGATGATTGATTTGGGTGAGGGTTTCTGTAAAATGATAGCAGGGCTCCGTGGAAGTGGGTCAGGGAGAGGAAAGAGGTGAGCATGGTTGGGAATAGCCGGTGTGAGGACCATCGTTTTGAGACGGATAGCATGTGGAACAGAGTCAATTGGAGGAGTGGGATGGCAACAGTGATGATAGCGTGTTTGTCAGGTCTTGAGGGTACGCCTTCTTGGCGGTTTGAATGGGTGAATGGGGATGCATACAGATGCAAGAGGAAGGCATATCCAAAGATGTTGAAAGGCGATGTGTTGGGATTCATGTTGCCTCCGATTGGGAAACCGGCTTCCACTCCGTCCAAGGCCTTCACGAATCCTTCCACGGAGAACCCGGCGCACACGGCCACGAATGTCTGCCAGCAAATATGCTGCATCTCCATCATCTTGACTGTTTCTCCTAGCTGATCGACCCAGGCCGTACCTGTGGCTTCAGGATACAGCCCGGAAGTCCGCAGCGCCAATACGCCCCATATGACGAGCATCTTGACGAGGAAGTAGAGGGTGGGTAGGTGAATGGCTAGACGTGTTGACGTCTTGGTGAGGTCGAGAGGGAAGATGGCGGATGAAATTCGGCCAAAGAAGGAGAATCGGCGCTGCCAACTGATAGAGATTCCAGGACGGAGACTACGAGCTTGCCGACCGGGCACTTGGGATGGGATGATGATATTCTGTATGCGATGCAGTATGACTGCCTGTCGTTCAGGGGTTAGCAATGGACAGACGACAGTCTTATCAGACATACCACGAGGAATATACCGAGCATGTAACCTGAGATGAAGAATCCCCAGGGGCCAGGATACATGAGCGCAGGCGCAGGCGTAGGACGAGGCGTCGCCGTTGCCTGTGCTGCCGCCGCCTCCAATATGCTATCCGTCGTGTGCCACCCAGTCTCAGCTAGAAAGTCCCCCACCGCAGCGCTCTCACTCTCCATGCCCAGCTTCACCGCTTGATCCCAGGACTTCCAGAACTGCTTGAACAACTTGGACTTTAAGAGCAGTTTCGACGGCAAGAACGATAGCAAGTTCGTGAAATTGAGGGTGAGGTTGTAGTTGTTGAGATGATAGCTTGGAGGTATCAGTCCGAGCTGGCTGGGCGTTGCCAGAGGTATGGGGGAGTCCGTCGTTGCCATCGACCTTGCGCGGTATAGGGCTCAGGCTACCACAGCCTAGCTCACTACGAGGATGAGGTTATGTGGATGCCAGTATACCACGCGCTTACCAGCTGTGCGGCGTTGGGCGAGATGGTTGTGGTCGTGGTCACTGTTAGAGGTTGTGCGTGAGAAACAGCGACATCATCGTCATCGTCGTCGTTCGCGCACGACGCCCAGCCCTTCCGCTCACCACGACCAATGCTGAAATCCGTCTACAACAACACGACGTCAATTTTGTATACGAACGCGACGCTCTCAATATGCTTGGAATGATTATTTCCTGAATATTGCCTGCCGGCGTTCATACGCGTTTGATCGCCGTTATATTGGAGGCTGCAAGATGCCCCATCCGCTCTGGACGACAGGATCTTGTCCTCAGACTTAGTGACGACCTCAGCTTCACTTCAGTGAGCCAATTGAACCCCATCATCAACAGTGGCAATAGCTGAGCATGCCTAGATTGAACGCCCGCATTGTACAGCTCGGAAATCGATTCATGCCGCCAGGTCTTGTTCAGCCATATAGCTTATGCCTGACTCTCATCGAGGGAGCATGGTTCATCTAGGGGTGCGCTAGGACGTCTATAAAGGAATTCTACACTGGTAGAACTGGAGTCCGCTTCTCTGCCCTATCGAGACAACTACACTGGTGCAAATTTGTCTCAGTCGCGACCTTTCCCACTCCGAATGGTCCCTGTTTTCTCGTTCCTTGTACCACCGGTTCATCTGCAGCAGCACTAGACGGAAATCAGTGAGTTTTCCTTGTGTATAGCCTATGGCTAATGCTAACCTGCCGGGAGATAGCGCAAGCGTCGGAGCTCTTCTCCCAATACCTGACATGGACAACGACTACACGGACGCAGAGTTTGAGAAATACGGGGCTCAATATCCTGAGGCATGGACCGACTTTTACGGTACCCCCAGCAGAGCCGCGTGTCTTTACAAGACAGGCCCTACCTGGTCGCCACGTGTTGAGGACATATGGTCCTGCCCAATCCACCGCGAAATGCGACCCGGGTACGACGACCACCCCATCGCGCCAGTCTGGGACGAGCTCCTCGGTACAACAGCAAAGTGTCAAGAGTGTGATACTGGCTGGCGCAGGCTTTGGCCATATCGACGTCGCGATCAGGGAATGGAGGACGGTTCCACTGTGTCGCGGCGGGAGGCTTGATTTTCTCAGCATCCACGATGACATTCGCGAATATCGACACCCGTTTTCCTCGACACCCAGCCTCTCCATCGCTCCCTTGGCAGCAGCTGATGCCGGAGGGAGTGCCTCGCTCTTCTTTCGTGTCAATAGCGACAGTGATGAAGTATTTGTCCTCGCTGCTGTTCATGTCGCTTGCCCTATTCCCGAATCCTCCTCCACTGAAGATGACAACCGCTCTCAGGAGATTATCCTACTAGGCTCCAATGCCTATGACAATGCGACAGAGAAAATCTCAGGAGCTATCAGAGTTTTCGAGACATCAGTCCGGGTGCGCGAGAAGAGAATCCAAGCTTTGAGGGACGACCTGGAGCATGGAGTTCCGCCCGAAAGATACAAGCGCGCGATCCGTAACCTCGCCTCTGAGATTGATTTGTTTCGAGAGAAGGTCAACACCTTGCTTGCTCTCAACTCCCGCCTCGCTACCGAGGATTGGTCGAACGTCGAACAGCGCGTCATTGGCAAGACCCTCCATGTGGATCCCATCGCCCGAGGTCCAATGGGATGCATGTTCGACTGGGCCGCTGTCAAGCTCGATAAACGACAAGTTCAATTGGTCTACCTTTCGGGGCAACCAGATCTTCCTCGGTGCGCCTCTGATCCATCGCCGTGCTGTTTTAACGCGACACTGACAATGGAACGCTTGTTTTCAGAGGACAGCTTGCGCATATCAGACTTTGCCAGATTGATGTTTCCCAATCCCTTGGACCGTGAAATCAGCCATGCCCTCCCGTTCGGGTTTCTTCAAGTCACTGGGATCGCCCCAGAGGATGAATTGCGCAACCCCAAGACGCTCAGCGCCGATAACGACCGCGGCATGCCTGTGATCAAGAATGGCATGGGCACCCGGTCAACTGTGGGTTGGGTCAATGGGCTCAAGACGTTCACAAGAAGCTACACCGCTACAGCGACCACATTCGATTCACGGCAGTTGACAATCATACCGTATAGCGAGGAACGAGGGCCTTTCTCCGCGCGAGGGGATTCGGGGTTGGCTGTACTCGACAGGCAGGGTCGTGTCGTGGGTATGATCACGGGCGGAAGTGAGGGTGTCAGCGGAGAGGTCGACTTGACATACGCAAATCCCTTTTGTTACCTTGAGCAAAGGATCAAGGAGGTCTTTCCTGATTGCTTTCTTTATCCACCTAACTAGGTCTGTACCTATCCTCGCCGATGCCACAATCCAAAACTCATCTTGTTGATAGAAGGTTTTGATCATCGATGCTACCCTCCCCCGATGGGAAGCCTCAATTCGTCATGTCATAGACACGAAGAATTTGTAGAGAGTGGCTTCCTTTGTTGTTGCGCTTGGTCCTAACTTGACATCGTTTCTCGTCGAAAACCAAATGGAGAACCCTCGCGGCCCTTCTAATATCTGAGACAAGGCCCGGGAGCTTGCGTCTGACTCAAAGCTGAAAGCAATTCCCACTCCAAGCCCTCCAGCCTTCAAAGCGCATTTGCAACATATCCGTTCGCAGCTTCTCATCCCCGCGAGATTGTACGAAAACAGTGAGTACTAACTCTCAATAGTTCGCCATAGATCTTGACCCTTACTTCTCAGTGTCACAAGAGAACGCAAGTATCGGACCTGCTGCCTCATCGAATACGAAGGACGACAGAACTGCAGAGCCACCAGTCCAACAAGGCGAATACACTGACGCTGAGGCCAAGCAACTCGAGAACGACTATCCTGAGGCATGGGCCGACTTCTTTGGCCTTCCCAGCAGAGCGCCATGTCTCTACAAGACCGGGCCTGTCTGGTCACCACCCGTTGTCGACATATAATCCTACCCAATCCACCGCGAAATGCGACCCGTGTACCATGACCCACCCCATTGCACCAGTCTGGGACGAGTTCCTCGATGCAACAGCAAATTATCTCGACGCTTCATCCATCCCGTTCTCTGCCATCGCAGGTTTTGGAATGGCGGACAAGGATTATGGAGGGCCAAATCAGGCTCCAGTCAAGGCGTTCTGCCCGCTTATAGTGACGGTCGGTGTCTTACCGAGACGGGTCGCCTTCGAGCAGGCGAAGCGAGTTGCTCTGCATGTCAAGAACGTGATACTGTCTGACGCAGGCTTTGGCCACGTCGACGTCGCGATCAGGGAATGGAGGACCGTTCCATTGTGCGGCACTGGAGCTGGAGGGATGAAGCTTGACTTTATGCACCCTTTGCTGGACAATATCGCAGAGCAGCGACATCCATTTTCTTCGACTCCAAGCCTTGCTATAGCACCGTTGGCTGCACTGGACGTCGAGGGAAGCGCGTCTCTATACTTTCGCCTCAGCAACGATAGCGATGATGTCTTTCTGCTCACTGCAGCTCACGTCGTTCGGCCTCTTTCCTCCTCCAGCGGGATATCGACACGAACCAGCCAAGACGTACGCCCTGAGAAGGTTATCAGCTTGGGAGTGAAGGTCTACAGTGATGCGTCCGAAGACATATCATCCACGATTAGCGGCCTCGAGAACGACCTCAAGTACCGTGAAAACGACATCGAAAGGCCGAGGCGTGAACTAGCAGGCGGGGAAGATACTCAGGGTGTTTCCAGTCTGCTTCACAACGCGATTGCAGACGCAGAGAAGCATTAGCGGAATATTGACGCGTTGGGCGAGCTCAATCCCAAATTGCCAAGCATGGCTGCTCAAGCGTGGAGAATCGCATCATCGGAACTGTTCTTCACGCCGATCCTATAGGTCCGACTCAAGGCTCCTCTGGGGCCACGCTTGACTGGGCCGCCGTCAAGGTTGATCATGACAAATTCAACTGGCCGGATTTTGGGGGCAACAAGATCTTCATTGGTATGTCACTTTGCCCCGTCATTTGGACAGCCGTGATTGGCGAATTAACACGGCCCCTTGAATTACTTTAGGAGGGGAGGACACTCAACACAAATATTTCCGGTCTATGAGGCCCAAACGCTTGGACGCTGGGGCTACCAACGCACCGTAGATGGACTGATCCAGGTCACGGGCACCGTTCCAGAGCACGAGCTTCGCAGTCCCAAGATTCTCAATGACACCAACGACCGCGCCATGCCTGTCCACAAGACTGGGAGAGCAACAGGGACGACGTTTGGTTGGGTGAATGGACTAAAGACGTTGGCAAGACATCGAAACGTCAACGGCACCTTCTTTGATTCCCGGGAGTTGACAATCATACCCTACAATGATTATAGCGGCTCCTTCTCTGGACGTGGGGATTCAGGATCGGCTATCTTTGATAGGAAGGGTCGTGTTGTGGGCATGATGACCAGTGCGAGCCAGGGAGTCAACTTAGAGCGCATCGACTTAACATACGCAACTCCATTCTATGAGCTCGAGTCCAGGATCAAGGAGGTCTTTCCCGACTGCTTTCTTTATCCGCTCGTCGACCACTTCTTCTAGGTCTGTGCTTGTTTTCGTAGATGGCTACTTCGTTCCTTCGCTTACTTATGGCTTTTCATGCTACAGTCAATTCCGATCATTTGGCCTGCGCCGAATCCAACCATGTCACGCTTGGAAAGCTACGTTCAACGTCATAAATAGAAAGAATCGGCCTGGTGTTACGAAACTTAATTTGACATCGTTTCTCATTGAACAGTCGATGCAGGAGCTTCAGTGTGGTGCTCACTGAGACAAGGCCCGGGCCCGCGTCTGACTCAAAGCATCTGCCGCTCCAAGCTTTCAATGTTCGATTTCAACATCCTTGTTTGCAATCTCACATCCCAGCGAGATAGTGCGAAATAGTGAGTACTAATCGTCGATAATCCACAATGGATACCAATCATCGCATTCCAGTGTCACGAGATAACACAAATATCGAGCCCCGCCCACCATCAAACACGACTGACGATAGATGCGTCGAGCTTCCGGACCGAAAGGGCAAATACACCAAGGCAGAGATGGAGCTATTCCTCGCCAACTATCCTGAAGCTTTCGCCGATTTCTACGGCACACCCAGCAGAGCGCCCTGTGTCTATAAAACCGGGCCTGTCTGGCCAGCCCCCCCACCGCATCCTGGAGGATGGGGAACTCGTCGCGAGATGCGGCCTGTCTACGATGACCACCCCATCGCGTCAGTATGGGACGAGCTCCTTGAGGCGACGGCCAAGTACCTAGACGCCTCCTCTATCCCTTTCTCTGCAATCGCTGGTTTCGGGATGGCGAATAAGGGAGAGGCCGGTGTTCTGCCCTGTTGTTATGAACATCGGTGTCTTACCAAGGAGGATCAACTTCGAGGAGGCGAAGAAGGTTGCTCGGCATGTCAAGAATGTCATACTATATGGCGCAGGGTTTGGCCATGTCGACGTCGCGATCAGGGAATGGGTAACCATCCCACTGTGTGGCACTGGAGGTGGTGGTATGAAGCTTGACTTCCTGGATCCCTTTTAGATAAACCAATCATTGAGTACCGATACCAATTCTCTTCGACTCCAAGCCTCAACATGGCGCCGTTGGCAGAACCTGACGATGGAGGAACCGCGTCTCTCTACTTTCGCCTCGACAGTGACAGTGATGACGTCTTTCTACTCACTGCTGCCCATGTCGTATGCCCTCCCTCCTCAATGCCCGCCGACAAGATACCGTCACAAGTCCAAGCTACCACCGACCAGATTCAGCCGGACTCCGATGCCAACAAGGTCATCAGCTTGGATGTGGGGACCTATAGCGCTGTGTCCCAAGCCATCTCATGCGCGATTGATAACTCGGAGGAGGAACTCAAGCGACGTGAAAATGAAGTCGAAGAGTTGAGGGAGGTTGTAGCAGGTGCGGGCGATTCCGAACGCAAAGATGCCAAGATGCTCTACTATGCGAGAGAAGATGCGGGGATGCTTCAACAGATAATCAACCTTCTGTGGGAGCTCAACTCCCAGATCATCGAATTCGACTACTCAAACGTGCAAAACCGCGTCATCGGGACTGTTATTCATGCCGATCCTATTGGCCCAGGGCCTACTGGAGTCACGCTCGATTGGGCCGCCATTAAGATTGATCATAGTAAGTTCAATTGGTCAAACTTTGGCGGTAACAGGGTCTACATTGGTACGCATCCCTTCATGTCGATGGTGTAGCATAGCTGACATATGACACGATCGTTTCCTTTGCTACAGGAGAGCAAATCCAACTATATGACTGGTACCAGTTGATGCATCCCAATCACCATGACGGTAGCGAGGGCTACCACTATCCCGTGGATGGACTGCTTGAAGTCAATGGTGTCGTACCGGAGCACGAACTTCACAGGCCTAACGCTCTCAACACACATAACGAGCGCGGAATGCCTGTGGTCAAGAATGGAAGGGCCACATGCACGACCTTTGGCTGGGTCAACGGACTGAAGACGCTGGCGAGACATCACATCAAGGACACGTTCTTTGATTCACGGGAGCTGACAATCATACCCTACAGCTACGATCGAGGGGCTTTCTCTGGGCCAGGAGATTCGGGATCGGCTGTATTCGACAAGAGGGGCCGTGTGGTGGGCATGATCACCAGTGCTACTAAGGGAGTAAACGAGTATATCGACTTGACATACGCAACTCCCTTCCACGAGCTCGACTCTAGGATCAAGGAAGTCTTTCCAAGGTCCTCCCTCTACCCAGCTGTCAACGGGTACTACTAGGTCGCTGCTTTTTTTTGAACATTCCTAGCCAAGGCTCATGCATTGTCCGAAATGTACATACTTACTATTTGTGTGGTAGAGAGCTCAATAAACCTCTTTGATGTCGTGCATCCGACGTCAATGAGGCTCTTGGTGGGACTATAGGGAAAGAGTTCCGGACAAATGTAATGTTACTGACTCCTATGTACTGGATAGGCTCAATTCATGCACCCGCTGTGTGGCGTTTGGCTCTTTGCTTGACTGGCTGGGCGTGAGAACCATTGAGATCATCATCGCTGGCCGCGACAAATTCTTTCACTTACCGCGACGAACAGGATAATGGCGCGGCGTCGACCTCGCTAATCCCTGTAACGCATTCGACAGCAATGAAGCAATTCAAATCCTCACTGTTCGTATGCGTTTGATCGCCGATACAATGCTGGTTCGAACTTGAAGACAGTGGTCACACAACATGGAGCCCGTTTAAACTGTTTTCAGGCCCACAGGCGCCTGGGTTTACCATGGTGAGTAGGGGGGTCTTCCTTCATAGCCCACAGAACCTGAATCTGAATCCCCCGTTCAGGTTGGTTAGGCGCCAGAATGCTCCCGCCCAGTGCACAAGAGCATCGCAGAGGACTGCAGAAAGACTGAAGTGGCTTTATGCTTCTTTCACAGAGGGCGGGAAGACTCAAGCGTTTCGTCACGACTACGCCCATACGCAGAATTGGGACGTGGGTGATGACTATAGTTGGTGTATGCTAGGCTCAGCTTTGGGCTAATCTTCGCAAGATGCATCTCAACCTTTGAGTGTTTTACCAGATTCTCAGGCCTTCAACTAGCATTACTCGCTGGTGCCTCCTCTTCCATCACCTCTTCCCCTTGTGCATTTGAAGTCTCTTCGCTTCTCTTTTGGTCGATTGTTTGATGTATTAGGCCTCACAATCATGACATCTGGTCTCCAAGGACAAGTGAGCTTTGACTTCGCTCTTTCTGCATGCAGCCCAGGAGGGTATGTCAAGCTCAAGGAAATTAGATCGGTACACCTGTCGACGTGAACGAATCACTCCTCGCGGTGCTGAATCATTCCGCAAAGGGTATATTATGGGGTTATGTACGGCCTATTTCTGAGCGCCGAAGAATCCTCGAATTGCTCCCTTCCTTCATCAAGACAACGTTGGGGGTCTCTGAGTCATCTCCTCGCCGTTCCCACTCCAAATCCTTTTCATTCTGTCCAACAAAACCAGCCAGGAAAGCGGTAAGCCGATTTGCTCTTGATCACTCAACAACTGATCCAAATCCCTACCCAGTTCCAGAAGCTAACGTGGACGCTATGTCCCCGACAGAAACCAGCAGGAACCAAATCGCTAAAGAGTCATCCCAGTCCGGCCCGTATACCAATGCAGAGGTCTCAGAAATCGTCGCCAACTATCGCGAAGCTTTCGACGACTTCTACGGCACACCCAGCAGAGCCCCCTGTATCTATAAAACGGGACATGTCTGGCCAGGCTCATGGGAACAACTTCGGGAGATGCGGCCTGTGTACGGCGACCACCCTATCGCGTCAGTCTGGGACGAGCTCCTTAAGACCATGGCCACTTACCCTCGACGCTTCCTCTGTCCCATTCTCCGCCATTGCTGGGTTTGGAATGGCCAATGATGGCGAGGCCAAGGCGTTCTGCCCGCTTGTGATAAACATTGGCGTGTTACCAAGACGGATCGACTTTGAGAAAGCGAAGAACGTTGCTCGCCACGTCAAGAACGTGATCCTGTGTAACGCAGGCTTTGGCCATGTCGACGTTGCGATTAGGGAATGGAGAACCATTCCGCTGTGTGGCGGTCGTAGGAAGCTGGACTTTTTAGACCCTTATGGGGACGACATTGCCCAGTTTCGACACCGGTTCTCGTCAACTCCAAGCCTCGCTATCGCGCCATTGACCAGTCCTGATGCCGAGGGAACCACATCCCTATACTTCCGCCTCAATAGCGACAGCGATGATGTCTTTCTGCTTACCGCTGCTCATATCGTGTTTGCCGCCGACCAACCCAGTCAAGACTTAGGCACTCATAAAGTCGTCAACTTGGGGGTCAAAGCCTTTAGCAAAGCTTCCGAGGACATCTCCAGATTCATCCGCATCTTTGAGCAACTCGCCGAGGAAAACAAAAACCGAAGCGAAGAGCTCAAACACAAGATCGAGGCCGGTGACAGCTCCGAAACTCTCGCGAGGAGGCTTCATCACTCTGCTCAGGAAACCAAAAAAAATTACAGGCAGGCTGCCCTTCTTCGCGAGCTCGACTCTGATATCACTGAAAACGACTGCTCGAATGTGCAGAACCGTGTTATTGGTGATGTTCTCCATGCCGATCCTATTGCCCCAGGACCCTCTGGGGGCATCCTTGACTGGGCTGCTGTCAAACTGGACCGTGATAAATTTGAGTGGTCGAACTTTGGGGGTAACAAGGTCTACATTGGTATGCGTTTTGTCATCTTGACAGTTCAAGGTAACTGACATTTTGACGCATTCCCTTGCCTCGTTGTAGGAGAGGAGAGGGCCATCCATGAACACTTCAGATCGATGAATCCCAACCTTTCGGACATCGAAGGCCACCACTACCCCGTGGATGGGCTGCTAGAGGTCACGGGTGCCGTACCTGAGCAGGAGCTCTCCTGTCCCACTTCACTCAACGCTCACAACGATCGCGGTATGCCTGTCTTCAAGAGCGGCACTGGGACTGGGACGACGTTTGGCTGGGTGAACGGACTGAAGACGTTAGTGAGATATCGCATCAAGGACACGTTCTTCGATTCACGCGAGTTGACCGTCATACCGTACACAAACGATGATCAGTCATTCTCTGGACCAGGGGATTCGGGATCGGCTGTATTGGATAGGAAGGGTCGCGTTGTGGGTATGATCACCAGTGGCACTGAGGGTGTCAGGACGAAAGTCGACTTGACATACGCCACTCCGTTCCATGAGCTCGAGTCTAGGATCAAGGAGGTCTTTCCAGAATCCTCTCTCTACCCAGCTGTTGACGGGTACTATTAGGCCCTATTTGTTTTGGAAGGTTCATTCATGCATTGTCCGAAATGTAACTATTTGATACAGAGTGTTCGACAGAATATGTGCGTGCTACAGCCTCGTCTACTTGCTTGATGATATTGGGACTAGGCGTTGATGTTGATTGGGGTACATCCAATGGCGACGATTCCCTCTGTAAATGTCCGTGGTTAGTGAGGGGGATATGGCTGGGAGCAAGCAAAAGACACGAACTGAAGCTGTTGTCGCTGCAGCAGACGGTCTGGCCGGAGCTGAAGGCAATGTTAGTCACGCGTGTAAGTAAAGGATGGTGGGCAAAAGACTGACCAAGAATTTCCTGGGACGCCAATAACACTGATGGGGCTACAGGTAACACCAACATCGACATTGAGGTCTTGCACGACTACGTTCAACAACCCGAGTAGGATGGCCGTAGCAGGGTCGTCTGCCTTGGTGACTTCGTTGCAGCACTGGATAGGGCCAGTCTCGCATGAGGGGGCAGCAATGGTGGCGGCAGCAAGAGCCAAAGCGGTGAAGAGCTTGAATTGCATGTTGGGGATTGGATTGTTAGGTCGTGATTTCTCTGAGGTTTAGATGATGTTTTCTCGAGCTTTATGCGCAATATGTTCAATGACTTCATTTCTCAAAGATGAATTCTAGTGAGAAGACACACTTCATATTTGCGAATACTCTGGGATGCTGTTGACTGTTGCTCCACGGTCTGTGAAAAGTGGTGGAGTCGATATTCTTGACTTCGCCACGCAATGCGCAAGAAGGGGAAGTTCTTTCTTGAATTACAAAATCAATGATGCGAGAGGGTTTGCGCGGGAAGTGACTTGATTATCTCCGATTACACGAAAGGCGACCATACCTGGCAGGGGACCTGGCTTGAGGCGGAATCCTTTGGTTGGTGCTCAGGGCTTGACACCACCGCACCGTCGACGTCAGTCAGAAGTGGATGCTCCTGTCGAATGGGCTGGGGATAAGCCGGAAAGGTTCGTGTCATTTTTCAGCTGTGCGTGGGTGAGAGGAAGACTCGGGAGATTTGCTTTTGAATGGAAAGAAGGACTGCCTGAAGGCCGCGCTGATTGATAGAACATAGTGCTACAACTCTGCTCCCGCTAATTCTGGAAATCCAACGAAGCTAGGGATTGTGAATCAAATGATCGACTTGATACTTGTGGAGTACCTGCACAATACTTCTGAGGACACCTGTTCATGCGTCTAACCTGGGCGCTGTAGGTGTGCGGTCCTTGGATATGGGTAAACTCCGACTCGGATTGGCCGAAAAAACGGTCGCCTGGGACGCTCAATCGAGCTGAAGGATGGTGTCCAATTCACTTCTCGTATGGTCGGGCGGTGTCTCACAAAATACCTATAGATTGGTTGATAGTGAGCATCATAAGAACCAAAGCCCAAACGTTCACATGTCAGGGGTGACGTGACTGCCTCGTGCCGGTTAATGCCCGCAAAGATGCTCTTAATTTCCGCTGAAGTCGACGCTGCATAGACTCATAATCCGGCGGAAGGATTGATACAAGTTGAATGCAATTATCGCTAACTCTAAAAGCTCTGGATGTGGGTAGACAGGCCTGAAAGAAAGTGGTGCATGATGCGAAAACCTGGTGCCTACTGAATTTCGTCATCTTGAGGCCTACAAGAAGCCCTGAGGGTGATGCTACAGCCTTTGCGTCGCAGCCAATTGAATAGTTCTTTGGAAGACTGGTTTGACATTCGCTAAATATGCGCATTATCTGTGCTGCCACTCACACTCCACGGCCTCTGTCTGTTCATGACAGCGCATCTGCCTGAGGGCTCTCCCCCGAGCTCCTGGATAATATTTGAACCCGTTATCGTACCTATGTTTGCACGACGTCATGAGGTAGGATCTGATACGAGAACTTCCCTTCTCCTCGCTGCTGCGTCGTTCACACAGGTGGAGCTGTCGGCATCACGTTAAGATATAGATAGACTGAAACGAAATCAGCCCTACCACACGCCATATTTGCTTCATCGCCTTCACCCCCTGTCTCCTCCAGGCATGCCAGATTTTCTAGGCATCCGTATTTCGATACGCTGTCAGGGGAGTAGAGCCAAAATGGCTACAATTGTGATTCAATTAAATCGTAGAAAGCTTCCGGAAGACGTCGAATCTATTTTTGTTGAGGGCTTTGATTTCGTTATTGAATTGTGAGGGAACTGATTGCAAACAGGGACGCCTAATGGCTCCGAAGCTGCACGATGAGGTCTGGGGTTCTATATCAGGTCGCTTCTTCAACGCGTTCTCGCCAAGTCAAAATGCCAATCACAAATGCCTTTGATGGGTTTGCAGTCATTTTCTCCCCGTTCAGCATACGTTTTAAACTACAGAGAGATAATACAGGACACTAGGAAATATTGACTTCACTTCCATTGCGAGAGGTGTACGTTGAAGCTGGGCGGTTAAAGCTATTCACGCTCCCACCACTGCACCGGGGAGCGCGGCTTCTGTGCGTTTGACAGTTCAGATGACCAGGTGAATGATCTACTAAGTGACGTCTTTTCATTCAATTCGCAACTCTGTGCTAAGGCCATGAAGATGAGAAGCCTTGCCGGTTCAAGGTGAATACTCTCATGACAAGCCGCAATCCCTCGTTCAGCATCAAACGGAAGAACGTCTTTGAGTGGCCTAACCTCGATAATATTCTAAGACGTGTAAATTGGCTGCTGGTGCTGCGTCGATATCATCAAGCAACAGGGCCACCTTAAGGGCATTAGCTCAGAGAGACAAAGCCAAGAGAGCTGACGCCGAAGTTGAAGAGGACTAAGCACTGGAAGTGGTGATTGCGCACATACGCGCGGATATGGGCCACTATCGCCTGCCCCTCGATATGCCGGCTCCTGGTTAGGAAATCCTTCAATACGAAGCTCAGGAGCTGCGCTGTCACTGCCCTAGATTTGACGACGCTGGTCTTAAGTTGGGCCCGTCGAATGACCTAATTCAGACTATCCCTCAACGGGCTTTGCTTCTCAAGTTGGTGTCGACGAATTCGCCGACTCCACCACCTTTCACAAACGGTGGAGTAGAAGTCAACGCAAGCCATGCTGCTTGCGAGTGAATTCCGTCCTTCCTTGATGGCTTTCACAAAACGATTATTAGAACCGTCTGCCTAATGTGTATAAAAGCCCTGAGGAATATCCCTGAAACCTCAGAGAAACACCAGCTCTAACAACCCACATCTCCTCAATATGCAATTCACACTCTTGACCGCTTTGGCTCTCGCCGCTGCTACCATTGCTATCCCCACTAGTGGAGGAGGATCTACTCCCACCCCTGCCCCCTCTTGCGAGACTGGCCCCATCCAGTGCTGCAACAGCGTCACCAAACCCGATGACCCCTCCACAAGCAAGCTCTTGGGCTTGCTGGGTATTGTTGTCCAGGACCTCAACGTCCTCGTCGGCGTTACTTGTACCCCGATCACCGTGATTGGCCTCCCCGGCAATTCTTGGTGAGTTTCCGCCCCTTTTCGTCATCACCTCATGCTAACCTCCTTTCTCTTAGCTCTGGACAGACGGTCTGTTGCAGCAACAATAACTTCAGTTCGCATTCTTCTTTATCTATTCGTTGATCCGTCGTGCTAACTGTGCTTGTAGGCGGTGTCGTTGCTATCGGCTGCACCCCCATCAACATCAACGTCTAATTTAACTATAATCAAGGACTCGTAACACGCAGATCGTTTTAGCGGACTCTTTGTACTATGATTCGTTGTATGTTCGGGCCACATATGCACTATACGAAGATATGATGTTCCTTTGAGATATTTCTTTCCCCTCGAGTACGATAATGGTCGGTGGTGAGCTTTGCGACGATCTCCAAACGAGGAGCGCCGATCCCAATGTCCCTTTTGGTAACACGTAACCCTTTTCTGTCGTTCGGCGCCCGTAACGCGCCAAGTAGTTGCCTCTGTTTACCGATGCCTTCCGCCCCCTACGGCTGCCTGTCGGCCGCCTGTGAGCAATGTCAGGGCACCGTGTCTTCTTTCAGATATAGATTCAACAATACTTAGTTCAAACTTACTCGCCTAAGTATCAACCTTCAATGGCTACGATAGTCTAAGGACCACATCAGTAATCCCACCGATCACTTTTCCCACCCGAGCGAGTGGTAAAAGTGCATAAAAGTGCGTAAAAGTGCACAAAAGTGTGGATGTGGGAAGTGCCAAAAGATAGGTACCCTTTTTGGGAAAGTGATTTGGTGGATTGACGCCGAAAGTCGTGAGAGACCGAACATCAGGCAATAGACGATGCAACCTTTGAGGTTTTGAGACAGGTTTGTGCTTGAGACATCAATTCAAGAAGTACAGTGAGCCGGGCAAGCGCTGGCAAGCCTGTAGAAGCGCTATTGAGCTAATTTGAGAGCCCGGAAATCGGGTAGGACTCCCCTTGTTCATTCGCCTTAACAAGGGTAGTAGATCAAATTATACCTCTAAATTACATCCCTCAACTCGAACAAGCTACGCTCATACCCTTGTGAGATGTCTCAGAGTGCTTAGAGGTTCAGGGGACTATTTAAAAAAAGAACTGCAGAGACTGTCCTCCGACTTGCTTTATCACTTTCGCACTTTTTACTTGCCGACCTGCCGAAAGTGAAAAAGTGCTAAAAGCACGGAACTAATGTGGTAATCTACTGATGCAGTAGCGTTTGCTGCCGTAACTCAATTAGCGTGCTGCACACTCTGCAACAGCCATGGATGCTCCAAGAGGTCAGAAGCCGAGGACCTGAGCTCTGGATCAACCTCCAAAGCCTTACGCAAGAAATCCTGCGCGGCGGAGGAGATTGTGTCCGGGATTTCTGGTTTTGAAGATGCCGCAAGCTGTAATGCATGGCAATCAGCGCCCCAGCAACGTGAAACGAAATAATCTCGACTCACCTTCAACATTACCTCGATCATACTTGAATCTCCCCAAGTGCGCCTACCTGTGAGCATTTTCACAACAAGGCAGCCGATGCTCCACACGTCTCCCTTCTTCGTGCGCTCCTTCACTTTGCCGGCAATTAACTCTGGTGGTATCCCATGGATAGTGCCTGAGATAGCTACGAAAGATGCATTTTGAGTAGAAGATTGGATGAGTCGAAGTTGAGTTATATTAATGGCTGACTCACTTGAACCTGAGCTCTGGCTCGCTGCAGGGAGGAGGCCGACATCCGAGATCTTGGCGACTCTTTTATCGTCGAGGAGGATATTAGAAGCCTTGATATCACCATGGACAATCTCGCGTGTATGCAAGTATCTGAGACCTTCTAATGCTTGACCCGTGATGCTTTGAGCCAGAGCCTCACCAAGGGTGACATTCTTCTGTAAAAGGGAGGCCACAGATCCACCGGGAAGGTACTCCATGAATATATTGAGGACTCCCGACTCGTCGTCCAGCGGAGATGCTGTTATTAACACATGAGGCAAATGGTCGATATTGATGATTCTGCTCACGTACGGAGATATTTCACCACATTTGGGTGCTGTATCTGAAGCCTCAAGCGCTCAACTTCCTTTTCGAAAGCTCGAAGCCTGCACATTTCCTGGTCGTAATCGTTTCCCTTCCGACATTCAATCTGCTTGACGGCCATGATCAATTCGCGATATGGATCCATAGCGATGTAGACTTTGCCCAAGTAGCCAGCGCCAATTAGCTCCCCTTGAACCCACATATTCTCTATAGCAGGGGTTAAGGAACACATAGAGCGCTGGGATTTCGAAAGCTCACCTGGAGGTGGAGTTGCCATGCTAAGTATGAGGTTGGCCCTGTTGACGGTTTCCGAAGAAGCAGGGTGGTGTCGAGTAGTAAGTGCCGTAACATCTTATAGGTGCTCTCGACACCACTAGGCACAGCCTTTTTATATCTTCACCTTTCTTGTTACCCGCGCTTCTTAATCTTTTGATCATTGGTGTATATCGGAGTCAATGTGGGATAACAGTCACAGCTAGCGTTCGGTGATAGGCGCTGAATATCCATCATAGCATTCCCGTTGGATAGACCGCGTGTCGTTCTTCGTTGTCTTTTCAATCCCAATAGTCAGATCTTTAACCTTCAGCGTTGAGGCCGAGGTCCACTCGTCACTGTATACTTCAGCTTGTTGATTGATTGCCGATTGATCAGAACTGTATCGCTGATTCACGCGAGTCTCACTTGGACCACCACCTCGTATGTCGCAGTGCCTTACCTTTGAGTCGCCGTGCCTCACTTACGCGGACGTGAGTAGTTGACTATCGGGGCGATCTAGGGCTTGGAATACTAAAGTTTGCGCCTCATATGATCGAGATCAGAGCGTGGTGTATGTATGTTGCTCGAGAGACCAAGCTAGCTCGTGATCCTAGTATTAAACATTTATTTATCCTATCCAAGCGTCTTCCTGACGATCAAAGGGCAGTTTTGCTACTTAGTACTATTGCCATATGCTCAGATCTATCGTTTCAGCCGTGCCCGTCCTTGTGGCTGTGTGATTGCGGGCCTGTGAACGCCTCTCGCGTCTACTAAACTCTTACCTTGACCACATCATACACTCGGTCTTCATGAATGCCCTCGAACCTCAGCGTTCTCTCCTACTCTAACTCGAATATACGCCGACAATCAAGACACACCTCTGGCTGGCCTTGCTCTTTGCTGGCAACCCCTCCGTCTGGCTCGTTCGCGTTCCCTAGTTGTGAATGGGCAATATTGCATCTCTAGATGTCCGGGGCACTAGATCTGCTTCTGGGAGCCACGATGTAGATACCGAGTCATCGGCGGGTGGTCAGAAAGGAGTTCCAACGGATCCTTTAGGTATGGCTTTCACTGTCCGTGGGTAGACTGATTCTGAACCATCTATCCAGGCACGACAGGTCAAGCCCACGGCCCTGGGCTAACGATCTCTGGTGGAACCTTCAACAACGTTACAGGCAACCAGATCAATCAAACATATTATGCGCAGCCAGTCGACTACGATGGTAAACCCAAAGAGAGTTCTCAGACTGGATAGGTCCACTGAGGCAGTTTTTTTGCAGAGACATTGAGAAAGGAGATGCTCGAATGGCTCTCCACAATCAACTTCAGGACCATCTTCCAAGAGAATATTGCGAGGCGGACATCAGGGATAGGGATGGGATTTATCAACAGCCAACAGTTTGAGCGCTGGTTGCTCAGGAAGTATGGCATTCTCTGGGGAACTGGAATTCGTACGTTTTGAACCTGGGTTGGAGATGTAAACTTATTCCTGTCTTTAGCTGGGGCTGGCAAGACCGTTTTGGCGTGCGTCTTGTGCTTACCGCTATTTTCGAATTGACATCTCACAAAGTTCACAGGTCCATCGTGATCGAGTACCTACAGAATACGTATGGTGCTGCCACGGCAGTCGGACCACCCGCTGGGAAAGCACTCATCTGCTTCGCGTATTGTCGCTACACCGAACCCATCACGGTTCGCGAAGTTCTTGCTGGCCTAGTAAGACAAGCCCTCGAACGCCACCCACATACGATCAGCATTGTCAGCAGCACCTTCAGTCAACACCGGCGTGAAAACACAAAGCCTAGCCAAGAAGAGCTCCTTGGAATCCTCATCGCCATCGCGAGAATTTTCGAGATCTCCTTTTTCGTCGTCGACGGTCTCGACGAAGCACTGGATGATATCAAATACGAATTGCTGAGCACCCTTTCTTCCCTCGATGTCCACCTCTTCATCACGTCCCGCCCTCTGCGACATCTGGAAGGCCTTGTTCCCGAAGCTGAGCACTTTGAGGTGCAGGCGGGCGAAGAAGACATCGACCGGCTGATCTCCCGCAAGATTGACTCGAGCCCAAGACTCAAGGGTCTTCTCAAGGCTGGGTCATTGAAGCAAGAGGTGATCTCGACGGTTCAGGAGAAGGCTGGGGGAATGTAAGTTGACAGATTATTTTCTATTCATGATGAAAGGTTGACATTGGCATCAGGTTCCTCCATGCTGCTCTTCAGATGGAAAGTCTCGGTCGCTGTCTCAGTCCCGCAGATGTTCGCCGAACGCTCGATCAGTTCCCCCTCTCTATTGAAGGGTTGTACGAACAAACATTGCAGAGAATCGCAGAGGCCCCTGAACCCGGGGCTGAGCTTGGCCTAAGACTACTCCAATGGGTTGTCTTTGCACGGCGCCCCTTGTCTGTCGCTGATCTGCAGCACGCACTGGCGACTTGCCCGACGACGCGAGAGTATGACCCTGATGCGATCATCCCAGAGGAGACACTCCTAGCCCTTGCTGAAGGTCTCGTGGTCATCGAAAACAAGACTGTCTTTAAGCGTTCCTTGGATGTATCCACCTCCGCAGTGTCGAAGTCCCTAGTTCCCCATGTTCGCCTGATCCGTGAGCGGGCTCTTCTTACCCCCCAAAATCTGTGCTCACTCCTTTGCCAGACTACACTGCCAAGGACGCTCTGGAGGCCCTTCTATTCCAGAAAAACCCATCAGCCCATAAAGTCCTGGCGTCAGTATGCCTGGCTCGCCTCAAATCGTGCCAGTTCCCTCAGTCTCAATTTTCAAACTTAGATGCCTTTGACCAGACGTTCAGGGAGAACCCCCTTCTGCGATATGCCTACCTCAACTGGTCGTATCACGCAACACAAGCTTCCCAGGCGGACGAGTCGGTTAACATTGCGGAGCAATTCATCTTGTCTTGCACATCATTCCCGATCGAACTGCACCGACACCTTGATCTCCTCTCCCCCGTCCATTTGGCCTGCTGGTATGGCTCGTGTGCAACAGTGTCGAGCCTTGCGGCAGGGAATAACGATTGCAATTCGACGACGCCGTATCAGGGCTTGACACCCTTGATGGCCGCAATCGGGGGACATGCAAAAGTTGTTCACCCCACCTACCCTGCAACCACTTTCAGCCTCATCAATCTCCCAACCATGAACCTGAACGCCAAAGATAAGAGTGGGATGACCGCATTGATGTGGGCAGCTAGGTTGGGGCAGGTCGAGGTGGTGGAGGAACTCCTCAAGAACCCCGATGTTGAGATCAACTGCGTAGACGACGAGGGGCTGAGCGCCTTCCTCCTCGCTGCCCACGACGGACACCTCCCAGTCGTCCAAAGCTTGCTGGTTCATGGAGACCGCGTGGATGTTACCCTCATTGACAAACAACAGAGAACGGCGCTTATGCTGGCAGCGCGGAAAGGGCACGTCGCTGTTGTCAAGACTTTACTTCCCCTACCCACCACGGACCTTAATGCCGTCGACCGCTCTACCGAGACAGCGCTTATGATGGCTTCGGAAGGAGGACGGACGGAAGCCGTGAAGGAGCTGCTTCGACATCCTGAAATTCAGGTCAAAACTGTCAAATGGGACGGTGACACGGCTTTGGCGCTGGCAGCATCGGGAGGCAGGTCCTGGGTTGTGAAAGAACTCCTTCAGGCTCCAGGCATCGAAGTGAACTCTGTCAACATGGAGGGCAAGACGCCACTGATGATGGCGGCGCAATGGGCTCAGCTTGAGGTCGTGAAGGTGCTACTGCAGGTACCAGGCATCAATATCGACCAGAGGAGTAAGAAGGGATACACGGCGTTGGAGTTGGCAAAGGCTAGACACGCCAATTGGGCCTCTGCGGAGGCTGGTTACGAAGGAATCATCGAAGCATTGCTGGGACTTATAAACTCTGCATCTTCCCAATAGACTTTCTGCTGGATCCAAATTTGGTGTCGGCACATAGGGGCGTGGGAGTGACGCGCTTGCGCCGCCCAGCAGACGGTGTACGAATCTTGCACGCTTGGTCGATTTGTCTTTGACCGCGACTTCGCCACGGCGAGGGTAGGTACTATAATAAGGCGTCAGGATCCAGAAACAAAGTTTGGAACACCTGTGGGCTAACCCTGTTTGGTCATGGGCGCTTAATCAGAACCTGGCAGGAAGCTTCCCAGGCACAGCACCATGGCCAAAGGTGGATGGTTGTCTGGCATCCTTGTTCTTGGCAACCATGAAGATTTGGTGGCACTGTGGTCCAGTGCAAGTGGGTGTCTTTCTGCATGGATGCTCTCCCGATGCCACCATCGGACTCGGACTCGCCACCCGTGGAGAGAACTCGCTCAGCTTCCAACGCTTCCACTTTGATCATCCATGGGAGTATTTCCGAGGCTGGAAGAGACATCGTCCACGTCGAGAGCGGGGCCCAGGCATCCTTCAACTCCTACTACTTAAGCCACGGACCGACTGCTACAAGGGACCCCGACTGTGAGTTGGTGCGCGTGCACCGTTGTTCTTGTAAACTAACCTCGATTCTCAGACTTAACGCCGAAGGAATTGCTTGATTGGTTGACTATGGCGAACTTCAGGAGCATGTTGCAGGACAACTTGGCCAAGCGTACGCCTGGCACCGGGAAGGCATTCGTGGCGAGTCGCATCTTTCGCTCATGGCTTCAAAAGAGGTTCAAAACATTATGGGCGTATGGAATGCGTGAGCCTGGCGTTCGTTCCTCTTTTACAAGGAAGGGCGCTCATCAGACTACCTAGCTGGAGCTGGCAAGACGATACTATCGTACGCTCTTCGGATCTCTCCTACTTCTAGCCACGCTGACATTAGATGTACAGGTCCATTGCAATCGAATACCTGCAAGAGCAATACCTTCAGGAGGTGCTTTTTGGCGACAGCTTCAACGATGTTTCCAGCAGTGACATCTTGGTCTGTTTTGCGTATTTTCGCTATACGGAGCCAATGTCTGCTCGTGACATACTGGCAGCATTGGTCCGGCAGGCTACCGAACGGCATGCCCAACTACGCCCAATCCTTCAACGACTGTACCTGCGACATTACCTGGAGCTTACCAAACCAAGTTACGACGAGCTTGCGGCAGCTCTCGGAGAAATGGTGAAGCTCTTCAAATTGGCGTTCTGCGTTTTGGATGGCTTCGACGAGGCCCTTGACAACGTCAAAAGTCAACTCATGGCCATCCTTTCTTCAACAAAGATTCAACTTCTTGTAACATCGAGGCCGTCTAAATACCTGGAAGCGCAGGTTCCAGCCACCCATCGATACGAGGTCTACGCACAAGATCAGGACATTGACTATTTGATCCGTCTCAAGATTGACGAGAGCCCTCTTTTCAGGGCTCTTCTGGAGAGTAACTCATGTCTCCAGGACGAGATCGTCCACACAATTCAAAGAAAGGCAGCCGGCATGTAAGATCATTCATCCCTTCGATGACTTTTTCACTCGTCTGACAGCTTTCTCAGGTTCCTCCATGCGTCTCTTCAGCTAGCCAGGCTCCAGCGCTGTGAGACAATCAGCGATCTCCGTGACGAATTGGCCAGAGTTCCTCCTGATATCGATGGACTATATACTGACACCTGGAACCGTATAACGCAAGCCCCTGCGCCCGATGCAAACCGTGGCACGGTGATTCTGCTATGGGCGGCCTTTGCTGCTCGACCTCTGTGTGTGGAAGACTTGCAATGTGCCATGATGATGGACGAAGAACGTTCTGGCGACAGCGGCCGTAAATTACCAGACAACTCCCTCATCTCCCTTTGCCACGGCCTTATCACCATCGAGAAAGAGAGTCGCACCGTTCACCTCGTCCGTAGGTACCACAGTGCTCCTTTTCGGTCATCATCTGACCAACAACCAGATTCAACCGCTCGAGACGCACTCAAGCCCCTCCTTATTAATGCCGTTCTTGACCCCCACTCGTACCTGGCAAGTCTGTGTATCACTCGCCTGAAGTCGTGTGAATTCCTTGAAGCCGACATCCGGGACGAAGTTGAACTAACAACAGTCTTCAAGCGACACAGACTTTTGGAATACGCATACGATTGGTGGTCGCACCACGTTCGTCGGAGCCGTTCCCCAAGGATTGAACGAATCACTCTGGATTTCCTCATCTCTTGCTCCGCCTTCCCTGTTAGAATATCTAGACACCGTGATTTCTTCATCGACTTCTCTCCCGTTCATCTCGCCGCATGGTACAACCTCCCGCAGCACGTTTCAACCGTGACGGGGATGGGCTACAGAGTGGGCAGGCAGTCCTCCACCTCTAGGTGGACCGCATTAATGGCAGCGTCTTACCAGGGGCACACCTCTGTCACTCGTCAGCTCATTTCTTTTCGCCAGGACCGTTCAACGACACCATGGAGAAAAGTCAAAAACAGCCTTAAGAGGGCTTTCAGGAGCTTCGACTCTGGAATCAACGCAGTCAACGCTCGGGGCCACACTGCTTTGATGCTGGCAGCCATGATGGGACATGCAAACATCGCTCAGATGCTTCTCGATGCTGGGGCCAAGGTCAACGCTATAGACAACCAAGGGTACTCCGCGTTGATGGCAGCCTCTATGCGAGGGCACCTCGAAGTTGTACAGGTTCTGCTCCGTGCGCCGGGTCTGCAGGTTAATCTCTGCTGCGAAAAGGGAACAACTGCGCTGCTCCTTGCCCTGGACAATGAACATGTCGATGTCTTCAAAGCGTTGCTCCAGCACCCAGAAATTAACCTGAATGGACGGGATGGTCAGGATAGGACTCCCTTAATTCAAGCATCTATACGGGGCCGATGTGCGATGGTGAAAGCTCTGCTGCAGGCCCCAAGGACACAGGTCAACCTCATCGATACAGCGGGTACAAACGCTCTGATGTGGGCATCGAGGAACGGCCACCATGAAGTTGTGGAAGCCCTTCTCCAGGCTCCTGGCATCAAGGTCAACTGCAGGGACAATGAAGGGAAGACAGCGTTAATACGCGCATCAATTACAGGATCAGCTTTGGTGGTTAAAGCCCTCCTCCAGGTTCCAGACATTGAGGTGAACGCTGTGGATTACAAGGGTTGGACAGCGTTGGGATGGGCAAGAATGGTGGCGCAGGGCGAGATCGATTGGTTGACGGCGGTGGACAGAGAAGCATGTCGAAAGGTTGTCGACCTGCTACTACAGTTCAAGGAAGGACACAAAGGGATAGCCCAGGAATAAAATACAGTCCACTCATTCTACACCTCCTCAACGTGACATCCATGTACAGGTACTGTAAGCCTTCCTATTTGACACAATATTTTTTCGTACCCTGCGTGTGAATGATGCGCTCGTACCCCCACACCGACGTTTCGGTTTTTCGGGTCTGCTGGTTCCTCCCTGACCACGACCTCGCGATGACGAACTGAACTTCAGACGAAATCTAGTTACTCAGCATCTGTTGCGGTATTGTCCAGCTATCTTTGCACCCGCTGTGCTCTGGCCTCTCTCAAAGACCTACCTAGTTAAGGTCATGAGCGCATGATCTGAGAATTGAGCCTCTGCGGAGGCCGGTTACGAAGCAGTTATCGGAGTGTTTCTGGGATTCATAAACTCTCCGTCTTCCCAATAGAATTTTTACTGAATACAATTGGAATTTGGTTGCAATCTGTGAGTGGCTGTCCCACAGGGGAGTGGGAGTGATGCGCTGCAAGTGCCGCTCAGCCGCACCTCAGGCACCGTCTATAGACGGTTTCCACGGTGCCTTAGGCCACTTATCTCGCAAGGGATTAGTGACCTAAGCAAACTAACCGTATATCCTAATTTGGCCGCGCCCGGTTTGCTAACCGTACACTGGGAGCGGTTCGAACCGTCGTTGCTCAACCGACGACGGTCACCCCGAGACCGTTCACGGTTGGACTGACAATGCGGGCCGCAGCGCCGGGCCATGCGCCACTCTTCCCTCGACCGATGCGAGGGTTTGGGTGCGGCAAATGTAGGCCCATAAACCAAGGTGGAGGCTGAAGCTACCTAAAGTGTTCGCAGGGCCAGTATGTGGAGCATCGAGCTAATTACCAGCCCCACGGCTGTGCTATGCTGCCTACACTTTGAACCCTCTGTTTGAGCCATGCTAGCTGCTTGCTATTTGCAAATCCAAAAATCACAATGTATTCTATTGTTGTATGTATCTGGCGTACCTAAGGGGACATTTGTGCTAGTCGATGGACAATATCTGAAGCTTCCCGCCTTCTTTTCAGACTGCACGTTGGACTTGCGAGTACCCGAGTTGATTCATCAGCTGCTGCCCATGATGGAGGGTCCTGGATTTGATATCGGGATTGTAGACATATGAGAGGTATGATAAGTGCTAGGAAAAGTGAGCAGCTCTTCCTTTTCAGCCGAGCGAGGAAATCTTAAGTGCGACTCCGCCATCACGGTGAACACTGTCGTAGACTCACGAGCCGCACACTTTCATACAGAGTCACAACAGCTATCCTCACATTAGTTTGCTCACAGAACCAATGAACAGCTGCAAAAAGTGAGACTTGTTTCTTATAAGAAAGAGGTAGGCACTTTTCACAAAACACTTTGACCAGTACGCAGTACGCAATATACAGGCTTTAAGCCATGTCAATGATGATGGGCATTGATCTGAACCTCGGCGAAAAGTTGAAATTTGTGCATTCCAGTCACGAAAGAACTAGATATAAGGGATACTATGGGCGCTAAAAGTATATTCAATGTTGCTTTAAGCGCTTTTCCTTCGGCGTTGCACCGGATGAGCTCAGATTTCGACTAGCAAAGCCACCACCAATGCGCGCTGTCATGTTTTGAAAGTAGAGATGCCTATGTGTTCAGATAGCATCCAATGACCGCCATACACACCCAGGACATCTTTCAAAACATTCATACATCTAAAGTTTTTGGTTCCTTCGCAGGCGCTTTATTGTACTACAAAACAAGGCAATTCATTCGGGTTATGCCCAGTTGAACGCGATTGGGATCATTGGTTTCGTCTGACTTCGTCTGACCTGGGAGATCATTAGTATCCGTCGAGATAAAGACAGATATCTGTACCTACGCAAAATCAGACCTCAAACATAGAGTTTCTTGCCTCAAAACTCAAGCGACGAATTTCTACAACTTTTCGAAATGTTTTTTGAGCAATAGGGGCTCATTGATCCCATCATTTTGTCGTTCAAACATGCGTCTCCTGCCCCCACTCTACTTATCTACTCCACAGTATCGAGATACTTTAGAAGGTTTGATATCAATGTTGAATTTGAGTGTTAACAGGGGACATTTAGCCGTAGGAACTTAGGAGCTATTGCCATCCGAATTCAAGTGACGAACCCCCGAGTGCCGACGTGTGTATTAGTACTATTGGCTATCCGTCTATCTATTCATCCATCTATCCATCTATAAGCCGTGCTAATAATAGCCATCTGCCCCCACATCTATTCTCAGAGAACGGATGCAACGAGCGCCATTCCACGCGCCAATCCACGCTCGTCATACACTGCCAGGAAGGAACTATCTCGAGGCCCTCAAGATGTGCGCGAAGATTTTATTCACGATGTAACGTGTTCACAAACCATCTACAATAAGCCAATATATAAGATATTCATGACCCGAAGATAACAAAAAGATTTAATGTAAGGTAGAGGACATTGACGCCCCGCCAACGTCACGTGGCGTGACCGACGCCGTGACGACCGCTCCTTTTTTGGCCGACAAGCTATCGGAATGTTGAGATTGAAGCGATAACCTTGCTTCCTTCAGGTCTGAGCCCATAGAACTTTTGTATTAAATATTGAGAGCTACTGTGTAAAAAATTGAAGCTAATAAAGAACGTTGAGGGTGCCATTTTTGACCATCCTTGTTTGTCACAACTTGGAGCCCCTATTAAGATGTAGATTAAGTCGAAAGAGCAGCTAGAGAAGAATTAGAAGATATCTAATGGTAAATACTAGTGGGAAACAGTTGTACTCCTATACTCTTCCTCAATTTCTTTGATGATGGTATATGGGAGAGCACGATGACCGCGATATCGCTTGGCAGCCCAGACAGCCTCAGCTCCAGTGGGCCCATGTCGATATGCGTCAGCGAAACACTCAGCCCGGTTTGCAAATCTATAAATCAAGGTCAATAGTGGCTCAGAATAGATAGCCATAAGACCTCACCGCCTCATGCAAACCAAAGGAACTGCAGCCAAGGACTCGAGTGCATTCCTCTCGAGATCTTCTTCTCGGGTTGATGCGGGGTTAAGCCTGTACAGCCGCTTTGCATATCCCCAGACTTGCTCAATGAAATTGAGCTCGCAATGAAATTTGGGAAGAAATAAGACCTTGAAAGCTGAGCCCCGGGACTCGCACTCGAGCTCAAGTGCGGATTTGACATTTACAAAATCCGGCTGATTGAAAAGAAGCCTCCGGCAACAACAGGCGGCTGTTGGTGATTGATCAACACACTTGAACCCAGGGCACTCGTAGCGAAGCTTATAAGCATCTGTGAAGCCCCGTTCATAGAGAATTCTTGCCATCCCTTTGAACATCCCCTGATTTGGCCCGGAATCAAAATAGAAAGACTGTGGTTCACCATTGGGGAGTTCTCCGGGACCCATCTGCATGGTGATCTTCTCGAGGACTTGAACCCCGTTTGGTCCCATGATGTAGCATGGCTTTCCGTGCGCGTCGCGCTTGGTGATTTCGACGCAAAATCTTGCGCTGGGATTCTTGGGCATGTAGCGAGCCGAAAGAGATCCATCAGGGCGCTTGCGATGAATTGTGGCGTTGTTGTAAACAAAGACATGGTCGAAGTCGGGATATGCTTCGCTTACAATATCCATTGCATCGCGGAGTTGTTCAAGACACTCTTCGTTGTTGAAATAGCCTTCGCGATTTTTTCCAGGCTTGAGGATGATGCGAGCCGTTTTCGTCCCATCGAGAGAGGACAGGAAGCCAAAATCGGCAGAGATGAAATCGGCGATCATCAAAGAAGCGCCTTCCCCTTTAGCATAGGGTTTAGCAGAGTCCTTGCTGTGCACCCAGAAGACCTTGCGTCGGTCATTGGCATAGTATATGGTTTCGTCGTGGTACCAGATGATAACACGGCGCCCGGGAAGTGCTGGCCCAAATTCCTGATCATTTTCCTTTGACCACCGTATGGTACGCTCCTGATACTCAGCCAGTTTTGGCAAATAGACTTCCTTCCGATATTTTACGACGTCATCTCGCTCGTGGCCATCAACATATTGTCCTTTCTTGGTGGACGTCCAGCGGTATCCGAGTAGGTGAAGGTAGCGACGAGCTGTACGCTCACTGATGTCGCGAGTGATGCCATGTTTTTCCTTCACCTCTGTGCTTCGAAGGTGTCCCATGAGCTCTGCCGCGGATATGTCTTTCCCAAGACTCTGAAGCCATGTATTTAGGTCCGAGACCAGGTCTTCATCCACCAGCATAGTCTCGTTCCAATCCCCATATGGATTGATGGGAAGAACTGACTGATCCTCGATAAACGCTCGGCAAAGCTTTGCAAGTTGACGCACGCAGTATCGCCCCTGGCCAAGGGAAACAGCTGACTGGAGAGCTGATGCTCCCCATGCACCATATGTCCGAGATCGTTGGTGTGTGTAAAACATGAGCATTGTCCGCATGCCTTCTAGCCGAGGTCGCAAAAAGGGATCATAGTCGTCATGTTTGTAGCCACGGCTCTGGTGAGGAATTCCTTTAAGTTTTGTTACAATGACTTCTCGTGCTTTTTCGGCAGCCAGAAGTGGCGGGGCCATTCTCAGAATTCCATCGCGGGTCTCTGTGGGACGCTTGTCACCCGTGCGGCAAGGGACTTCTTCAACATCAAGGTCTGATGGGACTTCGTGAATGTCGGAAGGCTCGATAGCATCATTGGTGGGGTCTTCCTCTTCTTCAAGGGAAAGCATGGATGCGAGATAGGCTGGGTTAGGTGGTAGGGGAGTTTGGGGGGGTGAAGGGGCTAGTGCGCTGACAGGAAAGCGATCGAAGAAGACGACATCATGTGGGGCCACTTCCGGCGCGTCATTTAGAGTAAATGAACCCTCCTGAGTCGTGTCCGGCGCGATTGACGCGTTTGTTAGGTCCTGAAAAGTATCTCCAGCGTGTCTTGAAAGTCTTTGAGTAGAACCCTGCGACTCCCAAGTCAGTATACACAACATTACAGGAAACATCGGCTTACAGGAGTAGGTTCCATATTCTCATCATTATGTGCAGTCTTCTGCCTCTTTTTCGGGCTTAAGCACTCCTGAACTGATTTGCCTAGCCCTTTGAGGTTCTTTAAACGCGATTTGAGCCATGTACTATGCTTTCCCATGTGCTGAATTGGGACCACGTCAGGCCGAGTGAAGAAAGACGACTGCTGGCAGTTTTTCCCCGCAGATGCTCAAATTTGGGTACCAAACGGGGCTCATTTGACACAGATAAAAGTACCTATCAGCTACGATTGACAATCTCTATGGATCTATGGAGCCCGATCTAGCATACAAGATCCGTAGGAAACGCAGGAAAGGCTTTTCTTCTCTCATCCTGGATAATTGTCCTAATTTGGGCATGTCACACTAGTCACGTGACGTTGGCGGGGCGTCAATGTCCTCTACCTTATTGATAGAATCTTCACCATGGGAAGATGTCCCCATCTTGATGAGGTGAAAATATGGTGAAGATTCGTGTCCGCCAACGTACAGTGACAAGAATATTCACCATATCTTCACCGCATCAAGATGGGCACATCTTCCCATGGTGACGATTCTATCAATATCTTAAGTCTTTTTGTTATCTTCGGGTCGTGAATAAGTTGTATATTGACCTGTTGTACATGTTTTATGAATAGGTTACATCGTAATTAAGATCTTCACGTGCATCTTCAGGGCCTCAAGATTGATCCTTCCTGGCAGTGATAAGGGCTAACACAATGCGTTATCGGCTTGACGACCACTGGTTCCTTGTACTACCAGATGCTTAAAGTCGTTAGACATGCGAACGTACGTGAATGGCGCTACGCGGCCTGTTGTATATGATTTAAAACATATGGAAAACATACGGAAAACATTCTGACGCCATTGGAATAACATTCCGAATAACATTCCAAGTTAGGCGTTGTTTCTCCGGAAGAAGCAAAGCGTGCCATCGAGAATACCGGAATACGTAGGCAGCTGGCGGAGAAGCAACGTAATGGCTGAAAACCAAAGGGGTGTTTTCCTGCCCGTCCGTCGTGCGGAACGAAAGGGAAGGAAACGGTCTGTGGTTGAACCGTAACCGGTTAAGCGGCTTTCGCACAGATTTGGGTGGGGAGCGACAGTCTCAAATTGGCTGGTTAGGCCACTTACTTCCTGCCAGATAAGTGGCCTAAGGGCACTATAAGGCCCGAAACCGCCATGCCTGAGCTGCTCAGCCGACGGTTGACCGATCTTGCACACTTCGTGACTTTTGCTTTGACAACGACATCCAGATTACCCATATTATCCACGACCTCGTCATTGTAAATGCCGCGGCTAAGGCCTAGCTCTACTCGACTTCTGGCACGACTCTGCCTGGCAACATAGGCTTTGGGGCGCCTTTGAACACTGTCTTTATCGGAGCACACCCAGTTTGGTCACGGGCGCTTCATGACAGGAGGCTTCCCAGGCACAGCACCATGGCCAAAGAGATGGTTGTCCCCTGCCCATCGTTCTTGGTACCTTGATAGGTTCTAGTTGTTGGCTTCGTGGTTCAGTGCAAGCGGGTGTCTTCCTGCATGGATGCCCTCCCAATTCCACCATCGGACTTGCACCCACCAGTCCTCGAGATAACTCGGTTGATTTCGAACGCACCAACTTTGGTTATCCATGGGAATATCACCGAGGCAGGAAGAGACATAATCAATGTCGAGAGTGGTGCACAGGCGTCCTTCAGCTCCTACTACCTAAGCCATGGACCAGCAGCCTCGAAGGACCCTGACTGTGAGTTGGTGCGCATGTGCTGTTGTTTTCGTGAACTAACCTCAATTCTCAGATTTAACGCTAAAGGAATTGCTCGACTGGTTGACCCTGACTAATTTCAGGAGCATGTTGCAGGACAATTTGGCCAAGCGCACACCTGGCACTGGGAGGGCATTCGTGACGAGTCACAGGTTTCGTTCATGGCTTCGAAAGAGGTTCGGAATACTATGGGCTCATGGAATGCGTGAGGCTGGTGCACGTTTCTCTTTTCAAGAAAACGCGCTCATCAGACTACCTAGCTGGAGCTGGCAAGACGATACTATCGTACGCTCTTCGGAACTATCCTGTCTCTGGTTGTGCTTACATCTGACATTGGCAGATCGATTGCAATCAAATTTCTGCAAGAGCAATACCTCCAGGAGCTTTTTGTCGATAGCTTTAACGACGTCTCAAGCACTGACATCTTGGTCTGCTTTGCGTACTTTCGCTATACGGAACCGATGTCTGCCTGGGACGTCCTGGCTACAATAATCCGGCAGGCTTCCGAACGGCATGCTCAACTACGCCCAATCCTCCAACGACTTTATACACGACATTACCTGGAGCTGACTAAACCAAGCTTTGACGAACTTGCCAAAGCTCTTGCAGAAATAGTGAAGCTCTTCAAGTTGGCATTTTGCATCCTGGATGGCTTCGATGAGGCCCTCGACAACGTAAAAATTCAGCTCATGGCAGTCCTTTCTTCAATCAACATCCAGCTTCTCGTAACGTCAAGGCCATCGAAATTCCTCGAATCGCAGGTTCCCGTCACACATCGATACGAAGTCTACGCACAATTTCAGGATATTGATTGCTTGATTCGCCGCAAGATTAGCGAGAACCATCTGTTTAGAAACCTTCTGGAGAGCAACTCATCTCTCCGGGACGAGATCATCCACACAATACAAAGAAAGGCAGCTGGCATGTGAGTTCATTCAACCCTCGATGACTCTTTCACTCGAATGATGGCTTCCTCAGGTTCCTTCATGCGTCTCTTCAATTAGCCAGGCTTCAGCGCTGCGAGACCACCAGCGATCTGCGCGATGAAATAGCCAGGGCTCCTCCTGATATTAATGGAGTATATAGTGACACCTGGAATCGTATCACACAAGCCCCTGCGCCTGACGCAAAGCGTGGCACGGCCATTCTGCTATGGGCGGCCTTTGCTGTTCGACCTATTTGTGTGGAAGATCTGCAATGTGCCCTCATGCTGGACGAAGAGCGTTCTGGCGACAGTGAGTGTACAATACCAGACAACTCCCTCATTTCCCTTTGCCACGGCCTTATCACCATCGAGGGGGAGAGTCGCACTGTTCGTCTCGTCCGTAGGTCCCACACCTTGGTTTTCGATTACGATCTAACCAATCATCAGATTCAACTGCCCGAGACGCGCTGCAGCCTCTCCTCGTCAATGCCGTCCTTGACCCCCACTCGTACCTAGCGAACCTTTGTATCACTCGTCTGAAGTCGTGTGGATTTCTCGAAGCCAACATCCGGGACGACGTTGATCTTGCCACAGTCTTCAAGCAGCACAGGCTTCTGGAATACGCATACGACTGGTGGTCGCATCATGTCCGCCAGAGCCATTCCCCAAAGACTGCAGGAGTCGCTCTCGATTTCCTCGTCGCTTGCTCGACCTTCCCGGTCAGAATCGCCAGAAATCGTAATTTCTGCAATGACTTCTCCCCCATTCATCTCGCCGCATGGTACAACCTTCCAGAGCATGTTTCTACCGTGACAAGAATGGGCTATAAAGCGGACAGGCAGTCCCCTACTTCCAGGTGGACTGCATTAATGGCAGCGTCTTACCAGGGGCATACCTCTATCACTCATCAGCTCATTCCTTTCCCAGGGACTCCCTCCAAAAGTCATTCAACAATGCCATGGAGAAACATGGAAAAGGGCATCAAGAGAGTCTTTAAAGCCTTCAACTCCGGAATCAACGCGGTCAACGCTCAAGGTCAGAGTGCGTTGATGCTGGCAGCCATTGACATGATGGGGCATGCAAGCATCACTCAGATGCTTCTCGATGCTGGGGCCAAGGTCAACGTTGTAGACAACCAAGGGTACTCGGCGTTGATGGTCGCTTCTATGAGGGGGCACCTACCTGCTGTCCAGGTTCTGCTCCATGCGCCGGGTCTGCAAGTCGATCTGTGCTGCAAAACTGGAGCCACAGCATTTCTCCTTGCCCTGGACAACCAACACGTCGATATCTTCAAAGCCCTGCTCCAGTACAAGGGGCTGTCAAGATAACGACAGCTCAGATGCACCCCTCCCGTGAGGTGTCGTGTGAACTGTCATCGGCAGAGACGGCGAACAAAGGTGGCAACAGTTGGAGGCGGCTTCATGGCGGGTGTGGGAGGATTTGTGGACGCTCATTAATGTCGCCCCTATTAAGCCCTGTCCAACCATAACATCGAATTATACGATAGTCTAAGTGATCCTAGCTTGATGATACATAAGAGTACTCTGTGTTATAGCTCCTGATCTTTCTCGCATATCTGGCATAGGCTCCCTTTCCTCTTCCGCCTCCGACATAGGGTCATCAATGTCATCACTTGCATATAAATCAAACTCGTCTCGAAATCCCATCGTATCCTTCTCGAGGATGCCCATTGCGCTTTCCTCATCCCTCCGAATAAACATGTCCACTAGAAGCTCAGGAGGCATGGCCTCGTGACTGTGCTCCTTGATGCAGTCCTCGAAATGCTGCTCGATACCTTTTCCAGCATTTCTTGCCCAATCTATGTGCAAGAATACTACGTGGATTCGCTGTTTTTGTCAACTTAATCTTGGTACCACAGTGGTCGCAGGCAACCTCGTGTTTTCCATCGACGATTTCTGTGGCAAGCGTAACATCTCCAACCTGAACCAACTGTTCGTCCTCAACTGCGGGCTTTGGTTTCGGCATAGTGAGCAGATGTCGGTATTGAGCCTAGTATAGGATCAGGATGGAAGTACAAAAACTATACTGAAAATACGCAGACCTCATTATCCGTCTTGCTTTTACGACGCGTGCCCAACGCGTGCCTAAAACGCGTGTCTACGGCATGGCAATCACTCGCGTATCACCGAGCTGTTGCCACCTTTGTTCGCCGCCTTTGCCGATGACAGTTCACACGACACCTCACGGGAGGGGTGCATCTGAGCTGTCGCTATCTTGACAGCCCCTTGCTCCAGTACCTAGAAATCAACCTCAACCGACAGGACAGCCACGATAGGACTCCTTTGATTCAAGCGTCGATGAAAGGTAGAGTGGAGATGGTTGCGGCTCTGCTGCAGGCTCCAAGGATACAGGTCAACATTGTTGATATGGCGGGCACGAATGCTTTGATGTGGGCATCAAGGAACGATCACCTTGAGGTTTTGAAAACCCTTCTGCCAGCTGTGGGCATCGACGCCAACTCCTATGACAAGCAAGGAACGACAGCGTTAATGCACGCATCAATTACGGGATCGGTTTCGGTAGTCGAGGCCCTTCTTGCGGTCCCAGGTATTGACGTAAACGCCGTGGATTGCAAGGGTTGGACAGCGTTGGGATGGGCAAGAATGGTGGCGCAGGGCGAGATCGATTGGCTGACAGCGGTCGACAGAGGAGCGTGTCGAAAGGTTGTCGACCTGCTACTGCAATTCAAGGAAGAGCGCAAAGGGACGATTCAGGAATAAAATACATTTGCTCATTATGGACGTCCTCAAAATGATATCCATGTACGGGTATTACAGCCTTGCTATTTTGACGCCATAATTCTCTTACTCCGCTCACACAGGCGCTTGCGAATGATGTACCGTCAGACACCAACGTTAAGCCATTGTTTCGCGCTCTGCTAGTTCCCCCTAACCACGACGTCCCTCGCCATGCAGAGCACAATTTCATTCTAACTCTAATTACTCAACGTTGACCGCTGTCTCGTCCGGCTATCGTTCAAACCTGTGCCCTCGTCACTTGCAAAGACGTGTCTCGTTTTGGTCATGAGCGCTTAATCTCAGCATGACGGGGGGAAGCTTCCCACGCACAGCACCAGAGACGACGGATCCTTGCCTGCAGTCCTGTAATTCTTGCTCTTAGCGCCGTTGATAGATTCCTGTCAGCACCATCGCGATCGAGTGCGATCGGGGGCCTTTCTGCATGGAATTGGCATGGAAGCTCAAGTTCCAACGGCCTCGTCAGACTCCCGCCCGCTTTCCCCGGAGAGAAGCCGCTCGGCCTCTGATGCTTCCACCTTGGTTATTCATGGGAGTGTGAACGAGGTCGGCAGAGACATGATTAACGTCGCGAGTGGGGCGCAGGCGTCTTTCACCTCGTACTATCTAAGCCCTGGACCGACTGCCATCAGGGATCCCGAATGTAGGTTGATTTGTGCTCTCCACTGTAACAGGGGCTAACCCAAGATTTCAGATTTGACACTCAAAGAATTGCTTGACTGGTTAACAATGACCAATTTCAGAAACATGTTCCAGGACAATCTAGGGAAGCGCACGCTTGGTACTGGGAGGGGTTTTACAACGAGCGAAATGTTTCGTTTATGGCTTCAGAAGCGGTATAGGGTACTATGGGCATATGGAATGCGTGAGCCAAGCACTCAAGGTTCTTTGTGATATCATGGGCTCATCAGAATATTTTAGCCGGAGCTGGCAAGACTATTCTGTCGTACGTATCCTCGCCAAATCTACCACTCATAGGTAAGCTAAGGCTTGACACTCAGGTCAATCGCCATCGAGTACCTGCAAGAGAAATTCCTTGAGGACCAGCTCTTCCAGGATAGCTTTGGTGATGTCTCGAGCAGTGACATCTGTGTTTGTTTTGCGTACTGTCGATACGCGGAACAGACGTCTGCTCGTGACATTTTGGCAGCCATGGTACGGCAAGCTGTCGAACGTCATCCTCAGCTACGCCCAATCATCCAGCGTCTGTATTCGCGGCATTACCTGGAGCTGACCAAGCCTAGTTACGATGAGCTTGCCGCAGCTTTTGCAGAAACGGTGAAGGCGTTCAAAACGGCCTTTTGCATCCTGGATGGCTTTGACGAGACTCTCGACCATGTGAAAAGCCAGCTCATGGCAATCCTTTCCTCGATCGACGTCCAGCTTCTTGTCACATCCAGGCCGTCAAAATATTTTGAAATGCAGATCCCACATGGCAACCGATATGAAGTCTACGCACAGGACCAGGATATCGACTGCTTGATACTTTCGAAGATCGATGAGAGCCCAACGCTCAAGGCCCTCTTAGAAAGCAACGCTAGTCTCCAAGGGGAGATCTTCCGGATCGTCCAAAACAAGGCAGCCGGGATGTGAGTGCACTCCTCTATGGCTCTTTCACTGACTAAAAGTCAGCCTAGGTTCCTTCATGCTTCCCTCCAGTTGAACAGGCTGCAGCGCTGCGAGACTGTCGGTGACTTGCGAGACGAGATATCCAAGGTTCCGCCAGACATCAAGGGGCTTTACACCGACACCTGGAATCGTATAGTGCAAGCACCCGCACCGAACGCAAACCGCGGCACAGTCATCTTGCTATGGATGGTTTTCGCTGCTCGACCGCTCTCCGTGGATGAGTTGCAGTTTGCAGTGATGTTGGATGAGGGGTTTCCTGTCGACAAAGAGCGCATCATACCCTACGACTCGCTCGTCTCCCTTTGCCACGGCCTGATCGCCATTGAAAAGAAGAGTCGCACTGTTCGTCTCATCCGTGGGTTTCCATCTTTCACCCTTGATAGCTGTCTCACTTGTTATACTAGACTCCACGGCCGGCGACGCCCTTAAGCCGCTCATCCTAAATACAGTCCCCGATCCGCATGGGTATCTGGCTGCGCTTTGTATCAGGCGCCTCAAGTCATGCGGATGTGTTAAGGCTGAAGACGAAGGGAGACTGTTCGCAGTCTTCAGACAGAATAAACTTTCGGAATACGCGTACGATTGGTGGGCGTATCATGTCCGGCGGAGCACATCCGTGGAGATCGAAAGAGCCGCTCTGGATTTCCTTGTCTCCCTCACGGCCTTCCCCATCAAGGTCTCCAGATACCTCTATTTTTGCAATGACTTCTCCTCAATCCATCTCGCGGCGTGGTACAACCTTCCACGACAGGCCTCGTCGCTGATGAAAAGGGGTTACAAAGCGGGAAAGCCATCGCACTCCAGCCAATGGACTGCATTAATGGCGGCGTCATACAGAGGGCACATCTCTGTCGCTACCGAGCTCATCCGTCCCTCAGGAGCACATGGCCAGCAGGCAGCAAATACATGGGAAAACATAAAAAACCGAATCAAGGGGCTGTTCAGAATCTTCGACCCTTGCACCAACGCGGTCGACGTTCGGGGCCGTAGCGCTCTAATCCTTGCAGCTATGATGGGCCACGCAGCCATCGTTCAGATGTTGCTTGGTGCCGGAGCCCGGGTCAACACTGCAGACGATCAAGGGTATACAGCGTTGATGGCCGCCGCTATGCGGGGACACCTGCAGGTTGTTCTGACTCTCCTTCGTGCGCGGCGTCTACAGGTCAATGTGTGCTGTAGAAAGGGATCAACTGCGCTGCTCCTGGCCATGGGCAACCAGCACGTTGACATCGTCAATGCCCTGCTCCAACACCCAGAAATCAACCTCAACGGACGAGATACTCAGGACAGGACTCCCTTGATTCAAGCGTCAATGCAAGGCAAAGTGGAGATAGTTGAGGCTCTATTGCGGGCTCCGAGGATACAAGTCAACCTCATCGATACAGGGGGCACGAATGCTCTGATGTGGGCAGCGAGGAATGGCCACCATAAAGTTGTGAAGGCCCTTCTCCACGCTCCGGGCATCAAGGTCAATTGCACGGATAACGAAGGAAAGACACCATTAATACGCGCGTCAATCACAGGATCGGCTTTGGTGGTTGAAGCTCTCCTCCAGGTGCCAGAGATCGAGGTGAACGCTGTGGATTACCAAGGTTGGACAGCGTTGGGATGGGCGAGAATGGTAGCGCAGGGCGAGATCGATTGGTTGACAGCGGTGGATAGAGAAGCATGTCGAAAGGTTGTCGACCTGCTACTACAGTTCAAGGAAGGACACAAAGGGACAATCCACGGATAAAAGACATTTACTCATTCTATACACCCTGAACGCGACATCCATGTACATGTGTTGTAACCTTCCCATTTGATGCAATGATAGTTGTCCAGCTCCACTACGACCGAGCGACCTACTCTTTGAACTCATAACCTCCATCCCGCTGCACTGCCCCAAACTCGAGTTTGGCCAGCTCTTCCTTCGTAGAAGGGTCTGTGAGTGTGCATTCGATCTTGTCTCCCGGCTGGATAGGGCCTACACCAGATGGCGTGCCGGTCAGTATCACGTCCCCTTCCTATGCAAATACATGTCAGTGATGAGGCAACAGACGATTGAAGTGCCGGGCTCGGAAGAGGGACGAACCTCAAGAGTCATTATACTCGAAACGTTCTCAACCAGCTGAGGAATCTTGAACATCATGTCGCCTGTAGTTCCGTCTTGCTTGGTTTGTCCATTCACCTAAGAAAGGTCGTTATTGTTATTCGCACTCGGTGGCAAGAATGCATACCGTGAGCTTGAGGCGCAAGTTATGTGGGTCGAGAATCTTGGATTTGGGGATGAAGGACCTGCGAAGCAAAACAATCAATATGATTTCTTCAAGCTGAGAAGTGCACGATCCAAAACTCCGCACGCCGAATAATAGGCGTCCTCGAGCTCGTTACGGAAACGGATGCGGAACGTACCCAATGGGGGTGAAGGTATCGAATCCCTTTGCAGACGACCAGGGTAAGCCAGCTTTCTTGACCTTGTCCTGGACGTTACGTGCGGTCATATCAACTGCGAGAGCTGAACATGAGAAGATGAGAATCAGTTGCCGACTGAGAGGTAGAGAGACATTCCTACGCACTGTATCCTGAAATGTAGGACGAAGCGTCCGCCTGCTTGATGTCCCTTCCGGTCTTGCCAATGACGAGACCGAGTTCGACTGTTTACCCAAGAAGATATGATGTAGACACCGGGTTCATCCCAGATCAAGTCGAACGCATGAGGAGATAAGCCAATGTCCAGCGATCAGAACCAGCAGAGATTCGGAACAAGGGCCGCCGAGCAAGGAGTTGAGATAAAATGAGTACATTTCCAGGGGTACCACGCAGCTGACTCACCTTCATGGTGAGCAACGACGCCTCTCGGTATCTCCACTTTTCCACCAGAAGGCAGATAGCTGGACGTAGGCTTCAGGAAGAAGAAAGGTTCTTTTGGTGTCGCATTGCCCAATTCTTTCGCATGGGCAACGTAGTTTCGCCCAATGGCAACAATTTTCTTTCCGGTCCTAGCAAATGAGGCCATCTGAGTGTATACGGTCAAACGACGAGCAAGGATTGGCGGTGGTGGGAGCAAGAGAGAAAGGCACACACGAACAATCCCGGTGAACCAGGACCCCGGAATATAGGGGAGGAGCCTAGGTCGCAATCCGGACAGAAATCGCGGCCGTAGGCCGCGAAGCTCAGATCCAATCCGGACATCAGGGGGTCCCGACGCCCAAAATGTGAGGTCGGTAGGCCGGACATGAGCGCCTATGGACTAGGTAGTGATATCCTCTATCCGGACATAATGGCTAAGTGGTCCCGCCCCACCCGCTTTTAACATGCGTCTCGGTGTGAAGTCTTGGGTTCGAACAGAGGTTCATCTGGCAATTTTTACCCTTTTTCCTCGCTCTTCAGCGCGGCTAAGCAAAAGGTCCGAAATCGCAAATTTCGCGACTGACCTGGAAACAGTGTCTGGTTTCATTCCTCACCTCGTCTACAACCTCCTTTGTGTTACTCGAAACCTGCTATGGGTGAAACCGATATTATTGAAATTCATGATCACGACGATTTTTGGGATGCGACTCAATGGATTGGAGTCGGCAAGACATGGCCTACGCGAAATATACCGGCAGAGCTAATCAAAGCTCGAGACATTCTTTTCAAGATTCCAGACGAAATCTACGCCTCTACCCTCCCTGCAAAAACTCTCCCGGTTTCAGACTTTCTTGCCTTCAGCTTCCCTTCCCAATCGGATGCCTTGGGTTACAGTCTCACCAATCCAAATTCCACCTGGAGGTTCACTGCCGATCCACCAACCACGAGTATAGGGGCAATCCTGCAACATAGGCTGCCCTGTTGAGAGGAGTTAGCTTATCTTCTGAGCAGAAGGGGGCAAGCCTTACTGGATGGATCAACGTCAGTCGTTGACCCTCGCTCCGAGGATCCTGACAAGCGTTTGCCGCTGTGGGTCTGTGACGCGGAGAGTCGTGAGACAATAGTCGCGGCACACGAAGAAAGGGAAAGAGTTCACTCGAGAAGTAACCACTGCAAAGCAATAGGATTCTGGGGTGAAGCTGGGGACTCTAGGGTACAAGGGGGATGGTATATATACTACTAGAGTCCCTTAGGTAATCATACAGCTGTATAGTAGGTACCATGAGGAGATATAAGAAATAGGGGCGTCGGAAGACGCAAGTACACAAGAACAAACAAACGAGATCCTGTGAGGCAGTCGAGCAGCCGTCACATACGCCCTCCAGCTATTCCCCGGAATAGCTATTCATTAGTCACGAAAATGAGAATGTGAGTAATATGCATGTTTAAAAAGAAGTAGAAGCGGCCTCAGCAGCATTAGAGGCAGAAGTCGAGGAGGAGGAGGAGGAAGAGGAAGCGCCAGGCAGGTTGTCGAAGAGAGTTGAGGTGCCGAAAGAAGTGCCATCAGCCATGGCTTGGTCGAATCCGGTAGGGATGTTGGAGCTGGTGAGATCACATGCGGATTTGGAAGTGGAAGCGATAGGTCGAGTGCTTTGGATGTCGACGAGATCGAGAAGAATGGGATTGGGAGTTGAATAAGCGCGTGTGGCAGTGTTAGACGCCGGCGTCGTGTCGGAAACCGAATGTGGGTAAGGTGTAGCAGCCCTGGGAGGTTCTCCCTTGAGATGGGGTGCCTTGCGACCATGCGAGTGATAACCACAGCCTCCATCAACTTGAGATTGGAAGTTTCGAGCAGTGGTCGCGAGAGAGTCGACATTGGTTGATCCGTTGCGATGAGAGTGTTGAGTCAAATGCCTATTGTTGGCGCGACGGTTGGAGTCGAACATGGAAAAGTCGATTAAGCGGGTGGGGATGCGAGGTGTTTGGGACATGGCAACAAATTGGCGAGTCGCCTGGTTGAATTGAACGAGCTTGTTGGGTATCTCAGCGACTTCGGCTAATGTGCGAGTAAATTCTCTAAAGCCGCCGGGAGTGACCAATTGGGTTCGCTTCTGGCGAACAGCGTGATCGAAAAGGAAATAAAGACGGATAGTGGCGGGATGGTACGACGTGATGGTTCCATTGCGAGCAGTGAGCTCAGCAATAAGAGTTTCCTTGTTCCATCTGAAGTTCCTGACTTCAGGCGCAATGACTGGGGCGAGAGGCGTCGAGTTGATGGCGCGTTGATGGTTTTGATCGCGATTCGGTTGCGACAGAGGTGTTGAGTTGTGGATGTGGATGTGGATTGGTGGAAGAGCTGGCTGAGGAGGAAGAGGGGGATGAGGGATGTTAACAGACCAACGAGGAGGTAGAGGAATGCGAGTAGGACGGGGAGGTGCTTTGAAAGGTGCGCAAGCTGGAGGTTTGGATGGTTTGCGATTCATCTTGCTCGAGCGCGAACCAATAGGGGCGCTAAACCCAAACTCGGTAGTGGAAGTGACACACGAGTCGCAAAATGTGTTGCCTCGGCTCCCGCCCTCCTGCCGCTCCTCTGGACCTTTGGGCGCGAAGTGATGGGCCATTGGAGCGGCAGATTCCTTTCCTGCTTTGGAATTACCTCTTTTGGCAGCATTCTTGTTATCCTTTTTGGGCGCCGGGACATCCTCAATTTCCTCATACAGCGCCATGCTGCGGGACGTTATAGTGGTGACACCTTCTCCTTTCATTTGAAGAGCAGTAGTTGAACCGACCACAACCCGAGCTGGGTTGATACCAACTGAGACCTGATGTTGGAACAGGAACGGAGTTCCCAAGATAAGGTCGTAGTTCGAGATATTGATGATGTAAAAATAGCGCGGTTCGTTTATGTCCTGGTACTGGAACTCAGCACGCACGCCGAAATTGATCTTGGTCCTAGATCCTTGGACTGCCAGCTGTACTGGGATAGGTGAGGAAAGCTCAATCCTTTTGACTTTGAGCTGTTTTGCAAGTGAATTGGACATAAAATCCCCGAGGGAACCCGTGTCTAGAAGTGCCCGACATGGGTGTCCATCGACCCACACCTTGATTACGACGGGTTTAGGTACTGCCCGTTTTGGGTCTTTGATTGCGGATGTATTACGTTGCAATGCGGGGTAAGTGCCCCTTTCGACTTGCTGACCATTCAGCTCAATAAATTGATCATGGTTCCCCGCTGGTCTGGTTCGGGCGCGAGTCGCGAGGTAAGACTCATCTTCCGGCATGTTCATGAAGTGAATGACAAGAGCATCAAGCGGATCGAGCGGTTCGTCAAACAGGCACCCGAAATAGGTGTCCTCGCGCTCGTCGGTGAGAAAGTTGAAGTCCTGGACATGACTTAAAAGAGTATCACTCAGTTCCTGATACATCTTGTAAACTTTCTTCCGGTACCAGCTAACCAGATCGAGTTGAGGACACTCGAGTAGACTCCGGTGAATACTGGTCTTGAACTTCAACTCATGGTCCATGATGTTGTAGATGTTCTCGTCGTACACGCTCCGTCGAGCAGCAAATCGATAGATGGAATCGTAAGTGGGAGTACCAAACTCCCCCGGGTAAGGATGACCCGAAAATAGAACTTGCTCAGCTCGGAAAGCAAACGCGTCTGGGATGTACACTGTCCCGACATCAGTAGGCCGAAGTTCAGTAATGCCATGTGTAACAAGACATTCATCCCAATAGTACTGGGCAACATTGAACAGGGGATCCTTCAGAAGTTCAGCCTCAATGGTAAAGGCACGGTCCTGACGGTCATCAATGATTGTGTACAAGTGCTCGGTGGTTTTGACAGCAACAAATCGTTTGAGCAATCCGTCGTCAATCGCAGGCTGATCAATTGGATCAAAAAGCTCGTCTCCCGGGTAAGTTGACCAGTGGAAGAGCATGGCTTCTGCTCGAGCAGCAATAGGGTCGCCAAAGAACTTGGTGAGGGGAACCTCAAGCCTTTTGATGAATAGGTAGTTTCGGTAGTCGGTAAACTCAGCATCACTGTAGCGATCAAGTTCAACGTCGCTGTCGTCTGCATCAATTTCGAAGTGTATCATTCCAAAGTCAAGAGATTCAGCGAACGAATCAGATTCTCGGAGAGTTTCAATCTCCCCAATGTCCAACTCAATGTTGTGGTTGCTCAACGGGTACTTTGAGGTGCCTTGCGGCAGCTTGTTCTTATTTGGGCAATGACGTGCCTGATGGCCTGTCTCTTCGCATTCGAAGCAACGGTTTTGGGCGCGAAGTTCGTCCCTTTTCCTGGGGCTAATCTCACGGAATTTAGACTTAGAGACTTCTCGGTCAGCCCATTGCTTCTGCTTGTCTCTGCTTGAAGAGAATCCAGGTGTGGCATTGGTCTTTTTGCCGAACGAGCCTCGGCGCTTATTGCGCTTGCCTTTATTTGGCTGTTCGTTGTCATCGCTTTCACTGCGAGATGCGCGCTTATCGGCACTACCGTTTTGGGTTTTACCCCTATCACGGTTTTGGACGTCTCCATGTTGCTCGGACACGGATTCAGCGATCTCGTTGAGTTCGGCGTATTGAACAACGCGATCCCATTTGGAGATTTCAGGATGCAACTTGTCCTTGTACAAGGCCTTCTTAATGGAAGTCCTGAGGCCATCCCACAATTTACGGACGCGTTCGCGTTTGTCTGTGTAGCCGACAGTAATGAACAGTTCTTCCAGTTCAGCAACATATTCCTTGACTGCACGGTTGTTCTGATAGCAGCGCCTGAGTCTAGCGCGTTGCTGCTCCCTGTAGTCCACTGGGAAGCAGTAGTTGAAGAGTCCCTGGAAGAACACAGAGACATCCTTATTCTTGTTCCTTTTCACGATGTACTCGCGCGTGTAATAATCATAAGCTTTTCCCTCGAGGAACTGGGAAACTGTATAGATGTGCCTATTCTTAGGCACGTTACCATCCTGAAGGTAATATTTGATAGCCGTGACCAGCTTATGGAACGAGCGTGGGTCAGCTGTGCCATCATAGGACTCGGGCGCTATGGGCTTAAGCGCCGACTTTTTCTTCTTGCTCTTACGAGACTTTTTCGACTTCTTCTTGCGGTTCTTCTTTCCAGAATCGCTCTCAGACTCAGAAGAGTCACTCGGGTCGTCAGACGAGTCACTGCTCAACGAAGAATCATCAGACGAGTCCTCGCTGGTGGAGTCGTCGTCATCCGAAGTATCGGAGTCAGTGCTTTGATCCTCGCTGTCGCTCGATTCGGAAGGTGAAGAATCCGACGAATCGGATGACTCGGACGAGTCGTCTCGTCGCTTCCTAGGCTTCGCCGAGAGGGCGCGACCCAGGAATGAATCTTTAGCTACTTGTTTGCTTGGGAGGAGCCTCTCCATTTCCTTATCCCTGCGGGATTTCTTAGACTTCTTAGACTTAGATTGCTTCTTCTTTTTCTTCTTGCCTTCAGCAGAAGTGTCAATCAAATTAGTCATTTCCCCTGACAGCGGGGCAGTCTTGCTACGGCGACGCTCATAGGCGTCCTTCTTGGACTTTTCTTTCAAAGTCTCGGTGTGCACATCATTTTCGCGGCTGTCTTGGGCGCGCGAACCTTCGGCATCTGCCGGCTTAGGCGCTTGCATGGCCTTGAGGATCTCCAGCTCACGTTGCTGGGCCTCGACATCGAGCTCGTGTTCCGGAATATTCACGGCTCCCCATTCGCGTGGGTCAACCTGTTTCCCACGTCGAATGGATTCCCTAATGCGCTCATTACGGCGCGTAATTAAGTCCCTCTGCGGACGTGTCAGACGAGATTGAGCAATATCAATCAAATTCTCTTGCTCCCTCACGACGGGAGTGAATGGGCATCTAACGGGACTCCCGAGGCTTCGAGAACAGCCTTGCGGAGTGAACAACCCAGCTCCAGCAGCATGGGAGTTGGTACTGGCTCGAACAAATATATCATTCTCGCTATCGACGAGTAACTCGGGTGCCTCTTGGGCCAAAACCACATTGTGCGCCTCTTCTTCGCCTGAACCAGGCGAAGAAGGTGTCCCATCCTGGGCACCAATAACGGGCTGCCCAGGAGGTGGAGGTATGGCCTCTCCGCCAGCGTCGGAATTCAGACTGGAAGGGGCGTACTCACCGGGGATATCGCCAGGGATGGCAAAGCCACCGGGAACTGAATTCCCAGTAGCCGTTATGGCAGTGGAGCTCCCAGTACCGGAGGTACGAGCTCGGGATGCGGTTTGTCGGAGTCCGTAGCGAGTAGACATCATTTGTCGAGTATGGAATGCAGAAATTATCGGGGGTCGTAGTCGAGGTGTTGGGAAGTCTTGGTTGATCAGACCAAGGGGGATCCAGCAGCGACGACGACGAGAAGGGGTTTAAGAACGAGTAAAGCGGCGAGTTCGACGGCTAGTCGATGAGCAGATAGGTGGTTAAAAAATATGTGACGCGGAGAGTCGTGAGACAATAGTCGCGGCACACGAAGAAAGGGAAAGAGTTCACTCGAGAAGTAACCACTGCAAAGCAATAGGATTCTGGGGTGAAGCTGGGGACTCTAGGGTACAAGGGGGATGGTATATATACTACTAGAGTCCCTTAGGTAATCATACAGCTGTATAGTAGGTACCATGAGGAGATATAAGAAATAGGGGCGTCGGAAGACGCAAGTACACAAGAACAAACAAACGAGATCCTGTGAGGCAGTCGAGCAGCCGTCACAGGGTCATTCCATTGATGGATGAGCTCTCGAAATTGGCTCGTTACCAGAAGGATTGGATGAAAAGCAGAAGCTGGTGCGACAAAGAGGTGGAGAGGCGGATGAAAAAGGGAGATCACGCAACTGTAGGGCAGCTGGAAGAGGTTATTGACATGCTGAGCCAGCTGCCGTGGAAGTCGCCAATGGAATTCGAGAGGGGCAACACAACGACTTTCAATCTGTCCTACTTCCTTGGAACAAATTGGTTAACAGACGACCACATTAACATGATGATACAAACCATTTCAAAACGTCTTGAAGAGAGCCCGGCACCCAAGAAAACACTTGTCGCACCTTTGGCATTCTCGGTAGCCATCACCAATCTCAATCTAAAAGAAGGCACCAAGCACGCTCTCTTGGACCGATACAGAAAGCGTGTGGTCGACGACAAGGTTAATCGGCTCTACTTTCCACTCAATGTGAACAACAATCATTGGGTCACCGGTGTCATTGATTTCGAAACATCGACAGTTTGCTATGGTGTGTCTTCTTCGCAGACTGTTGAGCTGCTGTTAATGACTTGCGTGGTGGATTATAGGTGACTCACTCAGCAACTATTGGAGCACGGGGGTCCCTCGCAAATTTGACGCTAAGCTGTTCAGATGGCTCAAACAATCGTTCCGTCGTGCATTCAAGAGTGAAGACACCTTACCTAGGGCTGACCAGAACGATGGCTATTCGTGCGGGATCATCACCGCAAACACCATTGAGCACAATGTCTTTGGAACACCTCTCTGGGAGGACAAGACTGCAACACGGCATCGCATTCAATGGTTCAAGACCATGTTTAACGAGGTCATGAAGAGATTGGATACTATTCATAACCCAATCGACATGGTAAGTCATAAAACTTCGGTTTATCAGATGCGGAGACTCACCCCTAGGTACTAGACGGAGCCAGATGCCATTGACCCGCATCTTCTCTCGCAGCTGGATGCAGTTACTGCGATGGGGGACCATAACTTCCCCGACCTTGTAGAGCTGGCAGTAGAGGAGCTGCGCAAACAGCTAGCGCCAGCCGACTCAGGGTCACCACACCCGTCTGGTCCTTCCGACAGTGACTCGAATGGATCGTTGTCGCAGTCGTCAGAAGACAGCTCATTCGACGACAGTTCGTTCGACGACAGTGATGACGATGGACCCCACGGACAAGATCGCTATCGATCCGGGCAAGAAAGCGGCACTGAATCGGATAATACACGCCCAATCAAGAGACTTCGTGAAGGCTCTTCATCCCCAACACCAAGCGATGCTCCTTCCCTGCCCCGCGAATCAGCCTCAGAGGATGCCCCTGCAGCACCTCCTACACCCGTTCCTGCTCCCGGGCCCACTTCAGTCAAAAGCAGATCAGCCGCCAAATCAAAGAAGCTTCGCGAGTCGATGAAGGCTGGAACTCATGTGTTGAAGTCAGGGAGCCTTGCGGGATGGAGAGCAAAGATTAAGGAAGCAGACCCACGGGTGGCATTCGACAACAGAAAGGACCGACTTTGGCATGCGCGCTGTTCGAACTGCTCAAAGTGGATAGGGGCTAAGGAGGCTGGCGACAGTACACGGTTTCGACAACATCATTCCAGCTGTCTCGAGAAGTCAGCAAATAGAAAGGCCCCCGGACTGAAGAACGTACCGACAATCTCTTCATTCTTTGCACCAAAGAGTGGAGGCCAACCGAGCCGGCAACGTGCACGCAAACCAGCTGCTCGAGCACCCTGTCCAGGACTTACTCAAAAGGACGACATTCGCATCCTTCGCTACCTGCGTCTGGTCTCGGAGCTTGGAGGTGGTTCACACGCATTGCATGTCATCGCGAAGGAGAAATACGGAAAGAAGTTCAGCAAGTTGAAGAAGCTTGAAGATATAACGACGGTCATTCAGATACAACTACATGAACAGAAGTGGAAGAACGACCATAAAAACTTACGTGTATTGTCAACAACGTGCGAAAAGGAAGTCATCGAAACGGCAAGCGGCGAGCGCCACCCATGCACTTCTTGCGCAAACGTCTACGCTAGTCACGCTTTCAAGGTTGCTCTCAATAAAAAACGCTGCACAGATCCTACGAAGCTCAAGTACACACCCCACCGTTTTCGGCAAGGCCTTCTTGGAAAGCTCTATGCTCGGTATGATGGCCTTCAAGAGATTCTCGAGGCCAAGAACGCATCCTCCCCATGTGTCCGTGTTGCAAAGGCGTATCTCGATGGAAAGCTGAAGGGCAAGGAGGTTTTTGCAGGGATAATTTCTGCAATGGCAACGCAGCTAGATCGCGAGGAGCCGGGAGTTGGGATGCAGAACTTCCAGTATGACCCAGCATGGGAGGAGATGTGCCAGATTCTTCGTGACGTCAGCCCTCAGGCGTACGAATCACTCTCCAAGCACATCCGTGTTCCAACAGGGCGGTCGTTCCGTATGAAGCGTGCTCGAGAGCCTCGATTTCCAACGGAGATTGGTGAACAAACATTTCAAATGGTAGCTGACCAGCTCAACACCCTTGGCTATACTGGTCCCAACTGCCCAGTGGGGCTCAGCTGCGACGACACCAAGTTACTCAGTGGGCTCCGCCTCTATCACGACAAGGCGGAGGACTGCCACTACTTGGTTGGGGGGACAGAAGGGAAGCTTCGGGTTGCCGACCCCGAGCAGGTCCGTAAAGTGCTTGCGGAAAACAAGGATAAGAAAGCCACCAAGGTACGTAGATAATGAGTGTGTCTCCTGTCAGTGTCTCATGGTTACTAGGTTCGCTTATGGTGCTTAACCTTGCCAATGGCCAAGGTGACACCCATCATCGTCGCTGCTCTGCCTATCTCAGATAGCATGAGTGCCGATGATCTTTTCCCTCTGCTTGTCAAGATTCTTGACGGACTTGCGGAGAAGGGGATCAAGGTGGTCTCCTATGCTTGTGATGGTACTGAGACGGAGAGGGCCATTGAACGAAAGCTCCTTGAGCTAGGAGAGCTTATGGTTCGCGTCATCAAGAATCCCAACTCCAACCGGCCTGACACGACCTTCCGGTTTGTGAAGTATCGGAACCATGTCATCGCGATCCTCCAGGACTCCAAACATGCGCTGAAGACATTACGAAACAACCTCTTCTCAGGAGCACGCCTACTCACCCTCGGCAACACTTACGCTGCTTATCGCCACATTCGGCAACTTGCTGAGGAGGCTGGGACACCAATCCATCCACGAGATGTTGTCAAACTCGATCGCCAGGATGACAATGCGGCTTGCCGCCTCTTCTCAGCCACTGTCCTTCAATACCTGCTGGAGCACCATTTGGAGGACTCTCTGGGGGAGATTGTCTTCCTATTTGTTTTCGGCGAGCTGATCGACGCCTTCCAGAACCGGTCTCTCAGCCACCAAGAGCGAGTCAAGTTAGTTCTTCGAGCACGCTACTTCCTTGACACATGGGATGCCCATCTCGATGTGACAGGCTATAACAAGGCTCGTCATCATCTCTCACGCGAAGCTCGCGATATTCTCGATATCTTGATTGAGGGCCTACTTGCCTTGATCGTGATACATCGTGACTACATTGATGGTATCTCACCTCTGCTTCCTTGGCTTCATTCCTCAGAGTCTTGCAAGCACACGTTTGGCTCAGCCAGACAGCTCATCAAAGACTTCACATATTTCGATTTCATCCTCATGGTGCCGCGGCTACGCGTCAAGCTTCGAGAGGCCGTCCTCTATGCCCATACCTCGGACCCTAAGGCCAGGGCGTCCGGATACAACCACACATACTTCGACGATGGTGGTATTAGCTACCTAACACTTGCATAGTTTCCATGCGACGACGATTTCTCTGACCTTGCTCACGAAGCAGCAGAAGAGTCCGATAGCTTGAGCGAGCTACTCGGGATACATGCTACCCAAGTCTTCCTTGTGAAGAATCTCTCCAGCGATGCTCGAAGAACAATGGCGCAATCGCAGCAAATCCAATCCCCCTCACTTCCAGCATGGTACCATCAAGAGCTCGTGGACATCATGGACGACACGACACCTGGTGATACTTGGTTTGAAGACAGGGATTCCGATGACGACCAATCCGACGACGAAGAAGGCACCACCTTTGGATGGAGTGATCGCCTCCGCCACCTTCTGCAGGTTGATGCCAATGCCCCAGTCTCTCGCTCAAATGCAACAGAAGAGAAAATGGAATGGCTCACCTTTGCCGCTATGTCGACTCTGACGGACGAGGCGATGAAAGTGTATGTTGATCACCCTCTCACACCATCATTCGCATTCTAACCCGTTTATCCCAACTATAGATTCCAGTTCTCTGAGATGTCCTCTGAAGAGTACGAGGAGCTTCTTGAGCAAGAGCATCACCACATTCGCCTGCTTCGCCAACACCTGGCCCAAGCTGACTCGGAAGCTCGTGCTCGTGCCACAGCACTTCAAGTATCCGCTAGGCCCCCAATGGCTCCTCGTCAAGGTCCAACAAAGCTCCAGCTCGACCAGCTTGTTTCCCTGCGCTGTCAACACGAAACCCGTCAAGCAGCACTTGGTGTTCGCACTAGTAAATCGGCCCCGTCTCACGTCTCCGACATAGAACGCACCAAGCGGAAAATTGCTGGGGAAATGATCAAAATACTGAAGGACGAGCAGGGTGAGCGTGGTGTCGGCACAGGAATCGAACGCTGGGAGCGCTGGCGATCAGCTGCACCTGGAGGGCGCGATGGGATGGTCGATGGGAAGCTAGCTCCACTGCCGTCTGCAGGTAATGAAGCTAATGCCGTCCTGACGGCGGATGCGCTGTCAAAGCAGGTGAGTTTGAATGGAAAACTCTGTATTTCTAGCTTTGACCATCGTCCTAGGCACACACCAAACGAGTAAATGCATTCAAGAAAGGAAACATCGCAGCCTCAGCACTTGACATCGCCAAAGATGCCCTTGTCACCCCACTTCGTGCACTTCAGTTAGATGACTATGGTATCATATTCACTGAGGATTCCATTCTCCTAGGACGTGGTATGTGTCTTTTGTCGTCTTTGTCAACAGACTAACGTATCTGTTCATCCTGCAGTCGTCACAATGTACTCGAAGACTGCTGGTAAAAATGGCAAGCATGCGGCGGTGTCGGATACTTCGTTGATATCGGCAGTCTCGTATCTGGGCCTCCAGGTATTCCAGAATAGGCACAGGAACTCGTTCACGCACGTCCCGGATTCAGCAGCACTGGTTGGCACTCATCTCTTTACCTTCATTCCTCCATTCCAGTTCTTGATGGTACTCCCCGCACGGGCTGTAATGCCACAACGCGACGGCAGCTTGCTCTTGGACGACGCTCATATGATCTACTTTCACCTTTTTGCATCACAGGCCATAGCTCTCAACGCCTCGCTCAAACAGTTCAAATCTCGAAAAAGAAATGAAGCCGACACGGAGATGGAGGTCGACCATTAGGTCAGACCATACGACTTACTGTATTCTGTGACCTGTAACTCGTTAAATACCTGCTTTAATATTTTCTACGACTTCGCACAACACCCAGAAACGCTCTGGGAAGCGAAAATGAGCGAAAAAATGGGATTTATTCAAGAAAAAGCGGTTTTTTTGACCTTAGATCGAGAATCCGGACAAAAGTGGCGGTTTTTGGGGGGTGGTTGGATCGAATCCGGACAAAAATCCCGAAAATCAAGCCGGACACGAAGGGCCTTCCCAAGATCTGACCGTCTCCCCTATATTCCGGGGTCCTGGTGAACCTGAGGCTCGGGACGGAACCTATCGTGACTGCGAGCGGATCAAATGATCGCATCATTAGGCAGACAGGGGTTCCTTGGGCGCTTAAAACCGCTACTCCCTTTCAATAAACATTTCATGGTGTTAGACAAGAATTGGGGGTAAAAGCTGGTATTGAGCTGGCATTGAGCTGGAAATGCCAGATATACTATCTAATGCCATCCCGAGCTAGTGCTTTGTCCCGTTGAATCCGAGAAATGGCAGTCGCAAGCGCCGCCAACTGTTAAGGCACCTCGTTGAATCTGGGACAAATACTTGGCGGATAGAGAGTAATATCATTGCCTGCATGATAGTTGCGCTTGCAATCCCCAACTCCCTTTCTTGGCGGTCATCCGTGATAAGAGCCCGAGCTGTCACCATGTCAGCTTTCCCAGGGTCACTCGCAATAAAAATGGGATGCGAAGCTTGTGCGTGTGTTATGGTCGTTGCCTGTCTACTATTCCTTGACGTGCCTCCAGCGCTTCCTTCCGTATCCTCTGCTCTTCCTGAATAACTTGTGCCATCGACCTCCGCGTCCTTTGATCTCAGATCTCAGCACTGACCCGCACCCCAGAGGATGTCTGAGCTATATATGCTGTCCAAGAGTACCACAAAGGCGCAGAGAGTAAATTTCACCCTGTGACTGGCTCATGCGATGTGTCCAAATGGTCAAAGGGCCCAGTGTAGCAGCAACTGTTAATATCATACCCAGCACGCCACCGTCAGTTGCGGCCTGCATGCACTACAGGGCGTTGAAAAGGACCACTGCTGTCTCAGGTCTGCTTGCGTCATAGCACCTCCGGGGACCCTTGCTAGCATCTGCTACGACCTGATTTTCTTCCTCTATATCTGAGTCTTGCTTGGTTGGCAACATGCTTCTTCCGAAGCGGCGCATTGCGCCATGTGCGTCTCCTTGCAGAAGATTCCTCTCAGCCTCCCCCTGATCGTTCAGATCGAAAAGCATGCTGGCTTCCGGCAGCATGCGTATCTCCCGGCGTTTCTATTGCTTGATTTCAGGCAGAGATACAAGTTGAAGTGCTAGCACATCGCTCGCGCCATCACTGACCTATTCTCCTGCTATTTTGAGATATGTGCTCCTTTGCCAAACGTCGCAGGGACTTCCCTTTCGCTGGTGAGCACTAAACTTGCTCGAACAGAACGCTCCCCGAGATCGGCACCCAAGTGACCCAACTCCCGGAGTTCATCCGCACCAAGAGATATGCGTAGGTGCTGTAAGCTTCTTATCTGCTGAAGAAGTATACTCACAAAACCACAGGACCGTCGGAATGAGCAGAAGCAAACCAAATTGTTGTTCGACAAGCGAGACCGATGCCAGTGCCGAGAGTCAGAGGGATCTATTACCACATTCGGAATGCAGATCAGCCGAACGCTCAGTTCCTGGCCCCGCAGGGTCTTGTCACCTCTTAGCCCGACGCTTCTCCCACTCGTGTCTTCTCACTTCCACTCGAACTTTGCAGAACTTTGCTAAACTTCTCGTTCTTCTGTGATTGGTTGATGACCACCAACTATCAATGTTTGCAGTGATGGATAACTCGGGCTTGAGGGCGCCCGCTTTGCCCCCTCTCCGCTCTCAGCCTCGCTGAATCTCATTGGTCAGTTGTTCCATCGAAACTCTAATTAACGTGAAGGATTGACGTGGACCCGACGCCAAGATCCTCTTGGGCAATTCTTTAGAGCCAAGCCAGCCAAGGTGTTGCCATGTCGGGAGTCTTGGCTCGTCCCTTTCCGTGTCTTGAATTCGCCGAAGATCAACGACTAGCAGCAGCAGAAGCTTCGTCGAAGGTCACCGGGAGCAGAGGAAGAGTGGTGCGCAATATTCCGAAGAACTGAGGGAAGGACTTGGTCACAGAGCTGACACTACCTTCAAGTTCTTTGGGCAGGTGAGAATGTGGAAGGCTTGGAAGGCACTGGTTCACAGGCAGAATGAAAGGCTTGGCTCATCAGGGCGGCCTTGGCGCAGAGCATCCAAGCTCTCTGGTCTCTGAACCAAGCCCTCCAAGGCCTTGGGTTACGAACGACGGGTTGATATCCATGGTTTCTTTTGATTCCTTCTTCGTTCCATATAAATTGGAAACCCAGGAAATGCCTCGGTTCCTTCTTCCTGCTATCTTGGTCCTGTCTACTCAACCCACCGCAGGCAATCCATCGAGCACGTCAGGGCACAACAACACATAGCAAGTTCGACAGCAAGAACGCTGCCTTTCTGGAACCGTTATATCTCCGGACAGGGACAGACAGGCACAGAGGGAGAGGTTGGGTCAACTGAATGGCCGTAGTGGAGAGTCGGGAGGAAGAACCAGGGTGAGTAATGCTTCGTGCGCTTCGGATTCCTATCGCATGGGATTGCATTCTGTTTGTTTGAAAGCCCTGTCTTCCTGCTTCTTCCCTTATGATTCATCCTTTGCCTTTTCTTCTTATTGTGCCCTCCTTTCACTTTGCGTCTCCCTTCACCGCTCTGCCACAAAAGCTAACCTTTTCCTTCATCGCTCGCCATTCCATTCAAACCGCTATCTGGACGCTGGTCACTTGACACTGACGTTTACGACACCACCAAACTGCCAATACGAAACTGGCCTAATTGATGCACCACACCTAAACTTGTCACCAACTTTTCGTCTCCGCTTCCTCTTGGTCCATTCCTTCCGCCACTGGCTACGCTAACCCTCCATCTCGCTTGGCTCCTGCCGCAATGAACACGACGATATCTGTATCGAACGAAAGTCCCCGCTCAGGGCACCTGGGTGCGGCCTGGGAGGTTGCTCTGGTCGTTGTATTCTGTACGCAATCATGTTTGCTTGTATCACTCTTGCAAACTCACCCCCTCATCCTCAACAGTGTTGTCTTTGGTGTTGTTATTGGAGTCACAGTATGCCAAGTGCGGAAACGCAAAGCACGCAGAGAGCAACGGCGAGCACGACGAGCTGCACGGGCCACCGCTGCTGAATCCCCGGTTACTCTCGCCGACGACAAGACATCGACCACATCCACCTCAAAACCAACGCCATCGAGCGAGCGCAAACGTGGCTTCTTTGACCCCTCTTCCAGCGAAGAAGATGGCTTGACAACCGAGGACGAAGAGAGCTCGATTGGAAGCAAGAAACAGTTCCGTAAGGCGGAGAGGCGTACATCATCATCAAGACGCTCTGGGTCCCGCCGGCATCCTCAGACCGGTGACCGTGCCTCTCACTCGGGTTCAGGACGCTCAAGCAAAAGGGGTCGTACAATGGACAGAGAGAGAACATCGGACAGGCGGCAGGAGGAGCTAGATGAGAAGGTTGTTGACGAGATTGTCACTATTGAGGAGGAGGAGGGTTATGTATCAGAAGACGAAGGGAAAGGAAATCGGGCGAGGAAGAAGAAGCAGAAGCCGACTCCGTCGGTACCTTCTGAGAAGGTGCGTCCAGCTTGCTCAATAACACGCAATCGTAAACTAACATCGTCGCTGCACAGTCGCGCCCAACGTCACCCACCGACCGACTGTCGGAATCAAAAAACCACGATCCAAGCTTGGATTTGGAAGCCGGCCCTGGACGGATACCCAAACCTGTGAGGTACTACTGGGACCCGCGGCCACGATCTTCTCTTTCTTGAATTGTCGATCTGCTCGTTATCGTTATGGATTATTTGCTGTATTTTATATGGGTTTGTGGATGTTGTACTTTATTTATTTTGTGAGTGCTTTTCACCTCTCATTTCGCGTAGGAAGCTAATCGTGGATTCGCTTTAGGTATACTTATAGCTCTCGTGCTAGAATGGATGAAGCACCACATTGTCGTCCTCTGAATCGTGCTCCCAAAGCCTCCTTGCGATCGCGATTTGGAAGCTTGGCGTGCCTATTCCCTCTCCGATAAACGTATCGATGCTCCTCGCTCTTTGTCCCTGGATGTCGACATGCGCCTTGTCTCGCCTGAAGAACATACATCAGATGCTTCCTCACCGCCCTTCTGTCAGGTATCCATGACTCCATTACTTCCCGAAGCCTACGATCTCGACATACCATTCCCCTTACCAACAAGCTGGAAGTGTAGCTTCGTAGATGCTGAGCAAAGCACGCCTGACTTCATTCGCAATCGATGGGGATTTACGACGTTGGCCATCCAGGTTCGCGACTCCAGCATTCCTAGCCAAAGACGACGGGCAGAGCTTTGGATATCGTGATGGAAATCGCAGATTGACGACCTGCCTCTAATGTAGCGTCGCCCAGGATCTCGAAGTACTCCGAGTTGGACCTTGTAATTAATGACTAGCAGCTGATCACGTTCTGGGACGATCCGCAAGACGATTGGCTCTGCGATGATCGTAACGGAACCTACTTAGGAATGACCTGCTCCACCATTTCATGAAAGGGCTATGTACAGAAAGCTTCGATTGATTTGTGGTAGCGTGTAGTAGTATTACATACGTACTCGCCCAACTGAGAAGCAGCAGATACTGGATACAGATACAATTCATCATGTGCAACTTCTCAGCATCGGAGCGTCGTTAACCTTGGCCAGCTCCAACACGAGAAAGGAGCTGAGCGACCTGTTCATGACCACGCTCCAAAGCCAGGTGCAAGGCGGTTTGACCATCGTTGTTTTTCAGGTCGGCATCGATCCCAGGGTGGTCCAGAAGGAGCGTGACAATGCTGCCGTATCCCTCCTTGGCTGCTTGCATTAGGGCAGTGGACCCATAGCCATAATTTCGCAAATTGACATTGAGGGCCTGCTGCTTGAGAAGTTCCCTGACGATAGTTTCATGGCCATTAAACAGGCCACCATTAGGGCTGTCTGTCCATTCTTATCCGAGGATATGTTGATATCGATATCAGGGTGCTGGAGGAGGGCTTTCACGCTTGACGTACAGCCTGCGTAGGACGCATGGACGAGAACCGTACCTCCACCTTCAGTAGTCGCGTTGACGTTGATGTTTCGATGTTTAAGGAGCTCAACAACGGCATCCTCTTGCTTGAAAGCGAGCATCAGCGCTGTGTACCCATATTGTTCAGCCATGTTGACGTCGAGTTCTGGATGCTGGAGGAGAGCTACGAGAGCGGCAACGTGGCCAGTGTATGATGCAACTATGAGAGCTGTATTCCCATCTTTGTCCTGGCGATTGACATCGGTAGGTTGGCGCTTGAGAAGCTCGTGGATAACGGTTACATTGCCCGCCTGGGACGCCTGCATCAGGGCCGTTCTCCCGCTTTTGTTAGAGGTGTTGGTGTCGATATTGGGGTGTTGCAGCAGAGCCATAGCAGCAGAAGGGTGAGCAGCCCCAGATGCGAGTATCAGAGCACGTAGAGCCATGATCATCTCGCAACTCGATCTGGATCGAGGGTTGTAAGAGAAGTTCCTGAACAACAGGCCAATGGCCTTTGTGAGACGCCTCCATAAGTGCCGTTGATCCCTGTAAATTGACTTTGTTGATATCGATATGGGAATGTCTGAGCAGAGAGACGACAACGGGGACCGCACCAGCCCGTGAGGCTAGCACGAGAGGTGTGTCTCCGCCATTGTCCTGCAGGTTGACATCGGTGGGTTGATACCCAAGGAGCTCTCCAACAACGGAATCGTGGCCTTGAGCAGAGGCTTCCATGAGGGCAGTTCGTCCGAGGTTGTTGGCTTTGTTCACGTCGATATCAGGGCGTCGAAGAAGTCGTCGGACTATGGCTATAAAGCCAAGACTAGCAGACATTGTGAGTGCTGATTCCCCGTTGTCGTCCTGAAGATTGACGTCCGTAAGGCGATGTTCAAGGAGATGTTGGACAACCAGTTCATTGCCTCGCCAACAAGCTTTCATCAATGCTGTTTTTCCTTGCCGGTCGGCGGCGTTCACGTTAACTGCGGGCTGGTCCAGTAGGATTTGAGGGATTCGGTCATCATCCATCTCGCCCCAGCTGCGATCGCAAGCCACCATGAGAGCTGTGGATCCAGTCTCATTTACGAGAATTATGTCGGCGGTTGGGCAATGCACGACAATCTCAATGATTCTCTGGTAGCGCTTCATCACAGCTAACTGCAGCATCCACGCTATCGAGCTATGTTTCTCTGGTTCAGGCATGAGCTCATGTTTTTGGCTATACGATCGATGGCTCACCCTCTATATCCAGCGCTTTCTTCAAATCAGCCCCTCTCTCGACCGCACGAAAGACAGCATCGATTTCTTTGGATTCAATCGCCCCTTTGAGTTCGGCTGCGATCTCTCCCCCGCCTCCGCTTTGTCCTCCGTTCAAGCAGGGTCTCGGCGAGGTCCCGCAAAGGTAAAAATAAAAGGAGAATAGCCAGTATTTGACCAAATCCCCATTGTTTCTCGTCTTCCAGTTGTAGGCGTTCATTCCACCGGAGAGTGGCTTCGATGTCGACAATGAATATGATGTTGACGGCGAAAAGTACGACGAGACCAGCAAAGGCAGGAAACGCCGCCCAGTTCTCGGTGGGTTTGCCATTGGCGTCATCGACGAGGGTAGCGACGGTGAAACCAAAAGTATAACGAGAGGAAAAGTGTGATGGGGAGTACAAGGTTGAGGCCTGGGATGAGGAACAAGGCGTAAAATGTCACGGAGAAGACGCTGAGTGCTTTTGCTCCCATAGGTACGCCTTGACCGACGATGGCCACAGACGCCAACGATGCGGCACAGTCGTTCAAGTTGGCTTGTCAACTCGACTATTCCCGAAGGAGCGTAAGTCGCTCCATACCCAGATTCCTAGTGCAGCCATGAGGGTGAGGTGAAGAGTTCCCAATAGTATCACAAAGCGTTTGACGAGGGTCTTGGCGCCTGACCTTCCGTCGGCCTCAAGATTATCTGCCAGTGCCAGGTTAGATGAGACTAGCACAGAAAAACAATGATAGAAAGTAGTCAACGAACCGGAAGCCGTATGTGATGCTCTTCCGTCTGAGCTTTCGTCTCGCTCATGGTGAGACGAACCGTTTATTCGGTTAGCTCGAGACTCGAATGTGGTTCCAGAATGAGGAAGGAGGAAGTCGAATTTCCCCCTCACATGAGCATACCACGAAGTCCACGTTGGTCGCACAGAGCGCCTCTTGTGATGGATATACAGTATAAAGTAGATGAAGGCGTTTCGTGTTGTTCATCCAGCTCATGCTGAGGACGATACTAGCGTGGTAGTTGGATAGACCGAGAGTGAGAGCTTGGACGATGGATGAGATGAGGATAGCAAATGCAAGAACGAGGTTGGTTGTCGTTTGTGTTTCTGCCGAGTCAAGCTCTTCCTGTGTAACCCTCGCCGTCCCATAGCGCCCATAAAGCTGGGGCGAAGCACAGCAGGTTTTGAATATAGATGGCGATACGAACGCCTATCCCAGCTATGTCTGGGTTTCCAGGTATTGTGCACTGGCTACTCATTGACGAGAAAGGAGCTAGCGCTTCCACTTGGTGTGGTCGAAAAAGGAGTGCAAACCTTTGAACGCGGCTCGCACGAGGCTGCTGTGCTTGATGGCAATCCTTGACACCCAACGCGGGGCAAGGGAAAAAGGCCGTCGTATGCGGAGCGGCGAGAACCTGAGGGATTGCCGTTTGACATGAGCATGCAGAGGACGTCCCTTGCATCAGGGCTTCCGAACTTCACCCCTCTATAGTCAGGCTCTGTAGGCCCCAAATTTTTGTGGAGATGAATTGGTTGGCGGCTCCTGTTTCGATCCAATTATTCGCTGATCACCCCCGTCGATTTGGGGGTACTCTGCTGGACATTTGAGAAGAAACGGATGATAGAAGGTCAGAGCATAAAATAATACTTTTAATTAAGAACTGGGGGCCGTCTTCGACCTTCGTTGACAACGATCTGAGTGAGACGGGAATGGTTCCTCAACGAACGTCATTTTAATTTGTTTAAGAACTTGCGGACAGTTCTATCTAGCAGCCGCTTGGTTGTAAGGATGAGTAAAAGGTGGCTCTGAAGTGGCCCACTGGGGTGCTGCACTCTTATTTTTTCGGTGATGGTAATTCCAAATTCATAGTTGGCATGTTGCCTCGCATCGACGACAGTCGTTCAGGGCCAATAAGAGCGGATGGGAACTTGATTTCACTAGTAATATCAGATTGCCGGCCTTGGAATTGGCTGTCAGGCCGCGCTTGAGATAGGTTGTACATTTCAGTTCCCTGTTAAGTAGATGCGTAACGTTCTCCCGGTTGCATGGAAGACAATGCTTCTTACCCTGGACATGCCGTTGGTAGCTTTTGAGCTCATCATTGCTCGTAGCTTCGGGGCGACTGATGAGGGTATCAAGCAGAGTCTAAAAGCGTTGTTTCAGTGACATCAGCGCAAGGTGCCTATGGGTCACCTACAGAAGTATACACTCGACTGATTGGCAAGGGAAAAAATGAGGAAGAAGAAGTTGGTTTGGGTTTCGCGAGCCACAGGGTCATGACCATAAGGCGCGAAGACCCGCACTGCAGAGGCCTTGCAAACATGTTTCAGTCATGGTTTTAGCTGTGGAATGCGCATCACTCACCGGTCTGGATTGACATTCGGGCCAGGCGTTTGAAAATACGATCTGACTGGCTTGTCCCTGCGGCAGACCGCATGGCGAAGAGTAAAAGTCCTAGAACATGGTGTTAGATATAATAATGGCACGAACCACGGACAATTGCGAGTTGCAAGCTAACCTGCAAGGACAAGATTTAAGAATGCCTCCAGGGGCTTCCAGATTGTGAGCAAGATGTCGTCGATCGGGCCTCGTTCAAGCTGACTGAGATAATATAATGAGCCCATTGGAATTTCCTCCCAAACTATGTCCTTACTTCTCCATCATAAACACGCGCACAGTCCCAAATATTGCGACGGAGAATAACCCAGTCGAGAGGAAAGCCAGAACCCGACGATAATCTTCAGCTTGCTGAGTAGAAAGACCCTGTTGGTACGAGTGAGATCCAGTCCAAAATCAAGTATGAAACGACGGCACCGATAACACAAAAAGAGCTGAACAACGAACGCTGTTGAAACCGCCCACGAGTATCGAGAGAGGTAACGGCCAATGAACGTCTGTGAACGAGATAAGCGCCCATCATCTTAGACCATGAAATGACGCACCAAGGTTGCTCCGAGGATTGTTAAACCCTTCGATCCTGCAACAGTATAGCTTGAGATGGAAGGGAATCAAAGAAGTGGAGAGAGGGTACTCACAGGTATAGCCATATCAAATAGACAATGGACATACTATGGACAGTATCGGTAATAAAAAGTCCGATAGAGACCACCTGTGCGCTGTCAGAGCCAGAACTATTAGCCTGAATATACGAGGCCCTCACTGTATCCACCTGGGATCTCTGAATCCTGAATCATCATGAGTGAGTGTTTTTGGAAACGGTCGAGAAGAGCACATACGAGCTGTGTAGTACGAAGCGTATTGAAAGACCACAATTCCGTACAGGAAAGTGTTCACTGCGTCTCGGTCATGAGATTTGAATGGCGTGGATGAATAGAAGATACACCTACAGATAACAGCGATGAGCAAAGTTCCTATGCGGGATGGATTGTGGCGTTCTTTGAGAAGAGGAATGAGCATCCATGTACTTACCCAGAGTGGACTTGAAACTCCCAAAGCTCATGTTGCCTGGCCCCATGGACATTTCCATTTCTTCGAGATTATTGGCAACTGGCCCAGCGCAGCTGAGCTCGCCTATAAACGGATGGAAACTGGCTGCATCGATGACTGAAACCGACAGTTCTTGTTTAAGTAGCAAGACTTCGAGGAGGCCTTGCTGGAGCAATCAAAGGATCTTCTTTTCTTTAGAACCGCCGGATTAGCTCAACCGAAGGCAACCCATCTGAGAAGCTCCATGGCCGGGAAAGTTCTTATCTGAGTTGGTTGGTTGTCAATCGTATACCTTTCTCAAAGCTCCTTGCCATCTTCCAGATGTTGGAAAGAAGCCTTCGGCTACAGGAATTGACCTATGTACTTAAATAGACTCCGAATTTACGAAAAATGCCATATCTATTAGTCAGTCGCTGCTCTATCGCTCTAGGTTCGCGTACTTCGTACCTAGTCGAAATGGCGGTAATTGCCAGGAGTCCATGCGTCGAGCTGCAAATGCTTGTTCGTCTCCACGCCACTTCGCGCAGGATCTGCATCGAGGATTGTTGCCGGTAGATTCAGCATGGCTGCATCTGTCATCGGTTCACGAGCTTCCGCGGTACTCATGAAACTGACAGGGAGAAGGTCGCTGCAATCTTTAAGCCTCTATCGCGTCATTCCCTGCCTCCCTTTTGCCTCGTGCAATCCGTAATTTCCATTGGTAGGAGAGGCCTATACATGGAGGCCTGGAAGCATCGAATGCGAAACTGATAGACATACATTGATAGCAAAGGTGACTCTTCCATGGAATTACATTGTCCTTGATGAGCGTCTTGAAGTTGAGAGCAGGTCTACTATCTCTATCAGAAACGGGGCGCTTGCGACACACGAGAAGGAGGGAATATCGGGTTCAAATCTGGCCGTCTAGGGCCAGCATACTCGTTTGACGGTGTCGGGGACGCAAAGGATATGTTGGATAATTCAGTATACGTGTTTGGCGCGTGGCGAGCGACTTGGAGCCAGCACGGGATGGGACTGAAACTTGATTGTGCCATTTGTCTGAGCTGCGTGGAAGTGACTCTCTGGTCGAGCCTTGGAGACCCTCTTCGTTGTACTACTTGTCTGTCGGGTAGAGATAAGGCTTTTGTACGATGAGAAACCAAATGTCTTACAACAAAGGCCATTCGAGCCATCCGAATCGAGCATCTCCCGCAGCTTTGGGGCGACTGATGAGGGTGTCGAGTAGCGTCTTGGTCATAATCTGAGTCGCAGAGCTTACGAATAGCATGTCCTACTCACAGAAGTGTACACCGGCTGACTGGCAAGCCAAAAATGAGATAGTAGTTGGCTCTTGGTTGCGCCAGCCAGAGAATCATACACATGAAGGCGAATATCGAGCTGCATACGCCTTGACAGTTCGTTTAACGTAACGATGAGACCCCTAGTGGTAGAATGTCTGTACTCACCTGTTTGTAACAGACACTCTGGCCAAACGTTTCACAATCCGGTCTGAGTGGCTTGTACCAGACGCTGAGCGCATAACATAAAGGAGATGCCTTGTTCGATGGTAAAGGGCGGCGATGTTTACGATCTTGACACGAGTAGAAAGCTCACCTGAAATGAGAAGATCCACTAGAACCTCCAGCGAGAGCCAGCACGTAATCAGGATATCGTCGATGGGAGCCCGTGAAAGTTGACTGGAGGACAGTTAAGACTTGTACGCGCTGGAGATATTGGGACTTACTTTTCGACCAGAGAAACTCGTACGACCACTGAGATGGCGAAGGAGAACGACGCCATGGAGAGAAATACTAACACTCCTACGACAGTCTTCATTTTGCTTAGCAAGAAGATTCTATTACTGACTGTCAGAACCCAACCAAAAAGAAGGCACTGATAAACATACCGGTAGGATAAGAATGTTTGAACTATGAACGCTGTTGACCCAGCAATAAATACAGAGAGTGGTAATGGCCAGTGAATAGCTGTGCAACAAAGTTAGATTCTGCCCTTTGTTCGCAAGAGCGAAGACGGACCGATGGCACTTCTAGGGTCGTTGAATCCCTCAATCCTGAAATAGATGTTCAGGCCCAACACATTCCGAGCATTGTTAGATCGCACCCACAGATAAAGCCATACCAAGTAGATGATAGAGGCGCTATGCAATGTGTCGCTGACGAATAGTCCAGATAGTGTCCACCTGACAATATCCCGGTAAAGAAACAGAAAACATGATGGAGAGAGGGCGCTTACTTGATCCACCTGGGATCTTTGAACTCTGCAGGGTCATCAGCAAATCGGTACTCGGGAACTGAAACCGGGACGTACGAGCGGTGTAGGTAGGAGGCGTACTGGAAGGTGGCGATACCGTACAAGTACGTGTTCACTGTGAACGTTTATGAGCACTGGTGTTGAGGAGATGGTGAGGTTGACCTACCAATGACTGCGATGAGTACGGCCCCTGAAAACGAATATGAGCATGCTCAGTGAAAATTGTAGCACAAAACCCACTCACCCAGAGTCGGACTGGAAGCCTCCGAAACTCACTGTCCGTGGGTCTTGCATTTGATACCAGGTATGGGGATACTTGAAGCGCAGCTCAATGGCAAAGGAAAGAAGCCAGCTTAAACATCACTCATAGCGGCTGCTTAAGTATCCAAATCCCGACTGTACTTTGAGCGAAGAGGATAGCCTCAGGCTTTTCCCTCGAGCCCTCGGATTGCCCAACCGAATCTAACACATAGACGTCCATTCCCGGCAAAGGCCCTGTTGAACACAATCAACAGTTCTCAAACCAAATCTTTATCACCGCAACAGCTTCCCAACCTCGATATGCAAGAAAGAAGCATTTCGCCAAGTAAGACTTGCCGTGAGTCATTGGAAAGCATGGTATGTAGACGGCCAGCAACCCACTGCTTCATTATCAGTCAGCCAATGCCAGCAAAGAGAGGGTATCAACACATCTCGGCGAGCGTCCAATGATGATGACTTACAGAAATTGAAATCAACACAGCTGAATGCCCCGAAAGCCCTCAGGGCCGCAATTCAACCACGGATACCACGGCGTCCTTTCGGGCGCTGGGGTCTTCGGCAGCGGCGGCGAGAGAGAACCAAGAGAGAACGGCAGCTGGCGAAATGAGCCAGAACTTGGCCAGAACGGTCGACGTCGACGGATTTACATGTTTGAGGATGATCCCCAGCGCTCGCGGTAGAACCCATCCGACGCCACGATATTTGTGGACCCAGAATCAACATCTTCTGTTCACAATTGATGTAAACTTCCAGATATCTTGGCCGCATCCAGGCCTGCACACAAATTCTGGGTTGAATTAGGATGCGTAGATCCTTGGCAGAGCGTCCGTGCCTGTGGAATTCGCCTTCAGAAAGGCCGAATGATGCTTGAAAAGAGTACGCGCAGAGACTTGATAACATGACGATGCAAGCATTAGGACATGATGGTTCTTCGAAAAGTTGCCAACAACTCAAGTCATCAAAATGAAGGATGAGATCCCACGCTCCTGGATTAGAGATAGGGGTTCCTTCAACGACTTCGGCGTGGCAGTCAACCTAGGGGTATACGGCACCTACATAATGGGAGTGTATGCGCAGCTAATTCTTCTGTTTTTCAATTTACCTCTCAAACTCAAGCGTCAGACTTTATCGCCACACCTTCCAGTGGAAGATTAAGCGCCCATCACTCGGAGTTTCTTTCATGTAATCTCCGCAATGTTGGTCTGCCTGGTTGCTTGCGGCCAACGATCCGCCATCTTTGACCTCAAGCCTCAGAGCCTCAAATGGGGCCTAGCTTCGATATGAGTGGCAACGCTCCTACAGGGCTAGCACAGATTTCGAGCTTGCCCATGCCTCCCGACACGACATCGCTCATACAAAATCATACGCCGCAACTTCGAGGTGCGGTCAGCTCCCTTCCAGTTGAGCTGCTGGGATGTATCATGCTTTTGGCTATTCGGAGCATGAAGAACCGCACGCCTCGTATTAGCGAGACGGACCCTACTCAGATGGTACACCTTCGGCTCGTATGCCGCATTTGGAACGATGCTGCTCTATGTACGCCAGAGCTTTGGAGAGGGACTCCTCATCAACCTTGATCTATGGCGTTCAACTGAGCGACTCCAACGCTTGTCCACTTTTGCAGGACGCCTGGTACGCCAGGGCAGGGGCGGACAGCCCGCCTCTACGGATTGTCATCTGCGGGTCTATCGAGGAGGAAGGACAACAGGGTGGAATCCTTATTAACCAAATCCTTTCGATACTTTTTGGTCATCATCGCAATTGGACTGAATGGAGTTTCAGCTCTATGCGCCTCCTTTGGGCCCTGAGACTACGGGGAGGGCTTCGTTCAGCATTCGTGGGAGGGAGGGGAGGAGAATATGGATGCCTACACTCGGGTGATAGATCAACTCAAGAACTTCAGTGCTGATTTTCCCTGCTCTTCAAGTTGGGAAGGCGGCCGCTACTCTTGGACTCCACTGAGTTACGGACTCTTGGATTCACAAGACAAAAAGTCTCTCGGCTGGGAGAGCATGTACCTGTCAATACAGGGGATCGGAGTAAAGGCTACCATTGTCCCAAATTCATTTCCTTCGCGCCTTCGCTTCCTTCACATCCACGGCTACTTCCTTGTATCTTTCCCCGTCATATTCGAAGCGCCTCTTCTCGAGGAGCTGGTCTTCGAGACCTCGAGAAGCGCGTTCCACTCTATCGATCGCAAATTCGCAACAAGTCATTCCCTTCAACGCCTAATCCTCATTGGAAACGCGTCCGTTGCGTCGATTTGGATAGACAGGATTTTCGACCAACTAGCCCTCCATCCTTGAAATTCTTGCAACACCCGCAAGTTCACGAATTACGTCTATCGGCCGTCCGACACACTCATCATCAATCGATTCTTCGAGAGGAGCGGTTTGACTGAGATTGAGCTATCCCTCGAGGACAGCAATCTTGAGTCTGGGAATGCCTTGAAGTCTGTCCTTGACGCCTTCGCAAAGGTGGAGATCAGCAAGCTCTTTCTCGACACCCCTGTTCCACTTATACACTTACCCACCGCGGAGTTCCACATACTGCAGAAGGCTGTTCGAGCAGTCGCCTGTCGTTCTGGGTTCACGGAGGTTGTAGATCCTAAACAGGGGAAATGGGCACTACCTGGACCGAATCCTGGGATCTCGAAACCACTTCTAATGCTTCCCAGTGCTTTCCGTCCTGTACCCGAAGTTCTTGCCAAAGAAATGGACGTTCATGTCATCTCTCACCAGGAAATTGACACTGTATTTGACCACAACATACAGAGTCATCAGTACGTGGCAGTCTATAGTTGAATCTTAGAACTCTGCGTAATAGCCACGAATACGAAGTCACCATGTACGTTTTACTACAACATAAATTAATCTTTTTCTTTGGTATAGAGAGAATGGAACGTGTGTCAAATATTCAACCTCCGCAAAGGGTCACAACAGGCAAATGGCAACGCTCCGAGTTTCGATATGTCCTTGCTCTCCTCACACATGGAGAAAGGTAATCTGGTGCAAGGAGCCTCTGTCAAAAGTGGTTTTGCCCACGCATGACACTGCTTTTGTATCTTCCTCCCTCCTCACAAACCCACGATGACCATGAATCATCGGATATCGGCCCTGGAGCTGAGACGGCAACAGCGAAGAAGACCACCGGTTTTGCTCTAGCAACGAGCACCAGCGTTACAACCTGTTGAATAAGCTGGAAGATGATCCATATGACAACATACGGAACCATGGCCCCTGTTGTCCTCCCTTCCACTTGAGTTGCTGGGATCCATTATGCGCTGCGTTATTTGGCGCACGGGGAAGCATGCGCCACGCATCACCGAGGACAGATCCTACTCAGATGGCACACCTACGACTTGTGTGCCGCACGTGGAACGACGCTGCTCTATGCACGCCAGAGCTTTGGAGGGGCCTTCTCATCAATCTCGATCGATGGTGTTCGAATGGGCGGCTCCAAGGGTTTGTCCTCTTTTGCAAACACCTGGTACGCCAGGGCTGGTACAGGCAATCCCTCCTCTTCGGATTGCCATTCGCGGGTCTGAAAAGAAGGAAGGAGAACAGGATAGGGGAAGAGCATAATGAACTCCTTCTAGCCCAAATCCTTTCGATCCTATTTGGTCAGCATCGCAGCTGGACTGAATGGAGTTTCAGCTTCTCTTCGCCTCCTCGAAGCCCTGAAGCCATTCGAAGGACTTGCTTCAGCGTTTAGAACCTTCAAAAGCGTGGAAGCCGCAAATGTAGATCCCTACACTCAGGCAGTCGGTCGCCTCAAGCATGTCAACGCTGAATTTCTATACCCTTCATTTTGGAGAAGGCATACCCCTGACCTACTGGGCTCCTCGATCCACGAGACATAGAGTCTCTCAGCTGGGACAGTGCATACCTGTCGAATCAGGAAATCAGACCAAATGCCACAATACCCAAAAACTCCTTTCCTTCCCACCTTCGGTTCCTCCATCTCCATGGCTGCTTCGTCATTTCGTTAACCGCCATATTTGAAGCACCACTTCTCGAAGAGCTGGTAGTTCGAGGCATTGAAAAACACATGCCAGTTTGTCAATCGCGATCCTACAATAAGCCATTCCCTTCAACGCCTGGTCTTTATCGGGGACGGAGCTGCTATAGCTGTTTGGGCTAACAATATTTTCGAGCAACTTACCCTACCATCCTTGAAATTGATACAACACCGCAATATCACAAGATATCTTTCTTGGCCACATGAACCACTCGCCATCACGATTGCTCAGTTTTTCGAAAGAAGCGGTCTGACCGACATCGAGCTGTCTCTCAGGTACGACGGATCTCAACTCTAAGAAAACCTTGGACTGGATTCTCAACGTGTTTGGAGTGGCGAAGATCAGCAAACTCTTCCTCGACAGCCCCATTCCACTTTTTACATCTTCCCACCACGGAGCTCCAGATACTCCAGAACGCTGCCCAGGCAATCATTTGTCGCTCTGGGTTCAAGGGGTTTGCAAATCCTGAACACGAACGCGCCCGGCCGACCCTGGAAACAAGAAGATACTTCTCATGCTCCCCAATACTTCCCATTCAGTACCCGATGTCTTTGCCGAAGAAGTGGACGTCCAATTCCTATCCCACCACCAACTTGACGGCCTCCTCGATCATGGCATCCAGAGTCACCAATACCAACTCGCTTACTCAGACTTCTGAAACTTCCAATATCCAATACCCCAAAACAGGTACCTACGAAGTGATCATGTACATTGTTATAACTAGAATCGTCCACGTTCGATGTTTTGCGCCGCTGCGGAAGATCTACTGTATGCCGAGGGGACGTGTACAGAGACCCAAAACGATGCGAGATAGAGCAGCAGCAGATCCAAGTCAACCAAAGAACCAAACGAGAGAAGGAAGTGAGTAGGACAATGTGTCAGTAATTGAGTGCGAGATGCGAATGAACAACGAAAGCATGAGTGTAGTATAGCAAAGATGGGAAGAGAAAGGGTTAGAAGGGACGATTTACTCCTTTTCATACTTTGCTCTCAGCGTAGGATGCACCAGCTGCTCGTGTAACGCCTTGCCTGCGGGCACCATCGGGAACACATGCTCATCCTTCTCCACCAAGCACTCCATCACCACTGGTTTCGAGTTGTCGTACTCCAAGAACTCCTTCATCTTGGCTGGTAGCTCTTCCGCAGACTTTACGCGGATGGCGTGTACGCCCATCGCTTTTGCAAGCAGGACAAAGTCGGGATTGGTCATACGGGTGTGCGAGTAGCGTTTCTCGTAGAATAGATCTGGGAGTGGTGATAGGTTAGCGTAAGCCTAAAGAGCGAGGGAGAACGACAAGCATACCTTGCCACTGCAGCACCATTCCCTGGAACTCGTTGTTGAGGATGAGGACCTTGACACCAATGTCGTATTGGGAAGCCGTAGCAAGCTCCATGGCGGTCATGCTGAATGATGCATCGCCATCAACGTCGACAACGATCTTCTTAGGTGCTGCGACCTTGGCACCGATCGCTGCTGGAAGTCCAAAGCCCATAGTCTGCACAAGACAATTAGTCGCAGATACGCAAATGTAAGGGAATAGGGACGTACGCCCAAGCCGCCTGAAGTCACCATTGACCTCGGCTTTGACCACCGGTAGAACTGAGCGGCCCACATTTGATGCTGTCCAACACCAGTCGCCACGATGACCTCGTCCTTCATCTTCCTCGTCTGCTTGTCCAACTCCTGGATGACCTCCTGCGGCTTCATCATCTCACCCTTCTTACTCGGCACAAATGTGAACGGGTACTCCTTCTTCCAATGCTGGATCTTTTGTGCCCACTCCTTTCTCGAGACCTTGTCGATTTGAGGTACGAGAGCAGCCAAACTCGCCACGACATCACCCAACACAGGGATCTGTGCCTCGATGACCTTGTTGATGTTCTTTGGCTGAACCTCGAAATGGATGATTCCACCACGTCCCTTCACGAGCAGCGGCCTTGGCCGCAGGTGCATAAGTGTCCACCTTGCCCGTCACACGATCATCGAACCGTGCTCCGAGAGCAATGATAACATCTGCGTGCTGCATCGCCAGGTTGGCGTAGGCACTTCCGTGCATACCGAGCATGTGCAAGCTCTTCTCGTTCATCTCATCATAGGCTCCGAGACCCTGGAGGGTGGTCGTTACGGGAATGTTGCCCTTCTCCGAGAGCTCAGCGAGGTATTTGGGACCCATGGGTGAGGAGAGGACACCATTGCCAGCGTAAATGACAGGGCGCTTGGCTCGGTTGATGAGCTCTGCAGCTTGACGGATGGATTGGTAGTCGATGGGGGATTCGTTGGTTTGTAAAGGGTTATTGGGGAGACCAAGGTTAATGCCAGGCGTAGTGGCCTTGTAGGGTAGAGGAGTCTTGAGGATACCAGCCGTCACGTCTTTGGGTAGATCGACGAGAACGGGACCGGGACGACCAGAGGTGGCGATCTTGAAGGCTTCGTTGATACGTCTTGGAAGCTCTGCAATGTCCTTGACCATGACGTTCCACTTGGTACAACTTCTTGAGATACCGACAACATCTGCCTCTTGGAAGGCGTCCGAGCCGATGGCTGAGGTGGCGACCTGGCCAGAGAAGACGACCAAGGGGATACCGTCACTGAGAGCATCCTGCATTGGTGTGATGACGTTGGTCGCGCCAGGGCCAGAGGTGACGAGAACGACACCAGGCAGGCCTGACACACGGGCATAGCCTTCCGCCATGTGCCCTGCACCCTGTTCGTGTCTTGGGAGGACGAAATCGAAGTGTGGTGAGTTGTAAATGGCGTCAAAGACGGGTAGGATGGCACCGCCTGGATAGCCAAAGATCTGCTTGACGCCATGGCGCAGCATCATCTCGTGGAAGATCTGGCCGCCGGTAAGGCCAACGAAACTGTGGTCGAGAGCAGCATTCGAGTGGGCCAGGGGGATGTCGCGGCTATTTTGAGTGGGAGGAAGGGTTGCAGGAGGTACTTGCTGGAAGCCGGAAGAGGGTGTTGGTCGTCTGAACAAGGCAACATTCAGTCTTTGATCGCATCCCAGACATATTTAAACCAGCACTCACACTGAAGGAGCGGCGGTCGCGTTTGCAGTCGTCGTGCGACTGATGTTGCGAGCATGTTCTCGCACTCTCTGCTTCGCATCGACTATAGACGATGAGGACCAGTTCGACGCCTGGGTCGATTTTGACCGTGCCAGGGATGCAGAGACTTTTTGGCTAGCCTTGCCGTGTAGGCGAACTTTGGCAGCGGATGAAGCCATGGCCATGGTGAAACAAATGAGTGATAGTTGGCCTTTTGGTTGGGAATGTATGGACCCTCTCGAAGAATCCTGTTCCCTGGACGAGCAACGAAGCAAGAGCGTTGTGGAAAGGGAGAATGAATGGATATTAAAAGTTTTGAGGGCCTATAACATGACTCGGTAGATCCCCACGCTCCGGCCGAAGTTACTCCCATCGGCCGATCGGTGAGTAAAAGCCCCAGTCGCTTCCCCGCATTATGCCAATGATACAACAGACTTTCAGGAGGTCTGAAGGTCTTCTTTGCTGCTCATCGAGGATTCATAGCGTCAACGAAATGTTCTTCAAGCGTCGCTACATTGGCCAGTTCTAGCCGATGTGCTCCAATTTTCCGGATTCTCATCGCTGTCGATGGCTGTTCGACAGGCTCCACGAATGGACCCATCCATTAGGGGCTTTCGAGCCCCTAAGTCACGAATTCCAAGGTCATGTTACTGAAAGAACGGTCATTAAAGCTGCACCTTATGGATTGTGCTGTCCTTTTTCTCAACGTTAGCGATAAATTTAGATTGGATTGGCATTGACCCAGGAAGCTGAGAATGAAGCGACTCACGCTGTCCATCACAGGTACCACTGGGCTTCAGACTTCCAAGAGGCTAGAGCGTTCAGGCACGTGTCCATATCCCTGATCAAGGCCTGACCATCCAATTAAGATTTGAGTGCTTCTCGTCAACAAAAGTATATGCGCTTACGAGGTGTCAGGTCAGCGGTTGGCCAGTTACGTGATTAAGCGCCTGACCAATGGCCTTCTCAAGTTAGGGTGCCATGAACTTCCAAGGTCCCAAATCATGGCAATCGTAGTCTATCGTTCGAAGTTCCAGAAAGCATCTTCTCAGGGACTCTGTGCGCGTGAGACGGCGCGTCAGGTAAAGTTCTCATGAGGGTAACCACTGGCGGACAGGCCCAAGTGAAAGGGCGAGTTTCCTTGCAGTGCTGGCCATACAGAGGAAGAAATGCTCAAGCAGGACACCAAGTGGTAGAAAAGAGCGTGAGGTGCGAAGCAGATAAGCCATCGTCGAGAAAGGGCCAAGGGAAGTGTGATAACAGAATGCCCGAGAACAGCTGGCTCCCACCGCGTTGTATGTGCGTTTCTTGAGCACTGTGATGTCGAAGGCTACTAACAGAGAGGCCTGTGTTGCCTTGCGAGGTGGACGTAGGAGGCGGGAGAATGGGGAATTGTGGCTGTCAATCATGGGGAAGAGGGTGCAGACAAACAGAGGACAACAGCCCGTTGGGCGCCAATCCCGAGGCGAATCGTCTGGTCGAGGGTCTAAGGTCTTCAACCTTCTCATTCTAAGCATGCAAACGGGCGAAAATACCCGAGGGCGGCGATACCTCTATAAGAAGTTTATGAGGGCACGCGTTGTATGCTACGGAGTTCAGCGCCGCTGTGTGCCATGTACTATTGTGTTGGTTTGGGGAGATAAGTACAAAGAAGAACTAACGCGGGTTGGATCTAAAAGCAGCTTGGGAGAGTTCAGCGCGGAAATAAGAAGATCCCGAAGAACAGAGGCGATATCTCGACGCCAACTCCAAGCGGGCCTGCCCTCAATCCAAAATAGGATTCACCCTTACCGAAAACGGAAGTTCACGATCCACTTAGGCCACACCAATATCCACGTCTCCCTGATGTTATCTCAGGCGCAAGGCAAGTGCTTGTTCAATCAAACATAATTCAGGATCTTGTACTACAACTACCAACATGCTACAAACAATCCGACAGGATATCCGCGTGCTACGGTCCCAAGGGCTGGCTTGAAGTGCCATGATTTTAGACGTTGATGTTGATGGGGGTGCATCCAATGGCGATGAGACCCTCTAAAGAAAGGAAGAGAAGATTTATTAGCACAAGTAGAACGGCGGAAATATTAACGAAAAAAACGAACTGAAGCTGTTGTTGCTGCAGCAAACGGTCTGGCCAGAGCTAAGGAGGCGCATCAATATGAAAGTCATCAACGGCTTGCATCAACGAAGACGTACCAAGAGTTTCCTGGAAGGGCAATAACGCTGATGGGGCTGCAGGTGAGACCAACGATAACGTTGAGATCCTGGAGGACAATGCCCAACAACCCGAGGAGGAGGCTGGCGGCGGGGTCAGACGCCTTGGTGGTGCTGTTGCAGCACTGAATGGGGCCGGTGCTGCAAGAGGGAGCGGGAGCGGGGGTTGTAGGGGGAGTACCTCCGCCACCAGTGGGGACAGCAATGGCAGCAGCGGCAAGAGCCAAAGTGGTAAGGAGCTTGAATTGCATGTCGAGGATTGGGAGGATGGGTTGTTAGAGCTGTTGTCTCTGAGGTTTGAGGTCGATTCTAGAGACCTTTTATACGAATTTTGGCTGGGGTAGCCTCCCTGCAAAGTCTATAAGGAGAAACAAACTACACAGTTGCAAAGAGACTGACACCATTTTGACTGTTACTCCACCGTTTGAGAAAATGAGTGGAGTCGTCTGGGTGGTGGTCGCGTTAATTTTGGTTGAATAAGTCGCCGAAGGAACTAGCATCGCGCCAATCAAGTAAATCGAAGTAGAAGCATTTGGGCGGTTAAAATCCTAAGAAGGACGTCCTATTCGATGTCTGCAGCTTCTCAAGACCCGGGTTGAGTGCACGGTTTCGCCTCGCGGGGCGAGCGGCATTGCTGTATTCGAGGCCATGTATGAGGGGCCTGCATTGGAGTCTTTCTCCCTACGGACGTCAGTGGTCCTCTGGAGTCGAGGGAAGTAGAGTGGGCAGGCCTAGCAATGACATACTCAGTACGCTCACCTCGGCACAAAGACGAAAGTTTGATCATGTTAGCGTCTATCGTCCGCACAAGATGCGCTTTCCTTTCGATGATCAATAGAATATCAGGGCTTGACATGAGAGAGCTCGTCTCGAAACAGTAGGCTTACCCCTTTGGATGAGCGCTGATACCTTCGGTCAACATTAGGCATTAATTTGAAAGCAGCATCGCTCGATCAACACAAGGCCATCGCAGAAGGATACCGGTCCCCGCAATGCCCAGGAAGAGCGAAGCCACAAGAAAGTGATTCCTCTGAACTTAACCTTCGACAAGGTTAGAGGCTTCGGTTCCGAAAGATCAACCAAACAGTACATTTATGTAGCAGGTTAGTGATGAAAGGCAACTCTAAGCAAAGTCTATACCTTAGACTTCATGAGAGATTGTGTGGGGTGTCGATCACCAATATAGAAAGAAGCAGCTCCTCGATTGATCCACGTTCCTGCCAATCTCACCCCGCTCCCAAGTGTATTTGGTCGAATATCAAAATCAGGTGCTGGCCGTAAATAGATTAGGTTAACCCGGTGAATTTCTCCCTTAATTGAGGCTCCTCGGGTGCTATCTCGAACAACCACAGACGCGGGGGCTCGCAATCCATAGCGGCTGCAGCTTCAGGGTAAGACGAGGTGTAAAGGCCTCAGGGATGCCATCTTCAGGCTGTTAGTGCTATAGCAGTGCGAAATCGAAGGGAAGGGATGTCTGCGACTACTCCACCTGCGAAAGATTCGGCGACAGGGAGGACATGCTCATCCAATGGCAGGGAGGCCGCGCTAATTCCAGCCAATGTAGGAGCAGGAAATGAGCGAATTACGAGTGGCTGAGCCATCGAACCCGCGTGGGCATTTTCTTGGTGACATTGTGGCAGCATCGTGTTGATAAGGTGCTGGAGTGGGAATCAAAACGAGAGGACAATCAGTGAGATGTTCGAGAAACCAGACGTACATACGATCGTGTGTACTCGGAGGGGGGAGGAACCGGCTTTCACTACGCTGGGGTGCCACGGTACCCTTGGGAGAGAAACTCATGGGCCGATCCTGCGAATAATTTAGAGGAATTCCTCCCTCGTGGCGTTCATTATTCATGCCTCCCGTGTACGCAGACGTTATCTTCCTCGTTGAATGTAGATTGAATGGTATGAGGCGTTAGGTAAGCCGATCTTGGTGACGGCCTCCTCGAGTCAATTGAGGTGATCAGCACGTTAAGCAGAGTTATCAATTGAACCTTTTGCGTCAGATAATGCTAGAACTAAGAACTGCAGATAAATCCCAGTGCTGGGGACTCGCCAATTGAAGTGATTTTGGGACCGATACATTGATGTAATCAAATTACCCCTATTATCCCCGTGTTCAAAGACATCTTCCTTCAAATTTCATTGAGGTTTCAGCAGATCTCATTCAAATTGTATTATTAAAAGTCTCGTCGGCTTGTATCAGTGGACCACCTTTCCAGCGAAGGGCTTCCCGGGGAACCCCCGAGGGTGCTGCGCTTTGTTTGTGAGCACAAGAACCTTCGCAGTCATGACGAAACCAAGTTTTTCATTTTGTATGGAGTGTACGGGACAGAAATAGATTACTGAGTAAGCGCAGCGCCTTCATGCTATTTATTTTATTTTATTTTATTTTATAATCTATGTAAAGCTACCGTACAGTGCTAAGAAGTTGACGGTCTGGTTTCATGCTATTTCATGCAACCTTCGAGGTACTTCGGTTTGAGCTCAAGGGATCCACGTTGTGTCAACCTTAAGAGTATAAAACACGTCTTTAGTCTTGAGAAAATCTCAGAACCAAACCAATACACACCCACTACTACCATGATCATCTTCTACGATGTCGCATGCTCTGGTCCACAAAGGACTCTCTCCCCCAACACTTGGAAGACGAGACTGAGTCTCAACTACAAAGGTCTTCCCTATACCACTAAATGGATTGACTTTCCCGACATCCGCGCCCTCTACGACGAGGTCGGCGCCGAACCTCACACTGGATTCCTCGGTACACCCGAGTACTCCCTACCGCTCATCGTCGACGATTCCACAGGAGCCCGTGTGGGCGAGAGCCTCGCCATTGCCAAATATCTCGACGTTACCTATCCAGATACTCCACAGCTCGTTCCCAATGCTGAAGACGGAGGCATGGAGAAGCAAGCCGCCTTCGTCAAGGAGCTGGAGATGGGTTTAGTTCAGGCCGCTTTGCCCCTCATCTTCAGGCAAGGCTTCGACAATGGCAACCTTACACCTCGTGGGCGAGAGTACATTGCCAGGACACGCGTGCCTTTCCTCGCTATGATGGGGCACAACGTTACTTCCGCTGACGAACTCCAAATCTCACCGGAGGAGAAGGACGTGCACTGGGGCAAGTTGAGAGACTTCTTTGGAGTCATGAGCGAGAAATTTGGGGGAGAGGGAAAGTTCTCGTGGCTCATGGGGGATACTATCTCCTTTGCGGATCTAGTTATGGGCAGCTGGCTTCTGTCACAAAGGGGCCTTTGGGGGGAGAACAGCAAAGAGTGGAATGAAATGATGTCTTGGAATGGTGGCAAGTGGGCCGAAGTCATCAACAAACTGAAGGATTATCAAACTATCATTTAGCTAACAATAAGGTACTCCTTTCAGGATCGACAGTATGTACAAGTATCAAAAGAATTCATCCAATATAGTCGTCCTACGTGCATGAAGAGAAAAGTAGCATCATGGGTTTAAAGAGAAAGAGCCTGAATGCTGTCCTTTATGCAGCTTTACCTGGAACATTTTTCAGTACGGAGAAGGCTAAGCGCGTGAGGACGGCTGCTTCGGCGATTGCCGAGCGATTTCAGCCCGCGTTGGCGCTCTCCGCTGGCTCGCCAATCTGCTATGCCGCCAGTGCCCAGAGAGGTTGGTACGGCAGTACTCAGCTCATCAAGGTACTAACATATAAATCCAATCATGAATTAGCTAATCGCAGGCGCTCGGCAAGGGAATGTCAAGTGCTTGGACCAACTCACGAAACCGTTAATTCGTCCAACTATTCCCTTGCCGTCCTGGATGCTGCACTCCTTCATCTGTCTGTGGACGCCCTACCGGCACCCAATTCCTCTCGCGCCATTCATCATTCCCTTCTCGAAAGTGCCCACGCGGCCATACCTATCGTGGCGTTGGCCGTGAACTATTGCGAACGTTCGAAGGCTTCGAAGCAAGCTACGATCTCTCGTGTCCTCAGCGACATCGACGGTATACTGGCCTGGCTTCGACTCATTGTCGTTCGCTGCTCTGGACAGGGCTTTGAGCTGCAAAGACAAAGCCAACAGCGGTTAATGGTAGAATTCATCCGGGGGCTTTGTTCACTTGACTCCCTGCTCGAGCTCGCCGTCTTCTCATCGCGACGAGCCGTGGAGTTGCTCGTGGCTATCTGGTCAACAGATTTGGCGGAAACTTCGAAGGAAAAAAACAAGCTCGTCTTGTTGGCTCCTTCACCTATAGAATTCATGGAGAGCTTTGTAAACAATACCGACGGGCTTGACCTTCTTTGCGACATGCTCCGCTCATCTTCGTCGCTGGCCCAGCAGCTGTATGGAGGTCTTGAGATGAGACTTTTAAACGTATCTGCACTGTACGGGAAAGGACTATCGGTCACAGAGGCCAAAAGGCTGCTGGGGCTGTTAGGGATCATCACCGTCCAGCTCACCCAAGAACCTGACATGGATTCCCTCTTTCGACCAGCCGGCCTGCGCCACTATTTAGGTGCAATCTTATCTCTGAAGTCGGGATTGACTAAAACCGATATTCTTTACCTCTCCGATGCTGTCCTCCAGCTTGCCATACGGTCCGGAACCCACTCGCCAGCGTCGGAGCTCCGAGAGATCGCCAAATCGCCCTTGATCCCCTTACTTGCCGATTGCTTCACCACGGCAACATTGGAATGGGAAGAGGACGTAACTTCAACTGCCCTACATGTTATTCAAGTACTTAGGACCTATTCCTATCAACTCAAGTTCCTCGTTCCCTTATGGAAAGCTATTCAACAGCACCATACGGTCCATCCACTCGATAACGGAAGCGCTGTCAGTGTCAACGCTGAGGTGCATGAGGAGTGGTGCCGATTGGTCTCTTCTGTATACGTCCTCCATGCGACTATCCCTCATGACGAACTCAACACAGAGACGGGACGGATATCTCCCCGCGTTTGCGATAATGGCTCTGTAAGTGACATCTAAAACTCTACATATCCCCATTCTGAAACAGCCATTAGCACTGGAAGCTCTGGCCAGACGACGACTATTGGGAGTGGACATAAGAAACCTGCTCAAATTGCCACTCTGTTCGATACTGCTCGAGCGAATGCCAACGCGAGGATTGGTCGCGCCATCGATGTCAATGCAAGGACTTGTGCCATGCTCACCAGCGTGAGTGTGGGTTTCGGTGCTTGACAAAACCCCAGCTCCAATTTACTGATGTCAGAATAGTAAGGCGATCGGATGGAATACGATACTCTGCGTCTGCTCAATATCTGCATCAAGATCTTGTTCTTGCACTGTTCGAGGATGAATTTGCGGAACTAGACGCAGAGATTGAGCGCCAAGGGTCAAACTATACTGTCAACGACTTCATTCTCGTCTTTGACGGATGTTGGGGAGTGGCACCCCAAGCATTGGAGTTGGCACGTTGGGACGAAAGGGAGAGTTTTGGAGGTGACTGTCCATTATTGGAAGCGGAATTCGCCCAGACCATCGACAGATGGCGAAAAACGGAGGAACCGACCACCCGACTCATGGAAGCAATTTTCGAGTACAATGCTGCGACGCGTATATCGCTGTTGATGGAGATTGAAATTGATAAAGGGCGACTTCTGAAAACCATCGTCAGATTTAAGTAAGTCTCTCTCACCTCGTCGACATCCATAGCTCTTGACTCAATGCAAGGGCAGGCAATCAAAGTAGCATTTGAGCCGCCTCGAGATCCTTCCCGGAGGGCACATTCCGCATCCTCCCAAGAGCAAGCAGTGATCATGGAATACCTCGCCTCGGGCGTTGCAGGAGAGAGGGGGAGAGGGGAAAGATAAGCGTGATCGAGGGAAAGACCTGCTCTGCGGCTCGAACAAGAGGATCGGCTTGAAGGTCAAGCCCTCCAGAGTATAGGATCTGATCAATGAGCTCAAAGGGTATCGAACGATCATATGATTGTAGCTTCCATACCATTCTCTCCTTTGAGAACTTTCAGAGATCGAACCATAGCTTTTCTCGGAGCGCTAGGCACGCCCCTCTTGGACTGTCCGTTGCACAGCGCACGCCTAATATACTACGCCGCGTGAGAGGTATGCCTCGGCGAATGCCGAGTAATTTCAGGTTGCAATGCCACTCCCTTTACTTGCTTGCCATTCCGCCATGGCACCGATTCCCAGAGAAGTAGGTAAATCTATCTCTAATCATCCGAGAAGTGGGGGTCTTAACGGAATCTAATGATAAACTAGCTAATCGCACGGGCTCGGAAAGGCAATGTCAAGTGCTTGAACCAAGTCGCAGACCTCCTCAATTCGTCCAACTATTCCCTCGTCGCTCTGGATGCTGCATTGACCCACCTGTCTTTGGACGCACTTCCAAATTCTGGCTCCTCTCGAGCACTCCAAAACTCTCGGCTAGAAAGTGCCCACGCCGCCATACCTATTGTAGCAATGTCTGTGGACCGCTGTCAACGGTCGGATGCGTTAAGGAAAGCTACCATCTCCCGAATTCTTGACGAAATCGACGGTCTATTGGCATGGCTTCACCTCCTCATCTTAAGTGTTACTATGCAAGGACCGGAGCTGAAAAGACGGAGTCTACAACGACTGACAGCCGAGCTGATCAACAGGCTCTCTTCATGGGATCCTTGCTCGAGCTTGGAATCGTCTCATCGAGACGGACCGTGGACTTGCTGATACTCATGTGGTCCAAGGAGCATGGCGAATATACCCAAGATGATGCTAGTTTCATGGCCGTGTCTACAGCACAGTTCGTGGAGAAGTTCGTACGCAACCCTGACGGTCTCAATCTTCTTTGCGACACACTACGTGCCTCTCCGTCATTCGCCAAGCAGCTCTATGCCGGCCTCGAAACCAGATTTCTCAAGATACCCGAGCTGTCCGGAAAATCGATCTCGATTGAGGACACCAAGAAGCTTTTGGCACTCACGGGGATCATCGCCATTCATCTTGCTCAAGAGCCTGCCATGGATGCCCGCTTTCGAAGATCGGGCTGCCTTCGCCACTTTTTGGATGCAATCCTATCTGTCAAGCAGAGCTTGACTCACCTGGACGTTCTTTACCTCTCAAATGCCATACTCAGACTAGCGAGCAGACCTGGAGCTCAGTCACCAGCCTCGGAGATGGGCGAGATCGCCAAATCACCCTTAATCCCAATACTCGCAGAATGCTTTTCCACACCCGTAGTGGAGTGGGATCCTGAAGCAGTAACAAGCGCCCGCCAAGTTATCGAATCACTCCGAACGTACTGCTACTTCCTCAAGGTCTTTGTCCCCTTGACATCAGCTCTGGATCAACACAGCAAGATTCATCCATTAAGCAATGCGGTGCCTACAGGGACAAATGCTGAAGTGTATCGCGGATGGCAACTATTGGTCACGTCGGTGCATCGACTCGATATGTCAATTCCTCATGATGAGATGATCGAAGAAACAGGCCGCATGTCTCCTCGTATCTGCGATAATGAAACCGTAAGTACCGTACAAACTCAAAATTATCCGGTCTCTAATACAGCGTTAGCATTGGGAACTCCGGCCAGACGACACTCCTTGGGTGTGGGAGTGGACATCGAAAGGCTGCTCGGGCTGCCACTGGACGCGCTATTGCTCAAGTGAGTGCCAACGCGACGATTGGCATAGGCGCCATCGGCAGCAATGCCGGCTGCTGCGCTGTGCTCAAGAACGTAAGTTTCCGAATAGATGCCTTGGATTTAGGCTGACTGTTTCGGAGTAGAAAGGCGAGCGTTTGGCATCCACTACTCCACCTCTACTCGATCTGTGCACCAAGAGCTCATTTTGGCGCTTTTTGAAGACGAGTGGTCCGCGAGAGAAGCAGACATTAGGACCAGGGGTTTGAGCTCTTCAGTCAAGGATTACATCCTCGTTTTCAATGGGTTTTGGGGACTGGTACCTCAATCCTTCGAGGTGGTGCCCTGGAGCCAATGGGAGCGCATCCAAGGTGACTGCCCGCTGTCTGAATCAGAAGTTACCAGGACAATTGAAAAGTGGAGGGCAACGAGAGAAACCAATACACGGCTGGTGGAAGCAATCTTCCAATACAATCCAGATACACGTATATCTCTGCTAATGGAATTCGCGGTGGCCAAAGTGCGTGTTTTACGAAACATCGTCAGGATCGAGTGAGTCTTTTGCATTTTTCGCCCTATCATGCACACATTGCTTATGATCGATGACAAGATCCCGAGAATAAAAGCGACATTCATCAAGAATTCCGGCTTCATGGAAGCTGCTCCCGATGCGCTGGTACAGGGACTCACGTACGGCTTCGCTTCAGGCACATCGAGTGTACAGGGGCGAAAGTGTAGGCCATTGAATCACGAACTAGAGTCTACGGCCAAGGCTGTGGTGTTCAGGTTCACGATAATTCAACATCGAAGAACGGATGATGTTTCTCAGTTAGATGAGATTGGCTAGATCTAGAACAACGTTAAAGTAAAGAAGGATGTACGAGTAATGAAGGTATTGTAACGGCCTAGCTGCTGAAGCGTTGGCATACAAACTTTCTTTTCATCATATCACGGAGCGAGTTCTCAATTCATGGAATATTCACCAAGAACTTATTCTAGGCGCACGGCAACTGCCGAGTGGCGGGTTTCCGTTTTCAACGAAAGGGGCTGTTTGCAGACGCCCACGACGATGCTCATACCTAGAGAGGTAGGCGATTCAGAACTCAATATCCCCCATTGTGAAGCTGAAGCTCGGTTCTTTGTCTCCGTGAGCTCATACGTGATGCTCGAGCCGGGAGCGTCAAGTGCCTGCATCAACTTTCGGATGACCTCAACCATTCGAACTACACCCTAGCCGCTCTGGATGCGGCCCTGGCGCATCGATCTGTAGATATCCTTCCAAAGGGGGAAAATTCTATGCACCTGCTTCGTTTGATGCTCGTGCGCGCTCGCAAAGCCCTCACGATATTGGCTTTGTCCACTGAGTGCTGCAAGCGCTCAGAATCCGTCAAGAAAGCCACAATCCATCAAATACTGGAAGAGACCGATGGTATTCTCGCATGGATCCACCTCTTTGTTCAGTACCGGCCCATTCAGACACTCGGGATAGACAGCATCACTCTGCAACGGGTACTCGTTGAGCTTCTCGAAAGGCTCTGTGCGCTGGATCCGTTGCTCAAACTGTGCATTTTCTCCTCTTCCCGGGCTTTCGATTTGCTTCTGTTCATGTGGTCAAAGGTATACGAGGACCATGCGGAGGGGCAGGATATCTTTGTTGTCGTGGAGGTACTGAACTTTATGGAAACCTTTCTTGACGATCCCGAGGGCTCCGATCTCGTCTGCAACTCGCTCCGGTCTTCCCCTTCAGTTGCGGACCGCCTATACCACGGTCTCGAGGCAAGATTAGAGGACATCGAACGGATGTATAAGAAGGGTGAAGCCGCAGAGGAGATGAACGCATATCTGGCACTGATAGGCCTCATCACCATCCAACTCACCCAGCAACCTGCAATGGATGTCTATTTTCGAGACTTGGAATACCTTCGCAAATGGTTAGACGTGGTGTGCTCGCCCAAACTAAGCTTGGGTCATGAGGATTTACTCCTCATGGCCCATTGTTTATTCCTATTCGCAGATCGACGTCGCGGCCGTCCTGCTGTCGATGTTGGGGAGATCGCCAGGTCTGGTTTGATTCCGTTACTGGCGAAATATTTCACCGCGAAGGTGCCAGAATGGACAGATGAAATCGCATCGATGTACCTGGAGCTCATGACGTCTTGAGAACGTATTCCCACTTTCCGAAAGTCCTTATTCCTTTGAATTCGGCGCTCGACAAGTATCACCAGGGCCATCCACTCCAGGAATGCGCACCGTCCGGTGCGAATGGACAAGTCTTTCGGAAATGGCAAGAGTTGGTCACGGCTGTACGGATTCTCAAGTTATCAAGTGCTCTTGCTAGATGTGATGAGGTGCCTGGGCATCTTCCGGATCGTATTCCTCCTCGGGTGTGCGATAACGAGTCGGTGAGTGCCATGTTGAACAATTTCTTTCCCATATTTGATTTGACTTTGTTCAATCATCCAAGTAGCACGGGGAACTCTGGAAAGATGACGAAGGACGGGATTGGACCTCGGACACTTGTTCAAACTGCCACTCCACTCGATACTGTGGCGTAGAGTGTCAGCGGGAAGATTGGAATCGGCACCGACAACACTGTGAGGACATGCGCCGTGTGTACGACCGTGAGTCCTATCTCTTGCAATCGTTCGAGCTTCTAATTTATTGACTGGCCTTAGGTAGACGGTCGGTAGGGATACACTACTCTACGTACACCCAGCACGTGCACCAAGGAATGGTCCGGGTGCTCCTTCATAATATGCTTTCCAAACTAGACGTGGAACGACGGGATAAATGGCCAGGTGCTCCCATCACCGATTTCGTCCTCACCTTCAACGGCTCCTCCCGTGGTGATACAGCCGACTTCTTTGAAGTAGTCCCTTGGGACGAATGGGGGCTGTTGAAAGGCGACTGTCCCGCCGCGGAATTAGAGGTTACCAAGATCATCGATAGATGGCGAGCGACAAGCGAACCCACCACCCGGCTTGTGGAAGCGATCTTCCAGTACAGAGCAAAGACACATGTAACTTTGTTCATGGAGATTAAGGTTCCCGACGGGCCTGTAATACGAAGCATTGTCATGATCGAGTGAGTTGCCGTATTCACAAAATATATTCCTCGAACGAACAAACTGACACATTCCTGGCAAAGGGCTTCTTAACCAAACCTACACACGCCCTTAATTGGATACCCACTGCATTGTACTCTACTCACCCTTGTATAACATCTGACGCAAAGAGAACTAAAATGCACTGCAGCTTCATCCACCACTTGATGCATTCTTCGAGGAAGTAGCAAACATCGATGACCTGAAGGCGGTTGGTTCGAGATGATAGGAGACGAGCTACATGTAAATGTTCAAGAGATAGAGATAGACCAAATCTAACGCAGACGAAAAAAGCCCAATAAACTGGGTTAGCTAGAAGAGGTGCAAGATATAATGATACAGGGGTAGAGCGACAAAAATGCAAAGAAACGAAGAGATAGCAGGGTAAAGAGTGTGCAGCAAGGAAAAGACAAGAAGTTCGACAAGAACAACGAACAGGTCTATAGGTGGATGAAAGCGGAATGCTAGCGGCCTAGCTGAAGAAACCTGAACCGGGATACAAATCACTCTCCTCCATATCCTGAGACTCGTGAGTGGGCCGTGCTTTGTCCTGCCGCTCCTCCGACCGTTGACCGAGGCCCTGCTCAAGCTCTCCCGCAGCTTCAAACGGATTCACATCGCCCTCCTCCATGTCCATCGGTTCCATCGTACTCTCCTCAAGCCGACGAGGACTGGCAAACGGCGATCCATAGTGTATCTGACCACCACCGCTCCCTCGTAGACTGACCCCATCAATCGAATGTTCATCCCCATCTTCAGAACCGCTGCTATCGTCCAACCGGCCTCGTCCTTCGAAGACATGCGACTTCATGTTGAGTTCAGCGCTGGATATCATCCGCTCTTCCTGCTTCCCGACCTTTCCTGCATTCCTCTCCCTCTCAAGACTCGAAGGGAAGCCGTAACCAGCGCCCGCAGCTCCAAGACCGACACCTACAGCAGCAGCTGGCGGCGATCTCCCAGCAACAAAGCCCCTGTTCCTTTGAATGAACGCATTGACACTGGGCGGAGACATTCCTGCACTTCCATTGCTCCCTGTTCGATGATGACCCAGCTGCTGCGCAATTCGCTGCTGTTGCTGAGCTTGGATTGGGAGAGGCTGCGCTCGTGGCGGTTGCCTTGCTTGTTCCACTGCAGGCTGCTTCATCGTCGTTGATTCGTCCGCGTACATATCGTCTTCGTCATCTCCCAACACATCACCACCTCCCAGTCCACGCGAGCCACCCAGAGGATCCACGAGACTCTTCTTGAATGGATCGAGATCGGCGTCCATATCAACGCGTGGACTAGTAGGGCTTCGACTATCCTCGTCGCTTGAGAACGGCCCTGCGAGTGGCTCCGGACGACTGGCAGTCAGGCCCGAGGCAGCAGCAGGGGACGCATTGGAGAAGGGAGACAGCGGAACTTTGGAAGCGCCAGAGAAGGATGGCACACGGCCGTGGATGGGCGGTCTCTGTGGTGCTGCGCCTTGAGCTGGAGGACTGGCGGCTAGTGGTTGTGGTTGTTGACGACCCTGAGGTTTGGTCTGCTGGCGTTGTCCTTGCGGCTGGTTTCGTTGTTGATTCCTGGCGTTGGCTGGCCTGGCAGGTGTGTCTGGTTCAAACTAAACCGTACAGTTAGTATTGACGGAGAGAAAGCTTGTCACATAGGACTCACGATGACGAAGACCTCTTCCCTGTTCCTCTCGCCAGCGTCTTTGTCAATGCAATAGCAGAGGTACAACGTGTCAGCGCTGAAACGGGCGTTAGCACTGTCAGGTTTTGAGCAAAGAGAAAGATACTTACGTGTCTCTGACCAAACCAACACAGAACAAGCCAACAAGGGCAGTCACTCCTCCAGCCAACACAGATGCGCCAAGTGCTTCATGAGGAGCACCAAGCGTGTGTGCCACGAACAAGTACGTTATGAGAGCGAAAGGGAACGTCAGAACGAGAGGCGAGATTGTGAGCAAGGTCAGAGGAGCTATAAGAGATAGATAAGCGTTAGATCCCTCAGGGAATTCTACTTGAAATGACGTACGTTCTTTCCCAAACCCTCGTCTCCTCCCTCGTTGCATGATGCCAGTCTCCACAGCAGTAGTAAGAGCCCGACTGCGCCTTGCGGAGCTCATAAAGTCGTCCCCAGTCAATCCGGCATAGACGAGCGCGTACTTGCTTAGCGCAGTCGTCACTCCATCAATCCACCCTATAATGAATCGAACGGCAGGCATGACGATGGCAACCATCCTTAGAGGTAGGTAAGCTGGTGCGCGTTGGAGAGCCAGTGTCAACAGAGTGAGCATGCGGATGGCGGTGAGGATAAGTGCTGAAAGGACAATGGTTCCAAGTGAATGACCATAGGCACGGAACAGAGCTGAATGGATGGTATGTGTTGATGTCGGAGGTGGCGGAGGCATATTTGGGCTATAAAAGATGTTAGAAGCGTGCCTCTGAGAATAGGAATCATGTTGACGTACTCTGCGAAATACCATGCACCGATAACACCTGCTGCAACCAGTCTCATTCCTCCCCTCGCTACTCCCCAAGTCCAAAGCCAGACCGCAACTGCGCCAGTGATGGCCCAATTTGCCCATCCATAGAGATGCCATTCCCATCCCGAGTTCTTCGTAGGACCACCAGTTGCGTAGCCGATAAGCAGAAGACGGAAGATAAGGGTGAGGAAAGGCAACGAGGCGAGAAGCATGGCGAGGAGAATCACTGGTGAAAGTGCTAGGAGGAAGGGATTCGCCATGAGAAGATGCGTTACAAGAGTGAGGGTAGATGAGGTGGTGTGAATTTGGTTGGGAAGGTGCATGAGTCTTCGTCCAGTATACACTGCCAGCAGTAGTGGAATGATAGAGAATAAGCGAAGTCTAGAAACATGAGATAATCAGAATCACTGTGAAGAAAGGAGAACAGGCAAACGCACCCAGTTGTCTCTCCCCATGTCGGTTCTGTTCCTTCCTCCCACATGAAGCTTCCAATAAACGCCCACAGCGCCGAAATCAACAGTGTGACGGGTATAAACACCGACGTCGCAATCATCACTGGTTTGACAAATATCTGCAGTAGGAAGATGTGCACATACGCCACTGCCGCAGCAATGAATGTCAGAATCGTAAGCAGCGGTACCGTCCTGACTAGCGTCACGTAGGGCAGAACCTTGCCAGGTATTCCTTTCGGCTGCCGTACTGCGAACAAGAGGATGATAGCAGAGACCACACAAATGGTCACACCCGCAAGCCAAGCAGAGGTCCATATCGAATCGTTGTGCTTTCTCCGACCTCGTGATAGATGCCGCGGGTCTGGAAGGGAGAAGACGTCCATGGGACGAGAACGACCGTCTCGAGGCAGCAATGACTCCGTGAGGGATAGGGAATGGGGTTCATACCGCTGTGTGCGGGGTGGAGGCGGCAGCCGCGACTGTTGGAGTTTGCCCTTCCTCGATGGACCTCCACCTCCAGCAAATAGCTCTGGAGGAGGCTCGGAGTCTGACGAGCTCGAGCGTCCTGGTGAAGGTGACCGCAAAGGTCGAGGTGTCGCCGCTGCTATATGCAACGACGGCGAAGCCGCTAGATGGGCCAACCAGCCTTTCGGTGACCCCGAACTGCTGCTGGCGCTGTCCTGGTCGTCGCTGCCAATAAGTCGAGCTTTCTGGCGCCTGTCTCGCGACTCGAATCCATATCTCCCCGTCCTTTCGTCTTCGTCGAGCCGCAGGTATGGGTCATCGTCTTCTTCGTCCTCTCCCCTTCTCCCCGCTCCTCCTGCTACAGGTCGCCTGGCTGTTGCCTCTGAGGCTCCGCTTTCCCTCAAGTTGAGGTGGGGGTCGTCGAGGTCGTAGTCATCCAGGAGAGCGCTATTAGGCCCATGCCCTCCCCGAGACCCATCCTCGGTGCTGAAAGAGAAGAACATCGGATGGGAGGATGATAACATGCTGGCCTCCTGTGGTTGCTGTTGTCGGTTGAGGTACTGCGAGGCATAAGCCGCAAAGGATGCCGCCATCGTTGGCGACGACAATGAGGGGTATTCAGTGATAACCCTGGCGAAAGTAATTTGTGGTAATGAACCAAGACTGCCTTGATCAAGTCAATGCAGCAGAATAAGGGGCAGGCGTCACTTTGGCTTGGTAAGCAGTATAGCCACCGATACTGTCATTCTGACTGCGACTCGGAAGCGACTCAGTTTGGCCAAGACTGGGGATTCCTCGTTGCTCAGGTGCTTTATGCTCCCACAAACCTGGCAGTTCGAATCCAGCATCAAATAGCTCAGACTATGATAGCCTTTCGTCATTCCGCATAAGTACTTGCGAACAGCTTCACCAGCGCCATAGCCTCCTAGACTCCTCGCCGTTTTTCCCATCCGTTTCCTCCCCTTCTTCACGGGTTTCTTCGATGTTCCACATGCTTGAATAGCTTAGAAGATTGATACAGAATCCCTGAGAGATGTAACGGCAATACTTTGGGAGTCCAAAGAGAAACATGATACCTGAAGAGCCTGTATCGGTTGTTGACAGTTGTGGTCCCCACCTGTTCCCAAATCTCCAACGTGAACGTAAGCTGGTCATAGTTGATGCATCGCTGTGATTTAGGGAGAAGGAAAGAGTAAACTAATTTTTTGTCGACAATGGAGACATTGACAAGCAGGTACAGGCAAACGTCATGGGGCTGAACGTTGAAGAGGGGCCTGGATTCATGGGCAAGAAGGGCTTAAACTGAAGCTCTCTTCTTCAGAATTAACTACTCCTGTTTGCCAAGTGAAGACCACATAATGTCGTCCACCTTTGACCATTCCCAATGCCAAGGATATTCTACGTCAACCTCATCCCAGCCTTCAATGTCCAGATTCACCAAGCGATAAACCGTCACCACAGGTACTTGAACATCGAGTAAGAAGTCTGAAACCTCCCGTGCAGTGTGGACAAGTGAAGCTCCGACACACAGCTCGAAATTCCAGGTATTTGGTGAGCCTTTTATAGGTTTGCTTTGGGTCACATGTCGCCCATCGATTTGGACACCAAAGAATGTCGCCATAGGAAAGAGTTGTAGGACATTGGCAACTACATCGCCGATCGTTACCTTTCACTAACCACCCCCAAGAGTAACTCTCGCACCACGTAATAGCTATCCGTGTCTCTGTGAATTGCTTATATTCGAGCTCGAGTCGAATCAGGAAACGTTGCTCCATTTTGGATACGTTGACAATCAAACGCCACTCTAAGAGCCCTCTCTAGTGCACGAAAGAGTACATTTGAGGAGCTCTAAGATGCACGGGTAAGAAAAGAATCTACATGAGTTTAAAATGCTATGCTGCCATCCTATCTTTCCGGTCCAATGCTTTTTGAGCTGGTAGCGTTCATCTGATATTTAACTTCAGGGATCCCACCATTTAGCCCCCTTCTTGTCGGCTTTCAATGAGGTCCTGCAAGATTTGATCTGCTTCAATCCACTTCTCGTCCCAAGGATCTGAGGCTTCCTCTACACCCTCTTCTGAAAGTGTTTCGATATTGGTTGAGCTGATCACGTTCCCCGCCGTAAGTAGTTCGGATAAAAGGTTTGCAACGTCCTGAGCCGATTCGATGGGTGATACGCCAACATGTAGGGTGAAAAATAGTGAATGGGGAGGTCCTTTCACCAACTTGCCCCCAGTAACATCTCGTCCGTCAATCGGGATACTCAGGTCTGTCAGGTGAGGAAATAGCTGGAGAATCTCAGCCAAGTTCCCCAGATTGACTTTTGGAACACTGGGGTATGCGTACTGTCCGAAAGCCCCAATGTCTAGGGATCGAAGGCGAGTTAAGTGGTGTGCTAGCTGCCTGAGAGGTGGCATCCCGGTGGCAAGTGGTGTGTCGAGGTGGATGCTGATAACCTCCAGATTTTGAAAGTGGCGGAGGCCTTCAATATTACACGCATCGTCCTTCTCTGCCTCTTCCTCGTCCAAAATTGGCCGAACAGTGTCGTCAGGCCGCAGTTCAATCAGAGAAAAGAGTTTGAGGGAGGAATGTTCGACATGGGTTGGAAGGAGTGCGTTTAGTGAGGCTATCATCGCCAGCGGTGAAGTCGTCGTGCTCGAGAGATGGAGTTCCTGAAGTGGCGACTTCCGAAGAGCTTTTATAATAAAAAGGGAAGGTGATATGTCTTCATCACATCGTAGAATTAGCTTTCGAAGCTTCAAGAAGCCACCTGAGGAAAGCACCTCTGATTGCAGGGTAAGAGGGTGCAGTGTTAAGTTCACGCCATTGAGGTTGGGCATGTGCGAGAGACCCTCAATAAGTCCCCTTGTAGGATATGGCAGAGCCACACTTCTGAGGGATTGCCAGTTGAGAATTGCTGTGGTCAAAGACGTGGGCGATATTGGTGCAACGAGAACGAGATCAGACAACCCTCGGCACTGGTGGCTCAGGGCAGTCAATAGGGAGAGTTGCGCATAGGTGCATTTCGGAATCACGAGATGAAAAGAGGACACGTTGGGCCCAAGGAATAGGCGAAGTGCGGATATATCCTCGGATTGAGATGTCGGAAGCGTGAGATGTACGCTTCGAAGCTTCGGGAAAAGTGGGTGATCTTCGTATCTCGATGCAGATTGTATGGCACCAAGTATGAGGATCAATTGAGAGTGGAGCGTGAGGGAGAGTTCAACCACGCGGGATGCTCGCGTCTTGAAGGAATTGACATCCTTGGACATGACTTCACGCTTCAATATCTAGACAGGGGGCTGAGTGGCGTCCACACCCAGACCGATGAAAGGATGCTATACCCTAGCAGTATTGCCCTGGGAGTATCCTGTATCTCTCCATGACCACAGATCATCCCCCATCATGTCAAAAAGAGGCTGTAAATCGCGGAGGTTGGACCAGAGAGCCTCTGTGGCGGGTTGGCTGAATCGACGGCATGTCCTGGAAAGGTTAACCAAAGACCGACGATCATGGACTTCAGCGTTGAACGATGCACTGAACTGTGAGCATATCAGATCAAGTAGTTCGGGCACATCCAAAGCTCGATGCATTATGTGATGGTTGAGATTAAGCCGGACGGCGTGCCAGTGAGCCTCGTGATAAAAACAAGCAAAAACAAACAACATATTAACACGACGGGCGCTAAACTCAGGAAGCTATTTTAGTGACTACGCACCGTTCATTTGCTGACCCTTCAGTTTACCTCTTCTGCAACGCAGAGTCCCAAAGTAAATAAGGATAAATTATGGATATATACAAGGAGCAAAGGCCGCAATAACGCGAGGTACAACTTGAATGATGTTCAACAACTGGCAAACTCATTACTACTCAGCCGTGTAAACGGGAGGAAGGCTGGATCGACGATTGGAATTCAGCCGGATTCCACTATCTTGGTGCTGGCGAGGAGTACTCGATGACTCTGAGGCTTGCATACTTTGACCAGAGGAGGCAACTTCTTCCCCTTTCCGGCGTATTGTGGGGTCTGAGGTCGGGCTAGAAGTCATTAACGACAGTGGATTCACGCTGCCGTTATCGACAGGTGTTCTTGTGTGCTGCGAGGTTTCCTCGGTTGAGGTGGTGAAGGCGGTGAAGGCGGGCACGTCGCCCTTCCGATAGACAGTGGGGGGAGCGAGGGTGCCGGGGTGGCTCAGGGAAATGGTGGTCCGTGGTTGGGAATTCGCGTGATCGTTGCGCGCCTTTTTCTTCATCCTAATCCACAAGAATGCTAGAACGGCCAACACAACGACAGCGAGGGCGCCAATGACTCCTCCTACAATCCCGCCAATTGGAGGTTTGTGAGGAGGTGAAGAGGGCGGGGGAGTATCCGAAGGGGGTGTGCCATTGCTAGAGCTTGCGTCTTGGACTGGCAATGTGGAGGGCGATGGTCGCTCGGCTTCGATGCGGTATTTTCCGTTGTCAACCAGGAGGTAGTCTAGTATGAGCGGGGGCCCCGACTGGGAATCCTGGTGGACGACGGTGAGATTATGCGCATCGATTGAAAGCCCTTCGACACGAAAGAATTCTTCCCTTCTTCGGGTTGAAGCGCCTCGATCCCATTGAAAGGTGACTGGCTCTCCGCCATCTATTGAATACGAGGCACTTGACTGCCCTGTGGCACTTCCGGCGGGTAGCCAACCGTACCAGGTCACTGAGTTGCCTGAAAAGTCGATATGAGAAATTTATGCCTCCATGAAAGCATGATGGAGAGTTTCAATACTGACCCGTGAAGACTGCAGTCATAGCAGCACCTTGTCGAGTGGCAACTGACACAACCTCCCCGTTTTCCCTCAACGTCTCCCAAGCTCCTGCATAGTCGATGTGAGGATCGGTGTTACCATATAGCACTGACGCTCCCTGAGTGAGGAACTCAGGATTGGTGGCGGATGGGAGGTAACGTATGGAATCGATCGATGCCTCTATGGCAGTCGAGTCGTCGCCTGCTGCTCCTACAGGAAACGCGAGGTTGGCTCTGAAGCTGTGAGCTCCATCAGTCGCGTCGGTTCCGTTCCACGAGCACGAGTACGCATTCACTCCTTCAACTCCGTAGTTGATTGTAGTAAGCTGCTCGTCCACGTAGCAGTTGAGAGTGGGTGTTGCCCTCTCTTGGCCCAGAGGAACCGTGTAGTGCCCGGTGAGATGTACCTCGGAACCTAATGATATGAAATTAGTGAGTGAGCCAATAAAACCACTTCAAGTCACGTACCCTCGAAGCTGAAGCTCATCAGCCCAGAAGACGTGACGGTATATCCGGATAGCTCATCCTCGGCCTGACGCTGTACCCATGGCCCCGTAAAGGCAAGCCCAGCATTAGGGGACCTGACGAGCTCAATCCGCCGAAATCCGTTCGACATGGCACTGAAGGCCAGAAGACGAGAGCGACGGTCAAAGGGTTAGGCTGGGCAACATGCGACGTACCTGGCATAAGTCAGCGAGGTATCTGTGAGGGTTCTCACCTGCCCAAATTACGTTGCCATAGACCAAGTATTGCTAATGAACTACACGCTGCATCAACGAACCATGAAGACATTGCGGCAATGCATACGAAAGAGTAGGCTCAAGGAGCCGAAAACTTCCCAGCGTGATGTCATAGTCATAGTTATATACCTCCAAATGATACGCTTGGAAGGCTGGAGTGTTCCAACTTGAACCAGGTTCCAACGCGTGTGGAACGCGGTTAGGGATTGAAGCGCAGACCTCTCGGATAAGTCGAGCGATGGCGGCTGTTAACGGCAAGCATTGGGATATTGAGGTGGGTGGGCCCAATTGGTTTTCTGACACTGATGACATGACAGCGAGACGGACAGCGCGTCTGACGCAATAGTAGGCGCATCAAACTTCTCACGACCCCGAGCCAGACGCCCCGACAGCGAAAGATAACTCAGTCATAAGGCTGCGTAAACAAAAAGGGGAATGGGAGGGTGGATAGCGAAAATACGGAATGTTCTCTTACGTGAATGTGGTACGGAGGAATAAAATAAAATCGTTATTGAGATGCAAGCCAACCCCATCACTGATACTTAGATAACTACCACATCAATAGTTCCAGCCTGCTCGATCCGCTCAGCTTCTAGGCTGAGCTATTGCGAGAACCTGGCGCCCGTCTACTCAGCTGTGTATACAGGAGGAAGGCTAGATCGACGACTGAGTGTTATCCGAACCCCGCTATCCTGGTGTTGGCGAGGCAGCATATTCGATGCAGCGGCACTTTCTTCACTCTGGGGGGACGACGTCGCCTCATCGACTTTTCTGTACGTGACAGGTGCTAAGGTGGGGTAATCTGGAGCAAGGGATGCAGGTGGATTGAGGTTGACAGCTTGAATGTGTGTCTGGTTGGTGAAGGAGCCTTGCTCAATCTGGGTAGCGTGAACTGGTCCGTTTTCTTTCCGATGGGTAATAGGAGAAGAAACAGGAGGGAATGTGACAGAATGGCTGAAAGAAGTCAAAGCAGGTATAGGTCCGTTGGCCTCATAGCTACGCGATTTCCTCCGTTTTATCCAGAGGAGTACCAGAGCGGCGAGCACTACGGCTGCCAAGGCCCCAATGACACCCCCCACTATAGCGCCAGCTCGAGAACTGTGCGAGGTTGAAGAGGGTGGTGAGGGTGTGGCGGGTTCAGAAGGGACTGTGTTGCTAGTAGATTTCTGCGGGGACAGCGTCGGCCGCTCCGCCTGAATGTGATAATCGCCTCCTCCAACCAAGAGGTAATCTAGGACGAGGGGGAGAGCAGGATCGGACCCTTGGTAAACAACTGTCAAATTGTGCGCGCCTTGAGCAAGGTCGGCGACGCTGAATAGTCTCACTCCCCGTTGCGTTGATTCCAGGAGAGGCTTCTCCCAGTTTACGACGACAGGGCCTTGGGTATCGATCCAGTATGTTGCAGTTGATGGCCCTGAAACCTGCCCGGCAGGGAGCCAGCCATACCAGGCTACTGAGTTGCGTGTGGAGGAATAGGTAAAGCAGGGTTTTTAGTTTCGCTGATCATCGATTCTTCACGCTCAAGCCCACCTATGAAAACAACAGACATGGAAGAACCTTGACGAGATGAGGCAGAGACGGCTTCTCCGTCGTCATCTCGGAGCGAATCCCAGGTCCCAGTGAAATCAATGTGAGGATCGTCATTGTCATAGACCACCGACGCTCCTTGGGTTAGGAACTCCTGTGTGGAAGCTGAAGGCAGATAGTGCAAGGAATTGATGGTTGCTTCAGTTTCCGAGTCCTCTCCAACTCCGATTGACCATACGACGTTTATTGTAAAGTTATGCGCTCCCGTAGTCGCCGTGGCGTCCGTCCCGTTCCATGAACATGAATAGTCTTTTCCTCCTCCAACCCCATATCTTATGGTGACGATTTGCCAATCCACCTGACAATTGACGGTAGGATACAAGTTCTCCCTGTCTGCGGGTGTCTTTTAATGACCGGTAAGATATATCTCGGAACCTAAGGGGATTCCACACACGATACGACAGTCCACAGCATCAGCCATGAGAAATCGTGTAAAGCACGTATATTGCGTGTACCTTCAAATCTGTGCCTCATAAAACCAGAAGTGGGGGCTCTCCACCCTTCTACTTGATCACTTCCCTCAGACCGAAACGGTTGCCAATCATTCCCGTCGGGTTCAAATCTTGCATTCGGAGAGCGGACGAGGTCGATGCGCCTGGTCTTGTTTGACATGGCACACAACACCTGCCAGAGGTTGAGATGGGTCGTCAGAAGAAACCAGTTGGATAAAGAAGATAGGAAGGCCCGTTTTGCGTGGGTTAGGCTTCAACAGTGTATATGCCCACAGGCCTCACCTGACGCCAGGGTGTTGCCAATCGCAAAAGTAGCCATCACTTGATGAACACGAGCTTGCGGCGACAACGAGCCATGGACACATTCTTTACAAGAAGCTCTCAGAAGTACGATACAGTGATGGGGAAACGATGGGTGCGCACCACACGTCGTCGCTCAAAGCCCGATACCTGTTCTATTGGGACTCCATAGAATGCTAGGTTTGAGGAAGGGGAAAGTCATCCCAGACCTAAAGCTAGGTCGTGGGGCCCAGACCCTGACAAGTCAACCAACGATGACCGCGTTTTATGGCAGCCATCGCGGAACCGAGATGAGCGAGGCTCGTTGGGCTCTCTTGGCAGGGGACATGATGACCAGACGAACTCTGAGGAAAAGCGAGTGATGCTTAGGGGAGCGCATCCAAGGTCTAACAACCCCGACCTCGAAGTCGAACGACACCCACACAAATCTCTGGTTTATAAGAAGAATTAACATCTATGCCACCATGCTGACGAAGCCTCATAGTCCTGCTACATACCGGAGTCTCCGAGTGCGCCAAATAAACACTCAAAGCCCGGGCATGCTTAATTGTCTGCCGTTCGAGATGCACCCACGACATTATCATTCAGGGTGGATAGAGATAAGATAATTACCACATCAGTAGAGTTCTCGATGTGCACAACGAGGCCGCACTGTTGCGTATGTCTACTCAGCGCTGTAAACTGGAGGAAGGCTGGATCGACGATTAGGTGTCAACCGAACTCCGCTATCCTGATGCTGGCGAGGAATAGTTGATCCAGCTGAGCTTTCCTCACTCCTGGGGGACAAAGTAGCCTCATCGGCCTTCCTGTACGTAGTAGGAGCAGTGGCGGGGTAATTTGATGAAGTATCAGACGTAGGCGGGTTGATGCTGACAGCTTGGATCGAAGTGTGGTTGGTAAAGGAGCTTTGCTCTGTCTGAGAACCGGAGACAGGCCCGTTCTCTTTCCGATGAATAGCCGAAGAAGAAAAAGGAGGGACTGTGGTAGGGTGGGTGAAGGAAGTCGAGGTAGGCAAGGGTCCATCGGCGTCGTCTGTGCGGGATTTCCTCCGTTTTAACCAGAGGAGCACCAGAGCGGCGAGCACTGTGGCTGCCAAGGCTCCAATGACTCCCCCTACTATGGCACCAGCTCGAGAAGGTTGCGAGGTGGAAGAGGCTGGCGAGGGGGTGGTGGAGGGGACGGTGTCGCTACGAGAGCCCTGTGGGGGAAGCGTTGGTCGCTCCGCCTCAATGCGGTATTCGCCTCCCCCAACCAAGAGGTAATCCAGGACGAGTGGGAGAGCAGAATCGGACCCTTGGTAAGCAACTGTTAGGTTGTGTGCACCCTGAGCAAGGTCGGTGACGCTGAACAGCCGCATTCCCCTGAGGGTTGATTCCAGACGAGGTTTCTCCCAATTTATTACGACAGGGTCTCCACTATCAACCCAATATGTTGCACTTGATCGCCCTGGAACCTGCCCGGCAGGGAGCCAGCCATACCAGGTTACTGAGTTGCCTGTCAAAGAACAAATTTAAAAAGGTCGGCTGGCCATCAATGATTAGCGCTCAAACCCACCTGTGAAGATCACGGACATGGACGATCCTTGACGAGCTGTAACGGAGACGGCTTCTCCGTCATCGTCCCGTAACGAGTCCCAGGTCCCAGTGTAGTCGATGTGAGGATCGCTGTTGTCGTAGACCACCGACGCTCCTTGGGTAAGGAACTCCTGGGTAGAAGCAGAAGGTAAATAGTGAAAGGAATCGATGGTCGCTTCGCTTTCCGGGTCCTCTCCAAACCCGATTGGGAACGCGGCGTTGATGCTGAAATTATGCGCTCCTTGTGATGCTGTTGCGTCGGTCCCGTTCCATGAACACGACCAATCCTTGCCTTCTACACTTCTATATATCGGGGGGATGTGTTGCTCATCCACATAGCAATTAATGGAAGGAATTCCGTTATCCTTGCCTGCGGGAAGCTTGTAATGACCGGTAAGATATATCTCAGACCCTGAGAAACACAAGACCGCTTGAGCCGCGACAAAGAGTGTAAAGCCTGCATGCACTAGCGCGCACCTTCAAATCTAAGCCTCATAAAACCAGACGTAGGGGCTCTCCACCCTTCTACTCGATCGCTTCCCTCAGACCGAAATGGTTGCCAGTCATCCCCGTTGGGTTGAAAGCTTGCATTTGGGGAGCGGATGAGGTCGATGCGCCTGGTCTTGTTTGACATGGCGCACAAGGCCCGTCAGAGGTTAGGATGGGTCTTCAGAAGAAATGAGTGGGATAAGAAAGGAGAGAAAGGCCTGTTTTACGTGGGTTAGAGTGCAGCGATGTATATGAGTAGTTCGTCCCATTGACCTTACCTGACAAAGGGTGTCGCCATTCTTGAAACTGGCCATCATTTGATGAACACCAACTTGCGACAACGAACCATGGGCACATTCTTTACAAGAAGCTCTCGGAAGTACGATAAAGTGGAGAAGAGAGGGATTTACATCACGCCTTGAAGCCCGACATCCGTTCCTTTAGGAGTCGACACATAGAATGCTGGGTTTGCTGAGGAAGATATACTTCCCATGGCTGTCGGGCTCTGACATGTTCCAGGTGCATGAAAGAGGTGCATTGAATGGAGCGCACCTCAAGACCTGACTGTTGCGAAACCTTCGAACTCCACGCCCTTCGAATCTGCCGGTTTGATTTGGCCACTGAGGATAGATAGCAGCTGACGAAGAGGGAAAGATCACAGACAAGAGGAAGAATTGAGAGTATTGGTGGGAGGATATTGGTTCGGATTACTGATACCGCCGTCCTACTCTATGTATTGCGTTGACGAAGGAAGATGGCGGCTGGAGTAGGCCCCACTTTGCAAGTACGGACAACTGTCTCTCTGATGCAGTGATGCTGGGCTTTTCGTTGGTTTCAAGCCAACATCAGGTGGGCCGCAAGGCATTCCCAACATCTCCAGAATGACTGGATTGTGCTTGGGGCTTTGGGACCTCGTGAAAAACCCAGCGAGACCCGACGATCATAAGAGGCAATGACTGAACGTTGCCTGCTGGCCCCGCACCGAGAAGGAGGGTGACGATGAGAAAGGAAAGCGTCGGGTTTGTTTATATCGGCTGCGTCGTGGCTGAGTTTTACGTTTGCGTGGGCACATGAATACCAATTGCATGCCAAAGACAGGCAGTTAATTGCCAGTTCGAATGGTAATGTCCTGCGTCCGTCGTGGGATGAGACACAGGCCTCCTACTGCACCATCTCGCTACCCGATATCGTATCACACCCCGAACACCAAACCTCGTCATAGAAAACCGCAACCTGGCCTGGTGCCACAGGCCGCTCTGCCAAATCGCTTTATATTTCGAGTCCAGATGTAGCAATATCATAAGCTTGACGACAAAGTGAGAAAGCAAGAGAGACGTACCGTCGCACTGTATGGGTCCGACCGGCTTGCATCTGGTATCGATGTTTAACTCACCCTCACAAGCCTTCCGGGAGGTACAGAGTCTTTCCAGATCCAGGAGAAAGTTGGGAAGGTGAACGGGGTTCGATAGGATCTCTCAGTGGACATGATGGCGAGGCGGAAGCCCATTCAATGACTCGGAAGAAAGGGACTCGGATGCAGATGCCGATTTGGAATGTTGATCCGTGGCACAGCCACTCGGGACAGGACTCCAAGTCATACCAGCCTTACCCTTTGTCTGATACTTCCATCTCCCTCAATGCTAGATTTACCAACAGGGTTATCCCAGGACCGGACTATGGCTACGATATTCCGAGACTCGGACCAGACGCGTTGAGCTAATCTCGCCCTCGCTTTCTCCGCGCAGAGTCTCGACGGCGGACTTTCTGGCTACGCCGCAGATAAAACCTCCCAAACGACTAATGCTTCGAGTTCTTTTTGGGGATGCACGATATTTCCAATTACTGGTGGATGCTGGTGGATGCAAGAGAATATCTTGTGTTTCCGAAGTGTAACGACACCTTTTTGTTGTTTTGTATCACGATCGTGTGCTCATTTCGTGACTTGAAGGTGCTCGCCATGATGCAGGGAGATGCCATTCGATGGAGAGATCGAACCAAGACACAACTGAACCAAAAAATTTCAATACCAGCTGATGCCAGAACTTCGACGAGCCGAACACAGACAGTACCAATATGTACGCCCCTCTTTTCATCACATATCCATCACATATCTGACAGTTCATAAAGGCCATGTTTTGCCTAGAATGCCCCGACCTGCCACCGCCCTTTTGACTTGTTAATAGATATCTTTCGACGTCTTCACTGAACACTAAGGGTAAATATCATCCAGCGAGGTTCGCAACCTTCTCGGCGATGTGATATCACATCCCTCTTCTTGCGCAAAATCGTCTGCGCTATATCTCTTCTCTGGTAGTGGCGAAGTGAGTTTCCACGGCATCTTCTTAGCCTCCCTCTCTTGACTAACTTGGATTATCGTTGTCTTGAGTTCTTCCAACAGTGTCACTATAGGCGTTCGTATTGCCATCTTGGCTCAACCAGCGGAAGAGGGTTCACGCAAAGAGGCTTGATGTTTCGCAAGGCTCAGCGAGAGACCAGTCTCTAATAACCGCCTCTCGGCGTCGCCATATTACCCCTCGCTGAGCTAACACCCTCAGGCTGGCCACTTACGACGCCCTCCTTCACCTTACCCACAACAACAGGGGCCCAACCCAACAACCATGTCACAATCGAAGCCAAACCGAGATAATGAAAACCGGCTTGGATAATGGGGCAGCGAAAATAACACCAAGGATGGTAGCACTCGATAACCTCAGCAGCAACGAACTCCAGGAACACCCTTTACGCCCATCTCGTCGAGAGACAACAGGACTTCGACAGTATGTTTGTCTGGGACAATTTCACTCCTTATGCTGGCAGGAGCAGGGAGACGTCTAGTGGATCATGATGGAGGCTGAGCCGTTCCGTGTTGATCTTGGTAGTAGAAGTAAGTCTCTCCCTCTCTCTCTTGGGCTTTGCGTCAACTTGGCGTACTCATATGTCCTCAGATTCATCATTTGACATCATCCCACCGAGCTGTGGTGTTTTCGAGGGAAGCGAAAGAACAAGAGACCCTGGCATGAGGATCATCAAGTTCAAGTAAACGTGAGCCATCGGGGCTCTGACTCCATGGCCTCATGGAGAGAGAACGGTGTGTTATTTTTGTTGGTCTTTGAAAGGAGACGTCACTGAAAATGTAATGCTCGTTAGGGTTGTCCCGATTCTCAGAGCCAACGGCTGCTTCCACGCCTCATACCAGCTCTCCTTCTCAAACAAGGCCACTAACCGGCTCCACCTCTTCGATGGGTCCCGGAAGTGGTAGAACCGAGTGCGGACCACAGCAGTTTTCTCAGTTGGCAGAACTGTTGGCCCACTGCATTAGAGATCATTGGTCAGGTTCACGCTCGTTATCCGCTTTGAGCCGCTGCTAGGTGATCTTTTCGGGTCTCTTCCCGTTCTTGCTGCCATGGCTGACTTTGTCATCCTTGGCGCTTCAGCTGCTGTGCCAGTTTCCACGAAGGAATGAGGGAGTATCGCCTTTTCCCTGTAATGCAAGCGCTGCTAGTGCTGTTTCTCATGAAAGTGTGTCTGAAGAGTCGTCCTCCCCCTGCCTATTGCATATTGGCGATCACCGCGCCTCAGGACAAGCTTGAGATTTCGATCTCGTGTACAACTTACAGGTAGACTCACACATGCGTCATTCCATCATAACCTGCGTCGAGCAGAGCAGCAAGGTGAGTTGCACAAATTTTTCCTATTTCACAAGTGCTGATCCTGAATCTTTAGGTGCCATGGCTGTGCCTGGAACTATTGTCGCGTGTCTCGCATCACCGTCGTAAATGAACGTGGGCAGTTCCCCATGTGCAGCGGCAAATTCTTTCAGAGAGAGCCGTACCAGTCGGAGAAGACATGCGCCACCTGCTTGGCATTGACTAGCGCAGGCTAATAGCATGGCAAAAGGTCATAACGAAGGGAAAGGGTCGCAGTGCTTGGCCGTGCCTGCCGCTTCCTCTATCTTTCCGCATACAGCGTCAAATGTACGCAAGCTGCCCTTGCCCGTTGCATTCATCAATCTAGGACTTTTGTGTATCATGTTCCAAGATGAAGTTCCTTCCGAATGCAACCGTTTGATAATACGCTCGAGACCTGGAAGGCGCGCACTTCTGTGGTGAGCACCATACATCCCTAGACATCTGAGCATACCTCAAACGGCGTAAGCATCCCGCTCCTGTGAGGTGATCGTTGCACAGGCCGCGCGCATACGTCTGAGCTTTGTTGAGGCTGAGTTTGAGTCCCACGATCGGAGATTTGCGAGGACCTGCGTCAGGTGCAGCCAATTTCCCGGGCTTCTCCTCGAAACTGCAGGCTGCAGCAGACAAAATGCGACAGAGTTGATTCAGGCTCCACTTCTATCATCAGAAATTTGGCGTTACGCCCATTTCGCTTCTCCAGCCATGTTTAGCCACCGCCTGTTTGCCCTGCAAATTTCATGGAGTTGCTTTTGACCAGCCTTCAGACCAGTTACCACCGTCGTCCACGCTTGAGGGGATTGCCCGCCGACTCGCCCTTAGCAAATGTACTAGCCTAGCCTTACTCCGTGTCAGAACATGGCTCGAGATTACAAGGAAGTGCGTAGCGATATCACGGCGACCTGCCGGCTCTTCCTTGGCATGCAGGGCCGAATGGACTTTGCCAGCGCTTAATTTCAACGCTTGTGACCCAACACCACCCACGGTCCACAGCTAAGTGTCAAGCTATCTGTCAACACAGCGCAGCCTTGCCTTGTATAATGAGCTGCGCTGTGCTGGTTTTATTTTCAGACTTCATGATCTGCGGGAGAACGATGTTCGCGTCCGTTCGGAGGCCAGTAACTCAATAGTGTTTGGGGGACCATTATATAGCCCTTCTTCGTTGGTCCTAACCCCCACTATGTCTGAGCCCATTGCATCTTCGTTGTGCAGGATCCCGGCCAACCCTGACATATCCGGGGTTGGCGTTCGCAGCGCGATATATGCTCAGAACCTCCTTTGCCTCCTTTCCGCTCTATGGGCACTCTGGGATGGAAAGGTCACGCAAGGCAAGCTGGATTACGCCGAAATGCAGACGACAACAAACCTCATTCTCGCTTTCGCCATTCTCATCTCGTCCATCGTCCAGGCCTATACTCTTGGGATCTCGAACTATCACGCCAACGTTGTCTTGATGATGAGCTGGATGAACAACACAAACACGTTTGTCTACTTCATACTCTATATTCATCACAAGATTGGGCTACAGGAGAGCGAGGGCGGAGTGGATAAAACATGGAGAGCCTGGGTAAAACACGTGAAGGACAGATTTTCTTGTGCGTTGCAGTGGGCTGCTGAACTTTGTACTGTGCTCTGATGCCCTTCCTCTGACGACCTTCTTGCAGTCACATTGACTGGATCGAACTGCAAAGATACCGAGGCAAGGATAACCGACAATGATGAAACCACTGGTAGGTCTCCCGCCACCGCTCCCTTTTCTCCCGTTTGATGTCCTAATTGTGTGCATTTAGATGGAAATAACCGGGCAGGTGCCAAAATACTCGTCAAGCGTTTTGCGCTTGTATTAGGTTCACTTCATTTGACCCTCATGGCTGCTCTGGGAATTTGGCTCTGGAGCGACCTACGGCTATTTGGTATGGGCAATCGGAAACCTGGAGACTTCAAGACTGCCAACGCGTGTGCTGTTGGTAGAGCAACGCTCGCCATCGTTGGTCAAAGTGTCCCGCTTAGCTCTTCCACCCTTCGTGGCTTCTCCCTTGCCATCTACTCTCTCTTCCTTATCCCTGGCGTCAACCTCATCCCCCCGATGGTCGTCTTTCTCCTTGCATACTTTGTATGTCGCTGCATTCCTTTTGCAAAGAGATGGGACGTGCTTCCTGCATACATCGGCTTGGGGATTCTCCTCATCATCAATCTCGTCTTCATTGTCGACATCGAAGTCACAAGGGAATTGAACCTTGGCATCCAGGGCGAAGACGAAGCCGATTGGGGATTCGGCCAAATCTTGGCAGTCCTTCTACTCCTCCTGCCCTTTCGAGACTTGATTGAGGCTATTCTGGCTCGAAGGCTGAAGCAACGTCAACAAGAACTTGAAGAAGACTTGCAGGAGGCCATTGAAAGGCAGGAATTTGACCGGGTAAAGCGCGCCATCGAGAGGGGAAGCCCCTTTCCCTCACCAAAGTCAACAGGTATCTGCTACTCTTCAGAGATCCGCGACGTGGAATCAGGCTGAATAATTGACAGACCAACACTGGAAATTTTGGAACCTCATATCCACACATGGGGAACTTGACTACTTCGGCAACCTCCGGCGCACCAGGATGACCATCATTGAGAAGGCTTTGGAAGGCGACCTTCACTCGGCCATTAGAGAAAAGGACAAATTACGCATGACTGCTGCATACAACCAAGGGGCGGATCTCATTGCTGGGGTCCTTCAACTTTCCGTTGGTAAGTAATCCCCTTGCATAACTATACGGACCTAGGGCTGAAACAAACCAGATGTAACGGGGATGGTCTTCTGGTATGGGATCAGTAGAGGACTTGAACAGATCGTTTGGTTCCATGCTCGGCAGCCTGGTCCACACGTTAACGAACAAGGCTCAGACGGAAGAACACCCTTGGTGCGTGCCTCAGAGGATGGTCACGAATTACTTGCGAAGGCCCTGCTCAAGAGTCCCCTTATTGACATCAACCTCCCTGATGCTGAAGGTAGAACTGCCTTTCTCTGCGCAGCAAAACAAGGCTGTGAAGTGATTGTCGAGATGCTCCTCGAGCGAGACGATCTTCTGCCGAATGTGGCGGACAAAGACGGTTTGACAGCGCTGATCTGGGCATCGCTGAACGGCCACAAAGGCATCGTTGAGATGCTCCTCAAGCAAGACACCATCCAAGCCAATGAAACGAGCAAGCAGGGTTCGACACCGTTAATCAGAGCGTCTCAGAATGGCCACGTAGGAATTGTCAAGATCCTCCTAGAGCGAGCAGACATCCGGCCCAATATCGCAGACAAGAAGGGTTCCACACCGTTGATCGAAGCGTCGCAACACGGCCATATAGGCATTGTCGAGATGCTCCTCGCACGGGACGACATCCTGCCCAACTTAGCAGATGACTCTGGTCGGACACCTTTGATGTGCGCGTCGCAAAAGGGTCGCACATGCATCGTAAAGATGCTCCTTGATCGAGATGGTATTCAGCCCAGCATAGTGGACAAGGATGGAAGGACGCTGTTGATCTACGCGTCGCTTGGGGGCCATGCAGGCATCGTCAGGATTCTTCTCGAACAAAACGCTGGCCAGCTCAATGTAGCGGACAAGGGCGGCAGAACACCGCTAATCTGGGCATCGCTCAAGGGACACCAACGCGTTGTCAAGACGCTCCTCAAGCGAGACGACATCCAGGCCAATGCGGCAGAGAAGGATGGTTGGAACGCGTTAATTTGGGCATCGCGGGAGGGCCACGAGAGCATCGTCACGATGCTCCTTGAACGAGATGACTCTCAGCCCAATGCAGCATCCAATTATGGCAATACGCCGTTAATGTGCGCATCGCAACAGGGCCATAAAGGCGTAGTCAAGGTTCTCCTCGATCGAGCCGACATCCAGCTAGATTCAACTAACAAGAATGGCAAGAATGCTTACCAACTTGCTTTGGAAAAGAACGACCACGCTGTTGTCAGTATGATTCTCCGACATGAAAGACGGGTCTCCGCAAGCACTGGGAAACGGATGCTTGAAAAATAATGGTGTAGTTATGAATCTATATACTAGTATTGGTTTAATCTGATTGTTAATGTACTGTAATGCGACCTTCATCCCACTCCGGGGCTCTCACCGACAACCACAGCTCGAGGGCGCGGCAGCTGCAAAAGACTCTAGAGTCTGCTAGCGACATGGCAGCCCTACCCATGACTTCGTAAACTGAACTCACAAGCACCACGACTTATGAACGGATACTTGAAACCGATGGTATTACTATCACTATATATCTGTCGGTCTACTCCTATAGACAATTGTTTAATCTAATACAACTTTCAAGTCGAAGGGCTCATGTCGAAGGAATCATGCGGGGTAAGCTTGCCTCAGTATCGAACTCCCGGTCAACAGGCCGTAGAGTCCTAGCTTTCGTCAGAACCATGGTATATTATGCTCCCGACTTCAAGTTCGAGATCTTTGGGGTCGAAGGCATACCCTCTCTCCTGATTCCAAAGGAACACAGTGTACCAACTCGCAGATAGCCAGAACCCACTCAGTAATAACAGGAAGCTCCTCGAAACTATGTTACTGTCTCAAGACTTCGCATGCAGTATTCCTTCACCTGCTGTCTAAAACCTCGATCTTCCTTGATCGCTCAGAATGATCCTGTTTGGAATCGTTGAGGAAAGCGTCAAGGCCTGCTAGAAATGGGCGCATGTTGGCTGAATCGTGGAATTCGCATTTGTACTTGAATACCAATGGCATGCTGACAACAGGCAAGTGATTCGCATTTTGAATATCAATGGCCTGCGCTCGTCGTGGGATAATATGAACGCCTCCTACGGCACCATCTCGCTCCCTGATATCACACCACATCCCAGACACCAATCCCCATCATACAAAACCACGACCTGACCAGGTGCAACAGATTGCTCTGGTGACTCGCATGATATTGTGATCCCAACTTGCTCAGACCTAGAAATTTCATGAACTTCACAAACCAAAACGAAAAAGCCGGGGACAGACATACCGTCGCACCGTACAGGGCACGGCTTGCATCCGATATCGATGTTTGACTGACACTCGCAAGCCGTCGGGCGTGTCGAGTGCAGGAGGCGGGGAGTCATTCCAGATCCAGGAGAAGGATGGGACATGAATCGTATTCGTCAAGAGAGCTTCATTGTTCCTATAGCACAGATCAGCATGTGACACGGCTATATAACATGGTTCACTCGCATTCCAGGGACGACGTAAACTGTATTCGTCGATGGGTCCTTTCGAGAGACTGGCATCTTGGCTGGCATCCCCGGCAACCGAGATGCTTCGCCAATTGTGTATTTCCATAACCCTTCATGGTGGCCGACGACTCTGCCAGTGCTTTCGTCAACGATGGTCCCGCTCTTAGGAGGAATATAGTTTGCTAAATTGCGTTCCTGTCAGCGCTCCGAAAAGGCAACCAGATTGCAAGTAAACGCACACAAAAACTTGTGAAATTTCGCCTTCTCCCCGACAAAGCATATGCCAACACTGTCAGGTCTTTGAGCAGTATGCAGTCCGTGCTTCTCCGCCAGCGCTCGAACGTCTGGTTTCGTCATGTCGCTGAGCGGGAACAGGGATCTGCTGAGACCTGCTTCGGATATGGAAGACAGGTAGTAGGTTTGGTCTTTCAGACTGTCGCGTGGTTTCACGAGTTTCGGTCGGGGTGTAGTTGACGAGGATGACCAGACTTTGCGAGCGTAATGTCCTGTCGCAAAGTACGGTTGTGTCCCCGAGCCTCCAGATGGAAGACGTTCAAGAAGGGCCCCGAACTTGATTTCGCTGAATATCTCATCAGATGGGAGGCTAGATATCGCGGGGGCGAGCATACCGGTTACACGAGACATCTGGGCAGGGAGTCGAACCAGCCTGCCAGAGCTCAAGTGATGGTGCAAAGACTCGATTCCAGTATTCCTTAGATAAATCAACCTTGATTATAAGCCCCAGGTCAGTCTCATTATCCACGCCAGTCTGTGACACCAACGTACCAGAGTTACCGGAACGTCAAGCTTCCTGCACACCCTCTCAACGTCCTCCCAGTCCTTCTCCCATTCGCATCCCTTGTCGGTTCCCGATTCATCCCGGGTGTCCCAGTTCCGCATGTAGACCGCCGAGAGATCATAGTCCTTCTGAGCCAGTAAGAGAGCGGCTACAGATGAATCTACACCTCCTGACATCCCAACCACGACTGAACAGAAATCATATCAATTGACCAGCCCATTCATAGACCGGACTGGACGCACCTTTGTCACCCTTCCGTGGCTCATGGTGAGCTATCGAGTAGGCTCTCGAATAATATGCATTCAATATTGACTGCCTGCAAGCTCTCCTGGTGCAGCGAAAGGTTGAGAGAAGCGACATGGTGGTGACGGCAGTGTTGTGCCGGTCAGTGACTGAGATCAAACTCGATGAGGTGAGGTGAGGTGAGGTGGTTCGGGTCCGAGGTGTCATATCCTGACACAGGACCCCCCGGAGTTTGACCCCTCCGGGCTGTGGTTCGACCGTCCGGCGACTGTCCTCCGGATGTCCATCCTTAGGCGAAGAGCACAGGTATTGGGTGGTTTATGGGGAGTGTATAAAGTGTTCAAAAGACCACACCACCTGGTGTGTGTATGTACATCGCGTATGCATTGTAAATAGAGTTGATCCTGTAACATAGCCTTGCAAATTGTCCAACTGTTTCTTGATCGCTTGCTGCTGTCTTGAATGCCTCACAAGGGTCAGAGCTGCGTTCTATTCGACTTGATAGTTCAGGGTTTTCATCCCTGACTACCTTAAGGTATTCCTCCCGCAGTTTACTCATTTCATTGTCCGGATCCCCATTGCATTCGAGGACAGCATGTTCAGGTGTTTCTATTTTAGCCTTGCAAAACCGACAAAGCCTCCATTGCCGGTCAATCTTCGGCCTTGCGTGGTCCACCCATCTAAGAGCTTCCACTGCAAGCTGGTGGCTGGAAAGCATATAGCGTGTTAGGGTCTTCCGGTGTTTATCGTTTGCCACCTTGAGATAGCCCCTCATTGCAAGGACAGGTGCAGGTTTGGTCTCATCCTCTGGATGTTTACGCCCTTTTATAAGGTACAATTTCTCCGATTCTTCGACTGACGCTGTCAGGTAAGCATGGAGGCCCGTCCATACAGCTTTGGTCAGTTGATTAATCTGATTTCGAGTTGGGAGCGTGTCGAACGTCGGTGGCGTGATCCCATACCGCAGTTTCGCAATTGCGCATCGAACATCCTCTAACCAATTTGGCTGACCTTTTCGTTGCAGGGTTGAGGCTTCCTTGAGCGCCGCTTTCACTAGCGCGGTTTCGGGCTGTGACACAATGTAGTCGAGATACTGCAGTGCCAGCGTTATTCTCCTCACTCTGATAGGCGCCACACCCGTCTCCGTAAATAACGCTGCTAGACACGAGCGCTTATTCACACCTAAGGCGCGCCTGATGTATTGTTTCTGCACATCCTCATGATCATCCAACCAGGAGCTCGCGGTGTCAATCATTACTTCACACCCGAATATCAAATGTGCATCGACCAGCGCCATGTATAGCTTCATCGCGTCTTTCGGAGTCCAGATACCTGCCATAGTTTCCATGGCAAAGACCATCTTCCCCACCCTTGTCGCTTTTTTGGCCTTCTCCATGTAGCCTTCCCTGAAGATGTGCCTTCCGTGAGACGGCGATACCGACAATCCCAGGTAGGACTGCACCTCGACATAATCGACATTCTCGTCACTCACTTTGAAGACCGGCAGCGGGTTGGGTCGTCGTCCATGGATCTGAATTCCCGATTTAAGGGCATTGATGGTCATGAAGTTATTGTTACACCATTGGACGAACTTTCTAAGGATAGTCTGTAGTGCTTCCGCTGATGTTGCCACTAAGACTACATCATCTGCCTGCTCTAAGTGAGATACTGCGATCTCGTCAAGGAAAATGCTCGAGTCGTCGCCTGAAAGAATCATATCCGCCATAAATAGGATCCATAGAATTGGGGAGCATGTATCCCCAATCAAGATCCCCATCCTGGATATAAACTCTTGGGACTCGTTACCATCGTGTGAGGCCGTGTACCTCATCTTACGGTACAGGACCCTAAGCCAGTCGAAGATCTTCCCCCCTGCACCGTATTTAGCTCTGAGCTTAATCCACATCGTGGCCTGTTCAGTGGACGGGAACGCATTGCTCAGATCTACAAAGGCCATGTAGATTGTCTTCCGCTGACCTTTTGCCTTATCCACTAGGGTCTGCAGGATGAACGCATTGTTCATTGTCCGATGCTTTGCTCTAAAGCCGTTTTGTGTCACTGGGATCAAACCATTTGCGTCAGCCCAGTCTGTTAGCCGCTCGTGAATAAGCAGCGTCATCATTTTCAGCATACAGGGTTCCAGTCCCACCGCCCGGTAGCTGTTCGTGCAGTCTTTCGCTTTGCCCTTCTTGCACAAGCCAATTAGGGTTGTCTGCGTCCAGGCTGCCGGCACATCATTCTCTTCGAGGCATAGGTTGAATAGGTCAGTCAGTTTCTCATTCTTCATCTTCAATATGTCCTTGTAGCTAATCCCATCTTTTCCTCGTGCAGAACGAGTCCTATTCTTTATCTTAGCCTTTGCCTGCTCAATCTCTGCCTTGGTAAACTCCCTTGAGAACCACTGCTCAGTTGTGGTGTCCATTGTCTTCTCAGGGATCGCCACCGCACATGCTTGATTGAGCCGAAGCCTTGTCTCGTTATGGCTGGGGTTGATAGACTCCGGTGGGTTCATTCGGATGGTAAACGTCACTGCCAGATCCTCCACGTCAAAGTCCCCTGGTGCCTGGGGCTTGTCAGAGATGTTATCAATGGCAAGCCACCAGTCCTTTTCGCATTCAACCTCGAGAAGCTCATCATGGTTTCTCTTTTGGATATCCGAGTACTTCCGCCGGCCTCTGTCATCTGACAGGGAATCATTCGTATCCTCTTCGGATTGCTTCTTCCTTTTTTTCGACATAGGGGTGATCAATTTCCATGTCACTTTTGTTGGCTTGGCTTCTACCGTCTCGGGCTGGTCAGGGAATCCGCGCGAACGACAATGTACTCTCGACTCGGAGCACCTCAGTCTCGTCATTGACATCGGTGTGAACTCGGCTACTTGATCTGCCATTGCCCCAGACTTGGCCAGCTCGTCAGCCGCATCATTGTGTGCGTTACCACTATGGCCCTTCACTTGCACCAGCCGCACAGGTGCGCATCTCGCCTTGATTGCGTTAGCGGTGGCCTTGAATATGTCCCCATTCGGAACATCCCATCCAACATCATCCTTTTCTGGTCCCCACTCAGTAAGCATATTGATCGTGTATGTCGAGTCTGTGAAAATCTCGAGGCCAATGTGGGGGTCATTCTCATGCACTGCCTTGTAGATTGCATATATCTCCCCTCGGTTGTTCGTCTCAGCAGGCCCCGGCACCCTCACACCTTTGTTACGAGCATTCCCCTCGCCATAGAAGATGCCAGCCCCCGCTCGGCTGTTTGTCTTCCCATTTCCTATGCACGACCCATCCGTGTACACCGTGATCGTCTTCTCAGGCTCAAAGAGACGGGCACCATACAGGTTATTTAGCCTGTCTTGCAGCGGGGCCTTTGATTTGACGGTGTCTATCAGTGTCCGGTCTAGCAGTGTTGCAGATGGAAGCTTCATCTTTGGTCTTGGTGGGTGCTTAACAGCCTCAGGGGCGCCAGACGTCTCCCTTGGTGAGTAGTCGTCGAGTGTAATGGTCACCTCCAGCGCACAGTGGTCTGATGTCTCCTCATCTAAAGGCAGCACCTTAAAGCTCTCTACTCTGGACAGGAGCACCGCATTTCCCATAATGTAGTCAACGACGGCTTTCCCATTGCCACTGCTGGGATGGGACGTAAAGTTCCCACTGCTTCCATCCACGCAGAATTGGGGGACCCCATTCAGGATGGTCAGACCGTTGTCGCCACACATCTTCACCAGCTCATTCCCTCTTGGCGACGCATTCCGATGGTCTTCTGACACTCTCGCATACCCAACTCCTTCACCCTGTTTGGCTTTTGTCCGGGCATTCAGATCGCCAGCAACCAACACCGCTTTTTCACCACCGTCACCATTATTCCTCGAGAAGTGAGTTGCCACTTCCACCAGCTTCACCCAAGGATCAACATCTGTCCATTCAGACCAGTCTCTATACTCTGGTAGGATGTACGCTCCTACCATCACCACTGACCCCCCTTCCAACACGAGAACGTCTTGCGATGACCATCTTGCACTCATCTTTAGCCCCACTTCCTTCCGCACCAGGGCTGCTACACCTCCCCTTCTTCTCGGAAACCTCCCTCTATACTTCCTGTTAACAATAAACATGTCATATCCGATCGGTACTTCCACTGACTCTCCATTCACATCTCGTAGCCATGTCTCTTGGAATAGATTCACATCAAACTTCACTAACTCCTCTCTGAATTCGGGGCAGGACATCTTAAGTGCGAAGCTACCATTTATGTTCCATGATCGTACAGTCAAACGATTTCCATTTACACCATTTTCGATACAGGGAGGCAGCGATTCGCGCGTTAGAGGACTACTACTAGGGTTTACATCATGCCCTGCCCCATCCCATTTCCCTGCTGGACCCTCTCAGCTCGCGTGGTTCCCCACTGGGCGACCCACGGAGGAAAGCGAGCAGGCCAAGAGTTGAGGAGCATCTCCGCCCCCGTAGCCCCCGAGATGTCAATCACCAACACGGTCTGACCAGGATCCTCGAAGTAAGCGTTGACGAGGTTGTGTGGGCGGAAGAAGGAGCCTTGGGCAAGCACTGTCTCGGAGACAAGCTTCCTGGCGATATCCATGGCATTCGATCCTTGTCCCGTCCAGTAGCCTGGTCCAACGCGAATGCGGGAGTTGGGGCCAGAGTTTTGCTTTCCGAACCTTCCCCCACCCCTTCCAAGGTTGGAGGCTCGAGGAGCAGTGTGATTGCCGCCAAAGGTAGAGGGTTGGATTGGGAAGGGTTGAATCGTGGAAGTTGTGGGTTGCATGTCGAAGCCAGTCCGAAGGCGCTTATCGGCTGGGTAAACGATGGATTGGTCGTTGGTGGACGTGGCGGGGTGAGCGGCAGTGCTCACCGTATTGGTGAGCGCGTTCTTTTGGATGTTGAGATCGAGCTTCCCGATCTCGACCCTAAGGGCTTCGATCTTGACGTCGACGGACCTCTCGTGGTCCCTCAAGACAGCCAGGGTATTGGTGGGGGTAGCGGATTCGAGAGCGAGGACACGGGACTCCATGGCTCCGACACGACTACCCAGAGATTGGTCCTCCCGAAGCCTCCCCTCAACAGCGTCAAGGCGAGCAGCGGACTCGCCATCAACGTTCTCGGCGAACTCACGGACATCCTTCAGTCCCCCCTCCATGCTGTCCAGGCGGCTGGCTAAGGTGGTGACCTGTTGACGGATGTCGTCAACCGAGGCGCGTAGAGCATTGTTGGCCTGCTCGATGGCACGGTTGGCGGAGGGAGCCGCGAGGGCAGTAGGGTTGGAGGAGGAGGAGGAGGGGGAGGTCGCAATAATGGTGACCTGATTATGAAGGTGGTCGAGATCCTCGCGGATGGCATTGACCTCCAATTGAAGGCTCGCGCACGTTGGCTTACCGGAGGATTTTCCGTTCCCGCGAGGGGTAGCTGGCTCCTGACCACTAGGGCCACCAAGGACTTGCTCCGTCGCTTGGGGCTGAAGATCTGCTACTGCAGACATTTTTAGGGAGTCAAAATAACAGATGGTTCGACGACGAACCGATTCTGACTTACAGGGGTATAAGTACGAATAAAATTTCGTTTTTACAGGGGCCCGAGGGAGATATCAGCAGGCTTCTCCCTTTGGAGGATGGCAGAGGGCTTAACCGTCAGAACGGTCAGCACGAATGTGAGGGATGAGTCAGGTGGATAATCCACTCTGAGTCAGAAGGCGGAACGTCCGATATCGCCCGGTCAGGCACGGACAGAGAGCGACAGCTGGGGAGGAGGATGGTGGGTGTACGAGAGGTGAAGAGCCAACTACTAATACAGTCCTCTTTGCCAGCGGATTTGGGTTGACAGGAGTCCCACGTCGAAGCCCCGAGGCGATAAGCCTAACGAATCGATGACGATAGATGACGATAAGATCTCTGGGGGCTGTAGCCACAAACCAGCTACTGGGAACGTTATCCTGGGGGCTGTAGCCACAATCCAGCTAAATTATTGTAGTTTCTCTGGGTTTTCTGCTTCTGGGGGCTGTAGCCACAAACCAGCTACTGTATGCAATGCTCTCTGGGGGCTGTAGCCACAAACCAGCTACAGAAATCTCTGAAAACTCACCTAGACGACCGGTCATGGTGGCTAGTCAATGACCGGTCAGTGACTGGTCATTGACCGTCCCGATTTGGAACAGTGACTGATGCCATCTGTCGAAAGTCCCCTGTCGACGAACTGGACGTCTTCCTTCTTGTATTGAGCAACGAAGCTGCGGAAGGCACAATTAAGTACTTCTTGCACTTCATTTGAATCGTCGAAGCGATAGAATAGTCCGAAGTTTGTCCTACATTTGAATAATACCGCTTCCGCAAGCCTTGAGTTGATTGTTGCCCCCAACTTATTCCAACCGCCCAACTCTTCTTGCCCACAATGCCAAAAGCCGGAACAGCACCATGGTACATGTCCTACTTCACAGAGCATCCATTGAAAGGAAGTGAAGACGCTGAACAGCGCGCTCAATCTATGCACGGGACTGGTACTTCAGCCAAACCGAAGCTCTACTGCACTGCTTGCTTGGATGTTCATAAGGGCGAGGTTATGGAGGCGGACGCGACTCAAGTGAGAAAAGGAACCAGATCCGTTGTTAGAAATGCTGCAGAGGTTATAGATCACCGTAAGAAGTATCCTTAACAATATCGATCGATCAATTAACTGATACACGCTGGTTCATTAAGTGTGGTCTTTGAAGCACAATGTCACCCGGCATACAATCAAGCAGCGCCACGGATACATACGGGGTGTTACTGGAACGCTTCTAACACACCTTGAGAAATGTGAAAACGTCGACCGGGAAGTCCAAAGGCTTGCAGCCCAGGAAAAGGCAAAAAACGCCAAGAAGCGAACCATATCAAGCGTTACACGCGGCCGGTCCGTCGAACCAGTGGAATACTGGCCCTGGAATACAAAGCCCTCAACCCGCATATCCAAGAGTTGGCCTTCACCCAGGTTTTGACCCCTCCGATGCACCCTTATCTTCCCTCAATTTTGGCCTAGCTCCATCTCCCTCACCCAGCCTTACCAGCTCTAGCATGCTCCCCAATCTTACCTTCGAATCTCCCTTTGATCATGCTTCTGGCACACCTCACGCTCCACTCTCTGCAACGCAGTCCCGTCCTGTCTCTAGGGCAGCTAGCTTGCCATCTGCTGGCTTGGGACGTGCACCCCATTCATCGCGTGCCCCTACTCCATCTACAAATCGTGCCTATGCTATGTCTAAGGAAGAGGCACGCGAGTTTGAAGAAGGTCTTGCGGAGATCACTGTTGCCTGCGGCTTTCCTTTGTCGTGGCTCCATAATCCCCGTGTTATTCAATTCTTTGACCGATGGTTTCCTGGAGCCAAATTACCTTCCCGAAAGGTGGTCACTGGCCGAATCATCCCTACTTTGGTCAAGAAATCTCGCGAGCAGGTTATCGCTTCTATCAAAGGTCAATCTGTGACTCTTCAAGGTGATGGTTGGACTGGAATCAACCAACGGCACATTGTCGCATTCATGGTAGGCGTGAATGGGAAGGTGAGTGTCTTGAAGCTTTCCGTGCAGTAGAAATAAGCTCAGGTAGCACCCGATTTTATTTTATTCTGATTTAGGTCTACACGGTTGACGTGGTTGATTCAACTATTGAGAGACGAACAGCGGAACAGTTCCTCGGGCTCCTTGAAGCGGCCTACGAAAAGGCTAGTAAGGAGATGTTGGTGAAAGTTATTGGTGTTGTGACCGATGCTTCAGGGGAGTCGGCGAAGGCTCGTCGTGACTTCGCTCGCAAGCATCCCGAGATTATTGTGCTTGATTGCTATGCCCACCAGGTTTGTTGTACCGATCCTTTCGGCACAAAGTCATACTGATATTCGGCCTCAGATAAATCTTGTAGTGGGTGATTATCTCAAAGACTCAGACGACGACCTTGTGGCATATACAAATAAGGCTGGAGAGGTCATTACCTGGCTTCGCGGCAAGACCATGCTCATGGCAATAATCCGCGAGACGTACTCGAACCATAACGGCGGTAAGAAGAAGACAATCCTTCGCGCAGTCATATCGCGCTGGACTTCACACTATATGTCCTATGACCGCCTTCTTCAAATGCGTCGCATCGTCAAGCTTGTCATTGATTCGGATTCCATCAAGCCCCCTCAAGAGCAGCGGGTTGTTATTGGAGACTCTGCAGCTCAGGAACGAGCCCGGGCAATGGTCCAGATTATCATGGATCCTGCATTTTGGCATGGGCTCTGTCGGTACGTTTGTCTTCTGCTCATTATTGACTCTATCTGACACTGGTGTCTATCAGTGTCGTGATACACCTTCGGCCATTGGCCATTGCGATCAATGTTCTTCAGTCAACGTCATGCCGATTGGACACTGTCATTGTGACCTTTGGATTCCTTGTCATGCAATATAAACGCATGATAGATCCACTGGTAAATTATGACTACGAGCACGATCTTGCAGGCTGTCAGCGCATCATTGCAAGCCTTGAGAAGCGGTGGGCAAAGGCAGATCAGGGCGTCTTCATTGCAGCTCTCATTCTCAACCCCCTCCATGGTATCTCCCTCCTCTCATCGAGTTCCATGCTCAGCCAAGGCCGGTTGTCCACCCTTCTGAGCCATTTGTATCAACGGTTCTTCCTTACACCCCCACCAAACTCTTTCTCCCTTGAAATCAGTGATTATTTCGAGAGGAAGGATCGGTATGCTGACTTGGACCAGGTATGTCAGACAGAGACGGCACGAGCAAGTCGTGAGGTGAGCTCTTCAACTTCACTTGCTAATTGGCTTCAGTTGGCTGAATCTCCTATACAGAAGCGTGATGAAGACCCAATGAACGTCTTCAAGTCGCTTCTGGGACTTAATGAAGCAGATACTCCTCTGATCAAGCTGGCTCGGCACTTGTTTGCCGTCTCCACCAACTCTGCCTCTTGCGAGCGACTCTTCAGTGTGTTTGGCAATTTACTAACAAAGCTGCGGAACCGTCTTGGACTCGAAAACATGAAGTCCATTGCCGAGTTGAGAATGAGGCTCAACGACGATATTCGTAATAGTACGAATACGCACACCCGCATGAAGCGACACTTTGGACACGGAAGGGATGGAAACTCTGGTTCAGGTAGGTCCTTATCTCTTTCTCCTCTTTTTGGCCAATACTGAAACCTACATCAGCACGCTCTACTTCGACATCCGAATCCACAGCTTCTTATATCTCCGATTTACCGCGACCCTCGCCTCCCATCGCTGGATCAACATTTGTAAGATATGGCACTTCCCTAAGACCTCAGATCACGCGAGACATCAGTGTAACCCAGTTATATTGGGGGAACAATGGATATCTACGAGTGAACAAGGTGCAATAAGGGTAGTGTCAGGGATAAAGTACGAGGAAGGTGACGGCGCGCCAGCTAGGCGCGTCGGCAGCCTTGCGATAAAACAGAGCCAAATAGCCCCTATAGGGGGGTCCTCAAGTCCTGGCTCAAATCCATCCCTTACATTCTCCCCCTCTGGCACACACCTGTGGGCCACAGTAAAGAGATGATCTTGTAAGGATGCCCAAGAGACCAAAAGGAAAGAGGTAGGGAAAATGATGAAAGGTAAACAAAGGGATTAGATGATGAAAAGGAATTAAAGGTCAATATAATGTAGAGATAGAAGGTAATATATATGTAGGATAGGAATTAGAAGCATGAATAGCCCGAAAAGAGGCACAATAGACATGAATGAGAAAAGTCATAAGCAAGCATGATGGGGTCACGGTTGAAGACAAATAATAGTGAAAGAATTAAGAGAAACAAGATAACAATTACGCAGCTTTAAGGTTGGGAATACGATGTCGACGCGGGGATCGACGGTTCCAAGGGCGATGACAGTATGGACATTCGCCGCTGCGTGTGGCGAAGTCCGTTTCGCGATGGCGGTGTGGGAGAATGGCAGTAGGCGGTGAGCGATGTGAACCATCAACCAAGAGCAGCAAGGGGCGGCGCCAGTTCGGGGAGTCGGCGCCTAAGCCAGGTGACAAAGGACGAGACCAAGATGCACGAGGACGTGCAGGTACCGAAGACGAGCGAGACGGCGGCGGTCGAGGTGCCGGTGAACGGTTCCGTTGTGGCAAAGCAGGTGGTAGGGGATCCGGAATACCTGAGGGGTCGGTTTGAGCAGCAGCCGATACGGTGGGACGAGACGGAGGTGGTTCCCGAGCTTCAGAACGAAGCTCAGTGACCTCAGACGCGAGATCGTCAGTTCGACGCCTGAGCGACGCAATCTCGCAATCGTTCTGTTGCGCCAATTCAAGATGGCGGGCATCTGAGAACTCGTTGAGCTGTCGCGTTGTTTCGTTGAGCTGCTGCCGAATCTCCTGGTTCTCGTGCTGGAGATCCTGGACCTGGACGCGATTCTTGGCTGTCGCGTCGTCGAATCGTCGGCTGAGATCGTCCATCTCGCGCTTGTAGTGACTCGCAAGGCTAGTTGCCTTCACGACGTCACCACGCAGCACCTCGGTGAGGCGCTCGAGGCTCTCCACCCTCTCCAGGAGCTTCTGGAGGGTCTGCGAGAGAGCGGGTGCTCCGCAGACACTCCCCCTCATTTCCTCCTCCACCCTATCCACGCGTCGGGAAAGCTTTCCGACGTCGTCGTTGACACGAGAAGCGCTCCCCCTCAATTCCTTCTCCAGGGCGTGAAGGTGCTCATGGTGGCGCTCGTGCGTTTGCGTTTCGACTTCGTTGATGATCTTGCGCCATCGAAGGAGTTCGATGAAAATAAGGCTCAGCCCTTGCTGAAGGTAGACAGGCCGGTTGTTGTCGTGGAGGTCGCGGATGGTATGTGCGATGTCGTAGGCGATGTCGGGCTGTAACTCGTCGATTGTAGCGTGCGTGAATGCCAAAACATGGGTGTGATCCATGTTCCTCCTCTCCCAGTCTACCCAGGCTCTTCCGTCCTCCACCACCTTATCTACGCATGCATCATAGCCCGCGAGGATGCTTGCAGGGGTGAACTTCCTGCCAAAGTAATCGACGGCCTGATGCAGGTAGTCGGTGTGTGTCGTCGTGTCGCTGCGGTCGCTCATAGGCGCAGCGTTGGTGTAGAGAGTATCTGAGCGATGATAGGACAGCTATGTGAGCTGTAAAACGTCGGGGTGGTCCCGGAAGAGTGTGAAGTAGAAAGGAGTTTCTGGACACTGAAAAATATGTAAGATATGGCACTTCCCTAAGACCTCAGATCACGCGAGACATCAGTGTAACCCAGTTATATTGGGGGAACAATGGATATCTACGAGTGAACAAGGTGCAATAAGGGTAGTGTCAGGGATAAAGTACGAGGAAGGTGACGGCGCGCCAGCTAGGCGCGTCGGCAGCCTTGCGATAAAACAGAGCCAAATAGCCCCTATAGGGGGGTCCTCAAGTCCTGGCTCAAATCCATCCCTTACAACATTATTGCAAGAATCGTCGCTTCGGACAACTGATAATCCTTTTGCAGGCTTTGTCGAGCCTGATGACAACCCGCCTGAGGCTCAGAGTCACCAGACTCTTCCAGCAGGCCCACGAACCACCTCAGCATGGCCTCGCTTACCTCTCGTATCCATTTTCAACTTCAATGCCCATGGCTGGCGCGATAAATATGAGCGGCACTGTCAGAAGAAGTATGACGAGGAGTTAGAGCTGTATGACCTGCTGGACGTCGACGCCGCAGGGGTTGATGATCCTGATGGTGCTGATGTTGGCCATGACGATTCAGTAGAGTCTGTGGTTCTTGGTATGCTTTCGCAAACGCGTTGATAATACTTGTACGCATTTTGTTTATTCCACCATTACAGTAGATAGGGGCTATTAAATGACATTATTACCACCGAACAGCCATTCGCCGCGCTGATGCTCGTCGCCCGTGAAAAATGATGTGATGGCAGTCACTGACCTAGTCAGTGACTGGTCAGTGACCGATTTCGATGACCGTCACCGAAGTCACCGACCGGTCGATGACCGGCACAACACTGGGTGACGGGACATGGGCAAAAAACACACGTGGCCATTATTGATCCGCTCGGAGCTTCGGAGCCCCTGTCAAGCATTGAATACAGGGGCGCATCCTGTTGTCTCTATACCGAATCTTTTGGAGAGAAACTCAAAGAAAGAGGCTGATTTGTGTCCAAACAGCTCTTATAGGGGCTCCAAGAGCGTATCCATCTTTGATCGAAATATTCATGGCTCGTACATTAATAACCTTTCACAACCCACTAGAAGGTATCGCAGTCAATCCGCTCTCAGCGTTCTCGAGCCGAAGGGTACCTTGGGCATCATACTACTGGGCCGTATATAATGGCGGAAGGCTTGTCCTGTTCAACCGAACCCCACTGTCCTGATGCCGGTGAGATTCCTCCATCACATCACCACCGCTCGCCTCTGCTCGAGCAACTGGAACTGATTCCTGTCCTTTGCGATAGATATTGGGTGAGTGGGCTCCAAACAAATTTGCCTCGTAGCTAAGAGTGGGGGATGTGCCATTCGCCGTTGCCCAAGTTGCCGTAGCGGCACTGACAGGAGGCGAGTTTGTAAGACCAAGATGGGTAGTGCTGGGTGTCATCTGCTCGGCAATATTCTGCTTCTTCGACCTTCTTCTAGTCCAGATGAATATCAGAACGGCCAGCAAGACGACTGCAAGGCCGCCTACAACGCCTCCCACAATCGCGCCAGTTGGGGAGCCGCGAGGGGATGATGAGGATGCAGGGGATGATGTGGACGGTGTGGACGGTGCAGAAGCTCCAGGAGATGGGGAAGATAAACCCGGGGATGAAGACGGTGAATTTGAAGCTGAAGTTGAAGGAAGGATTGGGGTGGTAGTGCTTTGTGAGGGGGCTGTCGGTCGCTCTTCAATCCGGAAATTTCCACCTCCAACATAGAGATGGTCGAGAACAAGCGGGGTGGATGGTCCATTATAGACCACAGTTAGATTATGTGCTCCTGACGGGAGGTCTTTGACCTCGATAAACTTTATACCGTGGACAGAGTTTGAGTCGGATGGATCAGGAGGGTCTAGGTTGAAAGTCACAGGTGTGGCACCGTCAATCGAGTATGTTCCACTCGACCGTCCAGTGCCAAAGCCTACTGGTCTCCAGCCTTCCCAAATGACCGCAGTGCCTAACGGATGATGCTTAGTGTCCTCGTCATACGCGGCATTTGCGTTGGGCTTACCTGTGAATACGACAGACATGGATGAGCCCGCCTGGGTTGCGACTGACGCAGCTCCATCAGGGTCCGTCAAAGGCTCCCAGTTTCCCGAGAAGTCAATATGAGGGTCGTTGTTGTCGTACATCACCAATGCCTCTTTGTCTGAGAGCGAGAAATCGGGCGCTGGTTGGAACCAAAGAGAATCAATGGAGGCTGATGGGGAGGGGCTCCCAGATCCGGCGGGTATTGTCACATTGAGCAAGAAGGTATGGGTACCACTTCCACCCTCGCCTTTCCAGGAGCACGCAAAGTTCTCTCCAGTAGCTCTGTCATCCGGGTTCGTAGGTGTACCGTCCACAGTACAGCCGACCGTAGGTCTTCTCCCTCCTGTTCCGGTAGTCACTTTTCCGAACAGAATCATCTCAGGTCCTTTAACCACCAGACAGTGAGTCCATTATAAGGGCATGATTGAAAGGAACGCACCGCTGAACGTAAACTTCATGTCGCTTCCGTTTTGGGTTGTGGTATACAAGGACGAAAGGTGCATCGAATTGTCAGATTCTGCGACCCATTCTCCACTAAACTCGAAGGCTGAAGAAGAGCCATCGAGCACAACCCAACGGGTTTCATTGGCCATTGCGAAAGTATGTCTGTGGAAAAAGGGGAAGAATGCGCATCGTCGTCGAAGCTAACGATGAGAAATTTGAAGGACAAAGGGTGATTCCTATCAATTTGCAGAGGCATACACATCGCACATAGTGGGGCCGGCACCTAATATGGGCGCCTAAATCAGCACGGAAACCATATGGCTTCCTCATCAAAACAGGAAGTGATTGGTGGATTTGATGCTGCACCGATCATGGGCCTCGGAAGAGGATGGGGTTAGAACCATGGGAGATGCTGAATTGCACAGACAAGCATAGCTCGGAAAGCTGCAACTAGGGAATATGGAAAAGGTCAGGAGGACTGTCTCGATGTAGCACGAGTTGCGGAACAAGCTCGGACTCGGAGGAGGGTGGCTGCAGCCACTGATGAACCCTAAGTATCGAAGGCCATCAGCGGGAAAGTTTATGTGATAAGAATTAGACCAAAAACAGGAACAAGTGCCTCATCGAAGAAGTCATTCTTCGATTGCAAGTACCAAATTTGGAGTGAGCCGCTGTGAAGCTGGTCGAGTCCGATTAGACGCCTTGCACCAAGCAGCATCTTGCACGCGGTCTCTTGCGCCGTCCACGATATCACATTGAGCAATGCAAAGATGACACCATGGCATTCTGAGAACCCAGAGACATTTTACCGTGCCGTGTAAAGCGGTGGAAGGCTTGGAGTCCTATCTAAGCGAAGCCCACTGTCCTGATGACGATGAGACTCATGTGTGGCCTCAACGCTCTCCCCTGGTCGAGAAACCGAGACCGATTCTTCGCCTTTACGATAGATGATGGGTGAGACAGATGTATGAGTATTAGTTTCGTAGCTGGAAGTAGACGGTGCGCCGTTTGTCGACGCAAAAGTCGCTTGGCCAGCACTAACAGGAGTCAGAAAGGATGGAGCTGACGCTGCATTATCGAAGGGACCGGTCATTTGTGTGGGTAGAGGAGAAGTCTGTTGGGCAATCTTCTCCCTCTTTACCCTTTTTCTCGACCAGATAAGGATCCCAATGGCCAGCAGAGCAACCACAAGACCCCCCAGAACGCCTCCCACAATTGCGCCTATTGGAGCACTGCGAGATGGTGGTGACACCCCAGAGGGAGAAGGTGATAGGGAAGTGGGAGACGTCGAGGCGGAAGTTGAAGGGTTGATGGAGGCACTGTCGCCCTGCTGAGGGGGCGTGGGCCGCTCTTCAATTCGGAAGTTTCCACCTTTGACAAGAAGGTGATCAAGAACGAGGGGAGTAGATGGTCCATTATAAACCACCGTGAGGTTATGCGCTCCTGGAGAGAGGTCCTCCGCCACGATAAGCCATATTCCGTGGCGAGAGGTCGTTTCCGATGGGTCAGGAGGCTCCAAGTTGAAGGTTATAGGTGTGCCACCGTCGATTGAGTATGTCCCACTTGACTGTCCTGTGCCAAAGCCTACAGGTCTCCAGCCTTCCCACATGACAGAGGTACCTAGGAACCATTTTAAGCTGTGCTAGTCGTGTACCACAAAAAATGGAGAGCATACCTGTGAATACGACAGATAATGATGAACCTGCTTGGGTTGCAACGGACGCAGTTCCAGCGTCGTCCGTCAAAGGTTCCCAATTTCCAGAGAAATCAATGTGAGGATCGTTGTTGTCGTACATAACGAGCGCTTCCTGGCCTGAAAGCGAGGAGTCGAATGATGGTTCGAACCATAGAGAGTCGATAGAAACAGAGGGTGAGTTCCCAGAACCTTCGGGAATGGTTACATTGACCAGCAATGTATGCGAGCTATCATCTCCGTCCTCGCCAAACCACGCGCAGGCAAAGCTCTCTCCGGTCGCCCTGGGATCTGGGGCCGTCGGCGTGCCGTCTACAGTACATCTTGCTGATGGGACTCTCCCTCCTCCTCCGGCCTTCACTTTCCCGAAAAGAACTAGTTCAGAGCCTGTCGCCCAACGCCAGAAATGAGTCTCGCAGCACCTCACAGAATAATGATACGACGCACCGTTGAACCTGAACCTCATGTCACTCCCATCCAGAGTGGTAGTCCACAAGGACGACAGATGAGAGGAGTTGTCTGTTTCCGCATTCCAAATCCCGTTGAACTCGAATGCCGAGGACGACCCATCAAGGACGACCCAGCGCGTTTCGCCTACCGACATCGTAAAAGTATGCTGTAGAACAGGTGGAAGAAAGGGAGAAGGTTATGAAGAATGGCGACATGCTATATGAGGAACAAGAATCGATTGTTATCAATTCGAGGCTTTGAGCGCTTGCATCGTCACGGATACCATTTGGCTTCCTCGAATAATTTAAACCTGTGCAGGTAACTGATTGCATTGATTTTGCGCCAATGTCGACATGGCTCGAACGACAAAGAGGGGAAAGGTTTGTAAATCTAACACAAGATATCGGTGCGTGTAGGTGGGATCGAGTTACGGCCGTGGGTTGGACGTTGAACGTTTGTTTGCACATGCTTGGCTACGATCAAGTAAGCCGCGGGCGCCTAATACTAGAGAAAAAACGAAATCACTACCAGCCTAATACCGATAAACATCGGCAAATCCGACGATATTCAAGGGTCATGTAGTATGTAACAGTCGGCCCAGACCACTGTAGGCACTATCAATGATGATGAAGGACTGTGGCCAAAGGGCGGAACAAGATCAGGGCAGTCTGAGGCATCATGGCATCAGCCCCGAGTACTTATGGTACCCTCGCAAACCCACTTTTGGAGAAGGCAAGCGTTCTTTAAGTACTAAGTAGTAGCTGGCAATTGTCTTCGATGCCGTAAAGTGACCGAAAATGTAAAATCGCTGAATCCTGATTGATTGCGTAGTTCAAGTCACGGTAGCTTCGTGCGCCTCTGAGCCCTCTTGGATCAGGTAGCATCTTGTACATGCCCCGTCTTCTAAAATATTGCAAATCATACAGGTATTACCATACAGGATGACGCTGTAATATTCCGGTACCCGAGAGATATCTTATTGCGTCGTGTACAGCGGTGGCAAGCTTGGAGCTCTATCTAAGCGAAGCCCACTGTCTTGATGCCGACGGGGCCCATCCGTGACATCTCCTGCTGGGGCAACCAAAACTGCGCCTTCACCTTTGCGGTAAATCACGGGTCCATGGGCATTTGTTGCGTAGCTGGAATTAGGCGGTGCACCGAGACCATTCGCGGGCACCAAGGTCGCTTGGACCGCACCTGCAGAAACTGGAAAGGATGGAGGGGATTCTGGATTGACCATTGATGTGCGTAGAGGCGATGGGTCTGGAGCGCGTGAATAAGGGAGACCGTTTTGCAGATAGCTTACGCTCATGGTCACTGGGGCGAGCGGGCTGAGGTTGTGTGCTGAAGCATGAGCAGGAGGATTGATAGGCTGACCACTCGAATAACTTGACGTAGAAGTATTTGCATGGTGGCCATAGTTTACCAAGGCAGGCCCCTGTGGCAAGGATTCTCTAGAAGGAATATTCGTTTGCGTCTGGATGTTTGAAAGTAGCGGTGGGTCAGAGTTTATGAGAGGCTTGACCTCGCTTGAGGACAAACGTAATCTCGGCTGTTCAGGGGGTACAGCAGCGGTAGCCTGTGCGCTTTGGCTCTTCTTCCTCTTCCTCATCCACAGGATGAGAGCGAGTAGAACAAAAAGAAGAGCAGCCCCTCCAACCGCCCCTCCAACAATCGCGCCGACAGGCGCTTTCTTCCCACCTGCGCCTCCGCCGCCAGGAGTGAGGGAAGATTGCATAATGTCCCCATCCTCCACTTGCAGGTGGTCGAAAACAAGGGGCGCGGCTGGCCCGTTGTAGGTGACGATGAGCTCGTGTATTCCTGAGCCGAGATTTGTGATCTTAAACAAGGGCTGCCTATACATAGGCAGGACTCCAGTTCCCAAGCCTGGAACGTCGAATGGGATCGGTGGGCCACTGTTGATGGAATACGTTGCGGTTGACTTTGCGCCTGGGAAGCCGTCGGGAACATTACCAATGAACGTTGCGCCAGAGCCTAAGTTGATGATTGATTGAGAAAGGGTAAGGATTGAGCAAAAGATGAGAAAGCCCACCAGTAAACGTGATGCTTATCATCGCGCCTGGTTGCTGCGTCACCATCCCAGCCGTCTTGACAAAGTTCCACGATTCGTCGAGGTATTTAACTGCAAGGTCGTCGTGGGCGATAGCCACAGTCGGTGACTGAGGAGGTGAGCTGCGATCGGGGATATATGCAATTCTATCCACGTAGAAAGCCCTCGACGAAGAGACAGCGGTGAGTGTAAGCACGTGCTCCCCTAGGTACGTCGAGTTGGTGGTGCACCAAGGGAACAGGTTGATGTGCAAACGCAATGTCTCTCTGGGTGGAACATTGACGCCATCGACCAGACACGTGTGAGATGGATCGAGTATTCCAGATACGTTGGCAGGATTGGACGACCCGACTATGGTGATGCTGCCTGGGCCTATCTGACTGTCAATTCCAGGCAGAAAAATTGGCAGACACCAGGAAACTGGCCTTTGAATCTGAACGTCAGGCTTCCCTCGTCCTTGAGAAGTTGATGCTGTGATCCCCGATAAACAGTTCCAAAAAAGCTTTGGTACTGTGCAAAATCGTCTTTGTGTATCGTCCATGGGCCTTGATAGATGATCCCTTGATCATCGTCATCAACATAAACCCATCGGACGAGATTAGAGGTCATTGAATGAGGGGAATACGGCGTCTGGGGAAAGGAGGGCAAACTTAAGCTTGGTCGGAGGCGTGTTTGAATTATAAGCGATTGAGAGGCACTGCCTGCTACTCTGACAACCATTGAGCACGTTGAGGCGAGGAGTTGAATTGAATTAAACTAGGCACGAGGGTACCTCATTTACTTACAGACTGGCGCTCGGTGCCCACAAAGAACGTAGAACACAGTTTTAAAACTAAGTATTGGTTAGGGTATTTTTGGGAGCATAGGGCAGATTTCAGATGCATATGGAGAGACTTGCGTTGCATGGTACGTATCTTGCGGCTAGTCCTTGGGTTTGGAGTACGAATGCGCTCAACGGTTTCCGGTGGGTCCGTGGCCGAGATTACCGACAATACTTTCGATGGCTAGTGAAGCAAGAACGACCAAAGTGAACAGCAACAAGCTCTTGGCGAGGGCCAAGACCACAAATGACATGAGGTTAAAACCTGAGTAGAGCATGTGGGCTATACCTTACCTGATTTAGGGACTCTGAAACAAAACTTGGTACCCTGCCTCTCAAGCTCTGGTGGCCAATGTTCACCATATGTCGGTTGATGGCTTGCGAGTGGCGCACCAAGATCCAGCGGGTACTGCCAACCGCCCATCAACGCAGGGCCAGTGTACTAACACTCAAGAATTAAGATGCATATTTACATGTATCCCTGTACCAACGTCACGGGCATGAGCACTTGGGCGAGCAGTAGTTTTCCGCAAACCGATCATCCTCGTCAATGTAGGACTAAATAGGAAACCGACTACTTGAAACGGCGATCTTTCTCCGTTGATCAGAAGCATCAGATGTCAGGGACTGCCTCAGCGTATAAAATTGGCAGTCTTCCTCGATTGGTACAATGGTACCTAGTCATAGTATAGGGTTACAAACTGCAGGCATAGTCAAGTCCGATCCGAAGCAACAGAGAAACGTCCTCTCCCAGACCTTGCAGTCGTAAATATCATAGAAAAAGCGAAATAAAGATCCCAGACTAGGCCATGGGCTCTGGAGCGCGTGAATACATTTGATTATTCTGTGGATAGCTTACGCTCATCCTGGCTGGGGCAAGTGGGCCGAGGTTATGCGGTGGTGAACCAGGTCCCGAGGGATTGAATGGCTGACCAGCCGGGTAACTCGCCATCGAGGGATTTGGGGGCTGGCCATAGTACCCCATGGTGGGCCCCTGTGGCAAAGAGTCCCCTGTGGCGGTATTCGACATGGTTTGGAAGGTCGTAGGCGGCGATTGGTCTGAGAATCTGAGGGGCGTGACCTCGTAGGTTGATGACACAGGTGACTTTGGCTCTGTCGGGGAGTGAGGGGGAACGTAAACCGCGGCGGCGGCTGCAGCCTCGGCGCGCTGCTTCTTCTTCCTCTTCTTCATGAACAGGACGAGAGCGAGCAGAGCCAGGAGAAGAACGGCTCCTCCGACTGCCCCGCCAACAATCGCACCGATTGGCGCTTTCTTGCCACCACCTGATGAATTGCCTCCACCTGGCGAATTGTCTCCTCCGACTTCCCGAGTGAGGGCAGTTTGAATAATGTCCCCGTCTTCCACTCGCAGGTGGTCGAAAGCGAGAGGGGCGGCTTGGCCATTGTAGGTGACGATAAGCTCGTGTACCCCCGAGCCTAAGTTTGAAACCTTGAAGAAGGACTGCCCAAACATTGGCAACAATGTGTTGCGCCCTAGGCCTGGAACGACGAACGTGACGGGTGGACGTCCATCGATGGAATACGTGGCAGTTGAGTTTCCGGCTGGGAAGTCGAGGGGGACACTTCCAATGAACGTAGCACTGGAGCCTGGTGGTGATCGCAAATTAGTGGTGGTTAACTAATGGGTAAAAATGAGAAAGCCCACCAGTGAAAGTGATGCTCATCTTGGCGCCCGCTTGTTCTGTCAATGTTCCAGCCGCTGGGTCGCTCGTCCATGAGCCTTCTAGGTATTCGACTGCAGGGTCATCTGGGCCAATACCAACGGTTGGCGAATCAGGAGGTGAGTCGCGACTGGGGATATAGACGATTTGATCCACAAAGAAGGCCCTTTCGGTTGAGACGGCGCTGAGCGTCAGTACGTGGTCCCCCGCGTATGTCGCGTTGGTAGTACACAACGGCCAGGTGTTGACGGGCAAATTTCGCAGTGGTTGTTCGGGGGGAACGTTGTCGTCGTCAAGCTCACACGTGTGGGAAGGGTCTAATATCCCAGAGTTGTTGAGAGGCATAGATGTCCCGTATATGCCGATGCTGCCCGTCCCTATCTAGTTGTCAATCTCTCGCAAACACATTTGAAGTAACCTGCATACTCGCCTTTGAACCTGAACGTCACGCTTCCCGTTTCCCCTAGAAGACGATGCTGTGAACCCCGATAGACGAGTCCAAAGTTCGGGTAATCCGCGAAATCGTCTTCGAGTACATCCCAGGGGCCATGATAGGTGATCCCTTCGTCGTCGTCGTCAACATAGACCCGCCGAACGCGACTTGAGGTGGCCGCCGACATCGAATGCGAGGGGAAGGGGCGTTTGGGGGAAGGGGGGCAATCTCGGTCAAAGGTCCGTTTGAAGTATAACTGATCAAGCGGCACTGCCTACTATACACAGTGCAAAACTGGAATACGTGAGCACAAGGAACTGAATTAATCTGAACAAAGATCCTTACCAGGCACGAGGACACCTCGTTCTTTTGACAGATAGGCGCCCTGAAATGCCGAGGAGTCTAGGATGCCGTCCTGGGCCTCAAAATGCCAATACGTTTATTATTTGGGCGCATAATGTCGTTCCAGGTGCGTTGGATAGAAAACCTAGTTCCCGGGGTGAGTGTGCGCCCAAGTCAGCGAATCGCAGGTCGGTGAATCCGGGACCGGGGTTGCCGACACCCATCCATAGGCAAAGTGGATCAAGAACTGCCAAAGTAGAAGACATCAAAGATGCCCAACACTGAGTACTGAGTGTTAAGAGGAGTGGCAGAGGGGATGCAGGTGTTGAGCAAGGTGCAAAATGAAATCGATCACCAGTGTTATACCAATGGTGGCTGTGTCGACGGAGTTTGAAGCATACATAAGCGCTCAAGCGCTCAAGCTGCAACAAGCTTCAGTCCGTCGAGCGTGTAGTGCATGCAACCATTGAAGCGGGAAACATAAAATTGACATCAACCACACCCATTCAGAGCAAACGAAACACTAGGTGTGCGATAAAATTAGGCAACAGCAAACAACAAAGAAAAAGATAACAACACGCAAGCACCTTAAACCTTTGAAGCAGCCTCCTTTCTTCGTTGTCAGCTTCGGCGTCTCCCATTGCCCTCCTCCTCATCCCCGCCCCTCTCCTCCCTTGGAGCCCTCGCCACCTCCGGCCTGTGCATACAGCGTCACGGCCCTACTCAAGGGCTCTTCTTCTGCCTATTCGAAAGAGCCAAAGCCCTCTCTTCTTTGTTCTTCGTTCTTTGTTCATTGTCTTGTGGGCTTGTGTGAAAAAGAGTAGGCTTCAAGTCACGGCGCGTTGCGAGATATTTTTCGATGAAATACGCGCTGCCAGTGAGATGGAGAGTTGGGAAGCGAAGAATGTGCCATGGGATGGGAGAACGGGAGCGATGGAGCGACGTACCACGTGAAACCATAAATATGCCACCCGTCCCAAGGACAGGATAAATCGATAATGAGTTGACTACTAGCGATCAAATCACCATCTAGAAGGATAGTTCAAGCTTGATGTGACACGCCAGAGTCTCAGCGAAAAACTGCCACCAAGCATAGTGACATGTGACTCCAGGCGTAGTCGAATTGCGATTCAAAGTAGCAAAAAAGTTCGTTTCAAAACATTGTACTCGTAAAGGTCATAGAAGAAGCGGCGAAAGCAAAGTCCAAGACTACGCCATGGGCTCTGGAGCGCGTGAATACACTTGATTATTCTGTGGATAACTGACGCTCATCCTGGCTTGGGCGGGTTGGCCGACGTACTGAGGGGCTGAATTATGTACATGGGGGTTGAATGGCAGCCCACTGGCAGCCGAGTAACTCGCCGTCGGATGATGGCCAAAGTATCCCAATGTGGGCCCTTGTGGTGACGAGTCCCCGGTGGCGGTATTTGACATTGTTTGGAAAGTCGTTGGCGGCGACTGGTTTGAGAACCGGAGTGGTTTGACCTCGTAAGTCGAAGACACAGGTGATTTTGGCTCTGTCGGGGAGTGAGGAGGGACGAAGACCGCGGCTGCTGCTGCTGCGGCCTGGGCACGTTGTCTCTCCTTCCTCTTCTTCATGAACAGGACGAGAGCGAGCAGAGCCAGGAGGAGAACGGCTCCTCCAACTGCCCCTCCTACAATCGCACCGATAGGCGTTTTCTTCCCACCTGATGAATTGCCTCCAGCCGGCGGAGTGTCTCCTCCGACGTCCCGGGTAAGGGCAGTTTGGATGATGTCCCCATCTTCTACTTGCAAGTGCTCGAAAACCAGGGGTGCGGCTTGGCCATTGTAGGTGACGATAAGCTCGTGCACTCCTGAATCCAGGTTTTTAACCTCGAAGAGGGGTTGTCCGAACATTGGTAGCAGTGGGTTCCGTCCTAGGCCTGGTACAACGAATGTGACGGGGGGACGGCCGTCGATGGAGTACGTTGCAGTTGAGTTTCCGGTTGGGAAGTCGAGGGGGACACTTCCCATGAACCTGGCACTGGAGCCTGGTTTCAATCGAAGATTAGGCGAGGTAACAATCGAGTGAAAGATGGGGCAACCCACCGGTGAATGTGATGCTCATCTTTGCCCCTGCTTGCTGGGTCAGCATTCCAGCCACTTTGTCGGTCTTCCAGGAGCCTTCGAGATATTCGACCGCAACGTCATCCGGGTCGATAGCAACAGTAGGTGATTTAGGAGGCGACTCGCGACTGGGTACATAGTTGATTCGATCCACAAAGAAGGCCCTTTCAGTGGAGACAGCGCTAACCGTCAGCACGTGGTCCCCCTCGTACGTCGAATTGGTAAAACACAAAGCCCAGAGGTTGATCGGCAAATTTGTCAGTGGCTCTTGGGATGGAACTTTGACGTCGTCCAGTTCACACGTGTAGGAAGGGTCGTATACCCCAGAGTTATTGAGAGGCATAGATGTTCCGAATATCGCGACGCTGCCCGACCCTATCGGGGTGTCAAATTCTGGCAGACATATTCGCAGTAGCGTGATGGCTTGCCTTTGAATTCGAACCTCACGCTTCCTGTGTCCCCTAAAAGACGATGCTGCGACCCCCGATAGACGGGCCCAAAGTTTGGGTAATCTGCGAAATCGTCTTCGAGTATCGTCCAAGGGCCTCGAAAGGTGAAGCCTTTGTCAGCATCGTCAACAAAAACCCGCCGGACGAGATTCGAGGTGGCTGCCGACATCGAATTGACGGGGAGCGGCGTGTGGGGAAAGGAGGGCAATCTTGGTTAAACGGCTGTCTGACTTATAACCGATCGAAGAGTTCTATTTCGAGCAAAGTTAGATTACTTACGTTAGAACGTGGAACTGAATCGACTTAACCAATCCTGACCAGGCACGAGGTTGCCTCGTTCATTAATAGTTAGGCGCCCTACAACGCCAAGGAGTTCTAGATGCCATTCCGTGCCTGGAGCGTCAATCAGTCTATTGTTTGCGAGCAAGATGGCCTTCTAAGTGCGTTGGGTGTAGCTGCCTCTCTCTTGCCATTGCTCCCTTTGCACCAAGCAAGCGAATAGTAGCTCCGTGCCGGGACCGACGCTTCATTCATCGACCAATAGAAGGTTGAAAAGGGCAAACAGATACAAGCCTCAAGGTGGCGCGTCAGCAGACTTCAAAGTACAAGCGCCTCAGCGCCTAGCTCAGTGTCTCGTCTATAGCTCCGAGGGCATAGAGGAGTGAGATGAGGCTAAGATCCGTCACTAACCGGATATCCTAGACGTTGTAAAGCATTAGATGAGAGGAGGCAGCGTTTAGACTGGATGCAATCATGAGACCAAAGAGGCAGATTGTGACGAAGACGAGGTGGATGATATAGTTGCGAAAGGGGACCGAAGAAGAGGCAGGGAAAGGGAGAGCTTTGTGAAGGATGGCCACGCGGTATGTGAAGACACAGTGATTCGCATCCAATGAGAAGGGCTAGCGATCAAGAATTCGAGGCTTCTTCAGAGAATCTCTGCAAGGAACGGATTGAATTAATCGTGTACCAGTGGAAATATTAATGGAAGAGCAGGGAGAGATCATTGCAAATCCGCTGGTATACACTGAGATGTTCAAGTCAGCCCGGACCTGGCAGAGCCCTGGCAATGGGACAAGTACGCTCGTGATCTCACTTTCAGGAAAAGACAAGCGTTCCGCCGTTGGTATCAGCTCGAAATCTCATGTGAAAGACCCTGGGTGCCTCAGCAAAGTAAACCGTCTTCCTCGACTGAAGTCAACTATAGAGTTACACACCGCAAGCCTAATCGAGTCCAGATTCGACACATCAGACCAATGTCCACTAGAAGACCTTGGAGTCGCACACAAATCATAGGAGAAGCGAGAAAAGAATCCAGGATTACGCCATTGGCTCTGGGGCTCGTGAATAAGTTTGGGTATTGTGCGGATAGGTGACGGTCATAGACGGTGGGGCGAGTGGGCTAAAGTTATGCGGGGCCGATGTATGCGCAGATGGAATGAACGGCTGACCAGCCGTGTAACTTGACGTAGAATGGTTGGGGTGATGACCAAAATATCCCATGGTGGGCCCCTGTGGCAAAGAGTCCCCAGTGGCGGTATTCGACATGGTCTGGAAAGTCGTAGGCGGCGACTGGTCTGAAAATGTGAGAGGCTTGACCTCATATGTCGAAGATATGGGCGATTTCGGCTCTGTAGAGGAGAGAGGGGGGACTGCGGCAGCAGCAGCTTGGGCACGTCGCTTCTTCCTTCTCTTCATCAGAAGGATGACAGCAAGCAGACCAAGAAGGAGAACCGCTCCTCCAACCGCCCCTCCTACAATCGCACCGAGAGGTGCCTTCTTGCCACCAGACGAATTGCCTGGACCAGACGACTTGTCTCCTCCGACCTCTCGAGTGAGGGAGGATTGTATTATGTCCCCGTCTTTCACTAGCAGATTCTCGAAATCGAGGGGTGCGGCTGGCCCATTGTGGGTGACGATCAGCTCGTGTATTCCTGAACCCAAGTCTGTGATCTCAAACAAGGGTTGTCCGAACATTGGGAGGCTGCTACGTCCTAAGCCTGGAACGTTGAACGTGATGGGTGGACCCTCGTCAATGGAATATGTTGCAGTCGAATTTGCGCCTGGGAAGTCGGTGGGCACACTTCCGATGAACGTGGCACTGGAGCCTGGTCACAACCGCAGATTAGCAGAGGCAAAATTTAAGCAACGGATGAGGCAACCTACCGGTGAACGTGATGCTCATTTTCGCACCAGCTTGTTGCGCCATCATTCCACCCACCCCGTCGGTCCCCCATGACCCTTCAAGGTATTCAACAGCAAGGTCATCAGGCGAAATGGCGACAGTTGGCGACTGAGGGGGTGAGACGCGAATTGGGCGATAGGTTATTTGATCTACGAAGAAGGCCCTTTGAGCGGAGACAGCGGTGAGCGTCAGCACATGGTCCCCTTCGTACGTCGTGTTGGTACCGCACAAAGGCCAGAGGTTGATAGGCAAACGAAATGGCTTTTCGCGTGGAACGTTGACGCCGTCAAGCTCACACGTGAGGAAAGGGTCAAATATCCCAGAGTTGTTGAGAGGATTGGATGTCCCAAGTATGGCGACACTTCCCGTGCCTGTCTGACTGTAAATATCTCGCAAACACATTAGCAGTAGCCGGCAAACTCGCCTTTGAACCTGAACGTCAGGCTCCCCGTATCCCCTAGAAGGCGATGCTGCGATCCTTGATAGACAGGCCCAAAGTTTGGGTACTCTTCGAAATCGTTTTCAAGTACCCTCCAAGGGCCACGATAAACAATCCCTTCGTCGGCGTCATCAACATAGACCCGCCGAACGAGGTTTGAGGTGACCGCTGACATCGAATGAGAGGGAGGCGGCGTGTGGGGAAAGGAAGGGTGATCTTGGTCGAAGGGCTGTTTGAATTATAAGTGATTGGGCGGCACTGCCTGCTATACTGAGCAAGCTCAGAATACGTTGGAACAATGATCTGATTTGATGGAACAAAGATCCTTACCAGACACGGAGACATCTCGCTCATTCATCATGGATAAGCGCCCTAAATGCCGACGAGTCTATGATGTCCTGGGCCTGAAAGCGTCAGTATGTCTTGTGAGTATGATAGCGTTCCTTGGATAGTGTAACTCCTTTGATCTTGCAATAGGTCCTTCGTTTTGGGGGATGTGCCATAGCAAGCGAATCGTATGTCGGTGAGTTCGGGACCGGGATTGCCGACAATGCATTCAATAGGCCATTGAATGCAGAATGACTAAGTTGGGGGCCATCCAAGTGCGAGCTAACCGACTAGTCATGTGTTCCCCGCAAGCTGGCCAGGTGGAGTCAAGGTAAAAGAACCTCCTACCCGTGCCCCTTACCGTCACTTGGTGGCCCGCGACCGGTATACCATCCCCTAATGCAGTTAGGTACCCAGTCCTTGGAATCTATCAGCTTTTCGAGAGCCAACAACCAGCAAAATGAGTGCAGACACCAACGTCGTCCAACTTGTTGATTTCGCTGTCCAAGTGGCTGTGCCGTAATTTTTTAAACTGAGTTTCAACATCAAGCGCCCGGTGTGGGACCACGAGCGGCAAGCGAGTCGGATTATTTGCATTGGATAGATAGGGTCGGCAAGGCCCTATTATCTCACGCAGACACAGTAAATCGCTAGCTTTGGGCTTCATTTGCACGGAAAAGAGGGAAATCGAGCATCTGACCAGTGTTGACCAGTCAGTCGCGTACAGATAGCCTGAGCCACGGTGCAGCAGCTAGCGCAGCCTCAATATTCATATTCACACAGCGGAAATTGACTGTCAGGTTCTGTTTCATCTTGCGCGGTCACGTACCTGTCACATTCGCTGTCAGGTTTCAATAGTAGAGTGAAAGGAGTGGCAAACAAACCGGGCTTCAGTCGCCTTGTTATTCCCTTTGTCCTTACGAGCTGGTTTCGATCTCGCGCAAGCTAAGCCACTCACTAAAAGGACTGGATGCAGCGTGTGATCCTCACTCTTGGGCTCCAGGGCCTTGAAAATTGCCTCTGATCCTGTCACATGGAACCGACGCCGTGATAAGACTATGTCTTTTCACCCGGTGAGATCGTCACTGTAGAGAGATATTCACGTACATAATGGCACTAGAATAAGTACAAGTTGACTGATACACTGGAAACGCTGTGGGCTCAAGGACCCTACACAATGGCAGGAAAATCTGCCCAGGCACAGCCTCATTAACAAGAGCAGGAATAAAGCCCTCCGGGTTATCAAATCTGGGCACTCTTTTCATCGCTCGCAGTTTTAGTCGCAAGAACGAGTGGACTGATGATGTAAGGCGGCGGAGTATTGGTCGAGGAACGGCGTACATGTCCCGACAAATCGGTTGACACGGAAGGAGTGTCGTGGTTCCCGGGCCCATCTGCTATGTAATCCCGTGTGCTTGAGGAGCCTTTGCCCGCCGATTGGAATGATGGAGGAAGCGGGTCGTCCGAAAGGACCAAGGGCGCAATCTCATACTTTGCAGATAAAGGAGGGGGCTGCGCTGGAAAGCGGGATGGGTCCACAACGGCAGCAGCAATGGTCTCGGCCTCTCGTTTCTGCTTCCTCTTCCTCGTTATTACAATGAAGGCAATGAGGGCGAGAACGAGTATAGCTCCTCCAATCGCACCGCCCACAATTGCACCAAGAGGCGCCTTCTTTCCATCTGGCTCGGGCTCTCGGATTGCTGCAAACTGGTAGATGTCCCCATCTTCCACTCGCAAATAGTTGAAGACAAGGGGTGCCGGTGGACCATTATGGGTAACCACAAGTTCGTGTGTTTCGGGTCCTAGATCCTTGATTTGGAAGAAGGGCTGTTCGTACACCGTAGAGCCATCAGACGGTGAGCCTGGAACAACAAATACGGTAGGCGAATTGCCATTCAGGGAGTATGTTGCTGTTGAGTTTCCGCCTGGATAGTCAGGGGCTATCCCTCCGATGAACGTAGCGCTGGAGCCTAGTTATCGCCACAACGTCGGTTACGAGGGGTCGAATGACTTCAGAAAAGAACTCACCAGTGAAAGTGATTCTCATCTTCGCTCCCGCATGCTCGGTCAACATTCCCACCGCTTGCATAGAAGTCGTCCAACCCCCTTCGAGATACTCGACCGCCAGGTCGTTACTCTTGATGCGAACGGTGGGAGCTTCAGGGGGAGAAGCATAATCGGGTTCATATACGATCTTATCCACGTAAAGTGCAGTATTGCTGGAGACACCGGTGAGCGTCAAGACGTGCTGCCTCTTGGAGTTTCCCGCAATGTAGCATAAAGGCCAGCCATTTATTGGAGCCCTCCGTGGCTTGTCGCCAGGGAAGTAGAGCCCATTTCTCATGCATGAGTTGGATGGGTCGAAGATGCCAGACTTGTTGCGGGCATTCGAGGTGCCGTAGATGCCAACCTTGCCTGTCCCTTTCTGGCCGTGAGTCGAAAGGAACGTGCAATTCCCTGAAGCTAATCAAGGCGGGCCAACAACTCACCGTTGAATCTGAATGTCACAGTTCCTGTCGCGTTTAGGAGACGATGCTGCGACCCTCGATAGACGGGTCCGTATACTGGGTACTCTTCAAAGTCGTCTTTGTGTATTGTCCATGGACCACTGAAGACCAATTGCTCGTCGTCGTCGTCGACATCCACTGCTCGAACGAGAGTCAAATTGGACGTCGACATAGGAGAAAATGTTTACGTCCCCGGGAAGAATGGTGAGGGAGAACTTAATATGCGATGTCCTTTGTTTATACTAGCAGATAGTCGAGAAGCATCGTTTGCTGTGATGAGTAGATCTCCAATATGTAAGAACTGACAATTGGATACCAGGGAGATTCTTACCGAGCACGAGGTCACCTACCACGCACACATTGACTACCCTCAGGAGCAAGAAGAAAAGTGCCAACAGTCCAGAGAACAAACGTCACACGTATCATGCATCGCATTGTTGACAGCGGTTGCGAAGAGATAGCATATTCAGTACAAATTCATTCAAAGGAAGTGTTGGTGCGAGTCAAACAAGTAAGGAGCCTCCCTCCATGTTGCCACTCGCAAAAAAAAAAACCAACTAAATATAGTACAAAATCTACTATCTGCACCTAACGACAAAGCGCGGGAGGGATCCCAAAAAGTGACAGGAACGGGTGAGTGCGAAAGTGAAGCAGAGTTCTCATCGTGGCAGCGAACATGTTTAAGCGACCCCTATGTCGTCAGTTCAGTCCGTTACAGAGGTGCTTGCATTGTACGGCGGTGGCGGTGGCGGGTATACAGAGGGGTCGAAAGGGTACCCTGACGAGTGGCTTCCAGAATGATGGTTTAAGGATGCCATTGCCAGCTGGTTTACCGTATGTCCCTGCGGCTGATCTGGAAGAATTAACGGGCTAACCTCGTACTTTGCTGACAAAAGGGAGTGTGGCTGCAAAGGAGGATCAGAAAGATCGACTGCAGCGGCAGCCTTGGCGTCTCTTCTCCTCTTTATTCTCCTCAGCAAAATAAAGGCCATGACAGCAAGGACCAAAGAAAATCCCCCCACGGTGCCCCCTGCAATCACCCCAACAGGCGGTCTCTTTACCCCAGAATATCGGGCAGAAGTGGATTGGAGAATATCCCCGTCTTCGACCCGCAAGGAATTGAAGACAAGGGGTGCAGCAGGACCCTCGTGAGTGACGATGAGCTCATGTGCGCCCGGTCCCAGACCTGTTACTTCAAAGAAGGGCTGCTCGTCCAGCGAAAAATAAGCAAAAGGCAAGCCTGGAACGTTGAACGCAATTTGCGGACCCCCGTCAAGGGAGTACTGTGCTGTCGAGTTTCCACGCGGATAGTCGCTTGGCACGCTTCCAATGAATTGGGCACTCGAGCCTGGCGGCAGTTGTCAAAAAGAGGCTATTGACTGCAAGATAAAACCCACCAGTGAAAGTGATTTTCATCTTTGCACCTACTTGCTGCGTCCCCATCCCAGCCAATACTATGTTCTTCCAGGCTCCAGCCAGATACTCGACAGACAAGTCGTCGTAATGGATGAAAACTGTTGGCGCTTCAAGGGATGTAGCAGGGTCTGGGAAATAGTCAAAATGATCAATGTAGAGCGCGGAATCGTTGGAGACACCAGACAGGGTTAAGGCGTGTTCGCCCCCTGAGGTCGTGGTGGCAATGCATAAGACCCAAGCGTTAGTGGGGTTGTCATTTTGCCGCGGCGGTACAGGCCTAACATCGACGCCATCCAGCTGACATGTATGGGAAGGATCGAACACGCCGGAAATATTGCGAGCATTAGAGGTGCCGGACACCCCGACATTGCCTATCCCTTCCTGGGCGTCAGTTTCTGTGGGTACCCAAAACGAGGGGATATGGAGTTACTCAGCCCTCACCATTAAACCTGAATGTTACGCTTCCCGTCCCATTGAGAAGCCGATGCTGTGAGCCCTTATAGACAGGGCCGTCTTCAGGATATTCTTCAAAGTCGTCTTCGTATACTGTCCATGGTCCTTGATATACAATACTTCGATCGTCGTCGTCGACAATTACTAGCCGAACAAGTGACGAATTGTTTGCCGACATGGTGGTAATGAAAAACAAAACTTCCGGGTGAACAGCTTAGATTATCAGCAATTGAGCACACGGCTTGTTCTACTGCAAGAACGCAGACCCGGGAGAATCTGAAAACTGCGAGGATCAGTGGCAACTTGATTGATTGAACAAAGATCCTTACCAGGCACGAGGGCATCATGGTTGCTTAGATTCCAAGTGCTCTTAGACACCGTAATGCTTCCTCATGCGGGTCAATCGACCTGTTATTTTTGAACGAATGAAAAAAGATCTTACCGATCGCGACTTGCTCTCGACGGCAGTGGTTGCGTGCTTGCGAGTGACATCGTACATTCTTGGCAACTGGTTTTCAAGTATAAGTCCAGAATCCTAGGACTCCCCCCAAAGATCGGTGAGTCCAGGATCGAGATTGACATGGAAGACTTCATACCCGAATTGAAGGAGACGGGTGGAGTCGAAGTTCTGTCAAGGCTGTCTCTTATGTCTGTAAGAACCAACGTCTGTGTGCAGCAACCAAGCACAGGAGCATGTCATGGATCAGAAATGGAAAGGTGTTGTGGGAAGCATGACATGTAGTAACGACGAGATACGTCAACTAGAAGCCGTCTTTGAGCCAGCATCACGAGACAGGATACCAAGATATCCGGATAGAAGCGAACCAGAACCAAAAGCCGTGTCGCCGCCAGCTGTTCCTTTGCGACGTAAATCAATTAGTGAGTCACGGGCAACGTTTTATACCTTCCTGCTCGTGTCTCATCAATATTCAAGCTTCAAGTATGGCGACGGTCAAGCAAAAAGGCACCAGCCCAATTGCACGTTGAGGCGCGTAAAGTGGCTGTACATTGTTTAAATCTGAGCTCAAAGTCGAAGCGCCGAGCGCGCTCCATTCCCCACATGTCATAAGGTGCTTCTAGTACTACAGGCCAATATTACTTCTTCATGGCTTTTCTGCTTTGACTTGCCGTCAATATATTATCCTCATTCAACCTCCTCTACATGTTTTCTCCCTCGAGATCAGGGAATGCGTCTACCGGCGCGCTGTCCCACCCCGACTGCCCTCGCCATGATTGGCCGGGCCATAGCGATTCCGATTCCGATTCATTTCCTTTTGCTTACGACGAAGCACCACAGCCTCTTCTTCATGGTCGTTCCTCATCTTCCTTGTTTGGGTGAAGAACAGTCGGGCATCGGATTGTGAAATGTTCTCGATGGAATAGGTATTGCCTATACGACAGTACTGAGCGGGGGCGAGTGTACATCCAGGAGGATTAAACGCACCTCGAGGAATCATAAACATGCCTCCTGCCGCGATTACAAGAGGCGTTTCGTGGATCTTCACAGAAACAGTCCCTTCAATGACGTAGAGGATCTACACCCGTCTATTATGTCAATCCAAGGCTACGGTAAGGGATAAATATGAACGCACATAGACAAGATCCTTTGTTGACTTTTCTGACTTTGTCCCATTCGGAGGGATCACCATCTGGCCAGCAGCAATGAACTTGCCCTCCGGAAAGATATTTTCGAACGAAAAGCCGGAGCCATTGGGACTTGGAGTTAGGCTGCCCATGTTCGAGGTCCAGGCCACACCTAAGCGACGAAGAAATATCGTCAGCGGTCTAGTTGGTGGTACAGTGGAAAGCCTGTCTTGCGTGATCAACCTGATGGCCGTTTATGCAAGACGAAGGAATTGTGAATCAGGGGTGTTTGAACGCACGTCTTTTGATTGACTCCCCAGTAGCATAGTCCAATATCATTATATCTGACTCTGTAACCTCATCCAATCCCTGAGAGATATTGGGGTCTCCGTTGATTGGCGTTGGCGACATTGATTTTCAGGGAACTTGAAATGACGGACAGCGCGAGATTGGGATTTCTTGAGACGACACTGGCAATGGAAATTGTGAAAATCCAAAGATTAGGTTGTTGAAAAGAGACAGTCGCATCATTTAGCGATATGAAAGAATGGGAGCATGAGACATGGTTTCAAATTTCACATACTCCAATGATCTACTTGTCAGCGACTGGGGTTCAAATGTTAGCGCCCATTGAGCGACACGATCAATCGCAAGCTGAAAAGAGGTCCCCCAACGCAAAGGCACGAAAATATTTTTAATACGCACACGCACATGCTTGTCTTCTTTCACAACATATAAATTACTCTCAAGATTTGGCGGCAGATTCAGGTGAGTTGGGTGAGGGGAGATATCATAATCATAACTCAGTAGGCATCAACGAAGAAAGGGCACCCCCAGCTCTTGAAGACGTTCTTTGTGCTCAGTCGGAAGAACAGGATTGCGTTTCCAGTCTAGATATACTTCTCCCTTGGCGTTAAACCCCACCTCGATCTACGCTCTTCCCCTCCATCCCTCGATTCAGATCCTACATTTGATGTATGATGCAAGCGCTCCCCGCCTCCACGACCATAATCCATCCGACGGCTTCCCTTTCGAATATCCGGATGGCCCACAGCCGCTTCAGACTCGCTTGACACCTTCCTTCCTTGTGTGAAGAATAATCTAGCCTCGTTGTGAGAGATGTTTTCGACGGAATACGTGTTTCCTGGAACATTGTTACTAAATTGGTATCTCGGACTGAGGAAAGGAAAGCAGGAAAACGTACCACGAGGAACCATGAACATCCCTCCCGTCGCAATCACCATCGGTGTCTCGTGAATCTTGACACATACAGTCCCCTCAATCACGTAGAACACCTAGAAATCGCAGTTCCACATACACCTCGATTAGCCTCTTTCGTGTAGCAAGCAAAACCAGAAGCACACTGGCACATACATAAGCGTTATCCCTCGTCGACTTTTCCGACTTGGTTCTCCTGGCGGGAATAACCAACTGCCCTGCAGCGAGAAAGTGACCCTCCGCAAAGATCTTTTCAAACATCCAGTCCGAGTTGGGAGTGGCAGGAGTTGGGTTACCCATGGTTGACGTCCATGCTACGCCTGAGAAAATGGTTCAATCTTGTCAAATGGGACCAAAGCAGAAAGCGTCTTTCAACGTTTAGTAACGCACGTCTTTTGACTGGTTGTCCATTCACAAAGTCTAGGACCATCGCATCTGACTCTGTGCTCTCTTGCAGACCTCTCAGAACACTCGGGTCGATAACATTTGCTGAGGTCGAGGGCTCGGACATTGTGGGTGATAGGTAGATAGAATTCTTCGGAGGTGGGAAGTGAAGGAGAACGAGGAAGTAGAAAGAAAGGGGATCAACAGTCACCGTCTCCTTCATTTCCTCGGGCGCAGATCGTCACGATTCAGATTATTAGATAAGGACAATGGGAGAGATGGATGTCTGGGATGCTTGCCAAACAACATGAGGTACAGTCACGACCCTATCTCAGTCGCTATCTCTTGACCATTGATTAAAAACGAGTTGTCCACCTCTTCCCTCTTATTCACCGAGGTTGCAGAGTGGCTGTGCCGTTGGGCGCTTATCTGAGAAACAGGCATTCAGCGCTCAGCCTTAGGTCAGCTAGCAACAAAATTTAATGTCTGCCAGTATATAACCACTCGGACCCACACGATCAACTTCTTCGGACAACCAAGGATATAATACACGAATAAGTAACTCATCTTCCTGTCTGAACCCATCTGTCAGCCACCAGAATCAGGCGAAGCGACAGCAAAGTACCAGGTATACTCTGAAACAAAAATGCAACTTGCAACGAAAACAAACGACGACGAAAAAAAGGCACTCCTACCCCTCCCCTACGCCTTCGGCGCCGCCCTCCCCTTCTTTGGTTTCGATTTGGGCTTTGGTGTCTCCCCGCCTTCACCCTCTCCCTCTTCGCCCTCCTCATCGTCCTGCTGTCCTCCGGTACCTCCTTCCACTCCCTTCGACCCCTCCCCACGCCTCGCATGCGCATACAAGGGCCCAGCACTACTCGACCTTCTTGACCTTCTCTTCTGCCTATTCGCAAGCGCTACGACGCGTTCTTCTTCATTCGTCATTGTCTTGCGCGCTTGTGTGAAAAAGAGCCTTGCGTCGCGTTGGGAGATGTTTTCGATGAAGTAAGTGTTGCCTGTTCAATGAAGAGTTAGTCATAGTGAGGCGAGGACAAAGAAGAGGAGGGGAGAGGAGACGTACCACGAGGAACCATAAACATGGCACCCGTCGCAAGCACCAACGACGTATCATGAATCTTCAAGTTCACCGCACCCTCAATCACATAAAAGATCTGCAGCCCGAACACGATGCATTAGCCTCTAGGTAGCTTAGAGAGATGGTTCATACGCACATATGTGTTATCCTTGGTCGCCTTGCTCGGTTTCCGACATTTGGGCGGGATAACGAGTTGACCAGCAGCGATAAAATCACTATCCCACAAGATCTTTTCGTACAACCAGTCACCATTAGGTACGAGTTGCGGTTTGACTTTGGCCGCCCTCCATGCAATACCTGCACAACACATCCCCCATCAGGACCCAGCGGCAAAGAAAAAGCAAAGACGAAACGCACGTTTCTCAACCTCCTCGCCATTCACATAGTCCAACACCATCGCATCTGGCTTCGTGCCCTCATCCCACCCCGCCTCTGGATCCGCCGTCGTTCCCCTAGGCTGCACCGTCCGACTCCGACTCCTCCCCCTCTTGCGTTTTTGAGTGAGTGGTTCAGGCGTTTCCTTGGGTATTCGGATGATCTCGCGGATTTCTGGGACGAGGACAGGTTCTTCGAAATCGAGTCGGCCGTAGACGACTTTTTCGCCACGCCACCATTCGAGGGGACCGTAGTGATTGCGGTTGGAACGGCGCACGCCTTCGCGGGATGCTACCAAGTATTGCGATATGTTAGCTTTGCATATGTGAGAGGAGAGAGTACCCACGCCGATTCTCCTTCTTGTTCGCGCTCTTCGTTCGCGTCTTTGAAGGCGGTTCTTGGTCCGATAGCTTCACCTTTAGCTTCTTCTTCTTGGGCTCTAGTTCCGGCTCTGGTTCATCGCCATCGCTCGGCTGATTCTGGTCAAGTTCCTGTAGCCCATGCGCAATATCCTCTTCCATCCCCCAGTCGTCCTGCATCTCCGGTGACGGATCCCGTGCCTTGCCCTTGCCTTTCTTGGACGGTTGAGGCGGAGGTGTCGGTGTCGGTTCAGGGTCTTCCGGTTCAGGTTCAGGCGTAGGTTCTGGCAGAGCCTCAGGCTCAATGAACGGAAAGTGCTCGTCATCGTCATCGTCCTGGTCCATCTGCGTGAAGCTGTTCTGCTGAGGCGACTCGCCACCCGCAGTCGTAGGCGCACCATACATGCTATCCTGCCTCCCTCTCGCAACACCCACACTCATATTGGTGTTCGCCACGCTCATGGTCATTGTCATGTCCATCTCCCCACTATCGTCCCCTTGAAACTGCTCCCCAGGTTCTGAACTCGGTTCGCGGTCCTCTGGGATCATCGACCGACGGAGCTTGGAAGGGCCTGCTCGGTTGGCCATGGAGAGTGAGCGACTGTTGTTGCGTGGAGAGGGGATCTTGTCAAAGTCTACGCTGGAGGTACGTGCCACTGGACGAGACATCCGACCATTCGTAGGCGTTGTAGGCGCTCGCGTATGGGCAGCCTGGTGTATTGGGCCTGTAAACCACTCCTTAGCCTCTTATCCAAGTGTCAAGAACATGAAATGCGCACTGTCCACATCCATACTCATCTCTCCATACTCATCATCATCATACCCCAGCTCCTCTTCGTCCTCCTCATCGCTATCAAAATCCCGATACCTCCTCCCCGCCATACTGCTCTTCCGTTTCTTCAACCGTGGTGGTGTCCGTTTATCCGCCTGCCCCAGAATCTCGTCAAACGGCTCGAATCCATCCGACTTGCGTTCCACATCTCTGATCGCTATTCCTGTTTTCTTGCCGACCTTGGGGTTGTCGCCTCGGTAGGGTATGTGTGCCTTGGGTAGTGCCCGTCTGTTCACTCCCAGACTGGATTTTCGAGCTGATGTGGGCATGGCGTTGAGGTATGCAGACCAAAGGGGGATGTATAAGCTTTAGATGGGCCAAAGACCCCAGGGAGGAGGGGGTGGTTGTGGCTGCGAGTGACGGTGACGATGATCAGCTCGACGCGGTCATGGTCAAACAAGGTCGTGGGAACTCTGATGTGATAAACAAAGGCGCGTTGCTTGACTTTGTTTTGGCAGCTGCGTTCTCCCGAGACTCTCACTGCATTCTGATTTTCTTGAGCGCTTCCCCATCTTCTTGTAGAGATTGCGCGCCAATGAATGAATTGTAGGATATTTCCGTATTGAATGGATTGGCAACACAGTGATCATCCAATCTTTTCGCACAGCGTTGGCCCCGTTCTGACCAGATTCTGTCGCGAGGGGCTCCATGGGATCAAGAAGTCTTCCGAATGACTTCACTCTTGAATGCCTCTGTTGAAACAATTGTTTACCATCCTGCGTTTGCTGTCTGGCTGCCAGTCACACCTGCATCTCATTCGTGGCTTCCGTCGTCTATCCCCCGATTGCGGATCGAGCTTGGGCCACTGCATAGGACTTTGCTTTCCCAACATGACTTGCATTTCTCCGCGTCTATCATGTTCACTCCCCGGCTTCTCTTCTCTAGAGATGATCAGAAACCTTGGATCCCAGGGCTTGACCTGATGAACATTGGAGTTACTTCTATTAAATATCTTCTCGAATCCTTCAGGCAGCCCCCCGCATCATTTGCGCTATGCCTAGTAACGGAATTCGATGGGTGAGGCTCGATGGCACCTCTTCTGCCCTGGAGTTTGACGGTCCTTGGATTATCAACGACGGCTTACCATTTCCCTATGCCTCCCTTGCCTCTGAGCCTGGCAGCATGAAGTTTGTATTCAATGGTGCGTTGAAAGCGCTCGTCCACCACACTTGAATAACGCCTGTCTAGGATCCGAGTTGGCCGTTTCTGGCTATACATACGAGGACAAGGCGGTGGAAGGTGTTGCTCCTCCGTTCAGCTGCACAGTCGACGGCGTCGCCGTTTTCATCGACTACAGTGAAAATCGGTATGCCTGCTTGTGGAAGGAAACCAACGGCACCAACCCGCACACCTTTCTGCTCAACTACCCCAATATGACACGAAGCGGCCGCCGCTTGGCGGTAGACGCCGTATGGTACGCCCCACTTCCGACCAACCCACCCTTGGGCAAAGGCGCGTGGGCGGCGTTTACGCACGAGGATCCCGACATCAAGTACAGCGGAGTCTGGTCGTCTCGTTCAGTGAATGGAGAATTCGGATTAGCCGCTTCACAGAACGCTTCATCCTTGAATCTCACATTTACAGGTAAGGCCCGACTTTTATCGACTCTTAACGAACACGAACGCTGAACTTGACATCCCAGGGTCCCAGGCCGTATGGGAAGGCCTTCACGAAGGCTTCGAAACGCAGTCTGACCTTCAGAGGAACCTATCTCTTGGTTCGCTCACAGTCGACGAGGGGAGCGCCAGGCCTTTCAATATCTCCCTCACCAACTCTACGTCCGAACTACCAATGTCAAAGTCGCACTTTCTCATAGACTTGACAAGAGGAGAACTTTCTGTAGGGAAGCATACTGCCACCTTGGTCACCGACACCAACTGGACATTGCTCGACCCGCCCGTTTTGTTCTTCCAACTCCTCGTCGAACGAGGAAATTTCCTACTAGTTGACCCACCCGACCCAACCTCCACTGTGAGCCCAGAAGTAAAGCCTACTGTGGCTCCACCAATTCGAGAAACCCCTGTAAATTCCACGTTGACAACCGATCGCAGCATCCCTATAGGGGCTATTGTTGGAGGAACTATTGGAGGTTTTGTGACAGTTGCCCTTCTCCTCGTCGCAGCGATGCTCTGGGTCAGAAGGAGAAAAAGAAGACAACAAACTATCCGCCCTACTCGGGATGTCGAGCCTTTCGTCTTGCATCCCATCAGACTCCCTGATACCTATCACAAAGTGTGGAATACGAGCACTGCTCCCCACACCGGTTGGCAGAACGCGGACACCATCAGCGACATTTATCAATATAGCACAAGCGATAATTCTGCAATCGCAACCACATCTTCAGGTGATCGCCTCACGTTCCACATCGATCAAAAGGCTCAGCAACTTCACTCCGCTATTCCAGGGGAGAAGGATCAAGAACCGGGCTTGGGAAGTCTTCCTCTCCGACATCAAGATAGTGGAGTTCGTCTACGTGCTTTGGAAGGCCTTCCTCCCATCTATACAATAGAGTAAAGTAGTACTCGTTTGGTCTGAAAACGCTGAGAGATTGCTCTATGTCCTCTTTTTATGTGACTGGTACATCAAACGGCTCGTCAGGAACGACTAGTACATATGTCCCTATTCAAAGCCCAAATAAGCGCCCAGTGATCAGGGGCTCCGAACAAGTGCCGAACGAATCAACGCGTGCTTTCCCTCACGCCTTTTTCCCCCTGTTACCACCATGTCGCTGCTCTCAGCCTTTCGTTACGTTCTTGCAGGCAGTCAATATTGGGTGGATATTGCTCGATAATCTAGTGAGACATTTTACTTGAACTTTGGAAAGTCAATAAAAGTCAGTCGAATTACTAGTTTTGTCCCAATGATCCCATCAGGTAGCCGATTCCTTGCTGGTTCATCTGCCCAGCGCACAAGCCGCATCGCCATACAGATGCTGTGATATCCCTTCCCATCGTTTGCCGTGAATACGTCTAGTGACAAGAGCAGTGCCTGCTCGCTCTGGCTATGCTATCATGCAGGGCGAATTTCGGGTTGTCACCGTGATAGGGTATGTGCGCTTTGAGTAGACTGGATGTTCGAGATGATGTGGGGATGATACATACCACAGAGGACATATGGGTTTGTGAGCTTCCGATGGGCTTTAGGCCAATAGTCCAGGAAGGGACGATGATCGTCACGGCCAAACACCGAAACCTTGAAGATCGTGGGAACCTCAAGCTTATGCACAAGAGGCGTGTTTCTTGTCATCGACCATCGTGGAACGTGGTTGGGTATTTGAAGAGCCAGGGACCCTTACCTACAGATTGAGTATACCGATCAACGTACTTGGTCTTGCCAGAATGTATCCGAATCCCTCCGGAATCGGTAAGTAAATTTATTGGTCCTATCCTGCTAGAAATCTTTCTTAGACGCCAACTACGATGGTACGTAATCTTTTTCAAGGCAAGTCTACACTTATTGGAAGGAAGTATCTGTCAACCAGCTCTTCTGGCATGCGTAGGCCCTTTCTTTGCCGATAAGCGGTGGCGCCGTTGAGGAGGAACTGTGAAGTATGAGCAGAAGTCGAAGCCGCAGCACCACTTCTCCGACCTCGTCGATTCTCGAAAACGGACCAATCGCTCTCAGTGCTTGGAGTCCCAGGGATTTTCTATGGCCAATCCCCACAATGCCAGATGCACCAAGACCACTCACTGAGATATTGGCGAGAATTTCTGGGAAGAGATAATATTGTGCGCAGTATTCTAGATAATGTGGAATAAGATAATTATTAGTGCCTCAGTCTTCGAGGCTTATATACCTACAGACATATAGCTACTAGAAGGTTCTGTAATGTACTGTAAGTATCTATAGTAATCTACTAATGTCTATAGTATTCTACGAAAGTCCGTGTGAGCTCCAATATCCATAAGCGAGCGCCGGCGGAGTTCGAATCTTCTCGCCACATCGCGCGTGCTCGAGAATCTTCAACACTCCCCCATTCTCGAGATAACGCCAATTTCGAATGTGAGGTCTTGATGGCGTGCTCAGGAAAGACCTTTAGTTAGTAGGTCAGCTAGGTTGAGCTCTGTTTTAATATATACCATATTGAGAGTGCCTCGGGAAATGAGATCTCGAAGGAAATGGTATACAATGTCAATATGTTTTGTCCTTGCATGAAATTCGGGGTGATGTCCAATAGCAATGGTTGCTTGGTTATCAGAGAAAACAATCGATGTGCTTGGTAAGCCAATGCCAAGCTCTCTGAATAAACTTCGCTGCCATAGGACTTGCTTTGCAGCATGGGCAGCTGCAATATATTCAGCTTCAGCAGTAGATAGTGCTACTGTAGCTTGCTTCTTTGAATTCCATGAGATAGCGCCACCAGCTAGTGTGATGACATATCCACTAACTGACTTTCGGTCTGGGTCATTGGCCCAGTCCGCATCTGCGAAGATGTTCAAATCTTCGGTCAGAAGATCCTTGGAACCACCATAGGCAAGGTACGGGTCTCGAGTTCCTTTAAGATATCGGAAAACTCGTTTTACAGCGGTCCAATGGATTGGTTTTGGTGCTGAGGTGTATTGGGCGAGTTTATGGACTGCATAACAGATGTCTGGACGCGTTCCCTGGGCTAGGTACATTAGGGAACCGATCATGGTTGCATATCCTCTCGAAATTTTGGAGTCTGGCTCCCCCTCAAGCAATACACCATTTATTTCGTCGAGTTTGACGTTGGGATCGATTGGGGTTGTGACTGGGTTGGCTCCAGTAAGTTGGAATCGCTCTAGAAGAGCGTCTATGTAGTGGGATTGAGATAGGCCAATGGAATGGTTGGATTGGGCAAGTTGGAGTGCGAGGATGAACTTGGGCTGACCCAGAGACTTCGTTTCGAAGTTCTGCTTGAGTTCTGCCTCGATTTGGTCGTTTAGGGCGTCCTCTGATGATGCAGAGATGATATCATCGACCCAGACCAATAGAATTGTGTATCCTTCGTCGATCCAGCGAATATAGCATGAATAGTCCAACTTTAGTTGAGTAAAGCCAATTTCTTCAAGCTTCGAGTTGAGGGAATGGTTCCAAATGTTCCCTGCTTGCTTCAGACCATAAAGCGAACGCTTGAGGGCACAAACCCGTCCTGTTCCATCGCTATAGCCAGGTGGCTGGCGCATATATATCTCCTCCTTCAATTTGCCATGTAGATAGGCTCCTTTGATGTCGAATTGACGAAGTTTGAGGTTTCTGACTGCACTAATACCTAGGACTGCTCGGAGAGTATCAAAGCGCATTACTGGCGCGAATGTACCATCATAAGCATAGTCTTGACCGGGTTTTTGAGAGTAACCTTGAGCTACAAGTCTAGCCTTGTATTGGATGACTTTATTGTGCTCGTCTCGCTTCTTGGTAAAGACCAAGCGACATCCTACGGTTTGGCAATGCTCTGGCAAGTCTTCCATCTCCCAAGTACCCATTTTCTTCAAGGTATTGATTTCTTTGTCCATAGCTGCCTTCCACATCGCTGCTTCGGGCCCAGACATTGCTTCTTCATATGTCCTTGGCAAATTGGGCTCCTGCAGTGTAGCAGCAAAAGTAAATTCGTCCTGAAGAGCTTCTTCAAGGACTTGGAATGCAAAGTGTGCTCCTTCAGCAGATTTTCGAATTTGAGGTTTTTTGGGTGCAGTAGATGGTGTAGGTGCTGCAGGCTGAACTTTTAGATAGTCTGGAATGTCTTCAAGACCTCTCAGTTCACGCTGCATGGTTGTACCTTTGTTCCTTGCCTGTGGAATTCGAGTTTCCACTGGTTTGGGCTGCTCCAATAAGTCTCTTTCAACTTCTTCATCAGAAGGGCTTCCACTTGGTGGTTTAGGAATGTGTTCCCTTGGTCTTCTATCGGGTTCTGGTGCTTTGGAAATCGGAGTTTGGGGCTCTGGACTTCCCTGTATCTCCTCCTCAGACCGCATATCTGGGATTTCCACTATTTCCAATTCCTTCATTTCATCATTCTCATTGAATGCAAAGTTCCTTGATACCTTGACATTTCTCTTGTCAGGATCATAGTAGCGAATAGCCTTGGAACCATCCATGAATCCCATAAATTTCATTTTTTGAGATTTCGGGTCCAGCTTTGATCGTGTTTTTGATTCATCGAGTATCCAGACATCACACCCAAATTCCCGAAAATGCGCAACACTTGGTCGCTTTCCATTCCAAGCTTCATAGGGAGTTTTCCCATTTAATGCTCTGGTTGGTGCGCGGTTTCGGAGATAAGCTGCATGTGCTACTGCTTCATCCCATAAAAATTGGGGTAAGTTGCGAGCAATTAGCATGGCACGAGCTAATTCCAAAAGTGTGCGATTGAACCTTTCGGCAACTCCATTTTGGGATGGGGAATAGGGAGCGGTGGGTTCTATGATCATTCCTTCTTGTCTGGCTAAGTCCTCGAGCTTTGCATTGATGAGTTCCTTCCCATTATCGAAACGCATGTATTTAGGCGCCCGATTTTGTTTCCGCAGCATAGCCACATGTGCCTTGATGCGATCAAAAGCTTCGGCTTTGTCGCGCAAAAATAGGACACAGATAAACCTGCTTGCGTCGTCAGTGAAGGTGACGAAATATTTGAATTTGCCAACAGAGGTCTTTGAGGGACCCCATACATCGCCCATAAAGTGCTCTCCTGGAATTTTAGACCGGTTTTCAGCTTCTTTTGGAAATGGTCAGTGGGTTTGCTTGGCTTGGATGCACGACTCGCAAGATCTCGATGGAATTGATGATTCATCAATTTCAAGTCCATCAACTAATCCTTCACGTTGGAGTTGCGCCAGGGCAGAGATTGAGAGGTGTCCAAAACGGGCATGCCATTGATCCCATGACAATTTAGGATTTTTGGCTAGGTTGACTTTTTCCGTTCCTGGTAATTCTGCTCTCCCCCGCACCTTGTAAAGTCTTGGGTTCTCCATTAAGTCCCCAATGGCCAAGTCTGTACCATCCATGCCTTTCTTCCTTATCCAACATTTTCCTTCTCCTTGGACTGACCAAAGTCCTGCAGCATCCAGTCGGGGTGTCGAGATTAGACAGTTTTCTGCATCTGGTATGTGGAGCACGTGATTCAGTTGATGTCGGATCAATTTCCCATCAACATCGCAATTAAGGATGACGGTTCCGCGGCCTGCTACTTTGGCTGGTGTAGGGCCAATTCCGCCAACTTCAGCTCCTGGAGTGGTTGTATAATTGGTAAAGGCTTCCTTTATTGGGCAAATGTGGGATGTAGTACCTGAATCTAGGTACCAATCATATTTAGACGTGTTGGGTCGACGTGCCATATAGACGACATCATTAAGTGACAGGGATGCTTCGGTTGCTTGATTGGCCCGATTTGGGCCTTTTCGGCCTCTCGGTCCTTGACCTTCCTTCCCGCCTCCTTTATTCCAGCAGTCTTCCCTCGTATGACCCTTCTTCTTGCAGTTTGAGCATTCTTTTCCATTTTCCGGCTTCCTTCCATTATGTCCTCCCTTCCGGTTGCGCGCTTGGAGGGTTGTTCCCATGCTGTCACCACGCTCCTTCCTTCTTTGGTCTTCCTCAATTAGGATTGCGACGAGCTCAAAAGAGGAAAGAGTTGGGGTGTTGTTGCTGGCACCGAGATATGATGAGGTGTAGTTATCCCAGGACTCTGGTAGAGATGTGACGAGTATCATAACAAAATCATCATCTGCAACCTTGTGGCCCATGGCATGAAGTTGCTCTTGGAGTTTTCGGAGGTGTGAGATATGTTCAATCATGTCAAAACCTTCTTCAGCCATTGCCCGATATAGAGATCGTCGAGTCGCCAGTATTCCGAGGCGTCCCTTTGTCTCCTTGACTTGGGTGAGCTGCTTCCATATTTGGGAAGCGGTTTCGGCTCCACTGATATGAATCATTTCACTATCCCCAATGGATAGCTCAATTCGGGTTCTCGCTTTCGTATCACCTGCCTTCCAATCATTAATTGCTTTGGTCTCCTCTGTTGTGGGAGCATCTGGCTTTACTGGAGTGGGCATTTTGGTGTTTGTGTCAATATATTGCTCCAATCCTAGGTCCCGTAGGACACCCGTCATGCAACGTTTCCACGGCATCCAATTATTGGCCTTCAAAGACTCAATTTGGTAGCCTCCTTTATATTTGGACATGGTGGCGTCAGGTGCTGATTAGATTTGGTAAGTGTCGTGGGTGCGATAAGCGTCGAGCAAAAGAGTGAGTAGTTTAGAGTATAGAGTTTAGAGTTGCGCGGGGCTCATAACCTATTGTGCGCAGTATTCTAGATAATGTGGAATAAGATAATTATTAGTGCCTCAGTCTTCGAGGCTTATATACCTACAGACATATAGCTACTAGAAGGTTCTGTAATGTACTGTAAGTATCTATAGTAATCTACTAATGTCTATAGTATTCTACGAAAGTCCGTGTGAGCTCCAATATCCATAAGCGAGCGCCGGCGGTTAACAAGCGCCGGCGGAGTTCGAATCTTCTCGCCACATCGCGCGTGCTCGAGAATCTTCAACAGATAATATTGCTTGGAAGACTGTCCTGCCTCTTCTACTGCTCGTGTCACCACCCTAAGGCTGGGAATGCTCGATCGACCACCACGCTCAGGACCAACGAGCTTGGTTTCGACGTTGCAGGCGCCTATGTGTCAATCACACGGTCGTGCCTCAGTCTGTGCTCCCATTCACAGGCCTTTACCATTAAATTGGGCAATATAACGTACGTGCGCTTATCTCTGGTCCTAACACCCGCAACAACACTGTAGATTCGAGGGCGAATTGCAGCGTTCCGAAAGGCGCGATAATTGGAGGAGCTGTTGGAGATTTCTTGGCCCTTCTTCTTCTTGCCCTGGTGTTGCTCTGTGCTTGAAGAAAGCGAAAGCGAAATCAGTGAATCATAGGCGTAGATCAGGGGATTGAGGCCTTCTACAGTCCCATCACATTCCCCACTATCGCTCATCAGCACCAAAAGGCTGGTCTCACTTCCGCAACAGCCCCAACGTACGACGGAGTCGCTCACGCAGGTCACGGCGCGAGGAATGATTCAAGTGCCACACTTGCCGTCCTGCGGAAGGGCCAACAATCACAACTTCCCTCTCTCATCGTTCCGGATGGGACCAAGAGACTGAAGGTCCTCCGCGCCAACATCATGATAGTGGAGTCTGTCTACGTAGGGACTCGAGAAGCCTTCCCCCAGTGTACACAGCGGAGTAGGCTGCACATTATGGTATCACGTCCTCTAACTCAACACAAGGAACCGCCCTCCCGGAAAAGGCTGTGCGGCGGAACCAGCACCGAGCTCTTCAATTCAGGAAAGGTCCGGACGAAGGTAGGTTGGGTCGTGGGATTCTGCTCCTCGTCGGTTGCTTCGAACACGATACATCTTCTCCCCCAAACGATAATATAGTCAGAACAATGTCGGAAAACCCCAGAACCCCTTATGAGGCCGAATAGGCCCGGCTAGGCCAATCAGCCTTACGAGGCATTATCAGCGAACACGGAACATTATGATGTTGGGTGGGTCAACCTCATAATGTGGGTCCGCCATGACCATTGCAGTGATGGCTAGTCACTGGCAAAGGGGGTACCCTTAGGCCCTCCTCCCTACACCCGTGCAGGGGTTTAGCCTTACACTCGATGGATGCCAGCTCCCTACTCGATTTTGCGAGAGAGGACCGAATAAAATAGTAGTGGAAGCCCATCAGGAGTAGAATGGTACTCAAAAGTGATATTGATGGGGATTCGGTAGGCGCGACCAAGCCAATTTACGCAGCCTCGGTGTTCTGGATGTGACAGCACGGCAGCCATTACAAGGTCAGGCCCACATTATGAGGTATGCCGGCACATTACTATCCCACACCATATGTTCGTAGGCACCGCTCAATTGGATCGCCCCTTCAGAGGATCGGGGGGCTACAAAAATTGAAAGATGCGCACCTAGGTATCCTCTCAAAGCGTTTGTTAAGAAACAATTGGAGATTTCGATGAGGAAGGTACTCAAAAAGAGGTCGATATTTCACCAGGGGCTACCCATATTTGGTAGTGCGATCAATATTCCTGCCAAATCCCATCAATTCTACGATCGAGTGGTGTCTACGAACATGTGGTGTGGGATAGTACGAGAAACTTTACGAGGGGCGCGGGAATCCTTATTAGGCGGCCAACCTCATAAGGCATCTCGGATTTTTCCGACAAAGTGCTTTGGTAGCCCTGGAACTTGAATTCGTTATGAATTTTCCTTGCTCTATTCCTCATTAAGAAGAGACAAATTTGCCATACAGCTCCTCCACATTTACCTTGCAAATTCACGTTCAAATCATGCGGGCGAATTTGACAGGAATTGGTGCGCTGCGAATTCCGGGGCGATATCTACCCTGAGTAGCAAAGAGTGGCACTTTGCACGGCGTGGTCACCGTACACCACGGCGTTTGTCTTGTGCCGGCCGTAACTATGCAATCCTCTGACTTTTTTCTTTCGGATGGGCTTCTTCACCGGCGAGTGCAAGCGTGAGCCACGGATCAGCATCTACAACCCAGATGTTCATTAAGTAGCTTTCCAAAATTGTCAAACTGTTGAGAACACCCCTTCCCGGGAAATACCTGGTCAAGTTTTGGAGACCGCTGTCACTCCCTTCGCAGCTTCAACTTTCACATGGCCGGTCGTGAAGCTCGATGGGTGCGTGTCGACCGATCCTCCTCAGCCCTGCAGTTCGACGGCAGTTCGGGCCTTGAGTCAGGAGGAAACTTCACTGACAGCCTGGAATTTGTGTTCAGCGGTATGTGATTGACTTTTGAACAACTCTGAGCTTAACAAACGGTTGGCGCAGGGTCTGAGGTTATCTTTTGGGTTAATGCAGACGATGGCCAGGAAGGAGAAGGGCAGGTACCTCCTCCATTCAACTTTACGGTCGACGGCGTCGCTGCTACCTTTGCTCTGAACGCGAACATGTGGAGATACTCCTGGGAGGGGGAAGCAACGAGCAACCCACGGACTGCCCTATTCAATCGCACTGGTACCACAGAAGTGACGATGTCGGTGATCATCGTCTGGTACCTCCCGTCTCCTACAAGCCCACCATTGGGCAAGGGCTCATGGGCAGAATACACCCACAGCGATCCTCGCATCGAGTACAAGGGAACCTGGAAACCTTACACAGAAAATGGAGAAATTGGAACAGGCGCCACGCAGACTGGCTCCTCCCTGGAGCTGAGATATACAGGTAGGTCTTGTCCGTGATCAAGGTGCACGATGCAGAACACTAAGCGTGCCACTTTAGGCTCTAATATCTGGTGGGAAGGTCGAAGATTAGGCCCTGACGTTCCAGCTGAGTTCAGAACATCATCCGTTGGGGCTTTCAATATCGATGGCGGGGAAGCAAGACCTTTTTACCCTTTTTTGGGCAGTTCGGGGTCCCACAGTCCAGGGGATTTCCAACATGCAATTGTACAATTGAATTCAGAGGAGCTTTCTTTTGGTGAACATGTTCTCACCTTGGTCACGAATGTCGATACGACGCTACCCGATCCACCCGTCGTACTCTTCACCCTCCTCATCGAGCAAGGGGGCTTCCTGCTAGCTGGCGCCTCGGAAACGACCCCCGCTGCGAACACCACAAGCACGTTCTTCCCTCCACAGTCATTGCCTTCCGAAAGTTCACTTCCCACTTCACCTTTAACTTCGCCCACCCGCAGCATTTCGATAGGTGCCATCGTCGGGGGAGTGATTGGAGGTACCGCAGGCCTGCTGCTTCTTATTATCGCGTTGCTCTGGGCCAGAAGAAGCAAAGCAAGGAAAGAGAATGTCAACGCAAGCTATAACCAACCTGCCGACGCTTTTTTCAGCCATCCCGTCCCATCCCCCACTGTTCGTCACACCAGCCAAAATCCGAGCCTTGGTCACCAGAACACTTACAATTCATATTCCACAAGTGCCGCTGGCCATAACGCGGGTGGTAGCCCTTCCATTGCTACCTCTTCGAACCAACCCCTTGGACTTTCCTTTTATCGGAAAGGCCAGCAGGAACAGCAGCCGTACCCTATCAGTCCAAGCGAGGCCTCTCGACAGTCGGGCTCAGAATCTCAGCCTCTCCAGGAACAAGATAGCGGTGTTCGTCTACGTGGAGCTGAAACCCTTCCTCCGGTGTACACAATGGACTAGGTCACACGGCATAATATACAATCTTTTTCGTGGACTAGGTGTTTGATCACTCTCCGTGACTGTGCTCCAAGAAGTCCGGTTAGCACAAGTCCAAAGGAGGGAAAGGGGACGAGCACACCTTGCCATTGCAAACGCATTCCCTGTAACTGGTGGTTGAGGATGTGCATCGAGGACTTTGGGCACAATTGGAAAGCCGTAGCAAGCTCCGCGGTGGCCATGCTTAGCACTACCATCAATGTTGACCACAATCTTCATGGGTGCGGTGACCTTTACACCGATCGTTATCCTCGACCTGCCGAGGACAATCAGCCACAGATACGTAGATGTCAGGCAGGAGAACACACACCCAAGCCGAAGTCACCATCGACCACCTATAGAACAGAGCATCCTCATCTGATACTCCCCATCGGTCGCCGCGATAACCTTGTCCTTCATCTTCCTTGTATGCTTGCCCGGCGGCCACATCATCTCGCCTTTCTTGATCGGCACGAATGTGAAGGGATAGCCCTTCCGATACCAAGTCTTTTTGATCTGAGGATGGGAAGATGGCCACTCCCCACTACATCCCCGACATGAGATCGGAGTCCGCACCATGATAATAATCAAAGTAAAGATGCGAGTCCGGATGTCTATGGATTTCAATGGCCCTGGCAGTCCGAGAGGTAGGAGCGCGAGAGGAGCGAGCAATGGATGGGTGGTAGAAGATGGTCAAACAAAATCGTGGGAACTATGATGTGGTGAGCGCTTTGCTTGGGTGTATTTTTACAACAAGCGAGGTGTGTTCGTGAGCTCGAGATTCTCTTCATCGAAGTCTGGTTTTCAATTAGGAATACATTGGATTTCGCCAAGCGATTCTTGGTCAACTGTTCACTGTCGGATGCTGGCAGCATCCGAATCGGTTCCTTCAGGCAGTCCCGCATTCATCGTCGCTCCGCTGACATGTCAAACTCCGCAACTCGATGAGTGAGGCTCGATGCCGCCTCCCCGGAATTCGACGGCGTTTGGTCTCGCTTCTCAGACGTGGGCTTTCCTCTGTCCTTTAATGGCCTCGAACATCCCCAGCCTGGCAGCATGAAGGTTGTGCTCATAGGTGTGTTTGAAACATGTAAGATCGCGTACCCTGTGCTCAACTCCCCACTTTACATGCTAATTATCTAGGGTCCGAGTGTGCTGTTCATGCCAGAAATCTTTCCTCGCCAACATCGAAACAGTGGAGGTCGTCTACATAGTACTGACTCGGAAAGCCTAGCCTCAGCGGAGTCTAAGGAGAAGGGTCAAACGTGCGTTTAATTGCCATGCATTTCCAAGCAGAATTATTGCCAGTCGCCCTTGAACATTCATATTGTGCCTTTCCATCAATCGCAATGATGAGCCCATAAGCTCTCCTCCTATTCGCAACTCCCGTTCAGGCTGGTTGATCGAATCTGCATTTCTGTGCTCCTTCGCTTTGAGACATCCATCTCCTCGTATGAGATGGACACTCAGCCTTCTCAACCCCACCGATGATCTCGAAGATCGCTGACCGCAGGTCTCAGCGGATGAGTAGCGTTTCTGGGCCACGTCACATGACGAGACTACATCTCAAGGTTTGACAACTTGATGTGATTCGAGTGTATCTATCCCAACATAGATTTTCAGATTCTTCAAGGTTCACTTTCGCCCGTGCAAGTCACTGGCTGATCGTCTATTCATTGCCGCGGCCTCCCTTGCATAGCTTCAATCCCCTTCTCCCGCAATGAAGCGTTTTTTCCCCTGACGATCGAAGACAAGTGCGACGCGCTCCAAGCCTGGAAGGGTGATCTTGGGGCGACCTGCTGCTCAGTCGAGTCCTATTCTTGGTGTGCATGACATCCCACCACTGTATATCAGTAGCCCCAAGGTCAATTCCTCATTCAAGCTTCACCCCCTCTCAGACTTCTGCCATGCCTCCAGAACACCGTCGCGTGGTTGTCGACTTTTACTCTCCCGCATTGGAGCTCAAAGGGCCTTGGACGCGGAGACGGGATAGATCTGCACCAATCGGTGAACTTATGTATGCGACGCAGCCTGGAGACTACCAAGCCAAGCTTCAATTTGATGGTGTGCTCATATCTCAAGGATTTTGCCAGCCTCCCAGGGTAACACATATTTTTCGTGGGTTCTGCGGTCGATTCTGCCGTGTTCAAGACGGGACGAACAGGTGGTGCCCTTTTCAATTGCGCTATCGACGACATACCGCTACTCAAGCCCGATTACGGTCAAAGGGCACATGATCCGCATGTAGCCTTCACCAGAGGAGATTGGCAAAACCTGCAAGCCCCAAATGGTGGAACAGCTTCGGTTGCGACTGAGCCTGGCTCAACCTTCACTATGGTATTTACTGGTGCGTCCTGTCGCATCCACCATTCTTAGCTTGGTTTGCCGAATATATCTCTTTAGGCAGAAAGGTTGCCTGGGTCGGCTGGAGGCCTCCAGGCTACCCTACAGGCCGTTCAAATGCGATATACATAATCGATAATGGGAGCCCTGTAACATTCCCTCTTGAACCAGGAGGCGTTTCCTGGGAGTTGCTCCTCTTCGAGGCAGATGTTGCCCCCAACGTGCCACACAATCTGACTGTGGTTTTGAGGGTCCCTCTCAATCGATGCCCCTTACCGTTGACTATGTCTTGGTCCAGGATGGGAACTTCCGGATCGATGCCAACGTACCTGCACTCCCCTCCAGTTCCCCCTCTCCCGGCGAGCTCCCCCCATCCCCTCGCAGGGTTCCAGTCGCCTCGATAGTTGGAGGCGTATTTGGAGGTCTTGCGGGCATTCTCCTTGTTTTTTGGTTGTTGATGCGGGGAAAAAAGAAGTCTGGCCAATTAAGTGACCGCACCATTTCCAGCACAATGACGCCGTTTGACACCGCTGCGCAACCTCACATTCAAACTTCCCATGTGCGGAAAGGACAGCGTCTACTTTTGGCTACAATTGCACCTCCACAACCTCATACATTTCGAAAGCAACAGCGTCCTATGTCTGTTGCGCAAGCGGAGCAAGCTCCTGAGATTAATGAGGAGCCTCTCCAGCATCGGGACTCTGGAAGTCGCTTGGAAAATTCTAGCCTTCCCCCTGCTTACACGGCAGTATAGGCGGCGATAGCATTTTCCTTCCCCCCCCCCCCCCCCTTCACAATTCAACTTCTTTTAATTACAGCCGCTTCCACCGATTGGCCCATTCCAATCGAGCCACCGGAACATTTACATTATCCATAGGGCATGCGGCCAGCCTATCACACTAGAGTAGTGCACAGGCGCTGGGTTGGATCAAAGGAATCAGAACTCACCTCTCAGTCCGGATTCTGCTGTGAGATCGGTGTACTGGGGCGAATCCAAGAGTCTACAATTTGTCAACTATGCGTTCTGTTGAAATTCAAAGTTTGTATGTCCTGTCAAGCAACGAAGAGTAAACTGTCACACCCCGACTTCAATACTAACTGCACCACATAATCTCGGCAGCTTAGGTGTTCTATACTGCTAGCAAAGAACCGGTGGAATTCGAGATCGCTTTGAGGAGCAGCGCGCCAAGCTGTTCGCTGGGTTGATCCTTGCACAGCCCCTCGGGCAAGCCCATTAACGTACGTGCTGTGGTCCTTGTCCTCACCCATTTCCTTTGCCTTTCAGGCTAAGCTAGCGACGCAGGGCACCCTGTAACTACACAGGCGCTTCGAGAAAGTAAACCTCATATCCTTCCTCTTAGGAAGCATTACCTTCTCCCAAACCTAATCGTCCTTCCGTATTCAGCGATCGTCAATGTTTCGAAAGAAGCCCGCAGCTCACGGTGGATGTTGGCAGCCTCTCTCACGGGGGCCTCGGTCACAACGCAACCATGGTGTTTATAGGATCATGATGGCAACGATTCCACTCTCTGAAACACCTCGTACAACCTCTTGAATACCCCCCACATCCATGGTCTAGGGACCTCTACAGACAATGTCCGCTCGCAAGGCTCGACGGGTCATGCTCGATACCACGTCCTCCTCGCTCAAACTGGCTGGAAACTGGACGTCAGGGGGCCCACTCTTTGGAGCTAGCGCTAGCTCTGGGGTTCCAGCGACTTCCCGCCTGGAGGCGAACCAGCAAGGCAGCATGGAGTCTGTATTCACAGGTGAGCTAGTAGCACGATTTCGAATTTCGTGGGGGTTGATACATTCTGCCTGCAATGGATGGTGCTTAGGTTCTGAGATGATCATGTATGGGGTCTCGAACAGTTTTGGCCAGCCTTTCGATTGTACTGTGGACGGTCTTGTGGCGAACGTCTCTCTATGGTCATGGGGCTTTGACTGTTCATGGAAGGGAGAGGAGACTAGCGAACCCCATACCGTTCGGCTCAGCACCACCCGCCCACTCGAAGCCGCTTTATGGATCGAAAGTCTTTGGTACCTACCTTCACCAAAGGCGCTACCGACGCTGGGAACCGGCGAATGGGCAGTCTATGAGCACGACGATCCTGACCTTGTGTACTTTGGGACATGGGGGGACCTTACCCATAGCGGGGAGTCGGCCTCTATCTCGACTCAAAGTGGCGCAGGTATGGATGTCAGGTTTCGAGGTATTTTCATCTTTTAATATGCAATGAAGAGTTTGGCTAAACGTCGCCGCAGGCACTAGAGTCATATGGGACGGTCGGATTCCTGGCGCCGTCTTGGGCGGTTCCAATAGCGAGGGCCAAATCCAATTGCTCAGCTCTCTCGATCAAGGTCCAACGATGGAACTTGGGCCAGCGTCGCTTGCGATATTCCCTTCGGCCGATGCAACAGAACAGCAATACAACTTGACCGTTTCTCGCCTGGGTGCATCATCTACTCCATTTGCGATATACCACATATTTGTCGAAGGCGGAGACCTGCAACTGGACACTGAGACGGACCTCATCAACGAAACCATCACATCGACCTCAATTGCGGTCTCTCCATCCTCATCGCCGCCACCTCAACTGCCGCCATCCACGCGGAAGGTCTCGACCGGCGCAATCGTTGGAGCTGTCGTTAGTGGCTTCATCTTCATCACCTGCGTTGTTGTGGCGCTAGTATGGACCCGAAAACGGCGGAAGTCCAGGCGAGCCAACGATAATCTACACCAGCCCATCGCAGCATTCTTTGGAAACATCGCATCTCCTGCCACCTACCGTAAGCGCCGTAATACTCAAGATGGTTCAACGTCAGGTTAGTACGGTGAAACGACTCTCTGTCTAACGTTCCTAACACAAGTCTAGATATGGCCCTCACTCCGCTCAAGCCAGACCAAACAGGAACGCTCTCCACCCACCGCAAAGGCCAGATACCGTCCTCAAGCGGAAGTAGTCAAAATGTAGATTCTAGCATCTCTCCTCGCCAACATCAAGATAGCGGTATTCGACTGGACAGTGATACCGCCAGCCTTCCTCCCATCTACACGATGGAATAGAACTGGATATGACGGAATGGCATCGACCGATTACCCGACGTTTAGCGTACAGCGTTCAAGTCAACGCCTGTCGAAGAGACGCTCGAGAACGACGTCTTTTCTCCTATACCTGGATCTCGAATGGCTGACCGCCTCTTGCACCGGGCCAAGCTACAGTCGTGCATAAAGGGTCGTGCATGAAGGGTCGTCGTGCTTCATCGCTCAAGGGGATGCTGCATCAAATATACTTTGAATAGGGAGATCGGTGTATCGAGGGAGTTCGATGGCTTGCCCTCTCATGGGACATTTCGAACTCTCAAGATCTAACCTTGTTCGTACGATGCCGTAGAAGTACAGTGCATGCTACAGTTACTCATGCAGCGATGTCCGCGTGCTAGGGCGTCCCGTATTGTCGCTGCGTTTCGTGAATTAACCGTTGATGTTAATAGGTGTGCATCTGATGCCGATGAGATACTCTTGAGGTTTATTAGCAAGGGAAGGAACCAAGATGGGGCGAAATTGCACATCACATCATAGTGCTGTTCGGGATACAGCAAGGGTTGAACTTGTTGGGGATGGGATCTCCCTGTGCTATACATGGCACACGCTGAGGTTTGTGGCATCGGCTCACACCATCGTGAAAGATGGACCTGCTGGCCTTTGGTGGGGTGAAGCGAATAAGATGTTAGCTCCTGCGTGACACACGAAGACGGCGCTGGTGCGTACCAAGGTTAATATCTAGATCGTACACTTCTAGAAGTGTATCCGCCCAGAGCATTTAGTAAAGGTTTACCTTCAAGCAAGGCAGCCAGTGAGAACGATGCTCGGAGAACATCAAGTCCCGTTGAGCGCATTTAGTCCACTGATCCGGTCACAGCCCCTCGGAGACAACCAGGCGTATGCACTGCACATCATCATGTCGCTCATTCCCTCCCCCCCTTGTAGTCGCCCATTTTCTTTGGTTGGCAGGCTGAGCGACCGGGATGTCATATATCACCAGCAGCTAAACGAATATCCGAGTTTCTCTTGCCGTTGTGCTCAGAGATCTCTGCTTTCCCCCAACGACATCCACTTCCGAGTCGTGCGTCGTGCCCACATGCGAACGAAACCAATGACGGTCTCAACCGATGGTGACCGCCAAAGTTTGCGAAAAAGGCGCTCGCAGTACACGGTGGATTTGAAGAGCCCTCTCACGGCTGCCTCGGTCACAAGGACATGGCGTTTATATGATGCCAACGAAACACCTCGCACAACGCCTCGAACACCCCCAACCTCCATGGTCAACACACCTCTACCGACATGTCCATATACAAAGCTCGATGTGTAACGCTTGATACCACGTCCTCCTCAGTCACGTTCGATGGCAATTGGGCGTCAGGAGACCCCCTCTTTGGAGCTGCCGTTGGTTCTGGATGCCAACGTCCTCTCGCCTAGAGCTCAACCAGCGCGGCAGTATGGAGTCTGTGTTCAAGGGTGAGTTTGAAGCACGATCTTGACTTTCATGGTGATTAATTCATTTACCGACAACGGTGCTTAGGGTCCGAGATGATCGTTTATGGGAGCTCTAGCAATTTTGGTCAGCCATTCGACCGCACTGTGGACGGCATTCCAGCAAATGTCACCTTGTCGCTGTGGGGCTTTGAGTGTTCGTGGAAGGGAGAGGTTACCAACGACCCCCATATAATCCTACTCAACACCACCCAAGCGCTGGAAAAGCTGTTCTCGATCGAAAGTGTGTGGTACTTGCCTTCCCCAGATGCGCTTCCGACGCTGGGACACGGTGAATGGGCCGTTTACGAGCACGACGATCCTGACCTTTTGTATTCTGGGACCTGGGGGGACTTCACCCAAATGGGAGAATCAGCCTCCGCTACGACTCAAAGCGGCGCAAGCGCTAATCTCGGGTTTCAAGGTATTTTCATCCTTTAAAGATGAAATGAACAGTTGACCTGAGCGTCGTTACAGGCAATAGAGTCATATGGGACGGTCGGAGTCCAGGGGGAGGTACCGACGGTGGGGACCAAATCCGACTGCTCGGCTCTCTCGATCAGGCTCCTACGTTGGAAGTTGGGTCAACGTCACTTGCAGTATTTCCCTCGGTCGATTCACCAGAGCAGCACTACAACTTGAGCGTGCTTCGCCTGAATACTTCAGACACTCCATTTGCGATATATCATATTTTCGTCGAGGGTGGGGAGCTGCAACTGGACAACGAGACAGACTTCAGCGGCCAAACCCATTCCTCAACCTCATTTGTGGCCTCCCCATCCTCGTCGTCGACCCCTCAACTACCGTCAACCTTGCAGAAGGTCTCGATCAGCGGGATGGTTGGAGCAACTGTCGGTGGATTCGTCTTCATCACATGTGTTGTTCTGGCACTATTATGGACCAGAAACAGGCAGAAGTCAAGGCGAGCCAACGCAACGCTACACCAGCCCATTGCAACATTCTTTGGACCCAACACATCTCCCACCATCTTCCAGAAGGGCCAGGATCGCCAAGATGGCTCAACTTCAGGTCTGTACAATCAATCACCTCTCAGCCTAGCTTTCCTAACACGAGCCCAGATGTAGCACTCCCTCCCTCCGTCCACCGTAAAGGACAGGTACCCTCTCAAAGCGGAAGTACTCGAGATATAGGCCCCGTCATCGTTCCTCGCCAGCACCAAGATAGCGGTATTCGCCTGGGCAGCGATGCAGCAAGTCTTCCCCCCATCTACACAATAGAGTAGAATTGGGTATGGTGAAATGGCATTCATTGATCAACTAACGTTTGAACGTTTACCGTACCACGTTCCAGCAAGTGCCCGTTCAAAAGACGCAAGTCTAAGGGTATCGCGTCTTTTCTCCACCTGGATTTCGAGTGACCCATTGCCTCTTGCACCCGGCCAGGCCGGGGGTCTTGTATGAATGGTCCGTGTGCGTGATCATTGCTGAAGGGGATGTTACATCAACGATGCTCGGACAGGGAGATCGGTACTTTGAAAATCTGATAGGAGATTCGACTTCAAACATTGTTCATGGGATGATAGTAGTATAGTGCATGCTGCAGCTACTCGTTACAGGGATGTCCGCGTGCTATGGTTCTCCTGCGTATTGTCGTGATAATGAATAAATTAGACGTTGATGTTAATGGGAGTGCATCCGATGACGATGAGACCACCTGTCGACCTTTGTTAGCAAGCGAAGGTAGTTACATCGAGACAAAAGGACGTACTGAAGTTGTTGTTGGTGCAGCAGACGGTCTGGCCAGAGCTAAGAAAGTACGAGTCAGTGAGAATCGTACGGTGAACAAGAGCGACAAGACTAACCAAGAGTTTCCTGGGAGGCCGATGACGCTGATGGGGCTGCAAGTGACGCCAACAAGAACGTTGAGGTCTTGGAGGACAATGCCCAACAACCCGAGCAGGACACCCGCAACAGGGTCAGATGCCTTGGTGACGCTGTTGCAGCACTGGATGGGACCGGTGCTGCAAGAGGGGGCTGGGGTGGGGGTAGGGTCGGTAGGAGCAGCAATGGCAGCCGCAGCGAGAGCGAGAGTGGTGAGGAGCTTGAACTGCATGCTGAAGATGTGGATGTGGGTTGTTAGAGCTGGTTGTCTCTGGTGTTTGGAGACCATTCCTCAAGTCTTTTATATGTTTTCAGGTAGGTAAGATGTGCATTGTCCTCATGCAACTGTCCAATCGGAAAATTGTACTCTGGACTCTGAAGGAACTTGACATTTCGTTGACTGTTACTCCACCGTTCGTGAAAGCTAGTGGAGCTCATGATGGACGAGTTGATTTTGTCTGAGCACCCTGCCCGAATGCTTCTTTTTTGCTTCTTCAATTTCAAATGAATAGCATCTCAACAGATAGAGAGATCCGCGATAGTAAAAGGGAAGCAGCATGTGACCCCGCGAAAAACTTCTGACCAGTTCCTAGCGCTAATCGGCAGACGGAACGCTTCTTGATCTTCGTGCACTGTGCGTTTCTGATGCTTACTTCTTTGGTCGGTTTTTCGCGGTTAGAAATCTTAAACGTTCGGCGCGTTAATTTGTCGATTAAACAGGATATCCAGTTGAGGCTGGAGCCTATTGGCCAGACGCATTTCGACCAGGGACGTCACGGCAGGTCATCTTGCGGTGAGGGTGATAGTCCGGAGAACACCCCCGTATGACATAGTACTGTGCTGAATGATCCTTGAAGTCATTCTTTGGCCTTCAGCCGCTCAATATGCGTTCATTATCCTTTTATCTTGATCGCGTCATTTGAAAGCCCCTCTTTTCCGACGGCCGTAGGCACTTGCGGTAATTTCAGATTGAGTACATTACAGTGCATCGACGTCATTAATGTTTTCCTTGTCGGTCCCTATGAGAGAGGTCGGGACCACCAAAGTCCCTCTAGGCCTCTGATGAAGGGATCATCCACTACATCTCCTTGAAAACGGGCTATCCGCTTCTCCATTCAGGGGTTTATCTGTCACTTCGGAGGCCTGCTTTCATGGAGGCCTGTGGCGCTACTAGTGGAGCCTCGACTGTATTGCAAGCATAAAAGAAGCACGTTTTGATAGATCCGCGTCCCCGTTCGATACAGCTACCTGAATAACGATAGACAGTATTTCGCTAAATTTCAGCTTTTGATATTTGTTTACTTTCGGAGCTGGACAAATACCTGGAGCTGCCTCTTCGGGTCGGTGCGCGAACAACGGAGCTGGCGGATTACCTGCAATGGTGTCCTGAGTCCAAGGATGGTCAAAGACTTACGGCCTGGTGGTGCGTTGCTATTTGTACGGCTCCGAGACTAAACAAATATCAAAAGCAGCATTTCGGCGAAATACTGTCTATCGATATTCAGGTAGCTGTAACGTTTCTCGCTTCACCCTTTATTCAAATACGAATCAAGAGCTTCCATAATTGAACCCGGTGGCCAAAGTACACCTGTGTGAGAAGGGCGGCGACAAAGGGGAGGCAAGTACCCAATCAAAAGAAAAGAAGAAGAACCAGGTAGATTGTTGTGGGGAAATGGTTGAACGCTGTGAGACCGCGGTCCCGTGAGACGGAGCGAGGGTAGTGAATCTGAGCTGTTGCTCCTGGCGCTTGCGGGTTGATTTACGGAATAGAGGATGAGGTCGACTCAAATCATGCGACGTCAACACTAGCAATGTATTCGGGCTTCTAAACGTATTCCCGCTTATATTATATAAATAAAATGGCTCAAAGCAAGCCTAGTACCATTGCCGAATGAACTCAATTGACCAGCAGGACGATCCCCTGCGAAGGGCAACAAGGGCCGGATTAACAGAAAAGGGTCGAAGATTTCCAAATATAGACACAGCGGGACGGGAGCAGTTGTGATCGGCGCTGCTCGATTGCCGTGACATCAGCAAGCATTTCAACTCATCTTCAAAAGCACTCGCAAGAGAAAGCTTAAAGTCCACATGTTGTTCGAAATTTACAAATGATGCTACAGTAGGTAGGCATTACAGGAGTTTCGCGTGCTACGAATCTTCCGTTTTGTTATTACTAGTATGTTGCATAAATTTAGACATTGATGTTGATAGGTGTGCAGCCGATGACAATGAGACCAGCTAAAAAGACGTCGGCGTAAGTAATGGCAATGACAAAAAGCGCGGTTATACGTACAAAAGTCGTTGTTGTCGCAGCAGACGGTCTGTCCGGAGCTATGATGGCGCATCAGTATAACGAAGGAGCAATAACAGCGAATGTCGAGTAACTCACCAAGAGTTTCCTGGGAGGCCGATGACAGTGAGAGGACTGCAGGTGAGACCAACGAGGACGTTGAGGTCCTGAAGGACGATGCCCAGCAACCCGAGAATGGCGGTGGCAGCGGGGTCAGACGCCTTGCTGGTGGAGTTGCAGCATTGAATGGGGCCAGTGCTGCAAGAGGGGGCGGGAGCGGGGGTGGTAGGGGGAGTACCTCCGCCTCCAGTGGGGACAGCGATGGCAGCAGCGGCAAGAGCCAGAATGGTAAGGAGCTTGAACTGCATATCGAAGATTGGGTTGTTAGAGCTGTTGTTAGATCTGAGGTTTCGGTATGAATCCTGAGTTCTTTTATACACTTTCTGGTTAGTTCCAGCCTCACGCAAAAGTCTATGGGGTAGGTTTAAGCCGACAGGGAGCCCGCCATCTTTTGGCCGCTCCACGGCTTCTAAGATTATTTGTGGGGCACATGAGGAAGCCCTTCGTTCTGGACGAACAGCTGGTTAAGGCATTGCAGCCTTAATTCATCAAAGAAGTTCGTGTTATTCACCCTAGAGAAGCCAAAAATAAATGAGCTGGTAGAGAAATTTCCCAAAGCTCTGATATTAACACGGAAAACGAGACTATACGATTTCCAAGGCCCCGAGTTCTGCCACACAAATCATTGTATCAGAGTTACACCAGTGACCCAGCAGGGTCTTCGGTAACCTCTCGGCCATAAATCATGAACACGCTCCTTGGGGTTCTGATGTGGACAGCTTTCGTCAACGACGTCAATCCTTACGCTTTTTGTATTCCACAGTAGGGAGGTAGGACGGGCAAGGTGCTTCATGACGGAGCTTGGGCAAGGACAAAGCCTGCCCATGGATATATCGGGACATGTCAGCCGCTTAGCGCCCACCGTCACCTTAACATCTCAACTTGGCATGATGATGATACGGCCGATATTGGCTTGACTTTCTCTTTCGGACGGCCGCAGAAACCATGCGGGCAGGGTGACAACAGAACATCGGTCCCCACGGAGTCGAAATCGAACGCTACAATCTACGGCTTTCCCAACAAATGGTCTGTCCTTTCCGCGAGTTTTGGGATCGATAAGAGAGTCGTGCGGTATGTCCTCTGTTCATGCCTCTATCTGCTTCTTTGTGGTCCAGGGATTTAGATTTCTAACTTTCATGAGAGAAACTGTGGAGTCGCATGGGTCCGTATATGGAAAGGAAGCAAACGTTTGATAGATGTAGTAAGTTGAGATCACCTCGCTCCTTTCGAGCCTCTTCCGAATAACGAAATCAATCCATTGATTAATTAGCTAGGGTCGCCGGAGGCTTTTGCCCTTAATTGAGCCATGGGATGCGGCAAAGGCACCGAAGGGTGTTGACCCATGCCCATGGTTAGGAACGAGTAAGGGTAAGCAGGAAGGGTGCAGCTCGTGAGTGGGTATTCATGAAGATGAAGTTTCACTCTGTACAAACTGGGAATCCATTTCAACTCTGCCCCACAGCTGTGAACAGGTCGGCGACAGGGAGGAGGTAGACAACTCAATGCGCGATTGGTCAATGGGTGAATAAATCGAGGCCGAATGACGTTGGTAACCAGAGTATGACAGGCGAGTCAAAGGCCTTGCAGCGAATGTATGGAGGTGTAGCGCGAGAAGCTGCCTTACCACGGCTCTCCGGTGGACGATTGGACTGAATCGCTTTCTATTGGCTCTAAAGCTGGCAGGTGACACGATCCGCGTCTTTCTCTTTAGGTCTCTCTTGAAATATACGCCAATCTTAACGTCATCCGTGGGTCGTCTGCATCGACCTCGACCGTTCTGGATACAACGGCGGGCGCTGGGACTGGTACTCCTCCTAGTAGCCGATTCGGCAAATGTTTGGTACAAGTGCTTCTAGTACAATCATGGCTTCGCGAAGATTTTCAGCCGACAGAAGGTCCCTTCTTTTACAACGGAGGACCCTTGGGCCCTGCGCTAAGCCCGGATATGACAGCCTTCTCAAGACACAAGGCATAATGCTTCGCACAGCACGCCGAAAAGTCGAGGAATCTATCCATCGGCTCCACTGATTGTCCCAAGAGGTGGAGCGCCAGTCAACCGAATGTCACGTTCCTTGCGACTGTGTGGTAAAGAAATTCTCCTCTTGGAATGTGGACATGAGGACGATGCCTGCCTGAAAACATATAAAAGACGTGAGGAGCCATCCTCAAACCTCAGATCTGCCAACAGCTCTAATAACCCATCTTCCCAATCATCGACATGCAATTCAAGCTCCTTACCACTTTGGCTCTTGCCGCTGCTGCTATTGCTGTCCCCACTGGAGGCGGATCTACTCCCCCTACCACCCCCGCTCCCGCACCATCTTGCGAGACCGGTCCCATCCAGTGCTGCAACAGCACCACCAAGGCGTCTGACCCCGCCGCCAGCCTCCTCCTCGGGTTGTTGGGCATTGTCCTCCAGGATCTCAACGTTATCGTTGGTCTCACTTGCAGCCCCATCACTGTCATCGGCCTCCCAGGAAACTCTTGGTTAGCGTCTCGTCTCTCCGACTCAATATATCGATACTTATTCGTTCCCGCTTAGCTCTGGCCAGACCGTCTGCTGCAGCAACAACAGCTTCAGTACGTGCTCTTGCTCTCGATTTCCACGTCTTGTCTTGCTAACCAACGCCTACAGATGGTCTCATCGCCATCGGATGTACACCCATTAACATCAACGTCTAATTCACGAAACCTCACGACAATACAGAGACTCACCGTAGCACGCGGACTTTTCTGTAACGATTGATCGTAGCATGCTCTGTAGTACTACCATAATCTGAACAATGTTTGGGCTTCACATCTCTCAGTCAGCTTGAGCTCGCCCTCGTTTTGAACCCCTCTACACACAAGTTGTCCTTGATCCGGAGAGGTTGAAGTTTACAGAGTACCCGAATCAGAAGCGAAGAGCCTGGGGTCCGATCCAGTTTTTGGGACATGAGGTATACCGTCTACACGGCAAAGCGTATCCGAAGTGGTGAGCGTGAGCACCCTGCCGAAGATCACTGAGTTGAAATGTGTTCGTTGATAATCGTGCATCTGGGTGGACAGAAGGCCAGTCTCATAGCTGTTGGCTAGGGACATCACATGCGTTAACACACTGATTCCTGGTACTTACCCCAAGGTCAAAGAAACCACAGTCACTCGGCGGGCCACGGAACTCCTCACCAAGCCGTTCGTCCCCAAGGCTTGTTGTACAAGAAGCGGCGCCCGGTAGCTCGAAACATACCTCTTCTGATTCCATAATTTCAAGTCTACTCACCAAGCATTGCACTTCTTGGTCTAGGTCTCCTGCCACTGAAAAAAATGCAAAATTACGGCCCGAGGCCTTGGTCTCGCCCTTCTCGGAACAGGAGTGGCTGCCACGATCTACCCGTCAAAGACGGTGCGATTTGTTGGCCAGTAAGCGCGAGAAGGCGGTAAGATCTGCTGTCCCCCACATGTTCCAAGCATTCTTTTGACCTTGCCTTCCTGCGAAGGACCACCAGCCATCGAGTCTGGCCAGGTCTACTCCACATCGAGCCAAGTCCGAGTCGGAGGTACGTTCAGAAAGGGGATCCTCCAAAGGGGGAAGTGGTCCTCGCACGAAGCTTGCTGGCTTTGGGAGCAGATGCGTCTCCATGTTGTGAACGGGCCGCCGGGTTGAGAGAAAGTCGACGCGACTCGCTTACGTTCAGTGTAGGTCTTCGATGGTTCGGCTGACCGCAAGAGAAAGATCTGGGGTGAAAAGCAGAATAAGCCCTATTTCGAGCAGGAGGTTGGCTTGAGTGATCAATGTTACATTCAGATTTGCATTGTAAAGGGCGGAAGAGGAGGAACAAGAAACGATAATACAACGTCTGCATCCACGGCTACCACCACCCGACTTTCCAAAAAATAAGCGAAATGCTCGACGTTCATAACCACCAAACGTCAGGGACGGCAGCGCGTTATCCACGGGCAGCAACGGGCTGGTTATCCCCAACCCTAGGCCCGTGTCCTCCACCCCTTCCACCCCGTCCACGTCCCCTTCCTCCTCCACCTCGTCTGCCATAGCCACCCCATCCACCCACATACGCTCCAGGGCCCATCAGACCCACACCTCCAGGCTCGCCAAATGTAGCCACATTCTTCTCCCTCTCTTCTTCTCTCCTATTTCTACCTCCAGCACCACCGTGTCCTCCTCCACCAGGTCCACCAGGACCTCCGCCACCACGCCTTCCACGACCACCTCGTCCTCCACCCTCCATCGCATTCGTAGATGCATTGGAAGAAAGGGTATCAAAGAACGACTTCTGGGGGTTATACGCCGCCGGACTCTTATCCTTGACGCCTTCCGAGGTGCCTTCCTCTGCCGCCACAGCATCGGGAGTCTGAACAACACCTGCAGCCGCAGCTGAGAGAGGTCCAGCGCTCGGGTTGACGTTGGGGTTACTTCCAGCCGATTTTCCAGCAGCACTAGCAGCCAGCGCAGCCTTGTCAAATTTGGCGTTCATCGTCTCGAAATCGAAATCGGTGGTGGGGACCTTGATTTCAGTAGGAGCATCATTACGATGCCCGCCGCGTCCACCACGACGTCCTCCCCTGCCACCGCGTTCTCCAGGGTGATGGTGAGAGCCAGAGACGACAGCTGCGGCGGTGATGGCGCTTCCGTCGCTGACGCGAAGGTCACCGAGGGCGCGTTCGACGTTTTGGAGGGAGGTGGCGGCGGTTTGGACGGCGTTGGGTCGGCGTTGTTGTTGTTGCTGCTGCTGTTGCTGGAGGGCGGGTGCCACAGCGACTGGTGGCGCAACTCCAGCTGCGACCTGCGAGGCAGTAGGCTGAGGTGCCATCTGATGTTGCGGTGGCTGCATCTGTTGTTGGGGGAGACCTTGTTGCTGAGGTGGGCGTTGGGGGTAAGGCTGCTGTTGTTGTTGAACCGGTTGTTGCATCTGTGGTGGCATCGCAGCTGGCGCAGGAGGGGCATACGGGGAATAATTGGTCGCTGCGAGTGGTGCAGACGCCTGTAAAGAAATGCAATTAGCACATAATCCAGAGCAATTTGGGCCAAAGAGAAAAGGTCAGAAGGAAGGCAACGGAGATATCCACACAGTTTTTGCGCTCTCGGTGGTTGAAATGGTTTACATCCGTGAAATGCTTCATCATGAAGAAGAAAAGGGAGTAAGGGTGGGTGTGGCACTGACCATAACCGCAGGATCTGCGTGAACATCAGGACGAGGGGCGACTGGCTCCTGATCAACCTGGAGATCCTTCACTTCTGCTGCCTTGAAGATGATGTACTGGTAGGGCTCAGACACGGGTGGGATGAACTCTGCTGGAGGTCTGTAGAAGCGAGCGCCGCGTGAGTTATGGGCAAAATTTGGTGGCATTTGTGGCCTTGCTCACCGCCGTGACTCTGTACCCATCGAAAAGACTGGTGGTTGACCGTTATGAGTATGTTTATTAGCAGATCTAATGGGTTGAGACTAACCATTTGAAAGCTGAATGGTAGAGGCATGAGGGTCTATACCCGCCAGAATACCTCGATACCGAACATCTGAATGAGATATCAGGGAAATCGGCTTGCTGAGCTGCCCATCAGCAAATGAGCGCCTTTACAGAGTGTTCCAGCTTACCCGATGAAACTGAGAGCCATGTTGAACTGAAAAACTATAACGAGTGACGGTGAAAGAAAGGGAAAGATGGTTGGAAAATGGCGGCATGGGCGACGTGTGTTGTGAATTCAAGGTCCGATACCGGAAGAGGTAGCTTATTCCCATCAGCAAGTTGATCTTCATCTGCTGTTCTGAAGCGTCAACTTGAAGGGTAGGATACGCTAAAAGATATATTTTCTTCATTGGAGCTACACGAGAGGCTCTAATTAGTCTAGTAGTCTAAGTTAAGGGAAGAAGAGTTCATTACGATCATACAAATGAGAAGGGTGCAGAAGATACATGCAGCACGTTCAACGGCTGGGAGGAGGGCATCAAGGGGATCGTTGAAGGAGCATCGAAAGCATGTTCAGGATACCAAGCCGTGAGGTAGAAAACGCAGAAGTCAAAGAAGGAAGGAAATGTGCGTCTCAAAACAGAGTGACGGTCGATGTCGCGGGCGACGGTGCAGCCTCCCGCTGGCTCTCCACGTCCCCAGGAGGAACCTTTCGGAACCTCCTCCAAGGCGGGATAGGCAACGAAGCTACGCTCGTCTCAGCCACATACGACGTCCTCCGAGGCGATGCATCGTGCCTCGAGTCCTCTGTCGCGTAATACCACTTGTGGTACGGTGGGTGAGGAGATGGTAGTCCGCTCACAGCTGAGCCTTTACAGCTGCTCCGTCTTCGAGCTGTCGTCGTTGTTGAGAACCCTGGACTGGGAGGCGGGCACATGAGCGCAGATGTACGGCGCGTAGCAATAAAGTCGCTAAGGTGTTGGACTTGGTGGGGATTTCGACGGGGTGTTTTCTTCTTTGGTTGTGGTGGTTGGGCCAGAGGCATCATGGGTGAGAGAATCGGCTCGGAGGAGCTAAACGGATTGGAGAATGTGGGGGTTGATGGGGACGAGCGGAGCTGGAAGGTCTCGTCAGTTACGCTCGCAGATGGACAGAGGAGCTGAGGCTTACCTTGTTGTCGAGTATTGGACTGGGACCACTGAGGGTTGTAGGGGAGTCGTCGTCAGAGACGTACTCGACCATCTCGCAGTCGGAATCGACATCCGTTGAAGAGGGAGACGCGTGACGTCCGGATAGTGAACAGTCGTCGAAACTGCTAGTATCAACAATGGTGAAGGATACGATACTGGTTTGAACGCTGACACTGCGTCCATGGTGGAACGGACTGCGACTATTGGTGCGAGATTTGAAAGGGATGGAGAGCATCCTCCGGAAGAAGGAGGCGGACTTCTGGTTCTCGGATGCCGTAGACGACTGCCTACTTGAGGAGCGTGAACCAACCCTGCGCGTGAAGTGAGGCGGGATGGCGGGCGAGCCGGTGGGTTTGGAAGAGGGAAGAGTCTCGCTGCTCGCACTCTTCGAGGCCTCCAAAGGAAGAATGCAAGAGACCGACGTATTGAACCCTCTCTGGCTTTTCATCTTGGAGGATAGTTTGGTAGATGAGTGGAGTAGCTGAAGGAAGTGAATGATTGATGCAACGACGGCTGAAAGTCGCAGTAAAAAGAGTTGAAGAGCGTCAGCCGCTCTGTTCAACAATCGGTGGGGCGTGCTACCAAGATCAGTTTCCGTTGAACTAGAGAAGTCGATGAACGATTCTCCTTCTGTGTATAGTCTTGAAGTAGGTCCAGAACGAAGCATATGCTGCCAAGGTGATGCAAGAGGTGATGGTGCGAGCTTGAGGGCGTCGACGTCGGAGATTCCTTGCGTGTTGGAGAGATGGATGGATGGAAATGAACGCCGTCGCGGAGCAGAATGAAGGGGAAAGATGGCAAAAGGAGACCTTGAGCTGAATTAAGCTAGGAGTTGCAGCGCAGCTGACAACACTGGGGAGGAACCAGCTCGAGTCATCCGAGCGTCCAGTTTATGAACCCCTTCCTGCATTACGCAAAGCTGCCCAACTATCTTTGACCAGCACAATTAGACTAGAGGAGCGGCTTGACAACTGGGGTAGAGTAGCGTGATTTCTGTCGTCATGGTGAGAAAGCGTTGGATTCAGGCTGTAAACTATTAGGTACGGGAGCGAGGAAGACAATAGTTGAGGTGCAAGGAGCGATTGATGGGACTGATGGTGAGAACGCGAAACAATAGGGGCGGAAGGCCGACGTGAACTTGAACACGTCGAGTTGGAATGCTTGAAAACAATAAGGATAATCCATTCCCAGGCTTTGGTTTTTCTCCAGTGTAAATTGAGGTGGTTGCTTTGATCCTCTTCAGCAAAGAGTTGTGACGCCGCATGCTCTACATAGCTATCAGCAACTTGAGCTGAATTGACGGCCATAAGACGCGTACGGCAAAGTCACCATCCTGCTGTCGTCTGTCCTAATATTCAATAGTTGAGTTCCCTGTAGAAAGTTGAGTATGCAATTCAGCTCTGTCTGGTGCCGGCGACTTGCGTCTGCCAGGTATTTGTTTGCCTCCACCACGTCGCCATAAACGACACTGCCATTCAATGACCAGAAAAAGACTCGTGTGCCAGCCTCGAGAAGGAGATGAGCAAGACAAACAGTGTAAAAGAGTAAAGCGTACGACATACATGTGAAGATAAATGCTCAATTTTGATTCTCCTAAAATTAACCATGCTTTTGAGGCTGCTATCAATAACAGCAACATCCTCGAACTTCCCGCAACGCAAATTGTCCCTTGTCTTTGATTCACTTGCCGCCGTAGACCTCGGCCATTTAAAGGGGGGAGGATGATATAGGAGTCGACACTTATTACTAGGAAATCCGTGGTGTTGAGAGTGCATATAATTTCAGACCATCAGAATCTTACCATCTCTCCCACTGCTCTACAATTTCCAGATTGATGATCTCGGCTTGAGAAGGTGCAGAATGGTGGCATCTGGGGCACCTATCAAGCCTCATTAATTCAGTTTTCGCACTGAGTGTCACCTCGAAAGTGAGTCCATCTTCGAGAACTAAGCCATGTGGTTTATGCAGATCGAAAGTGAGGGGCATATTAGTTGAGGCGTCATCAAGTTGATACTGCCCTGCTTCAATGTACGGGGCCCCCGCCGTACCAGAGCACCCCATATTCACAAAGACGTGAAGGTCCTGGTTATGCTGCTCAATGAGCAAGAACTTAATCTAATACATAACGCTTACCTCGTATGTCCGAATAAAACGGATGGGGACAGCTAGTGCCTTCCCATTTGAAGGCTCCACGACGTACACCTGTCCAACTTTGATATATAGAAAGGAGTTTAGATTTGAAGTAAAGAGGTCTTGCATGGAGGCATCCTTCAAGGCTTTCGACAAATATTTGTGATATGTTGGTAACGCCCTACAATCACACAGGTTAGAAGCAAACCGGTGAAAGCAGCACCCCACATACCGTTTCAGCGACCATAATTCTTCTGCGAGACTCTCTGCCAGAGTAGATAGTGCCAATCGAGCGGAGAGAACAGCCCCAGGCTCTACGCCCCAATCCCATGATGATTGTATCGTATGGAGAAGCCCTGCCTTTTTATCCACAAGGCTATGCAGATAAAGGGCGAGAGTTTTATGCATCTCTTCCAGAGCCTCAGGAGAGCGTTTGAGGGTCCTCTCGAGTGATTGCCGGACCGAGGGACCAATCTCCGTCGAGGCAAGTGCGCGACACACCTCCCATGACACACTCACCATCTTCTGGACTATCAGAAGGTGGTAATGCACCTTTCGCAAAGTATGATGGTAGGAAGGATCGACCAAATGTCGAAGAAGTTGGAGAGTATGTTGGACACGCTGCAAGGCATCAGGCGGCTCCAGGAGTGCACACCTGGCCACATCTCCAACTCCAAGCGAGCTTCTATCTGATTGCTCCATGCCATTTGTAACGACGATCTGAGAGGAGTTGGCTTGCACGTAGGTGAAGTGACCACCGTAGATCGTGATATGAGATGAGTTGTTGAACATGGTTGCCCCAAAGAGAGTTTTGGCGCCCGCCGCCGCCAAGGTTGCTGTGCGAGTCAAGCAGAAACAAACAAGCAGATCTAAGCGCCCACTGTTGCCGAGCTCCGCCGTCGGAGATGAAATCGGGAGGCCAATGCCCACAGTCTTCCTGACTTGGACAATAACCACCATAGTCATCCTTAATGTGTTCGCAACCAAAACCAACCCATCTCTTGTTTCCTACACGAATGCAAACGATTCCCTTCCTGACGACTTATTCCACTCATTATCGAGCTATTTATTCCTGAGCGGCCGCAAATCCGGTCTCGCTGTCGAGGGCATCTTGATCATGTAGTTACAGAGGGTCTTTATCTTACGACGGAGTCTGACAGATGGAGGGGATGGAGCTCGGACCAAATTATTATCCCCACCCCCCCTGATCATGCCTCTAATAATTGTCTCTGACAGCCATTTGCTAGCAAGCTTCATCCTAACCTCATCTGGAGCGCTTCGAGATCATCTCGGCAACATTTCTGCTACCATTTTCCAATGCAAGGTCGCGGGCAGTCTTTCCGTCCTCGGTAGTCACATCTAGTTGGATGTCGGGGCGATCCAGAAGAATCTTGACAATGCCTTCGTAGCCATTATGTGACGCAAACATCAACGGTGTCCAGCCCTCCTTGTTCGAGACATTGGCCTGGACATCCTCGCGCTCGAGGAGCATCTCGACAATTCTTTCGTGACCCCTGCCCGATGCCCGGAGTAATGGCGTCCAACCGTCGTTATCTGCTGCGTTTGGTAGGGTGTCGCCTCGTTCGATGAGCATCTTGACGATTTCATCTTGACCATGCTCCGCTGCACGAAGAAGGGCTGTTTGGCCTCTCGCATCTTGGTCATTGACGCCGATGTCGGGATTTTCGAGCAAGGCCTTGGCGAGTGGTTCGTCGTCATTCTCTGAGGCACGTATGAGGGCTGTTGTCCCGTCTGGACCTGGTTCATTGACGTGCGGACCACGCTGCCGAGCATAAAAACAAGCAATCTGTTTAAGTCCCTTGCTGATCGCATACCAGAAGACCACGCCTGTTGCTTCTGAGTGGGTTTAACCGACAACCCGGATGCTTATGCAAGAGGGTAACTCACCTACGGGGAGCTGATGGACGCCAGCTATAAGGTCTGCTCCTTGATTGTATGCAGCAGTCATGCGGGACTCATTCTGGGCTGTAATGGCTGAGTGAAGTTCGACTTCGAGCGCCTTTTCAACATTTGCCATCCTGGTGCGCCGGCGCTTGTCAAAGTATTCAAGTTCTCCATTTGCGGCTACGACAGTCCAAAACTCCCCATGTCGATCGGACTTTGGAGAAGGAAAGGTGCCACCTCGGTCGACAGCCCGCCTTAACCCGCTGAAGTCTTCCCTGATGATGGCTTCCTGCAGGTCTTCATCAAGCTCTGCCTGCCGCTGTTTTAGTCTACGGGCAAGTATGGCCTCAGCAAGGTCGCGCAGAGGCAGGAGGAGCAGGAGAAGGGAGAGGATCTGGCCAAATCCAAACTCGGCCTCGTCTTTGCCCTGAAGGATACTGTTGAAGCCTCGTGTGAGCTCAATGTCGACCATGAAGACGACATTGATAACAAGAAGAACTCCCAAGCCAATGTAGGCGGGAAGCACATCCCATCCCTTCGCAACAGGAAGGCGACGACATGCGAAATAAATCACCAGAAAGAGGATCATGGGGATAATGAGGTTGAAGCCGGGGATGAGGAAGAGTGAATAGACGACTAGCGATGTGACACGGAGCGTGGAGGAGCCGAAAGGGACACCCCGTCCGAGAATGGCCACTGTTACTCGATTCACTGCGCACGCATCAGCAGCCTTGAAGTCACCAGGGGCTTGATTCCCTCTGCCGAAAAGTTGTAGGTCGGTCCAAAGCCAAATGCCCAAGGCAGCCATAAGCGTCAAATGAAGCGAGCCCAACAGAAGCACAAAGCGCTTCACAAGAACCTTGGCTCCTTTTACATGCAAATCCATATGATGAGATCATAGACAAACGAAGTAAAGCTTGGGACCTACTACCGCTACTCGTTGTTATGTCGGTGAGAGTGGCTCCTGCCTCTGTTTCCCCGCCATTCATGCCACCCAGCGTAACTTGAGAGTCAGTTGTCAGCCTGAGACATCAAGCTAGTTCACAGGTAGCACCACATACAAGAAAGGCTGCTCTTCACATGTTTCACCCAGGCTCTCCAAGTGGGAGCTACTCCGCCGTCTCTCTCCTCTAGCCCAATCTTGTGCTGGACATATAGGATAAAGTACACGAAAGTATTCGTGTTATTCATCCAGCTCATGGAGAGGATGATGTTGGCGTGGTAATTCGAGATCCCCAGGGTGTAGGCCTGGACAATGGTCGATATCAGGATAGCAAACGCCAGGATTAGGTTGGTGGTGGTTTGCGTCTCAGCGTAGTCCAGCTTGCCCGGCGTGACTTTGCCGTCCCAGAGCGCCCATAGGGCGGAAAGGAGGCACAGGAGGGTTTGAGCATAGATAGCAGCGCGGACCCCCACACCCGAGATATCTGGATTGGCTGGGATTGTGCAGAAGGGGGACGCAATGGGCTCAGACATAGTGGGGGTCAGAAGCGGCGAAGAAGGGCTCTTCTCCTCCACGAATGCTATTAAGATACCAGCGAAGCTATCCGCAGACGATAAAGTACGGAAACAACAACAGCACATTTCATTACAGGCCGCTTGCCCCATAGCCATGCGTCGTCATACAACCATATATCAAGACGATGAGAGATTGACACACCCTTGTGGCCGAGAATAAACCAGGCACAAAGGCCGTGCCTATAGCCTGAAATAGGTGTCAACACGTGTCATCGAGATTATGCACTTGTCGAACTCTGTGGATGAAGAAGGGGACTGGCTAGACTACCAATCGCGATTAGCGTTGAGGAATACAAATGAGAAGCATGCAAAGTGCGTACCTGTTCATCTCTATCCCAGATCTATTCTTGATAGGTCAGGGTGTCATGCGACCCGAATGCGCTGTGTTGCCGGCTGGTCGTGTGACATGGCTAACAATCTCGAAATAAGCGCCCGATGACATTCATTCGGCCGTTCTAACGCCCTGACGCCAGGGAGAGCCGGCATGTGGCCTTACTATCATTGGACACTTTGACAGTAGTTTCGAGTCTGTGGCAGAGTAAGGCTAGGGAAGAGAGTGGTTGAGTATGAGTTGGGGGAGGTACACCTCCTGAGTCCTCCTCAATCGGACAGTGTGTGATTGTGAAAACAGGACGAAAGACCGCCCAGAAAGATTTCAAAGCACCAGAGTAACAGAGTTGGTCGGGAGGGGCACTCCGGGTATTGAAATCCACTTTGAGGCTACGAGTCCTCCAAAGCGCTTTCCATAGAGGACCCAAGAAGGGGACTGAGCATTATATACGATCGGTGATCACTGCAAGAAAAGAGATGGGAGTGGCAGTGCCGTGAATCCTCGCAAATCTCCGATCGCGGGGATCAACCCAGCACTGCCGGTCGGTTACTTGCGCGCAACCTCGGCCTCCCACTCTGGCAAAGCTCAGCGATTTGGAAAGCTTAGAACCGTGGACGGCTTCATGTCGTTTCTCATAGATATGGTATTGATTATCATCCCTCTCCCTTTGAGCTCGCTTGTTGATATGCACTGATTATCGACCCCCAAAGGCATCGAGACTATGGTGACCCGACAAGACCCCTCGGAATCCTTTGCCAGATACTTGCAGGTGAACATGCCAGCGCCGGGCGCACACCAGATCTACCAAGCACGAGCCCCTTTACATGTCCAGCCATCGACTAATCTATAAGTCGTCGAGCCGGCTGCCTGGATTTCCGGGTGATGGATTGAGTGAACGACTCTTCTCCCCTTCTTTGGTTGGCTTTGGAGGGTTCGCCGGGCTGGGAGTATACTAGCAGAGATACTACAAATCCTACTGAGCCTACCAATGGATCCATGTGTTTTTATATGGCTAGAGGCACTATCGGACTAGATGTGTCGTCTTGCGCCTCGTCCACTTGGCTATGACCTACAGCACGATCCTTTCCCCAAACAACACCGCCGATACCCCGCAAGACCTTACCCGCTCAATTCATAACCCAGAGTCACCAGCAAATGGACCTCATACACGTCCTTGTGTTGCGTTAGAAGACAGAGCCCCAGACGTGCTCGCCTCTCCTACCCAGGAATCTCTCGGTCATAGGTCAATGCACAACCTTGGGGATTGTTTCAATGCATCCAACTCCTTGGCGGGAGAAGACTATTTCAGCCTCCCACACGGGCAGCTCTAGTGCTCGCCGTTCCCTCTACACATCCTCCCACCACCTCGTCCTCATCAGCCACCCTAATATGCGCCATCGACTAGAGCCAAGGACGGGGCAATGACACCTCGTCCAGCATTCTGACAACCAGCATTTCTTTGGCAAGCTGCGGTCTCGTTGGGACATGGCGGCTTTGGAAGCCTATTGGGTGCATCGACATTGATAGCCTGTACGTCGACAGCCTGGACGCTTTCCTCACCGACGCGGCCATTTCAGTCCTCTCATCACATGGCGAAGCCTACCTGAACCTGAAAACGCAAACCTTCCACGATGCTCTAGACTGTGAGCGCGCTTTAGCGCAGATGCTCAAGCGTGGTGCAAGAAGATACCAATCCCAGCAATCGTGTACCCTGTTTCCCTGGGCTCACCTCTTGCAGTACGTTCTTCATCCTGACTGATTTTGCCAAGTCTTACTGATTTTTTCGACTCCCGCTCCCTCAGCAGGCACGGCCAAGCTCTCTTGCGATCATTAGGCCTCCCCAGCAAGAAACCATACTCTTCAACGCCCTTGACATCTCCCTAGGCAAAACATCGGCTTCCCCGCCCTCTTCGTCCTCTGAAACCACCGAAGACATCTTGCCACAGAATAGCCAACGTGCTTCCAGCTCGGCACTACTCTCCAGGACGAAATTGTGGACAATTCGCTAGCTTTTTAACGATGCACGTTTCTCGCGATCTCGCTATGGATTTCCCCTCGTCCTTGTGCTACGCAGCGTTCTTTCAATGCACTCCTTGACGATACTTCAGCCCTCATCCAGGTCCTTCGAGAATCGAAATACCACCCTTCCCTCCTTGCAGGCCATCCAGATTTGTTACACTGGGTCAAGCAACACCAACAACACCTCTTTCACGATCAGTCGTTTGCCCGTCGCGTATTCATGTTGAACCCTTCCCCAACCTTTTTGTCCTTTTGCGTTTCAATCGAATTTTGCAAGCAAATTATCTAGATAACGAACGCGGATAGGTTCTGCTGAGAGCGGAGGACTGCAAGACGCGCATTCTTGGGCTTGTGAGTTCGGTTTGCGAAGTCACGGGTATGGGCTGCCATGTCGCTAGTAGACTCTAGAGTCTTTTGCAGCTGCCGAGCCCTCGAGCTGTGGTTATCGGCGAGAGCCCCAGGGTGGGATGAAGGTCGCATTACAGTACATTAACAATCAGATCAAACCAATATATAGATTCATAACTACACCATTACTTTTCAAGCATCTGTTTCCCAGTGCTTGCGGAGACCCGTCTTTCACGTCGGAGAATCGACCTGAGAACAGCTTGGTGATTCTTTTCCATTGCAAGATCATATGCAGTCTTGCCACCCTTGTTCGTTAAATCTAGCTGGATGTTGGTCTGTTCGAGGAGAATGTCGACCACGTCTCGGTGGCCTTGCTCTGATGCACACATTAAGGGTGTATTCCCATAATCGGACGCCGCGTTGGGCTGGGAGTCATTTCGTTCAAGGAGCATCGAGACAATGCTCGTGTATCCCTCCCGCGATGCCCAAATTAACGCGTTCCAGCCATCCTTCTCTGCTGCATTGGCCTGGATGTCGTCTCGCTTGAGGAGCGTCTTGACAACGCGTTGGTGTCCCTTGAGCGATGCCCAGATTAGCGGTGTTCTGCCGTCCTTGTCCGCTACATTGAGCTGGCTGGCGTTTTGCCCAAGGAGAATTTCGACGATGTCTTCGTGGCCCCCAAGCGATGCGCAGATTAATGGCGTCCTGCCCTCCTTGTCCACTACGTCGGGATGAATGCCAACTCGTTTAAGGAGCATCTTCACAACGCTTGCGTGACCCTTCTGTGAGGCACACATCAAAGGCGTTCGACCATACTCGTCTGCTGCATTGGTCTGGATATCGTCATGTTTGAGGAGCAGCTCGACAATGTCCACATGGCCATTCTGCGACACTTCGATTAACGGCGTTGAACCGCTCTTGTCCGCCGCATTAGGCTGAATGTCCCCTCGCTTGAGTAGGAGCTTGGCAACTCCTACGTGCCCATTCCGCAACGCTTCGATTAAGGGCGTCCTTCCCTTTTTGTCGGCTGCGTTGGGCTGAATGCCATCCTTTTCGAGAAGCATCTTCACGATGCTTGCGTGACCCTTCTGCGACGCCCACATCAAAGGCGTCCGACCGGAGTTGTCAGCTCCATTGGGCTTGATGCTGCCCCGCTTGAGGAGAATCTCGACGATGTCAACATGGCCTCCTTGCGACGCTTTAATCAACGGCGTCGAATCGTCCTTGTCTGCTGCATCGGGATGGATGCCGTCGTGTTCGAGGAGCATCTCGGCGATGCCTACATGACTGTTTTTCAGTGCTTCGATTAGAGATGTCGAACCGTTTTCGCCTGCCGCATTGGGCTGGATGTCGGCTCTCTCGAGAAGGATCTTGACGATTCCTATGTGCCCATTTTGCGACGCTCTGAGTAATGCCGTCGAGCCGTCCTTGTTCGCTGCATTCGGTTGAATGTTGTCGTGTTTGAGGAGTATCTCCGTGACATCTAGGCGACCATTCTGTGATGCTTCGATTAATGGAGTCGAACCGTTCTTGTCCGCTGCATTGGGCTGAATGTCTGGTCGCGCAAGGAGCATCTTGACTATTGCCAATCGACCTTGTTCTGCGGCATCAAGAAGAGCTGTTCGACCATTAGAACTTGGGAAGTTGACATCAATGAGAGGATTTTGGAGTAGGGACGAGACAAGTGCATCATCGCCATCCTCTGAGGCGTGCATCAAGACTGTCCTTCCGTCTGAGCCTTGTTCGTTAACGTGTGGACCAGGCTGCCGAGCATGGAACCAAACGATATGGTCAAGTCCACTGCTGATCCCATACCAGAAGACCATCCCAGTTACATCTGGTTTGTCTCAGCCTGGCCCGTATAGTTATGTAATGGGATCACTTACCAACGGAAAGTTGAAGGACCCCAGCAATGAGATCCGCCCCTTGGTTGTATGCAGCAGTCATGCGTAATTCGTCCTTTTCTCTAATGGCTGAGTGAAGGTCGCCTTCCAAAGCCTTCTCAATGATGGTCATCCTGGTGCGCCGGAGGTTGTCGAAGTAGTTGAGTTCCCCATGTGTGGATATGAGGTTCCAAAATTTCCAGTGTTGGTCTGTTAATTATTCAGCCTGATTCCACGTCGCGGAGTAGCAGGTACCTGTTGACTTTGGTGAGGGAAAGGAGCTTCCCCTCTCGATGGCGCGCTTTACCCGGTCAAATTCCTGCCTTTCAATTGCCTCCTGCAAGTCTTCTTCAAGTTCTTGTTGACGTTGCTTCAGCCTTCGAGCAAGAATAGCCTCAATCACGTCTCGAAAGGGCAGGAGTAGTAGAAGGACTGCCAAGATTTGGCCGAATCCCCAATCGGCTTCGTCTTCGCCCTGGATGCCAAGGTTCAATTCCCTTGTGACCTCGATGTCGACAATGAAGACGAGATTGATGATGAGGAGAATACCCAAGCCGATGTATGCAGGAAGCACGTCCCATCTCTTTGCAAAAGGAATGCGGCGACATACAAAGTATGCAAGGAGAAAGACGACCATCGGGGGGATGAGGTTGACGCCAGGGATAAGGAAGAGAGAGTAGATGGCAAGGGAGAAGCCGCGAAGGGTGGAAGAGCTAAGCGGGACGCTTTGACCAATGACAGCAAGCGTTGCTCTACCAACGGCACACGCGTTGGCAATCTTGAAGTCTCCAGGTTTCCGATTGCCCATACCAAATAGCTGTAGGTCGCTCCAGAGCCAAATTCCCAGAGCAGCCATGAGGGTCAAGTGAAGTGAACCTAATACAAGCGCAAAACGCTTGACGAGTATTTTGGCACCTGCCCGGTTATTTCCATCTAAATGCACACAATTAGGACATCAAACGGGAGAAAAGGGAGCGGTGGCGGGAGACCTACCAGTGGTTCCATCGTTGTCGGTTATCCTTGCCTCGGTGTCTTTGCCGTTCGATCCAGTCAATGTGACTGCAAGAAGGACGTCAGAGCACAGTACAAAGCTCAGCAGCCCACTGCGACGCACAAGAAAATCTGTCCTTCACGTGTTTTACCCAAGCTCTCCATGTTTTATCCACTCCGCCCTCACTCTCCTGTAGCCCAATCTTGTGATGAATATAGAGGATGAAGTATACAAACGTGTTGGTGTTGTTCATCCAGCTCATCATCAGTACAATGTTGGCATGGTAGTTCGAGATCCCGAGTGTATAGGCTTGGACGATGGACGAGATGAGGATGGCGAAAGCGAGGATAAGGTTTGTTGTTGTCTGCATTTCAGCGTAGTCGAGCTTCCCTTGTGTGACCTTTCCATCCCAGAGTGCCCATAGAGCGGAAAGGAGGCAAAGGAGGTTCTGAGCATAGATAGCGCTGCGAACGCCAACCCCTGATATGTCGGTGTTGGCGGGTATCTTGCACGAGAGGGAACCATTGGGCTCAGACATGGTGGGGGTCAGGAGCAGTGAGGAAGGGGTTGCAACGGTCCTCCGACTGTTATTAAGATGCCGGCCTGCGAACAGGCGTGAACAGCATTCTGCCGCAGCCAATAAAGTCTGGAAATACAAACAGCACATTCCGTGGCTTTTAACTTTGCTGTGGCGTTGCGTAAGGGTCGTTTGCAATAAGCGCCGGCGACTTTCATTCGGCCCTAATTGCCAAGGTAGAGTCAGCTAGTGGCCTCAGTATCAGTCCGCCCTTCCCTGTAGCCTCAAGCCCTGTCCGAAACCAAGCAAGGTCAGACGAGGAAGATTTGTTGCCTGCCAGTGTAAATCGGGGGACTATACCATAAATCCTTGAGGGTGGTTGCGAGTGGCCGTCCAAGAATGCTTTGGAAGCACCGCAGTCACTCAGGAAGGGTAATCCAAGGACCAAATTTTACTTTGAGGGTATAGGCAGGGTTTTCTCTCTCTGCCGCTTCGGCTGGAGCGTTCGGCTGGTGTCTCCAAGAAGGGAACTTAACGGGCTGTTGAAACATACGACGCGTGGTCAAGAGTGAATACATAGTTATGTAAAGATGTAGAGGGCGCGTAGCTCCAAGTTTCTGACAATAGAAGGGGCGCCCGAATTGGCTCTCTCGCATTTCATAGCCTGCGGTTTTGAGGAGAAGCGTGAAGACAGGAAGCTTGGCTGCACTGAATGTAAATCCTCGCAAATCTCCGATCGCGGGAATCAACTCAGCTGGGCTTAAACGCTGGGCAACCACCACTTCACATGAGGAAGATACTGGCTCCACCCGAGGCGTCCTTGGATGTATGGTGCTCATCACAGAAGCGAACCAGTCCCAGCTCTCAGGCCTACAGTTGTAATCGAAAGGAACGCTGTACACATCGACGTATTCCACTACAAAGTCCGGATCCTAGATCGGTGGATGCAATGGGCGAGGGCAGTGTACCTACCCCTTACGCTGTCAGTGAAGGGGCGAAGGAAGCGGACTGCAGAGCTGAGCATCTCCCAAGCAAACGGTAGCTTTTGCAGGTTGGAGGAAACAGGGAGGGTTCGGGTGGCCAACTAGGGTTCGAACTAATCACTCCCAACGTGACTTTACGGGCCATGTTGAGCGAACGATAGCGTCTAGAACGGCAAGGCTGACCGAGTCAGCACGGCAACGAGAATAAAAAGAGACTTTAGAAACTCACCTAGGAGCTACTGTACCTAAAGCACATCACGAGCATAAACTTGGGCATGATCACCAATGAGGAGAGCAAACGCTTCTGCCGATTGAGAAGAATGCCGTGGCCCACACTCAGTCTTGCCGGTTCGGATGTTCATCAAAGAGGTGGAGCCGTTCCGTCGCCTTGCTGGAGGGCCAGGGGGTTAGTATGGAGGGTGTAACCCAGGAGCTGGCCCAGAGGTCGATAAGTCTGAAAAGACTCGGCCAGGGGGACCGTGTTGGGACAAACCTAACGAACAGCGTTTTCAGTGACTTCTCCTTTATAGGACGCAAAGGATAACACACCTTTCTCTCTACGAAAGGTCATGCAGTCTGACCCAGGACAGCCCACGGTGACTTGAACATGATGATCTTCAGCCAAAACTCTCTTGGCCGACATTCCTTTTGCGTTCACTCCTCTCGGAGAACGCCCTTGTCCGCCACCCGGTGGCTGAATCGAAGTACGCCTGGATCCATGAAAGCCTGGTGAGGACGGAGGCAGCATCAGTTTTATGGGTTGCTTCGTTGTCGTTGTCGTCGTGTCAAATGGCGAATCTGAGGACTTTTTAGTCCGCAAGCCTCAAGGAGAAAGAGAGACACTCGCTGCTACTGCCAAGATCCATACGGAACAGTTGGCCTCCATCCACCAACCCTCTTTTCTGTTCTTGGCGGCACTAGGAGTGGAATCGCCCTAAAGATGCAAGCCGTCGAAAGTCTGTCGATGAGATACGCGTAAAGGATGCCCCTGGAAGACGTATCGAACTGGAGTGGTCACCACGCGTCGAGCTATTGGAAGGACCTGGTTTGCTGCCGAGACCGTTGACCGCCGGTATTCTTGACGCTGTCCAACTTGGTCCAGTATCCAAACCGGTTAGCGGTTTGCTTCGATCGTGACAGGGTTCGTTGTCCGATCCAAGCCTGTTCTTTTTTGGGCATGGAGGACAAGGTTCGTAGTATCGTGATCGGGCAGTCCAAGATGGCAGCTATAATGAGTATGTTGGAAGTGCTGAAGAGGACAGTAATAAGTTAGTCAAAGAGTAAGGCCTTGGAAATTCACCTTGCCACTACTAGAGAAAAGATGTGACGTACACGATTCTGCTTGCAAAGAAGGATGCATATCACGCACAAGGTTGCGCTTGAACCTCGGTTGATGCTACTCATTCCGACTATTCAATGCAGACGCTGGAAGATGTCTATTACGGATTCGATACAGCGGTATTAGCTCGAGATGTTCTAGGTAAAACGTAATCTTTATGCCATGTCAGAAAGGTAATGGATGCAATGGCAAGAGGGACGTACATATCGGGTTTGGTACCGTCTGCGTTCGAGTCCGCCAACGCTCTGGCACTGAGTGGCATCGTCTCTTTTCGATTGAGTTGTGTTATGGTTCGCTCTTGACATCGAATAGCATCTCCCCGCAGGGTGAGCATCTGCAAGCCAAGGAACGTCAAATGAGCATACGTACGTGAAACAAAACAACAAAAAGGTATCCTTACCCTTCGAAAAACGAAGCTTGCTCCTTCCTACAGCAGGGTCAACCAGAAAGTCGCGATATCACATCATCCTCAAAAGAACACGAAGCATTGGCCGTTGGGAGGTTTTGAAGCCAGAACGTCCGCCATCGCGATTCTGTGCGGAGGGGAAGCGACGGCGAGATTGGTTCAACGTGCCTGGTACGAGCCCCAAAATATCATGGCCATCCAGTCCTGGGATGACCCTGTCGGTAAGCCTAGCATTGAGGAAGATGGAAGGGCCGGACAAAGGGCATCACGGCTGGCGTGAGTCTTCTCTCGAGGGGCTGTGCTACGGATCAGAATTGAAATCTGCACCACTGGCAGCGGGATCAAAAGGAATTTGTAAGCACGGGAAGCCCTCAAGGCCCAAAATACCGTATGCAGCAATGGCCCTTGGAGGTCCCTCCACGAATGCGGCTTTCACCAAAAGCCAAAAGGGGATAGACCTTTTTGGCTCAGGTTACCAATAAATCCCGTGTACCTGCAGTTGCGTCGGTACCATTGGACGTGTAGCTGCACATGCAGCTGCACAAACCAGAGTTTAGTGGCACTCCCATGCACGTGCAAATACCTGTACGTTGATCTGTACCTGCAGGACCACATGTGTCTGTACCTGCAGGAGCACATCTTCCTGTACCTGCAGGAGCACGCGAACATACCCTGCGAAGGAGTAAGATTGTTGTATAATTATGTCGTGTGCTAGCGATCGTTTCATCGTGAAATACAGCTTTCGCGCCGGTCTCCTTGTTACTTTCAAATGTCGTTGTTTCGAGCCTGCTTGCATGAGCACTCCAATAACATTTCTGGTCTCTCGTCGATTGGAGAAAAAACTTCATGAATTATATGAGCAGCGTACAAGGAGGCAAAGTTATCTACACGGGAAGTAATGGCACGACAACAAAATTTGCGCAGGAACAAGAAACGGTATAGCCGTTAAAGTAGCGTTGGGAAGAGGTTGGGTCTGGGAGACAAGCGAGTGATGGCCCATGGGTCAAGGGTCGAAGGGTATGGGCGCTTATCAGGCGCTTATCAACAAGAAGCTCAAAAAAAAAACCCCACCCAACGTCGTGGGAACTCAGCTCTCAGCCGGAGGGCGGTGGCATGTTGGAATGGCCAGAGGGTGGTGGCATGCCGGGTGGAGGAGGGAAGTGAGGAGGCGTGTGGCCATATTGCTCGAAACCCGCAGGAGGAAGTGATTCAAAGCGGGTGTGGAAGGGCGGGGGGTAGACGGGGCCATCAGACCGCCCATAGAAGGATGGAGGAGGGTGTGAGGGCCTGCTCGAAGAACCAGGCACAGCTTCCGGCAGCTGAAATGGATAAGCATTGGGCGGGGGAGAATGCATGGTTGAAGACGTTGGAGCTGCTTGACCATCTCGTTGAGGCTCCGGTTGGTAGTAGTTGGGGTGAGCGTCAGGATAACCCCATCGAGGAGGAGGGGGATAATAAGGAAGGTGACCATAATGAGGATAGCCCCCATATCCGGACTGCCAGGAAGGTGGTGCGTACGAGCCTGGATGCATCGATGGCGGTGCTTGAAGACCAGAGCGATCAGGCATCGCCTGTGCTACTTCGGGAGGGATACTGGGATTGTTGACGGGAGTTGCGAGAGTGTCGAGTCCTTCGTGTTGCTTGATAATGTCCTGTCCTGATGGGCGGCTCGACGAGACAGGGCCCTGCTGCTTCGACGTCGGTGTTAGGGCTGGCAGAGAGGATCCTGCTTCTTGGGGCGAGGAAGGGTTGTGAGGATGGGGATAATCAGAGGAAGGGTTCAACGCAGGTGGAGGAAGAGATCCAGCTCCACTATCTTCCGATTGCGAAGAGTTGGGCAAAAGACTTTTGAGCCGCTTCGAGCTTGGAGTGTTGGACGTGCTATCTTCTAATACCCGTTTGGATGACGAAGCGAGGGTTGTTGTGGGATTCGAAGGTTGGATGGGCGAGATTTCCGACGGCTTGCCAACCGTTCCGAGCACATGTGGCTCTTCCTGAGATGCAACGGGTGAAGGATCGATTGTCTCGGAGGGTTTAGGGCGAGCACTGACAACATGCGCTCGAGGATGAGAGTGCAGGTTTGCAAATGGGGGAATAGAACCTGCTGAGCGCTTTGGTTGATTTTCAGGGGAGGAAGAGGAGTTGGCAGACGAATAGGCTCCTTCGCGGGTTGTGGGGTGGGCGATGGCAAACGAGCAGCTTGCCTGTTAAACGGAGGACTTGGGGTTTGCGAACTGATGGTTTTGGGAGGGGGCAACGACAAAGGAGAGACTTCTTTTGCACCGCGTGGGGTTGGGGTGGACGACTGACTATGGGTTGGAGAAGAACCGTGGCGTGGCGTGACGGGCTCTCTGGAAGCTCTAGGAGTAGAGGGGGATTCCTTCTTGACAGTTGAAAGCCATTCCGCTGGGAGTGACTGACAAGGGACCCTCCTCGTGCTACCATCATAGTACAGACACCTGACGGGGGAAGTTGCATCGCCAGGGATGGGACCAACAATCCAAGGCACCAGGCTGTCCTCGATGAGCTTTCGCGAGTAACCTCCAACAAAATGGATGCCGTCTTCCCCGTCGTGACAGCAATTAGCCAACCGATGCATAGCGGGAATGCCAATTGTGCGGATGGCTGTTCCATTGCGACTTTCAGGCTTGCATGCAGGGCCGACGTAAGTGGGGTCGGGTGAGACGTTTGGGAAAGGGACGTTGTCAGGATAGTTGAGGATGATGCCTCCCTGGGAGACTAGTGTTTTGTCGAGCTGCTTCCACGGGAAGGCACTGGCACTGATGTTGACACGGACAAGCTCTGTAATGAGGTATGAGGATCAAGCCCATACAGATTAAGTAGACGACTCACTAAGCTTTGTATGGAAATGATCACGAATGGTGATTCGTAATGCTGTGTCGTTCCCATCGGACGTTGAGGAGGTGGACAAGACAGAAGCGCTGCGAGCCTTCGCTGGCTTGCCAGTGGGAACCGCAAGCTTTGTTTGTTTGTCAACAGCTTGCACCTCCTTCCGTGTCGGACTCGACGTCAAGAGACCTGCCAATTGAGGCTGAGACGATGGGCCTCCACTAACTCCAGCCTCTTGCTGCGAGCGAAAGTTGGCCACGTGGGCTTTGTTTGCCAAGGTGCTGGTGAGTGGATAAGTACGAGTAGAAGAACGATAGAAAGCAATGTTCTTACTTGACATGAGCCCTGAAGGACCCAATGAAATCTGATGTGTACATTGCGCACGCCCGGTCTTCCTCCTTCTCACCCATGAATCCCTGGGCCCCTGGAGATTCGATGATGGAGAAAAGGTTTTGGTCTGTGTTGGGTTGGTTGCCCATGATGACCGCAAACGTTTGGAACCCATGAGTCTGATGGTTGATGCGAACGAGGGCCTTGAGCTTCTGAACGGCCTGGTTAAAGGCAGTACGCCGACGATAGCCTGAGGCGCAAGCCTCTTCTTGGGTGATGATCTCGTCAACCTGGCTGAGGATTTCCCTCCAGTTGGTGAACCTGGTCTGGAAGTGAAGGAACGCGTCTTTGCCTGGAACACAACTGTCAGCTAACGAGAAAACCCAAGTTGAAAAGGAGACCCACATTCAGCATTCTCGTCTCCGCATGCAGCACGCTCCTGAACTCGATTTGCTGCAAAATACCGCTGATACTGGTTCCAGATACTTCGTGCGGTTCGCTTGAGGCCTTTGCTGGCAAGATAGTGGTTCTGAAGATTGGTGACCGTCTGTCCCGTCTCCTTGTGCATCCGAAGGAAGATCTCGTCGATCTCACGAATCCCACCATCAAGAATTTCCTTGTGATCATTGGGTATCCTTCCAGCCCTCTGATGAGAGGGGCTTGCATCGAAGTCTTCCTCCTCTCCGTCAAAGCTGAAGTCGCATCGCGAGCCAACGACTTCGTCATGGGCTGGTGTTTGAGCAGCAACGGTATTGAAGCCCTTGGGAATCCGGGTTGTAAGAAGTGGGAAGAAGGATGGGATGAGAGGTGCATCACCACCCTCAGGGATTGGTGTAAGAGAGCGACCAACGCTGCCGGCGGTAGGAGATGCTTTGCGCTGCACAACGGGCGCATCCCGCGGTGGGAGGAATGCTGCGCTGTTCACGCCTCCTCCGTTAGCAGAGAAAGGGGGGTGGCCGTAAGAGCGTATTCAGTCGACGTATACCCCCCTGGAGCATGTGCTTGAGGTGGACCAAGTATAACCGTCGTCATTGGAGGTCGAGATGGAGGGGACGATGATACACTGCGTCCAAAGAAGTCCTCTTCGTCGCTGACGTTAAGAGAGGCTGGCTTGGGCGATCCATGCATCACAGGAAATGTAGGCTGTGGCAAAGGAGGGAGACGAAGATCAGGGAATGGCGGCATAGGTGAGGTTCGCTGAGTGTGTGAGGATGCAGAGCTGGTGGCGAGGGAGTGCTGAGCATTTGCGATAGAACGCTGGAGCCCTGCGCTGGGAGACGACGGGCTCTCTGCACGTGCAACAGCGGCTTTCCTCGCTGAGCTGCGAGTAGACACTCCTCCTCCTACTTGAGACATGTCGTTGCCAGAGGGCTGCGACGTTGGCAAGTGCTGAGAATGGTTGAGTATCCCGCGGATAGGATTAAGTCGTGAAAGGCTTACCATGGGCACCCGAGAAAGACAGCCTGCAGCGATGGAGCGATTTGACGAAAGCAGAGAGTGGTGTCTGGGAGAAGAGAGGTATTGGTGCAAGGAAACGAACACCCAATGATATTGGTGAATTGGCCTCGGCTTCGACACACTGACCATTCACATTACAGTTACTGCCTCCGGCGAAGTTTTACATGGAAGCCTTCCATTAGAACGACTTTAAGTCGACCCTGAATGTTCTGGAAGCAACAAGGCTCTGTGAAGGGACATTCTCCTACTTAAATAGAAGTAGACTGGTGGTCCATGATACGTCGGCTGGAGTTAATGATCGAGGGCCAAAACCAGCATCTCCCATCCATGCTATGTCAGTGGTGCCTTGAAATCCAAAGGCCTGTATGGATACTACAGGATATACTGCCTTTGCTGGAATGGCGTCTCAGTCAATTGGAGACAGGATAAAACCGCCCTGTCCGACTCGGAGTGGTAGGGCGAAGGGCTGTTCTGGTAATGTGCCTCCTGGCCCTCGCATTCTTCGCATGTACCAAGGCCATAAGGGCCATGGTGGATTAAAGTAGCATCAGATTTGCCATTGTCAAAGAGAGACTTTCGAAACAGAAGCCCTGCTGTCCACAGTGCGCCATTTAGATTCAATTGGATTGCGATTTCCAGAAGGCGATGTCATTATCACTATAAAGTTATTAAGAAGGGTCGACCCGTTGGATGTATTTAAGGCATCCGTAAATTTGCCTAGAGACCCCATTCCTGAAGACATGTCTGAACCCATGAACGAGTCTCCTAACCGCGAGCCAGGAACCTGGCATACAACAGAAGAGTTCAAGTATTGGTCGACTCAGCAGAGGCGCTCGCAGGAGATCATGATCTATTGCCATCTCACTCGCACTCCCATCTTAATTGCTTGGTGAGTGTCCAAATTAACCTTTGCATAGTCTCCTAACGCTCACTTTGACTACAACAGGCCAACCTCGAAGCTAGGTGTCCGTGTCAGCCCTGAGAAGCTCTTAGATTGGCTCAGGGAACGGAATCTCGCTTGGGCTTGCTTCTGTGAGCATGACGGCTGCGAGGAGCGATCATGCCAGATTGGAGATGATATTGACGGCGGAGATATTGGGGCGTACTGTCACTTCACTCCCTCCCGATGCGGTTTTTCCAGTGAGTATTCTGCATGGCATTCAATCGTTTCTACGTCTTCTAACTTCTCCCATGTAGTGAATCTCACCCGCCTCTTCCGAGATGCAACCTATGAGAGCGACTACGCGCACCTCGATGCTGACCGCCTTGAGCATTACGAGGATGTCTTCGATGCTTTCAAGCAAGAGCACGGAAGGTTTTATGACAGTTCCGAGTCGGAAGATTCCGAGTGTGAGGAGGAAGGCACCAGTGATAGGGTCGATGACGAGTATCGGGATATGGAGTTCCCTGAAGGAGTTTACTTTGAAGGTTTCTGTGGTCGACTCTTTCCAGAAGCGCCCCAGATCCAGGCCACCTTCGCTACTCACCGCTTTTCAGCGTCTCCTGAACGACGAGTGCCGAGCAATCCGCGCGGAGAAGGCACGTCAACTTGCAGCAATGTACTCCCGCCCTGGCCCCTTCCTTCGTGTTGATGAAATTGAGAGGGCTGGACTTACATTTGAGGACATCTACTGCGATGACTTGCTTCCCGGTGACGACTCTGACTAGACTTCATCTTGGGCAACAGGCACTTCGGGAGAAGGCCCCTTTGGACCACGAGGCCACCTAAGCACCACCATAGTTAACAATTTGCCATACGCACGTGTAAATTTTCGCTAGATCGAAACTCTATCTTTTAAACGAAGCCGCTTGCTTCCCTTGCCTTCCCAATCGCATCACTCACTCACCATGTCGGTTTTTACTTTTCGTCAGCTGGAGATCGACGGGGATATCATTACCACTACCCTGATGAACGATTCATTCTCTAAAGATGATATCGTCTTGTATGCTCCTGCCCCAATCAACGAGCTTGTGCTGGTAAAGTGGTGCGTTGTTGCTTGTTCCCTCTGCTTCCTTGTCCCTCATGTCAGATAGGCCTTGCATTGAAGGAAAACGCGTTCATCCTGAAAGACCTTGTGCGGCACCTCCGAAGACTCGGCATCGTTTGGGGTTGCTTCTGCTGTTACTCGGGTGCCTTCAAATCATGTCGGATAGGCTATGACGGCCGCGTCTATCGTGCAGTGTGTTGGTCGGCTGAGCCCGCTATCACAGGGTGCAACTTCTCTCGTACGTATCCATGATGTTCAGTTGTGCACCCTGAGCTAATTAGCGCCCAGTCGACCTTGACCGTATCTATGCTACCACCCAGCTGGTGGATAACTATCGTCGCTTGCAACCTGGTGCTCCAGGTAGGGCTTCAGCACTAGAAGAATCGATTCAAAACTTCATGGCTGTCCGGGCAATTGTGCGAGCACACGACGCGATCACTGGGCGTCAGCCAACTCCTTTATTGGCAAGCGGGTGGTTGGGCGAGCAGAAGCCTGGTGTCAAGCAGCGTCACCTTAAGCGGTTGTCTCCAAGCTGTTGGGTCCGGAGATGGTGGATTCGCTGCAAGAGATTCTTCTCTTCGATGGAAGTTGGAATTGACGGTGTCTAACCCATTCAATATCCTCACATTTCAAAATAGTCATACCCTTGACCCTTACATATTCACTTCCCTACTCGTACATATTTACTTCTTTCCTGTTGTCGTACCTGTAATGATTCTCCAACATACGGCCCTCTTTCACCGATTGCCGATTGTCAATTGCCTGAAAAGTCTATTCTATGCTCGTTTTGGGAAAGCCCCTATCTTAGCCCAGATTTCAGGGCTGTTGAAGTTTCCAGAAACGTCTCATCAGGGTCTCAGGGCTGCAGAGAATCATTCCAAATGTATCTTTCGCAGACTGGCTCATATTCGAAGTAGCAGCAGCAGTAGGTAGGTGAGCATGGCAAAAAGAAGGAGGATAGACGAACATGCGGTATCTTGTATGTACACGGAGAGCAAGAACAAATACAACTGATAGCTAGGGTATAGAATTCTCCATAGAGAACGGGGGTAGGGTTAGCTAGTCCTCCCAGCGTTTCAACGAGTATTCAGGGTGGGTTTGGAACAAAACCCTGGTCCCGGAAGAATCAGCGACAATGCGAGACTGCCCGTTGAGGGCACTCAGAGTCATCTCGAACAAGGCTTCGTGGGCTGGGATGCGAGCAAGAGTCTCGCCCGGATGAAGCTGATCATCTGCGCAAGGCTGTTACACAACATTAGCTGCCAGGATCATGAAAGGATGTGAATAAAATAGAGACGTACCCGTTCCTTCAAGGTGGCGATTGATGTAGGGCTTCGAAAGAGCCAAACGTACTTTTCACCGTCCTCAGGGCTACCTTCATCTTGAGCATCCGAAGTGTCGAGCAAAGAGCTCGATCCAACTGTGCTGGACACCGAGGGAGGCAACTGGCTAGATGGAGGAGCCTGGCTCGATGAAAGAACCTGGCTGGATGGAGGAGGAGAGGTGTCTGAGGCGAGCTGTGTTGCTGTTGCAAGAGGAGTGTTAGCAGCGTTAGTGAACAACCTACTATGGTACTCACCAGAGAGCCCTGTAGTCCGGCTTGGGCTCCTCCTTGCCAGTCGTCGAGCAACTGGCTGAGAGGAGCGGCGAAGGGTGCGACCCCGACGTGTAACAGCGTGCTGGCGGGAGGATGGCATTGTAAGACAAAAAAGCGGGCGAAATGAATAGAAAATCGAAGTGGAATGCGAGGGCAGTTTATATAAGGGAGACTCCCGTCCAGGTTCACACGCACATCTCGGAGCGGGGGGGCGGGAGATCTCATTCGCTGATGGTAGAGAAAAGATGAGAAAAGAATGCAGAAAATGAGGGAGAGCACTTTCTCCCTCGAAAAAAGGAGATCTGTTAACGAAAAAGAAAAAGGAAAAGGATGAGATACTTACCACATGCGATTTCTAGACAGTAAGTGAATCTGACTAAAACTCTAGCAGAATGCATGATGCGACTAAAGTTTACAGTTGAAACTTTGCTTGCCTCCCTTTACACTTGACCACGATGGCACCAATTGGCCGACCACCCATCCACCTGAGTCCAGATGAGCGGCATGATGCCCAGAAGGGCTATAGGAACAAACACTGGAAACAGTGAGTTGTCCATGACCTAGAAAGTCACTTGATTTAATTAACAATATGAGCAGCAACAGCAAGCGCTATAATTGCAGGCGCCGCGAGAGTTACGCTCGCAAGAAGGAAGCGGCTGGAGCTTCTGTAAGGGCGTACAACCGGAGGCCTCCTGCTGGTAAGCAGGAGAAGAAGGTTGCTCAGAGGATTGAAAGGGATGTCGAATCTCCTCAAGCGAGGTATGCTCGTTTATTCGATCCCTCTCTACTCAGCCAACTGACCATGACCTCAAGAGTCCGACGTACTACAGAGCTCACTCTTGCTCGAGCTCGTAGCACTCGGAATGAGATGAAATTGGTTCTCAACGGAACACCTTGCGAATATTTCAATCAGGTCTGCGATGATTATATTAGGTGCGATGATGAGAAACAAGGCAACGAGGAGATCGACCGGCTCTGTACAAGGTTTAACACCTTCCTCACAACAATCAACCAATTCGAAGATCAAATCCTGAACGCTGTAGGGAGTTGGGCTCCCCAGATGCAAGAATACCAGGCCCTGAAGGACGAGGTTCGACAGACCGCTAACATGGCCCAAGAGATCTACGAGGCTGCGCTCTCGCGGGGGAAGGCTGAGGTGCTCTGCCAAGCCACCGAAGGCACGTTTGCTTTCCAAAGGACCCAGTAGAAATTAGATCGATGCTATTCAACTGAATTTGGAAGTCCATAAGTGCACAAAATACATATGTTTTGTCTCAAGAAGCTCCAAGTCGATTATGTAGAGTGTGCTAGGGGGAGAAGGTGAACCCGATTGAGAAGGACACTCCGTAAAGTTGACATGTCGGTCTCTGAGAGTCCAGTCACATGGCGTGCACCCAAGACAGCACCTATGGAAGCCAAAACCCACAAACCACATGAATAGGACCTGGTTTGCACTGGACTCCTTGACACACTTCGAAAATCCCATGGGATGTCGAGGGGTATAGGCTGAATCGATTCCTTCCTGTGATGGTTTGCAATCATCGAGAGGCGTGCAACGAGCATGCTAATGTCCTGAAAAAAAGGGGGGGGTATAAGAACTGCTACAAATACGCAAAGATAAAACATACCTTCATGTCATACGACCAGTGGGAGGCTTCGGCGAGGCTATCAAAAAGGAAGACACAGCCAGTTTTAAGCTGAATCACAGCAAGAACCCAGTGCTCATACGGAGCGACGCGATGTATGGGTAATAAGGCTCCAACCATATAGTATATGTATACTGGTCATCGCTTAAATATACATATACACTTTTCTAGACAGTTTTACTGTATAATATACGGTTATACAGTCTATATTATACAGTTGTGACATCGGCCTGCAAACCTGGGCCAAAGGGAAAGAGACTCATGCGCAGACCTCTTCAATATACCTATCAACCAGCCTGAAGTGCCATTCAGTCTCTATGAGGCCCCAAACCCAGGACAGATGCTTTGCTCGGCCCTCTCAACTCAAGGACGGCCATGTGATATCCCATCAAATACATCAGTCCCTCGTCGTACCTACTTTTGAGGTCTCATTTGTGCCCACCCTCACTGGAGACTAAGAAAACAAGGTCAAAATTCAAGCGAAGAAGTCATATTCAAATTGGCTGAGGTCTAATAGCCTACGTTTCTCGGGAAAGCAGCAGTAATTGTATACGGAAACTGTATACTGTATTTTTACCATATAGGCTGGATCCGGTGGACAGCGTAGACATATACATATATATATATGGTATTTACTGTTTATATACAGTATATATACAATATGGTTGGAGCCTTAATGGGTAATATCCAGATCGATTTTGTCCAATATTCGAGGGGAGAAGTGCGGCGCCACATGGGGTCGCAATTGGTTCCGTCGCGAACCATGAGTAAGTCAAACGTTGAGAAGATGCAGCAGCAAGCAGCTGACTTCGATGTCGACGGCGACGCGGATAGCACAGACTTAATGAGTGCAGCTCCCGAGTTGATACAGGTGCCGTTTAGGCGCTGTGTTGGTGAGCGTAGCCTGGAAATATCCTGGGGATCCCAGGTATACTTAATGTTGTCAAGAAGGAGGACACGGGAGTGGTCGTCGCTTGGCAGTGGCCCCCCAGTGTAGTCGAAGGAGAGACGAAAGAGGAGAGTGTCATCGGTTGTGACACAGGCCTAGGAATAAACATATAAGTATGCTTCGTAACAAAAACGAGCCAAGACGCACCATGGGCTCATTGTTCAACAGTGACAGGGGTATTGGGAGCTTCTCGAGAGCCTGGTCCAAAGGATTTAGCTGAGGCTTACACGGATCCGAGACTTCGAAATCATTGTCGAAGTTATGATGTTCTGGTGGATCATTGGATCGAGTGGTTGTACCATGGTCTGAGATCTTTGAAGGTGTCGACTCATTCTCGTTGACACCCGCATGTGCTGGGACCGCGTCTTCTTCTGCGTCTTCTTCTGTGTCTTCTTCCCTGTCACACAAGATATCGTCCATGAGTATATCGTTGGTGATGAGTTCACCATTAAATCCATCACATTCTAGATCGTCGGGATCACCATTGTCTTCGTGGGCAATGAGGGTGGGCTCTGCAATGAGCGGCTCAAGGAATCTGTACACCCTTGCATGGAGTTCAACCCCCATTAGACGGCACGCCTTTGCTGCAGCATCCTCTTCCCAGAGTTTCAAGGCATGCCCTGCGATGACTTCGCCTCGCCATCGCGACGTAAGGACATGCAAGAAGTTCTTGTGCCTCATAAGCGCAAATGCCAAAGGGCTGTCTGGTACAAGCAATAAACAAGAGTTACATCAAAGAGAGGGATCCACTTACTAGACTCTGAATGGAGAGCAACCTCCACTGCTAAGAGTTCTTTGCGGAACCAGCGACACATGTTGTCTCTTTCAACGCCGACCCGAAGGCGCTCCTCTGCGCATCGATCTCGAGTGTGGATTTCAGCGATTGCCTCCCTGACTTTGGGGTCAGAGAGCCAAGGAGGAACATCAGCTCCTGCAGACGTACTGATCCAAACATCTGTCAGAAGGTTTGGATCGTCTTTGAGCTTACCAAGGTCGGTTGGTAGCTTTTCTGGCAGAGGAATCATCCACTCGGGCTGGTAAAGGTCATTTAGTTGATCGATCTTCTTGTTGAAGCGTTTGATAGCATTGGTGAGAGCAGGAGCGCGCTTTTGAATATTCGCTCGAGCCTTCTGGTGAAGCTTAGTCCCTGGACATTGGAATGAGAAACGGCTATGACGAAGGCATGCATCCACTCACCAAGTGGCTCGTCACGCCCCCCTGACGCTTGCTTCAGCTTATCCCATTCGAAAAAGTTTCCAATAGCCCGTTTTCAAATGTTTATCTTCATGTCTCTGGCCATCAAAAGGCCCCGTACAAACTTGAGCTGGAGTCCTTCCAATCCGGGGAACACCTCTGCTACGTTTACCGAGGAGTAAAGTTCTTCAGCACGCTTTGCGAGATCTTGCTGCTGTTTGTCGAGCTGATCAAGGATTGACTTCGCCGTGCACCCAGCGTCGTCGGTGGTCCCAAGAGCCTTCCGAGTCGACTCGAGAGTTTTCTGGGTCGAGTCGATCTCGGCCTGGAGACTGAGAACGGAATCTAGTTCCTTTTTAACACGGATAGGTGCCTCTAGAAGTCGTGTATTAGCTGAATATGTCTCAATGGACCAGGAGGAGTAACTCACGGGATTGAAGAGACATCTGAGCAGATTGTTGATGGTGCCATTGCTTGCGAACGAAGTCATCGGTTAACTTGGCTTTGTTGGGTCGCTTGCGAAGAGAATCAAGACGCTTCCTGACATTCTTCAGCTTCCTACTGAGCGCAGCTGCCATACCCGGCATTGAGTCTTTACCAATTGCTGTCATGGCACGATCAAGCAACCATAGACGACGGCGAGCCTACAAGTCAATCAGCATTGATGCCACCATGCAGATACAAAGATCACATACAGAGGCATTACGGGTAATCGGTATCAGTCGGCGAATACGTGCCCAAAGCCTCTCGATCCCCTCTCTGTCTGTCAGGCCCATTCCTTTCCGCATTCGGGGAGCGTAGACGACCTGGCATGCCCACTGGTGGGCATAGGCATGCATGGCAGTGGTGACGAACCCAAGTCGCTCTGATACCCCTTTGGTGAAGATCTCGTACTAAGGTCAACTATCAGGGCGACAAAAAGAATGGATGAGCGAATAAAGGCTTACAAGTTGTCTGCTCCTATCAGTTACACAGCCAACGTCGTACGCAGCAATGACTGTAGCATGAGGAGGGATATCCTGAAAGAGGCGCTCAATCAAGGCTACACCGAACTTCTGTTGCTCGCCAGGGGTGTCGATGTTGGCCAGGAACAGAGGTATATCATGGCGACAGATCATGCCCATGACTCCTCCGTCATCGAACTTATCAAGATTCATCTTGATTTTAGATCCACTCCCTGCTTCGTGGGCTTCTTCGCAAGCATCGATTGCCGCATCTGGTACTCGAGCCTTAGAGGTTGTCTTCTTCCGTTTTCCGGCGGCACGAGCTTTCTCAATGCGCTCGCCACATTGGTCAACCTCTTCTTTTGGTACGATATGGTGTGGGTGATGGAACTCTGGACAGTCACCTGCAGCCCGAGTGTGGTGATGGTTGAAATTACCGTCGATACTGATATGAATGTCTGCCCCACTGGCAGAGAGGTGAGGACTTGACAGTGGGAATTGAAGAATAGACTTACTCTTCGACAGGACGCCCATACATATCTCCTCCGAAACACAACGGGCATAGTTGCTGGAGGAAGTGTGCGCATTCGCCAGAGGATAGGTGGCCAGAGGTGCTTGTGGGTGCCTTGGTTGGGGTTGGAGATATGGGTGGGGGAAGGTCACCGGTGACTGAGGGGCTTTCGGGTGAGGCAGTCGCAGTATTCACAGCACTGGGATCGTCCTGACTAGATCCTGACTTGATATAGTCTAGTGCCCGCAAAAGGGCTTGCTCCTTCTGACGCTCGACTTCCACAAGGAGCATATCATACCACTGCATTGCATAGCCTAACCCTTTGCGAAAAGGTTCAATCGTGTTTTCGTCCTAATGAAGGTCAGTATGGCATCAAGTATGCACGTTCTCATAAACTTACGTCAATGTTGTATAAGTAGAATCCTCGGCATGCATAGTAGGTATTGAGGGCATGAGCAAGTGCTTGGGTGGCTTCTGATGAGCGTTCGAACAGAGCCTTGAAGAAGGCAAGGACTTCAATGCTGAACGCCATCCGAGGTTGATGCGGCGCTGTTGGAAAAAGGCCATGTTCTACGAGGATTTGAGGGCAACGATCGGCAATGACAGATTGCAACTGTGACGTCCTTAAATTCTGCAGTCATGTCGGTCAGTACATCTGTTGTTGATCGTGCCAAACGGATGCTTACCAGACTGAAGGAGGCACTTGACTGTGGTGTGGCTAAATGTGCATGACGCTGGTGTAGCACAGCAGGAGAGAGTGGTAGAGACAACGGGAATTGTGGCTCGATAGGTAGCTCCTTGGTACCTCAGCAAAGGGTCGACTAGGCAGGGGATAAGTGAGGACCACCGGTCGTAGGCGGCTTGAGTCGCATCTTGAGTTCTCTGCTTTTGTTTTTTGACGTCGAGGTTACCAGCACTTTCATTCGAGGTTGTTAGAGCAGGTGAATCGCTTCCTTCAGCCGGTGTCTCTTGGACTGGTTCGAAAGACGGGGGAGTATCATCGCCTTGGTACACGAGAGCCATCGTGGTTTCCTCGTCAGCTAAGACCGAGGCCAACGGCTCATGGTTACTTTCGTTCGCGGATCTGTCCCCTGGCGCTTGGATTCCGAGAAGCCCTTCGAGTCAAGCAAAGGCTGCCTGCTGTGCTACCTCGTAGCCAAAGGGTATGTGCACCTTCTTCTTGGGCTGTGCCTTCTTCGGACTGGTGAAGGCGCGTCCCAAGCCAAGCTGAACAGGCTGCTGAAGACGCTGACGGTGCTGGTCCTGTCTGTACCAGTTGTGGTCAGACACAACCATGTTCTAGCCACCAGAGATTCCAAGGAGAGTGAGTCGAAGTGTGCGAGTAGAACTCGCGAAGGCACTCAGGGGCAAAGACGCATCGAGTATCGACAAACGGGAAAGGCCGAACACTTCAGGATATGTTTCCATTGCAGGTGCAGGTGCAGGTTCAGCAGATGCAGGTGCAAGGTGCAAGTACAGGTGCAGGTGCAGGTGCACGCGCATCTGCCAAGCGGAATTCCATTGTGGATGTATCTATTTTTAGACCTGCACCTGGAGCGATCCTACAAGGCCGATTATTGGGTACAGTAAGATTGCCCTTGGAGGCCTCTGATGCCATCAAAGGTGTATGCCATAGGTGTCATAGCACCTAAGAAGCCAGTCGACGTGCTCGCGAAACACCAAGGCACACTCAGGGGCAAAGACGAATTAGGCAGTGACAAAGGGAACATTCCGAATGCTGCAGCATCCAAGTGCAGGTACTGTCGTGTAGCGGAAACAGGTGCAGGTGCAAGGTGCACGCGCATCTGCCAAGCAGAATTCTATTGTGGGTGTATCTATTTTTATACCTGCAGCTGGAGCCAACCTAGAAGGCCGATTGTTGGGTACAGCAAGATTGCCCTTAGAGGCCTCTGATGCCATCAAAAGTGTCTGCCAGAGGTGCCTGCACCTTCCCTCAACGTTCTCAAATCTCGATGACTGCCTGTAACATTGGTCTATGCCTTTACCAAACAGTAGCAGAACATAAGGGGGTGAAATATTACCCAGGTATGTTGTGTATGAAGCAGGAACTGACAGGTTCGAAAGCCAAAGCCTCCGCCTCCCTTGCACACGGCAAAAGACCAAACCTCCGGGCCTATTCTGGGCATGCCACAACAATGCGCCCCGAAGACGCATTGAAATACATAGGGCCCATTCGCGTGCTTTTCGCAACACCCCACAATCACCTTGAGGATCATAAACGACCACATCTCTCTCCTGATCACAACGTCTCCGACGTGGAAAGTCTTGCCAGGTGACGGCCGATGTACCCACCCGGCTACAATGTCAAGCTCCTGAGATTCTTAGCTTGGGCGCCTTCGATTCGGCTTCCTATGCAAGCTATCCATCACACGCTCTCGCGTCTTCGGGCACTCCATCTTCTCCTGGCGGCTCCATTGGCTCCATTTTGGTATAACGAGCATCAGACTGCAAGTTGCGAGCCTGGCCCAGATGAATCTGTTCAACGTCGGTAAGTTAGACAACGTAGAGGACATTGCAAATATCTATTTTCAGAGCTCGAGGTTTGTAAAACAGACATAGAGGTGATTCTGGACCATCGTCTGAGAAATGATACCATCCATTTTGAACCATTCACCGATGAGTGCTTCCTTCTCCTCTGCTCAATCCACCTATAACCTGTCTGCGATGCAGCCCTCTGCGCCTCATAGAGCTTCATGATAAGCTTGCCTGGAGTATTCGAGAATCATCCTGGCAATAGTATCATGCCCATTGGCTGTTGCAATGTCGTGGGCCGTCCTGCCATCCTTGTCAGTGGCATCTAGCCGAAGGTTGGCCCGATCCAGGAGCATCTTGACGATGTCTTGACGACCAGACTCGGACGCACAGATTAACAGTGTTCTTCTTGTCTTGGTCACTACATTGGGCTGGACGTCTGCTCGTCCAAGGAGTATTTTGGCGATGACTTTGTGACCCCTACATGACACGTAGATTAGCGGTGGCCAACCGTTCTTGTCCGCTGCATTTGGCTTGATGTCGTGTCGTTCGAGGAGCATCTTGGCGATGCTTGTGCGACCCTGATGGGATGCATGTATTAACGGCGTCCACCCATTGTTGTCTGCTGCATTGGGGTCAACGTCATCTCGTTCAAGGAGAAGCCTGGTAATGCCTTCATGGCCCTTCTCAGCGGCACAATTTAAAGCCGTCCGACTCATCTCGTCCAGTGCATTTGGGAGGATGTCTTCTCGTCCAAGAAGCATCTTGGTGATGGCCGTGTGACCCCAGCATGATGCGTGAATCAACGGTGTCTTGCCGCCCTTGTCCACAACATTCGGCTGAATGCCGATCCAAGAGCAACTCGACGATGACTTCGTGACCCTTCTGCGATGCACAAATCAGAGCCACCCGACCGCACTCGTCTACGGTGGCCCAGAAGTATCAGGTCAAATTTCGGATTTCGTTCTCGCGCGCGCGCCGGCTGAGTGGCTGACGCCTGGTGGCCTTGGAGTGTACCTTTGACTCTGGGGATTACAACACATTTCTGAATGTTACAAGTCATTTATTTATGGGATATAAGTAGAGAGAAAGGGTGCGGGCCCCCATTAAATTTTTATTTGAAAGGGAAAAGCCGCAAGATGCCCAAGTGTCAATGACTGTGATGGCCCAGTCCGATTTCGGATTTCTCGCTGCTTGTTAGGAAATGGAAGACTATCGATTTGGCGTTGAACGCAGAACTCGTAAGAAATTTCGGAGTCATAATTGGATGGCCTAGGGTAAATCCTAAGCAAATCAACAATAAAATCGAGTCTACTATGCCAATTTAGGGATATACACTGCACGATGTTCAAGCTTTACCGTGGGAAATGAATTGAGATCGTTCTTGAAACTATCTGTTCGAGTGGAATACGCCCTATATAATGACAGAGCTGCTTTGGGAAGGGCCAAAAGGTATTCATAATTCAGCTATAGAGCCTCGAATATGTAAAATGTTGGTTGAATAACGTCTCCAGACCTTTAACCGCAGCTTGGTGGCCAGAGCAATAAATTTCCCTAATTCCGATCCTTTATCACAAGAGGCCGTGACGGACATCCCTGTAGAGGCACAGTGTTAGAGAAAGTAATAGTTCCAAATGCAAAGAGACTTGGACGAAAAACTTCTTCATTTGTGTGACGAGTTACTTTGCCACTGCAATGCTAAGGTTGTTGTGGCTGCATTTCTTAAGTATGCGCAAAAACGGAGGGTTTCCGTATACAGTGAGTCGACATGATATTAAAGACTTTTGCAAGGCGCTGATCATTTCCATAGACCTTGTTTTAGATGACACCTTCATTGCTATAGTCTCAGACGGTCAGAGGAAGGGACATGCGTGGCTCGTCGACCCTTTCTACGATGGTGCTGAATTCCGCAAGTTCTCTGAAACAGCAGAGGCTGGAGCCAATGAAGACGACTTTGTGGGGCGTACATGTGACACGCTCACTCATTTCTCTTTCATTGACTCTCAAGAATCTCTGGTATTTGTCGGCATACAAGGCAAGATAACATCCATGCTCATTATTCTTTTCTCTGGTACACATACCCTTCCCTAGCCATTGATACTGCAACTTGCAAGTCTTCCTTCCTCTTCGCGCCACAAGTCTGATAGGCAGCGACTTCTACTCTTCGACCTCATGATTCACAGGTATGACATTGTCTTGCTATTCAATTTATTGCGCCACTCATTCCTATTTACAGTCAATCAGAGGAATTTGGCCTCGGAGATCAAGGGCAGGTCGGGATTGACCAGTTCGTCAACCAGCACAGCTGTAATGGCATTTGCAGAGCTCTCGGATTGGAGCCCTTCAATCCCAGAGAGCTCTCAATATCACGCTATGACTCTGCAAGTTCCGATAGTGAAATCTCTGGGTCTGATTCTGGGTCTGAGGCCACGATCAAGCAAGAAAAGAAAGGGAAGGCGCGCAAACCCCTGGTGGTGTATGAGGAGAGCTCGGAGTAATTTGTATCATTTTATAGTTTTTTTGTTATACAGATGACTATACCTTTCAAGTTGAATTGAATAACATTTCTTTTGATATCATGTCTGAATTCTGAGGGATATGCCCTCCTCTCGATGAAGTGACTAAAGGTCTACAGCCCGAGCCTTCGAACCGTCGACTTGTAGTTACATCTTTATTAGCAACGCGTTACAGAAAAAAAGAAAAACAGCGAGATTCTTGCTTGTATTATCAGGCCCACTCAGCGATAGCTGGTTTACCGAGGCTCAGTGGCACGCCAGGGCAGAAATTCGTCACCGCTCAGCAGGGGTAGCCCGTGATGATGAATTTGGCCCCTGACATGCGAGAGCAGGTCTAGATTAAAAAATGTAAAGAATTCGGATCGAACCCGAGTCCCGGGGTGTTAAGTCAATGCAGTTGTGATTGTCAACCATTGGCCCATATTGCTCTATGGACATCTTGGTTCATTGGCTGTGGAGTAGACAATTAGGACTGTTGTAAGGTGCCTTGTCTCTTTTTCGTATCAGACCGTGCCATTTACTGATCTAGTCTACTTATATCACACATGTATAGCATTCAAAAATGCGTTGTAACCCTCGAGTCAAAGGTACACTGCGAGGCCACCAGGCATCAGCCACTCAGCCGGCGCGCGCGCGAGAACGAAATCCGAAAATTGACCTGATACTTCTGGGCCACCGTACTCGTCCGTTGTATTAGGCTGGATATCATCTCGCTCCAGGAGCACCTTGACGATTTTTTCGTGGCCACGGTTTGCCGCCGCGAGGAGGGCTGTTCTACCTTTGGCATCTTGGAGGTTGACCTCGATGAGAGGATTTTGAAGGAGGAGCCTTACAAGTTGCTCGTCGCCTTTCCGCGAGGCATGCATCAAGGCTGTTCTTCTGTTTGGGCCTTGTGTATTGACAGGTTGATCAGAACGCGCCGCATGAAATTGGACAATTTGATCGTGCGCATGTCCAATTGCATACCAGAAGACGACGCCGATTGCTTCTGGGTGGTGTTAGTGGGCACCCCGAATGATCATACGACAGGACTTCTTACCCTTGGAAAGCTGCAAGGCTCCTGCTATGAGGTCCGCCCCTTGGTTGTATGCCGCTGTGATACGGATATCATCCTTTGCCTCAATGACTAAGTGAAGGTCGCTCTCCAGAGCTTTCTCAGTGATTGTCATCCTAGTGCGCCGGAGGTTGTCGAAGTAATCGAGCGCCCCATGTGTAGAGATAATGCTCCAGAATCTCCAATGTCGATTTGTTGAATGCTCAGTACAAATTCAACAAGGCGGATTCACAGAAAAATACCTGATGACTTTGGGGAAAGGAAAGCACTGCCCCTGTCAACGGCGCGCTTGATCCCGTCAAAGTCTTCTTTGGCAATGGCTTCCTGTAGGTCCTCATCAAGTTCCCGTTCCCGTTGCTCGAGTCTTCGAGCAAGGATGGCCTCAACGACGTCTCGAATGGGAAGAAGGAGTAATAGGATAGCCAGGATCTGCCCAAATCCCCATTCCTCTTCCTCTTGGTCCTGGAAGGCACGGTTGACACCCAATGTGAGCTCGATGTCGATGATAAAGACGAGGTTAACAGCCATAAGGATGGCCAGCCCGAGGAAGGCAGGCGTTGCCTCTAACTGCGCAGAGGTAGGAAGCGATGATCCTAACCATGCAGCGAAGTTGGGGGCCGCCGTCGTCGTATGACACCAAAAGCTTTGTTGGATCCCAATGTTCCGCCTGCGGCCAGTCCTTTCAACCCTAGCCTTGCTGAAGGCTCGAACCCGAGAAAGTGTGTGCACAACCGGAGTCCAAGCGACGTATATGCCAAGAAATACGCACATTGGAACAATCAAATTGAGGCCAGGGATGGCAAGGACACCATAGAGTATGAGGGAGGTGATGCGGAGTATTTCCGAATGGAAACGAACATCTTGTCCGACAATGACGACCATTGCGGATCCCAATGCGCACTTGTTGGCCCTTTCAAGCTCTAGTGGTAAGCGACGTCCATGGCCGAAAGAAAGCGGGTTGCTCCAGAGCCAGACCCCTAAAGCGGACATGAGCGTAAGGTGAAATGACCCCAAGAGGAGCACGAAACGTTTGCCGAGTATACTGGCACTCCGTTTCGACGCGTGAACTAGTGAGTGACTCTTTAACCCAGGAGCAAGACGAAGTCAACTGTTGCAACGCACCAGCACTAGTAGCCCCTTCCCCAGAGGCCACACCAGACTCAACACCGCCACCGCTTGATGTGGCGACTCTCACTGCAATGTGGCGCATCCAAGGCTTCCAGCCAACACCTACTTGCCCCTGGCCGGCTGGAAGCTCGATCTTGTAATGAATGTAGAGGATAAAGTACACAAAAGCGTTCGTGTTGTTCGTCCAGCTCATGGAGAGGACGATATTTGCGTGGTAGTTGGTCATCCCGAGTGTGCGAGCCTGGACAATGGAGGAAATGAGGATGGCGAAAGCAAGGATGAGGTTGGTCGTTGTTTGCGTTTCGGCATGGTCCAGCTTGCCTGGTGTAACTTTGCCATCCCAGAATGCCCACAGAGCTGAAAGGATGCAAATGAGGTTCTGGGCGTAGATAGCAATGCGGACCCCGATACCAGCGATATCCGGGTTGGCTGGAATTGTGCACCCTGATGACACAACAATGTCAGACATTGCGGAGGGAGAAAGGCGCACACAGAATCGTACCCACCCCGCACTCCAGTAACCATCCCTTAATATGTGAGCGGCTTGCTGCACTCAGGCATAGCCGCGTGATCATCAACACTGTTATTGAGCTGCGAATGCGATGCTTGAGCAATTGCTGTATTTGCTTGGCGCCTTTTTGATCGGTCTATGATTAAACAATCTTTAAGCAAGCGTTACGGGAAGCCTCAAGTCCAATTCGCAAATCGTCAGTACATATTCATCCTTGAAATATCTTGTCAAATGAAGACCTATCCATCGGCTACCTTTCCTCCACTCATAGCCCCTTAGTACACAGACGCACATACCCTCCGCGGTCGAATGGGAGACATCTAGCTCCGCTCTATGCCCATTGCTAGTAAGCTTTGTTGGCACTTTTCATCGCTTTGTTGACTGAGAAACACCATGAAGGGAATCATACTTCATAACCGTTGAGCACCACCGCTTCTGCGCTTATTACGATTGCCCTGCCTCCAATACAAGAAGTACTTGATTCATCAGCTCGTCGCACGAAGAACACAGCTCAAGCGTGCTTCTTCAATGGAGCTCATGATACGTCCAACCCGCAAATACACGACTGAATGCTCCATCAGTTCTGCAGATGTTGTTGGCGGCTGATTGGGGGGCTTAAGGTATACCCGGTCCAAGAATCTAGCTGCTCTATGCGGGAGATAAGAGGATACAGGCTACACGGTTTTTATTAGAAAGGAGTGCATATGGGTTAAACAAAACATGTACCCGATACATATCCTTCAAGTTGACCTACCGCACCTGAATCCACGATCCACGGAGTTGCGTCAGCCATTCTTGTCTGGCATTGCGACGCGAAGTATGAGAGGGTCCGGTCAAGCTGACGGTGGAGACTACAACAAAACGTGAGATTCAGATTGGCCATCGGGAGGAAGAAGGCACTTGCCTTGAACGGCGCTGCTTCGCTGCCTCTAGAGCTACAATGGCATGAGCGAAGCACATCAAGCGCTGCGTGTAGATGACAGTATATGCCTAACAGGCGCGACCTATTGCTACGTTCTTGTTCCCCAGGTCAGTCCGTAGATAGTATCGCATGCCGAACCCCATCGAAATTTGGTGCCATCTAGATCGATTCAGCTTCTTTGGCATGTCAATGGGAGGCTCTTTGATGGGTGCCGGCGAGTACAAGACCTCCGCATCTCGTTCCCGAGTTTGAAGGCCCAGCATAACGACTCAGAGGTGTTCATATCTGATTTTTGATATTCGAGATCCTTGCGACCTTGGCAAGTTAGATGTCCCAGTCGCCCAGTCAGTTGATTCTTTTAAGGTAAGCGAAAGTGCCCTATCAACAGCTACGTAGAGGCTAGACGAGACCTGTGTCCTCTTCCGCTGTTTCGGGCTGGTCGAGCGAGTATCCTGAAGGTGCTCAATCCAAGGATCGACTTTCGTGCTGCAACACAGCTAGTCTTGGATGGCCTCGTGAAGGTCCTGGAACGGCCTTTCTAAGCGTAGGTGAGGTGAGTGCTGGACGGTGGCAAAGAGCAACATACATGGGCCACCGTACCGCCTCCTCGCCTTGGCGGATCTCCATCATCCAGGGCGAAAGCCTCCTCCTCCGTCGCGAGGTATGCCGTAGTTGGACGTAGCCCGCCCCGACGCCAAGTTGAAACTGGAAGTATTGCCAGAAGAAAGGTCAGTATGCGGTCATCGGAATTCGGAGAGTACGCACCAAGCGGAAGGCATAGGGTGGGGAATCCCAGCGTCTCCTCACATAACGTCTGAGCGATAGGAACAGTGGCGAGTATTCGAGCTGCAAGAGCAGGATCTGAAGCCAGCGACTGGAGGGAACGACGACAGGAGACGAAGGCAACGCAGTTATTTGAGATTAACGACAATCGACTTGAGCTGAAGTTTCTGTCATTGGCGCGGGAGCGAGATCACGGGCAGCGTAGCTTGTGGGCTTCTAGTCTACCTGATCAGTGGCACTGCTTCGATAGGCAAAGCGGTCGTACTAGCTCTGCAATAGTTCACTTGGCATGCGTTTGCTTATTTGCAGCGCTAGCTGTTCCGACGGTCGAGAGTCGAGTAGCATGTGAAGGGTGTTGGCGTAGGATCGGAACGTCGATGGAGGGGTCGATGAGTACTCCTTTCGAAGAAGGATAATTGTGGCAGAAGGGAGTGCTCGGCCTCCTAGTCGCGCGAGGGTCGAAATGAGGGGTGGTGAGCCTGGGCAGGGGTCCCTGCAACTGTCAGCACGACGGGATTGGGTGGTGTATGTTGCAAGAACAGCCTCTTGAAACGAAGCGAGTAGCTAGAGAAGGTAAGCTGAGAGTCCACGTAGGGGTCGAAGTGACGCGGCTTACTGGAAGTGTCCAAGCGGAGAGGGAGGAAGTCATTGGGTATGGCAGATTGGCGAAAAGGGCGATCCGTCTGACAAAGGGACTGTCTGGATCGTGCATTGAGATTTATAATGAGCTCCAAGTGAGAAAGGCGACAGCTGGTGCGAGCAGCAAGACGAGCGACGTTGAAAGGTATGGGAGGAGAGTGGTGGGAACCACAGAGTCGAGAACACCTTCGGCTAGCGACTGGATATGCATTTCTCATAATAATCGCTCTCTCCTAGACATCGCCATGACAGACGCTGGCTAGGATGCTCTGATCGTTGGCTCAATGCTTGTGTCCGACCGTATTTAGCATGCCTCGGCCACTTTCGCAAAGCTACTCCCGCAGTGCATTGCTCACTGTAAGCTATGTCTGCCAACTGAGTGTGTAGGAGACCTCAAATAACTCCCTGATTCTCGGCGAGTAGCCTTGACATGGACCTGTTCGAGAGTTGCTGTCTTGAGCTGACCGTCTCTCAGTGTTCTCAATCACAGCACAACTGCATCGCTCAAAGGGCCCTGTTCGAGCCAGCCTCGTCTCTTACCATTGTGTCAGCACAGGTTACGCTCTTCTAGTCTGCTGTGGAGATATGTCCAGGACCATCTACCCTCTGAACGAGGCTTTGTGGCTCATCGAACGGATGCTGTCAGCAACGCGTACACCATACGATCAACACCTGGATCTGTTGCGCTAAACCCAACCTTCAACGGGTGTCCAAATGCCTCTCTTCTCCCACATGCACTCACCTCTCTCACAATTTGAGGGTCATTCTTGCCTGCTTCGGTGCTGAAGACCTCGACGATCACATCTTGATCGCTACTGCTGAAGGGACTACGATGGGCCTTTGGAAACACGAGGGTGGTGTACAATCTTGACTGGGAGTTGAATGGAGGGTGAGCGCACTTTCTAACTCATCCTGTCCAACCCGAGCGTTGCTTGACCTTTGGGTGTCCATGTTGTAGTCATGTCTTTGATGACAGTCACAGTGAGAGCCTCATGAAAAAGAGTGTGGAGTTCTGCGTTTCGAAGGGCAGGCGATCAAATCTCTGCGAGCGGCGGGCCTACAGCTTTTGCCGTGTCAGGACGTGCCCAGCAGGGACGAGCCGTGCGAGCCGTGCAAAGCCGTGGCAGTGCAAGCCGTGCAGAGCCGTGCACAGGCGCGCAACGACGTGCACTGCTACTCCAAGTCGCGACGCGTCGCCCTCCTAGCTCCTCTGACTTTGCCCTTGATACCGTGCTCATACTATGCCAGAAGGACCAGAAGTCTTAGCTGATCAGCATGTAATCGAAGGTCAAGCCAATATTATTGAAAAGAATACAGGTACTCGCCCTCATGGTGTGTAATAAATGTCTCTTTGCAAGATTATTCATTGAACCCAGTGGTATTTCAGCTCGGGTCGAGTTCCATGCCCAGACCTATGCTGTTGGGACCAATGAAAAGGGCTACGAGACTCTCTTGTGGTCACAGCACGACTATGATCCGTCTCTTGAGCCAATTTCACCGGCCTTCACCCCTCACCCTGAGGCCTTGGCTCGTGCTAGGAAGAACAAGGAGAATGTCTTTACTGACCTTATAAATAGACCCCACACACCAGGCCCTCTTTTTACTGCTGTGAGAGGCAAATGCCTTGTTGTTGCTGCAGGCTATGTAAGTTTTCTCCCTCATCTCCAGTCTTTACCTGTCTCACCACAAGAACAGCATGCTGTTACCATAAGCTTCGGGCTTGAGGCGAGCATGTATGTTTTGAAACGAGCGGATTATGAAGAAATCATCTCTAGGGACTGTCCTGGTACCAATGCCAAGAAGTCAAAGGCCAGACAGCTTCGCTCCTTCCAGATGCCTGAACGCTTCATTGACAATGCATCACGTATCAAAGGAGAGAAGACCAGGCTAATCAACATCTTTGTAGCCTTTGTGATGGACACCCATGCCATCGTGTTCTGTGACTTTATTCGACTCATTCGCCTTCATGTCAATAGTCGCAGAACAATGTGGACAAAAGAAGACCTCGCAGTTGGCTCTGAGGTCAGTTACCCATCTTCTCTTCCTTCAACAACGCTCAACAGTGTTAAGTCATGGAAGACGATCCTTTGGCCAAGATTTCCAGATGGGCCAGATTGGGTACTTGAACCACAGGATGCGCTTTTCCGGCTTCTGGAGTGGAAGCAGGAGATGCTTGACAAAGCACCTGGCTACCGGACATCCATTGTCAAGGCGTTGGCATCCAACGCATCCTGCGCGTTTGCAGGTGTTGGCAGACATCTTGCCAATGATATCTGCTTCAAGGCGGCGATTCACCCTGCTCTGCCCTGCTGGTATGTCTGCCGTGACGCGGTTCTCTTTGGCCGCCTATGCGCTACTCTACCAAGCTATATGAGCTGGTGGCGAACCTCGAACTTTCTCTCACTGTCCGCCACTCAACCAAACTCAACCAATCCTTTTGCATTCAACTACCATTCCGATCGCAACTACATTACCTAAGTCGGCAATGCCCTTCCATGGCACTCCCACTGGTATGGGCCAACTTTGTCTTGACGACAAAGAGATCTTCTTCTGACCCTAGCCCGCAGGGAGCTCTTGCAGCCTGTTAAGACGAAGGGGACAATGTTGCGAGAATCCGCGGGTAGATCGGCACCCGTTCTACCATACATAACGAATGTACTGTCCAAACCAATGTCCCAAAATAATACCATCCCTTTCCAACAAACGATCTGCCAGTGCTTCCCCGCCTCTGTCCTTCCTTTTCCTCCCTGCTCAGGCCTCCAGTAGCCTTCCTGCGATCCACCCATACACCAGGTAACAAGTTTCATGCTAAGGCTTGTCTGGAGCGCTTGAGGATCATCCTCGCAATAGAGGTGTGACGTTTTTCTAATGCAATTTCGTAAGCAGTCCTGCCTTGGCAGTTGATAGCATCTAGCCGTATATCTTGGCGCTCAAGGAGCATCTTGACGATGCCTTCATGGCCTTTCCACGACGCACAGATTAACGGCGTGTCACCGTCCTTGGCTGCTACATTGGGCTGGATGCCGTCTCTTTCGAGGAGCCTCTTGACGACGCCTTCGTGGCCTTTCCGCGACGCCCAGATCAACGGCGTACTACCATACTTGTTTGCTGCATTAGGCTGGGTGTCGTCTCTTTTGAGGAGCATCTTGACAATGCCTTCGTGGCCTTCCTGCGACGCGTAGATCAACGGCGTAAAACTGTACTTGTTTGCTGCATTGGGCTGGGCGTCCTCTCTTTCGAGGAGCATCTTGACGATGCCTTGGTGGCCTCTCAGCGACGCGTAGATCAACGGCGTAAAACCGTCCTTGTTTGCTGCATTGGGCTGGGTGTCATCTCTTTCGAGGAGCGTCTTGACAATGCCTTGGTGGCCTCTCAGCGACGCGTGGATCAACGGCGTAAAACCGTACTTGTTTGCTGCATTGGGCTGGGTGTTGTCTCTTTCGAGGAGCATCTTGACAATGCCTTCGTGGCCTTCCCGCGACGCGTAGATCAATGGCGTAAAACCGTCCTTGTTTGCTGCATTAGGCTGGGTGTCGTCTCTTTCGAGAAGCATCTTGACAATGCCTTCGTGGCCTCCCCGCGACGCGTAGATCAACGACGTATCACCATCCTTGTCTGCTGCATTAGACTGGATGTCGTCTCGCTCAAGAAGCGCCTTAGCAATGCCTTCGTGGCCCATTTCTGCTGCAGCTATAAGGGGTCTTCGGCCTGTCCCGCCATGTGGAAGGTTGTCATCGACGAGCGCATTTTTGACTAGGAGGGTGGCAAGTGGTTCATTGCCTTTATCAATGGCAAGTAGCAAAGATGTTCTGCCGTCCCGATCATGTTCATTGACATGTCGACCCGGCCTGGAAGCATGAAATTCGGCAATCTGATCATGCCCGCTATTGATTGTGTAGTGCAATACCACACTTGCTGCTGCTGCTTGGTTTCAGTCCCCATCTCGAGAACTATACAACATGATATCTCACCTGCTGATTGAAGAACCCCGGCGATCAAGTCTGCACCTCGCTTAAATGCAGTGGCGATGCCCTCTTCAATTCTTGCCTCAATGGCATAGAGGAGGTCAGCTTCCAAAGCCTTCTCGAAGATCGTCATCCTAGTACGCCGCCAATTGTCGAATTCCTCAAGGGATCCATGTGGTACAAGATTCCAGAATTTCAAATGATCTAACCAGTGGTCAGCATGAAATCCACAAGATGAAAAGGGAAAGGCAATTACATTGTGACTGCGGTGAGGGAAACGCGCTGCCCCTTTCAATGGCACGCTTCATCCCGTTAAAGTCGTTGTTTTCGATGGCCTGTTGCAAGTCCTCGTCAAGCTCTCCCTGACGTTGCTTGAGCCTCCGAGCAAGGATGGCTTCGAGGAGATCGCGCAGGGGAAGGAGGAGTAACAGGATGGCCAGGATCTGTCCAAACCCCCAGTCCTCTTCGTCTTGACCCTGCAGGGTACCATTAAGATTTAACGTAAATTCAATGTCGACAATGAAGACCAGGTTGATGGCCAAGAGTATGGCCAGGCCGATGAAAGCAGGTGTTGCTTCCAATTGGGCAGACACAGGAAGCAATGACCCTAAGCGTGCAGGGAAGGCGGAAATGGCCCTCTTGGATCGACGCCAAAACCCACGGCTGCGCTCTCTTGGGCTAGACCTTTGAATTATGCTTGCCTGGCTCGCGGCGCGAATCCGAGAAAGGGTGCGGGAAGCGAGGGGCCATGCAATGTAAAAGCTGAGGAATAGACACATGGGAAAAACCAAGTTGAAGCCAGGGACAAGGAGGGCACTGTATAGTATGAAGGAGATGATGCGGAGTGCTTCTGAGTGCATAGGGACAGCTTGGCCGGCTATCGCAACCACTGCGGAATCCACCGCGCACTGGTTGCCTTTTGCGAAGTCTAGGGGCCGGCGGCGTCCATGACCGAAGGAGAGAAGGTCGCTCCAGAGCCAGATGCCCAAAGCAGCCATGAGCGTGAGGTGAAGTGACCCCAAGACAAGCACGAAACGCTTGACGAGAATGCTAGCACTCCGTCTCGATGTGTGATCTGGAGAGTGAATCAGACCATGAACTATGGGACAGAGGATACTACCGAGACGCACCGGTAATAGCTCCTTCGTCTGTCATCACCCCAGACTCTGTATCACCAGTGTTCGGCGCAGTGACTCTTGCTGCATAGAAGCGTTCGTTATCATGGAGCTACCCGCAATATCGAAGACGACATACAGGTGAGTTTCTCCTTTACGTGCAACATCCAAGCCCTCCATGATACACCCACTTGTCCCTTCCCTTCCGGTAGCCCTATCTTGTGGTGAACGTACAAGATAAAGTACACGAAAGCATTTGTGTTGTTCATCCAGCTCATGGAGAGGACGATATTCGCGTGGTAGTTGGTCATTCCGAGCGTGCGAGCCTGGACAATGGACGATATGAGGATAGCGAAGGCGAGGATGAGATTTGTAGTGGTCTGCGTCTCGGCATAGTCCAGTTCTCCTTGGGTGACCTTTCCGTCAAAGAGCGCCCACAGAGCGGAAAGGATGCAGATGATGTTCTGTGCATAGGTAGCGGTACGAACACCAATGCCTGAGATGTCAGGGTTGGCTGGTATGCAGAAGACCGAAGCCAGTGGCTCGGACATGGTGGGGGATAGGAAGGGATCGAGCTGCCAGCCGTCTGAAGGACACCTGTCAAGACAAATGGATGAGATATGGGCATGAGCGGGCAGTGCATCACACACGTGGTTCCTCGTTTGCACCAGAAAACTGGAGCGATAGTCTTGAGTGGCTTACCGTAGAGCTATCGAAGAACTATCGAATATTTGTTTTTCGGTATTCCGCCCGAAGATATTGATCGTGCCACCAATCGTTTGACAGCCTTAGGGTAGATTCGCCGGCACTTCAGCGGTTCTATAGAAATAGAGGAACAACCAGGCATTCGCCTAGCTAGCGTTGCTGCAGCTGCAATATGGGTGACGGTGTGTACAGTACAGAAGCATGGAATGCTATTCTATAGATATACACGGCCTCTCTGCTCCCCTGGGCCAACGCTGAAAGGTTTTCTTTATTTCTATAGAACCGCTAAAGTGCCGGCAAATCTACCCTAAGGCTATCAAACATTTGGTGGCATGATCAATAACTTCGGGCGGAATACCGAAAAACGAATATTCGATGACTCTTCGATAACTCTACGGTAAGTTGCTTGGACTATCACTCCAGTTTTCCAGTGTTGGCAGAGGATAGGAAACCATCAAGGCTACAGCATATTTCATTTCACACCTGGCTGGACGATAGGATCAGCCTGAGCGAGGCGTCGAGACCTAGCTTCGCTTCTCAGTAGCCCTCCTCGGTTGCGTAGAGAACGACATGAATAGACGAGGCGCTGCTGATTCGAGATTAGACGGAGTTGCCTACATGATCACCACAGGTGCTCACCTGACCGCAGGCGCCTGAAAGATGACATGAGGATGGTGAGAAACAGGAACCCTCCGCGGTTTAGCCGTTCTACAGGCCTACATCATTATTTAGGCTGGATGTAGACACGAAAGCCGCATCTGATACTTTCAACCTGCTGGGGATGGTCAATCCAGCTTATGCTTCGCAGTCCTTTTGGAGCACTCGGGCGCTTAATCAATCAATAGCCAGAGTCGGCGGATTTGGTGATAACTGGCTCGATTCCGTGCGCAGCGATGCTAACACCAATTTGGCGCTGGTAATTAGGCGCTGATGGTGCCAATAGGTAGAGTGCTAGCCACAGGAACGACGTTGGTTGAAACGCGGTTTCTAAAACGCCAGCACCCGTTCAGTTGCTTCTACTTCCGATTAAACAAACAACGAACTCACTGGCACCATACCCTAGACTCGCTCCTTTGGATATGGATTCCATCGACACTTTCAGAGTCTTGTGCGTTTATCCGAAGGGATGCGCCCGCGACAATATGAGTATGCGAGGCTCGATAAGAGGATAAACATAGTTTACCGAAGCTGTCTGTGACATTTCCTATACATGTAGATCCCTGAGCTTCGCCGGGTGAAGGAGATGGATGGGTCGGAACGCGGATTGCCGGGCTTGCCCAGGGGCTGTGCCCCGGATCAGCGTAACACACCAAACTGATCGGACGCCATCTTGTTCCTTCCCTCTACCTTCTACCTTGAACGCCTGGATGTCTGGAATGACTTGACGAAGTGGAGGATATTGAGTCGAAACTAGGTACGCAACAGTCTCTTTCTCTTATTCTAGTCAGGAACCCATGTTTACAGCAGCAACAAATTCAGAACCCCGCTTCTATCCTCCTCCACCCCCGCGAAATGCAATAGCTCCGAATCCGTCCACGCACAGTGCAAACCTCAAAGATAGTGCGATGCGACCAGTCCGGCCGCCAATTCACGGCTACTTTGACTTGCAGTAAACGCCGCATCTCGTCGCCGCATCTCGCGAGCTTTCTCAAACGCGACCGCAGTCTTGATGGCTTCCACGGCCAAGACCTCGCTCTTTCTGCGCAGACATCGATAAACTCTGGCGACACAACAGGCAGCTTCTACCCTTCGACTTCGACTAGTTGGAAAGCCGATTGGCAAGCAACGATTCATGGATATGCATCAACGCGGTGAAATGGACGCCTTCCAGATGCAAGCCGTTCACGGTCAGAGGACAGGACTTGATGCTTGACACCAACGGTCGGGAAGACCTCAACAAGTGGATTCCTGATCCACGCTGCGCCTGTCGAGCGAGTTGCGCGTCTCGGTCTCAGAGGCTGGCGTTGGTGGCACGAGCAGAGGGAGCTAGGGTAGCAGTCAACCTGCTGTAGAGAGCACCCAGATACGCTTCGCCCAGAAGCGCCGGTTCTCGTCACCTTACTCGGATAGGCGGGCTGTAAGCTCTTTCACCGATGACGCCACCTCAGCCTTCGCCATTTCCACGGACAAGAACAAGACACGGTACCTTCTCCTTCGCTCTTTCAAGATGTAGATGGTTTCGAATCATCCCAGCTTCTCTGCCTTCCACAATCTGGACGTTGAAGACTACCTTGCCCATCTAACGGCTTGGCGCTTCAATATACACACCCAGAAGGTTGCAGCATTCCATGTGCAAGCTCGTCCAGCTACCTGGGAGGTCCAGTACTCGAAGCAACCTTACGCTCGCGTGTTTGACATTGCGATGGACTCTCCAGCTCCGCACCCTCCTCAGACACCTCATCCTCATTCAGCACCAAGCGGCGTCGAAGATCACCCAGACTCTTTGACTGCTCTCGACTTTCCAAATTTCAACTCGAATCCACTACCAGTCTACCGCATCGCATCCGACACTGCCATGAATGGCTCCAACAAGGCCTTGCCTTACCCCCCGGCACATCGAGCCTCGCCGAGCGAAACCTCTTGTCCCACCAGAGTACGCTATGGCGTCACGGACTCGTGGAAGCACTCTGCCCGTCGACACCTATCCAACAGCACCAACCATCGATCGTCTCAACATTTCCGAAGCAGCCGGGACTTTGCTCACCCCCGATCCTCACCTGACAACTGACGCCTCGAAGTCTACCACCATTTTAGCCCTGGGCGAGAGGCTGGGATACGAGGACGCCGGGCTCCCCCTGAGGTAAGCTACTTCTTACTCTCTCGATACGAACATTGCTCATCTACGAATGCCAGCCCATCATCGGATCGTCCGTTTCATCGATTACTTCAACGATGGAACCGCCCCGAATCCCTTCATGCCCCTTCTCCCAAACATACGGTCCGACTGCAAGTCGTCGTAGGACCTTCGGCGCCCAAGGTCTCCACCTCTCACTCAGGCAACGAGAAACACCTTCCCCATGGTCCGACGCACACTTCCTCCATCCAACTCTATACTTTTCCGTACCCCAGAATGGATAAACCAGCCAGCCTCCCCAAGAGCGTTCGATGTACCACCTCAAAGTCCACAGCATGCTTTTCCGAGCACCTCATTGTCATTGTCATCAGCACCATACCGTACCGTACCACGACCCCCTCCCTCCTCCATGCTTGCCGTATCGGTCATCTTGGATCGGCCAGTGCCGAAGATTAGTCCTGACAACATCTTGACGAGGACATGTTCCTTGGCGAGCTGCTCTCTCTTTGGAGTAGTGGGCTGCGGCGTCGTAGACTCGTGCAGATTCTCCAAGTATAACCGAACCAAATACGATTTCTATATCCCGGATACATGAACGTACTTATTACTACGTTCTCGTTTCTAGGTCAGTCCGTACGTAGTATCGCACGTCGAAATACATCGAATTGCTACTCTCTCAATCGATTGGGATTCTTTGGCATGTCCATGGGAGGCGGTTTGCTGGCTGCCAGCGACTTCAAGACCTCCGCATGTCGTTCCCGAGTTTGATAACCTAGCGTAACAACTCAAAGCTATCCATTTCTTATGCTCGAGACCTTAGAGAGCTCAGTGAGTTGGATGTCCTGATCACCCCGTTAGTTTATGCCTTTCTCAAAGATAAGTGAAAGGAACATACATATCCCGCTTGACGTCCGATCCGGTGTCCCGCCCACGGCTCTGCGGCGTTAGGCGAGACCCGTTTCATCTTCCGTGGGTTTGAGCTGGTCGAGCGAGCCTCGTGAAGGTGCCTAATCCAAGGACCGTCTATCGTGCGGCAAAACGGCCAGTCTTGGATGACCTTGTCAAAGTCTTGGAACGGCCTTGTTGAGCATGGGTGAGGTGAGTGCTGGACAGTGGAAAGGAGCAACATACCTGGGCCACCGCTACCGCCTCCTCGCCTTGGCGGATCTCCATCAACCAGATCGAAAGCTGCCTCCTCCTGCGTTGCGAAGTATGCCGTAGTCGGACGTAGCCCGCCTCGACGCCAGGCTGAAACTGGAAGTAGAACCAGAAGAAAGGTCACTATGCGGTCATCGGAATTCGGAGAGTATGTACCAAGCGGAAGACATATGGCCCGGGGGGATCCCAGCGTCGCTCGTCTTGTGACGTCTGAGGTACGGGGACAGTCCCGGGGATTCAAGTTGCAAGAGCAGGAGTTGAAGCCATTGATCAGAGGGAACGACCAAGTTAACATGGTTTGGTGAGACTAGCGATAATGAACGTGAGCTGATGTTTCCATCGTTGGCGCGGGAGCGAGATCGCGGGCAGAATGGCTTGTAAGCTATTCGCCGACTTGAGCTTTGAGCATTGCTTCGATAGGCGAGTTTTTCGTACTGATAGGCTTTGCCATGTGTCGGTCGATCTGCTTTCGCATATTTGCAGCTGTTCCGATGGTTGATATTCGAGTGGGCGTGAAGGGAATTGGCGTAGGATTAGAACGTTACTGAGGGGTCGACACGTATTCCGTTCGAAAAACGATAACTCGGGCAGAGGAGAATGTTTGGCTCCCTCGTCGCGCGAAGGTCCAAATGAGGGGTGGTGAGTTTGGGCAGGGGTTGCTGCAACTGTCGGCGCGACGGGATTGGGTGGTGCATGTTGCGAGAACGGTCTCCTAGGCCAAGGCAATTAGATAACAAAGATAGTCCGGGAACACCATTTGGCGTAGGGGTCAAAGTGAAGCGGCTTACGGGCAGTGTCAACGCGGAGAGGCAGGAAGTCGCTTGATATGACTGGTTGGCCAAAAGGTCTGCCCTTCTGACAGAGGGACTGCCTGTATCGGGCATTGGGAGTGAGAAGGAGCTGCAATCAGGGGAGGCGACGGCTGGTGCAAGCAGCAAAACGCGCGAACTGGTGGTGAGAGGAAAGAGACGACAGGGGCCTTCCTGCCGCTTCAGTCCAGCCCATCAATTCATCAAACGCGTCTCTGCTTTGACCAGCGATTGATCTGCTACGACCAACCACAGAGTCGATAATACCCTTGGCTAGCGACTGGATATGCCTTGCTCAGAATAACCGCTCTCTCCTAGACCTCGACGTAACCGACGCTGTTCGGGATGGTCTGATCGTTAGCTCAATGCTTCCGTCGGACCGTATCTAGCATGCCTCGGCCACTTTCGCAAAACTACTCCCTCAGTGCCTGGCTCGCTGTAAGCTATGTCTGCCAGCTGAGCGTTGGAGGAGGCCTTGAATAATTGCCCTCATTCTCGGTGAGTAACCTTCACTTGGACCTTTGCAAGAGTTGCTGTATTGAGCGGACATCTCCCAGTATTCCTGATCACAGCACAACTGCATCGCTCCAAGAGGCGGGTTCAACGCAGCCTCGTTTCTCAACATTGTATCTGCGCAGGATATGCCCTTCTAGTCTGTTGCAGAGGTATGACCAGGACCATCTACCCTCTGAACGAGGTCCTGCTGCTCATCGACCAGATGCTTTCGGGAGCGCGTACACCATACGATCGAACCTGGATCTGTTACACTAAACCCAACCTTCAACGGGTGTCCAAATACCTCTCTTCTCCCACATCCACTCTCCTCTCTCACAACTGGAAGGTCATTCTTGCCAGTTTCGGTGCTGAACACCTCGACGATCAGATCTTGATCTCTACTGCGGAAGGGGCGACGATGAGCCTTCGGAAACACAAGGGTGGTGTTCGGCTTGACTGGGAGTTGAATGCAGGGTGAGCGCACTTTCTAATGCATCCTGTCCAACCCGAGCGTCGCCTGACCTTTGGCTGACCATGTTGCAGTCATGTCTTTGACGACAGTCATGGTGAGAGCCTCATGAAAAAGAGCATGGAGTTCTGTGTTTCGAAGGGCGGGCGATTAAATCTCTGCGACGATGCCAGCTGCTGCTCAAGGATGGCAATGCCCTTCCCTGGCACTCCCACTGGTATGGGCCATTTGTTTCTTGACGACAAAGAGATCTTCTGACCCTAGCCCACAGAGGGCTCTTGCAGCTTGTTGAGACGAAGGGGACGATGTTGCGAGAATCCATGTGCAGATCAGCGCCCACTCTACCATACATAATGAATGTAATGTCCAAACTAATGTCCCAAAATAATACCATCCCTTTCCACCAAACGATCTGTCAGTGCTTCCGCGCCTCTGTCCTTCCCTTTCCTCCCTGCTCAAGCCTCCGGTAGCCTACCTGCAATCCAACCATATGCCAGCTCTCGAGCTTCATGCTAGGGCTTGGCTGGAGCGCTCGAGGATCATCCTCGCAATAGAGTAGTGACCTTGTTCTAATGCAATGTCGCGAGCAGTCTTACCTCCCCAGCTGATAGCATCTAGCTGTATATCTTGGCGCTCAAGGAGCAGCTTGACGATGCCTTCGTGGCCATCCCCCGACGCATAGATCAACGGCGTACAACCGTACTCGTTTGCTGCATTGGGCTGGGTGTCGTCTCTTTCGAGGAGCATCTTGACGATGCCTTGGTGGCCTCTCAGCGACGCGCAGATCAACGGCGTAAAACCGTACTTGGCTGCTGCATTAAGCTGGGTGTCGTCTCTTTTGAGGAGTATCTTGACAATGCCTTCGTGGCCTTCCTGCGACGCGTAGATCAAGGGCGTAAAACCATACTTGTTTGCTGCATTGGGCTGGGTGTCGTCTCTTTCGAGGAGCATCTTGACGATGACTCGGTGGCCTCTCCGCGATGCGCAGATCAACGGCGTATCACCGTCCTTGTTCGCTGCATTAGGCTGGGTGTCGTCTCTTTCGAGGAGCATCTTGACGATGCCTTCGTGGCCTCCCTGCGACGCGTAGATCAATGGCGTATCACCGCGCTTGTTTGCTGCATTAGGCTGGGTATCGCCCCTTTCAATGAGCATTTTGAAAATGCCTTCCCGGCCTCCCAGCAACGCGCGGATCAAGGGTGTATCACCGTTCTCGTTTGCTGCATTAGGCCGGGTGTCGTCTCTTTTGAGGAGCATCTTGACAATGCCTTCGGAACCCATTTGCTTTGCAGCAATGATGGGGGCTCGGCCTGTCCAGGTGCGTTGAAGGTTGACATCGATAAGCGCATTTTCGAGTAGGAGGGTGGCAAGTGATTCATTGCCTTTATCGATGGCAAGTATCAAAGGTGTTTCGCCATCCAGGCCATGTTTATTGACATGTTGACCTGGCCTGGAAGCGTGAAATTCAGCAATCTGAGAATGCCCACTACTGATTGCATAGCATAATGCCACACCCGCTGCATCTGGTAGGCATCAGTCCCCATGTCAAGAACTATGCGGCACAGTATCTCACCTGCTGATTGAAGAACGCCAGCGATCAGATCGGCACCTCGCTCGTATGCAGCAGTGATGCCCTCTTCAATTCTTGCCTCAATGGCGTAGAGGAGGTCAGCTTCCAAAGCCTTCTCGACGATCGTCATCCTTGTGCGCCGCCAGTTGTCGAATTCCTTGAGGGATCCATGTGCAGCTACAAGGTTCCAGAATTTCAAATGATCTGGCCAGTGGTCAACATGAAATCCACAAGGTGAAAAGAAAAAGTCAATTACATTGTGATTGCGGCGAGGGAAAGGCGCTGCCCCTTTCAATGGAACGCTTGATCCCGTTGAAGTCGTTGTTTTCGATGGCCTGTTGCAAGTCCTCGTCAAGCTCTCCCTGGCGTTGCTTGAGTTTCCGAGCAATGATGGCTTCGAGGAGATCGCGCAGGGGCAGCAGTAGCAAGAGGATAGCCAGGATCTGACCGAACCCCCAGTCCTCTCCGTCTTGACCTTGAAGGCCACCATTAAGATTCAACGTATATTCAATATCCACAATGAAAACCAGGTTGATGGCCAAGAGTATGGCCAGGCCAAGGAAAGCAGGTGTTGCTTCCAGCTGCGGAGCTCTAACCCGGCGGATTCCCTGAATCCCAGAAAGGGCACGGGGCCAAGCGATGTAAAAGCCGAGAAATAGACACATGGGAAAAACCAAGTTGAAGCCAGGGACAAGGAGGGCACTGTATAGTATGAAGGAGATGATACGGAGTGTTTCTGAGTGCATAGGGACAGCTTGGCTGGCTATGGCAACCACTGCGGAATCCACCGCGCACTGGTTGCCTTTTGCAAAATCTAGGGGCCGCCGGCGTCCATGACCGAAGGAGAGCAGGTCGCTCCAGAGCCATAATCCCAAAGCAGCCATGAGCGTGAGGTGAAGTGACCCCAATACGAGCACGAAACGCTTGACGAGAGTGCTCGCGCTCCGTTTCGATGTGCGGTCTGGGAAGTAAATCAGACCAGAAATGAGATGAAGTTATTGGCAAGACGCACCCTCAACAGCTTGCTCGTTAGCGGCTACTCCAGACTCCGTATCACCACTACCCGACGCTGTGACTCTGACTGGATGGACATGCTCGTCAGCAGGGAGCAACCTACCATAATGAAGACGACACACGGGTGAGTTTTTCCTTCACATGCAGCATCCAAGCCTTCCAGGATACACCCACTCGCCCCTGCCCTTCTGGTAGCCCGATTTTGTGGTGAACATATAGGATGAAGTACACGAAAGCGTTCGTGTTGTTCATCCAGCTCATGGAGAGGACGATATTCGCGTGGTAGTTGGTCATTCCGAGTGTGCGAGCCTGGACAATAGACGATATGAGGATAGCGAAGGCGAGGATAAGGTTGGTCATTGTCTGCGTCTCGGCGTAGTCCAGCTCTCCCTGCGTGACCTTTCCATCCAGGAGCGCCCACAGAGCCGAAAGGATACAGATGATGTTCTGAGCATAGGTGGCGGTACGAACACCAATGCCTGAGATGTCAGGGTTGGCTGGTATGCAGAACGCAGCAGCAGGCTCGGACATGGCGGGGGATAGGAAGGGGTAGAGCTTCTAGTCGTCGTTCCGACGCCTGGCAAGATAAATGGACGAGAGATGGGCACAAGCGGGCAGTGCATCATATACGTGGTGCCTCGTTTGGCAGAGGATAATAAATCATCAAGGCTACAGCACATTTCACTTGAAACCCCTGGCTGGAGCACAGGATCGGAGTGAAGGGGGCGTCAGGGTGTACCATCACCTCTCAGTGACTCTCTTCGGTTGCGTAGACGAATCGAGAACGCACTGCTGATCAAGGTTAGCCAGAGTTGCCTATATGACAATCGTAGTTGCTCACCTAAATGTGGGTACCTGAGAGATGGCATGAGGATGGCGGGAAACAGGAGCCCTTCGTGATCTAGCCGTTCCAGAGGCTTAGATCGTCACTCACGCTTGATGTCGACACGATTGCCGGATCTGATACTTTCAACTTGTCGGGGGTGGCCAACCCAGCTCGTGCTTCGCGGTTCTTTCGAAGCATTGGGACGCCCATCACAGGCACAGCTAGAACCGCCAGCTTTGGTGATAACAGGATCTATTTTGAGCGCATCGATAACCAACACCAAGCCGGTCGTAAGTAGGCGCCCATGGTATCAATAGCTAGAGTGCAGGCCACATGAACCATGGCTGTGAACGCGCTTTCTAGACGGCCAGAGCCCTATCAGCTTCTTCTGCTTCCAATGAAACAAAGAAGGAACTCACGCATTCCCTCGTTAAAGCTGGCGCCACAGCCTAGAGCTATTTCCGATCCAGATTCCGCCAACACCGCCGCGCTGTAATCTTGACCCAGTCCTCGATTTCAACAGTAATTGGATCGCAGTTTATGATAAGTATTCCAGGGCGCCCAACGCTCAGCAGCGATGTGGGCAACCAGGCCAGAAGTCGACCTGTTCTCAGAGGCGCCGGCATACTCCAAGAGTCTCAGTATGTGTTTGCCCGAAGCGATGCGTCTGTGACAATATGAGTATGCAAGGCTCAATAAGAGGATACTCACCTTAGCTATCTCTGACATTTCATAGACTTGCAGATCCCTTGCCTTGACCGGGGTGAGTTACAGGTCCAACCGTCCAAGGAACTCGGAGATGATTGGAGGCTCACCCGAGGGCTGTGCTCCGGATCAGCTTACTATAATTGATCGCTTCTTGTTCCTTCCTTCCACCTCGATGTCTGCGATGATTCAACGACGTGGACGATATTGCAGCTACCTGAATAACGATAGACAGTATTTCGCTAAATTTCAGCTTTTGATATTTGTTTACTTTCGGAGCTGGACAAATACCTGGAGCTGCCTCTTCGGGTCGGTGCGCGAACAACGGAGCTGGCGGATTACCTGCAATGGTGTCCTGAGTCCAAGGATGGTCAAAGACTTACGGCCTGGTGGTGCGTTGCTATTTGTACGGCTCCGAGACTAAACAAATATCAAAAGCAGCATTTCGGCGAAATACTGTCTATCGATATTCAGGTAGCTGTGAGTCAAAAGTAGGTATGCAACAGTCTCTTTCTCGTATTCTAGTCAGTAACTCAGGTTGACAGCAGCACCAGATTCAGAAACCCGCATCCAGCCTCCCGCGAAAGGCAACAGCTCCAAATCCTTCCACGCACGGTACAAGCCTCAAAGATAGTGCAACGCGATCGATCCAGCTGCTGAGTTGCGGTAAACACCCCATCTCGTCCTCGCATCTCGCAAGCTCTCTCAAACGCGACCGCAGTCTTGATAGCTTCCACAGCCAACTGTAACCGGCGGAACGGGACACTATTCTTGATACCGACGGTCTGGAGGATCTCGATGAGCGGAATCAGGATCCATGCTGCGTTGAACGAGCCCGGCGCCTCCACCCACAAGTTCGCCGTGGCTCAGGAGCAGAGTCAAACACGGGCGGCAGTCAACCTGCCATGGAGAGCACAAGGATCTTCGACCTGGAGTGCTTACTATTGGCTCGACTGGTCAGCAAGGACCTCTCTATTCAGTCAGGCGCACAAACGCAAACCCTCCGTCATCGATGGCCACCATTGACAGCCAACAGACTCTATTGTCTTTCAATTCATCGGGGTGCAAATGCCTTCAATTCGCCCCGGCCCCTCTCCCTTCCGCACTCGCGACATGGCCCAATACTTCGATGTCCACACCCCGGCAGGCGGCAATGGGAGTGCCAGCGCTGGAAGCACCATCACGCTCGCGTATTCGGCGTATCGTGCTGGATTCCCTTCCTCCGGACGTCTTCAGGCACCTCATCCTCATCCAGCACCAAGCTGTGTCGAAGATCACTCCCACTCGTCGACCTCTCTCAACGAACCAACTCAGACCCCATCTAACCCTTTAACCACGCCTTCGAACATTACCGACCGCTGACGCTAGCAAGATCCTTCATTCCCCCAGACCATTGAGCATTGCGGTTGGCGAGACCAACTTCTTTCCAGCATAGTACGTTATGGTACCGTGGTATCGTGCAAACCCTCTGCGTGCCAACATACCGGCCAACTGCGCGTACGTCGATCATGTAGATGCTAGCCTAACGACGGTAACTTTCTCGGTCACTTACACCATCGATCGCTTGACGAACGACACCGAAGGTCGACAGTCCGAACGTTCACAAAGCAGCGAGGGTCTTCCTCACCGTCAATCCGAGGCTCACATCTGACGCTTCAAGCTTCAGAGTCCATCATTTCCACACCGGGCGAGCGGGTGCCATACGAAGACGTCAGCTCCCTCGAGGTAAGCTTCTTCATACTCTCGGTGCAAACGTTGCTCATCTAGGGATGCTGGTGCATCGTTGAATCGCCCTTTCATCGATTAATTCAAGGATACAATCGCTACCAACACCTCCATGTCCCTTCTTCGAGACATCCTCAGCATCGACAGGTCGGTGTAGGACTTTCGGCGCCCAAGGTCTCTACCTCTCACTCAGGCAATCGAGAAATACCCCGCCCGTGGTTCAGTGCACACCCTCTCCATCCGATTCGATACTCTTTCATCCCCAAAGGGATGCATGGTCGAACGGACAAATCAGTCAGCTTCCCCGAGAGCGCTCGACGTACCACCTCACAGTCCACCGCATACCTTTCCGAGCACCTCGCTTTCCTCCAGCTTACCCTCCCTCCGTCAGGCTTATCGTATCAGCCACCTTGGATGAACCAGTGCCGAAGATTGGCCCTGGTAACACCTTGACGAGGACATGTGCCTTCGAGAAATTACTTGCACGCTTCTACTCTGGTTGGAGCAATGGGCTGCGCCGTCGTAGACTCTTGCAGATTCTCTCCAAGTAGAACCGAACTAAATGCAATTTCTATATCTCAGATACATAGGCGTACTCGTTCCTAGGTTCTCGTTTCCTAGGTCGGTCCGTACATAGCATCGCACGTCGAACCCCATCGACATTTGTTAATCTCTCAATCGATTCCGCTTCTTTGGCATGTCAATATGAGACGATTTGCTGGCTGCCGGAGACTTCATGACCTCCACATCTCATTCTCGAGTTTGAAAGCCCAGTGTAACGACTTCAAGGTATCCATTTCTGATATTCGAGATCCTAGAGATCTTGGTGAGTTGGATGTGTTAATCGCCCAGTCATTTAATCCTTTTATGGTAAGCGAAGGGAACTCACGCATCCCGGTTGACGTCCCGCAACCCTCTGGTGTCCCATCCACAGCTACATGGAGGCTAGGCGAGACCCATGTCATTTTCCGCGGTTTCGAGCCGGTCAAGCGACCATCGTGAAGGTGCTCAATCCAAAGATAATCTTTCGTGCTGTAAAACGGCTAGTCTTGGATGACCTCGTCAAGGTCCTGGAAATCTTTCTGAGCATGGGTGGGGTGGGCACTGGACGGTGGAAAGGGGCAACATACCTGGGCCACCGCTACCGCCTCCTCATCTTAGCGAATCTCCACCAAGTATATCGAAAGCTTCCGCCGTCGTCGAACGTAGCCCTCCCCGACGCCAGATCGAAGCTGGAAGTACAACGAGAAGGAAGGTCAGCATGCAGGCATTGGAATTCGGAGAGCGCATACCGAGTAGAAATTTTATGGTGGGGGATCCCCTCTTGGAACATCTAAGAGATAGGGACAGTACCAGGCATTCGGCCCTTCCGTTGTTTATCAACGAGGTGAAGTTATTCCGTGGCCATATTGGTAGGGTCGATAGGAGGCCAGAAACTAGTTCTCAGGGTCGATGAGTCTGTAACGTTTCGTCCACCAGGGCCGTATTGGGACAAGCCTAACGAGAACTGCGTTTCAGTGACCTCTTCTTTCAAGGAACGCAAAAGAAAACACACCCTTCTCTCTACAAAAGGCCGTGCAGTCCGACGGTCGACCCTAGGACAGCTCTAGTCTCCCGTAGTCAGCCAACCGATGCGGCTCAGCCCAGGTCACTGCGTTCAAGGACTCACCACATGGAGGACAGGTCACGAACGGTCATTTGGACGTGACGATCTTCAGTACAAACTCTCTTGGCCAGCATCCCTCCTGCGTTCACGCCTCGGAGAAGGCCTTTGTTAGTGACTCGGTGGTTGAGTCCAGAATCGAAGTATACAGGCATCCAAGGAAGCCTGATTAGGACAGAGGCTGCATCAGTTCCATAGGTTGCGCCGTTATCGTGTCAAATGGGCCATGGCGAACCTGTGGACTTGTGAGTCCGCAAGCCTCGAGGGGAAAGAGAGACACTTGCCGCTACCGCCAAGATCGATACGGAACAGTTGGCCTCCATCCACCAACCCTCTTTCTATTCATGACGATACCAGGGAGCAACAGGAGTGGGGTCGCCCTAGAGAAGCAAACTGCCGAATGTCTGTCGTTGAGATACGCACAAAGGATGCCCCCTGGAACTGGATGGGTCACCACGGGTAGCTTCACGCCGAGCTATTGAAAGGGCCTGGTTTGTTGCCGAGACCATTGACCTTCTGTTCTTGATGCTGTACAACTTGGACCAGTATCCAAACCAGTTCGGGGCTTGCTTCGGTCGTGAGATGGTTGTTTTTGGGCATGAATAAGAGCTCGCAGTATCGTGATAGTACAGTCCAAGGTGGCAGCTTTACTGATTCCATTGGAAGTCCTAGAGACGACGATGATCTAAAATCAGTCAAAAGAGTAAGAGTAAGAAGAGGCCTTGGAAACTCACCCGACTGCTACTAGAGAAAAGATGTGGCGCACGCGTTTCTGCTTGCAAAGCATGATGGACACCACGGGCAAGGTTGCGCTTGAACCTCGATTGATGCTTCTCATTCTGACCATTCAATGCAAACGTTGGAAGATGTCTATTACGGAGTCGATACAGAGGTTTTAGCTTGGGATAAAACGTATCCTTGATGCCGTGTCAGATAGATAATGGAGGTAGTGGCAAGAGGGACATACATATCGGTTTTGGTACCACCTACGTTCGAGTTCGTCGGCACTAGTCGCAATATCACACCATCCTCAAAAGAACATGAAGCATTGGCCATTGGGAGGTTTTATCTGCCGTGCAGCCAGAACGCCGCTATCGCGATTCTGGGAAGAGGGGAAGCGACGGCGAGATTGATTTAACGTGTCCGGTACTAACCCCAGAATGTTGTAGCCATAGTCCAGTCCTGGGGTAATCCTGTCGGTAGGCCTAGCATTGAGGAAGATGGAAGAGCAGGACAAGAAGCAGAGGTCCGAGTCACGGTTCCTGTCCCGAGTGGCTGTGCCACGGATCAGCATTCAAGATCGGAATCCACGTCCCGCAGCTTTCCCTCAACGTTCTCGAATCTCGATGGCTGCCTGTCACATTGGCCTATGCCCGTAATAAACATTAGAAAAACAGAAGGAGGTAAAACGTGACCCAGGTATGGCTCCTTCTTTATGTATGAATCAGGAACTGACAGGTTTGAAACGCAAAGCCTCCGCCTCCCTTGCACACGCCGGCAACAGACCAAACCTCCCGACCTGTTCTGGGAATGTCATAGTAGTGCACCCCAAAGACGCGTTCCAGTACATAGGAAACCTCCCTCCTGCTTTTCGCAGCACCCCGCAACCGCCTTGAGCATCACCAACGAACGCATCTCCCATCGTCCTCCTCACAACGTCCTGCTCCGCACTCAGCGATCTCAGGACGCTCTCGTACCTCGACGTACACACTGCCCATCCCAGATGGAATCCCTTTCTATTCATCCAAAATCTTGGCCCGCGCTTCCCATCATCCACGCAGCTGAAGATGCTAGGCGCAGAAACACGCCTATGCGTCGAAATTGACCTCATCCAGGAACCAACCCTTCGACTGGTCTGTTGACGACGAATCGACGCTTTGCTAGTCTCGGCGAAAGCACCAACCAGGTCTCCGATTCCGAGTCAACCGCCGTTCTCTTCAAGCCCTGGAGGAAGGTTCGGGTGGAACGAGAGAATGGGTTGACCAGGAGAGGTCACACAGTCTCAACCATCCCCCCGCGACCATGATCTACTTCCACCAGACGCCGCCACGCCTCGAACGCCTAGGTCAATCACAACGGGTAGCTGGCAAGAACGACGACTATTTCCTTTGCGATGGCCCAACCAAAGCCCTTGGCCAACTGCAATGCCCTGTCTCTCCTTCGACGATATGGTGACCACAAAGTCTCTTCCTTCTACACCCTTCCCTACCCCGTTCCGAGCTCAACACGTAGCATTCAAGCGTGGTTTGCAAACGGGTCAACTCTGTCAGCTCCCTAGTCGGAAGAGCTGATACTCGGGGCAGCCTCTTGCCCCTTCGACATTTTCCCTCAGCCTCGCTTAGCTCTATCCCCCGGCCTGGGACCGTACGGAGGAATGGAAGCCTCGCCTTCTCACTCATTGCTTCGTTCGCCAAGGTTCTTACGACGAACTGAGCCTCCCGCTATAGTTTCGTGGGCAATCACGCGAGTGCCTTGTACGAAACCTATCGATCTTCGGGGCACCTTTGAGGTTCGACTGCTGCTATCTCGATGCTATGGACACCATCTCAAACTACGGGGACCTCCTCGCTGTGACAGGACATCCCACCCTCACTGTCGTTTGTCGAAAGTTACCGTTGGTGTGGCCAGGGGTGCCAATGACATAGGAATCTGGCCCTCTCCCTTTCTGCCCGCCTCCCTTAAAGTATGTACATTGTTTCTTGCTTCGTTTCGACTCTCATTGACTCGTGATACAGCCCACCCTCTTGGAGTTGCTCGCTGGATCACAACTTCTCCATGGAAAGTCTTACCAGGTGACGGTCGCCTGAGATGCCTATGTGACCCCCCAGCTACAATGTCGGGTTTCTGAAATTCTTAGCTTGGGAACCATTGAGTCGGCTTCCTATGCAAGCTATCCATCACACGCTCCTTGCCTCGCTCCTTGCGGCACTCTACCTTCTCCTTGCAGCTCCTTTTGACTCCATTGTGGTGTAACGAGCATCAGGCTGCTAGCAAGCCTGGCCCAGTTGAAAATGTTCAGCGCCACTTCGTCGGACAACGTAGAGGGCATTGCAAATATCTATTTTCAGAGCTCGAGGTTTGTAAAATAGACAGAGTGTAGATTCTGGACCGTCTGAGAAATGATACCATCCATTTCGAAGTTCGAACCATATGCTGATGAGTGCTTCTTCCTCCTCTGCTCAATCCACCGATAGCCTGTCTGCGATTCAGCCCTCTGCGCCGTTTCAAGCTTCATGATAAGCTTGCCTGAAGCGTTCGAGAATCATCTCCGCGATAGTTTCATCCCCGTTGGCTGTTGCAATGTCGTGGGCTATCTAGCCGCCCTTCACCCGCGCCTATTTGGGGGGCTTCTCCGAGTTGCTTATTATATCTTGAACGTTTGGCAATCATTTTGGCAATAGCATCGTGACCTTTTTCCAACGCAATGTCATGAGCAGTCTTGCCATCCTTGTTAGTTGCATCCAGCTGGACGTCAGGCCACTTAAGGAGGATATTGACAATACGCGCGCAACCCCCGTAAGACGCAGCGATCAATGGTGTTTCGCCATTCTGGTTTATCACGTTGAGCTGGATATCGTCTCGTTCGAGAAGCATCTTGGCGATGCATTCATGGCCCTGTCGCAATGCCAAGATCAAGGCCGTACGCCCATCGCTGTTCGCTGCATTGGGCAGAACGTCGTCTCGTTTTAGAAGCATCCGAGCGATGGCTTCATAGCCCTTGTGCGACGCATAGAGCAGCGGGGTCCAACCGAGTATGTCCGATTCATTGGGCTGGATGTCCTCTTGTTCTAGGAGGACCTTGACGGTAATTTCGTGACCCTCGTGTGATGCCCAGATTAGCGGTGAATTATCATAGTTGTCTACTGCATTGGGCCAGATGTCGTTTCGTTTGAGGAGCATCTTGACGAAGGTTTTGTAGCCGTGCTCGAATGCCCAGGTTAACGGTGTTCTACCGCCTTTATCTGCTACATTGAGCTGGGTGTCGTCTCGTTCGAGGAGCATCTTGACGAAGCCTTCATGGCCGCTCCGCAATGCCCAAAACAACGGCGTCCTACCGTCGATGTCCGTTGCATTAACCTGGATGTCGTCTCGTTTGAGGAGCATCTTGACGACGCCTTCATGGCCGTTCCGCAATGGCCAAAACAATGGTGTCCTACCGTCAATATCTGCTGCATTTGGCTGGATGTCGTCTCGTTCGAGGAGCATCTCAACGATGACTTCATGTCCATTGTGCGATGCCCAAAACAATGGTGTCCTACCCCCAATGTCTGCTGCATTTGGCTGGATATCGTCTCGTTCGAGGAGCATCTCGACAACGCCCTCATGGCCATTGTGCGATGCCCAAAATAGTGGTGTCCGACCGTACTTGTCTGCAGCATTTGCTTGGATGTCGTATCGTTCGAGGAGCATCTCGACGATGCTTTCGTGACCCTCCTGCGATTCCCAGATTAACGGTGTCAACCCGTCCTCGTTTGCTAGATTGGGGTCGGTGTCATCCCGCTCGAGGAGGGCCTTGACAACCGTTTCAAAGCCTTGGTTTGCCGCGTGAAGAAGGGATGTTCGACCATTACCATCTCGGAGGTTCACATCGATACGAGGAGCTTCGACAAGGACCCTGGCAAGTGATTCATGGCCGTCCTCTAAGGCGCGCGTCAAGGGATCTTGTTGATTGGTGTGTGGACCAGGCTGGCGAGCATGAAACCAAACAATTTTGTTAAGCCCCCTGCTGATTGCGTACTTGAAGACAACACTTGTTGTGTCTACTTAGTAATTTAAGTCCCTGCCTGCTTAGGTACACACGACATTTCTCACCCACGGATTGAAGGGCCCCAGCAATGAGGTCCGCTCCTTGGTCATACGCAGCAGTAATGCGGGATTTATCCTCTGCTTTGATGGCTGCAAGGAGGTCACTTTCCAGGGCCCTTTCAGTTATCGTCATCCTGGTGCGCCGAAGTTGGTCAAAGTATTCGAGTGCTCCATGGGTCTGTATGAGATCCCAGAACTTCCAATGTTGATCTGTTGAGTGTTCACCATGAAATTCACAGTGCAATTTATAGAAAGATTTGGGTACCTGACAATTTCGGTGCGGGAAAGGCGCTCCCTCGCTCAATTGCACGCTTTACCCGATCAAAGGCTTGGGATTCGATGGCTTCCTGCAAGTCCTCGTCAAGTTCCCCTTGCCGTTGCTTGAGCCTGCGGGCAAGGATGGCCTCGACAAGGTCTCGCAAGGGCAAAAGAAGCAAGAGGATGGCCAAGATCTGACCGAATCCCCAGTCGGCTTCGTCCCGGGCCTGAAGGCCCCTGTTCGAGTCCCGTGTGACTTCAATGTCGACTATGAAGATGAGATTGATGGAGAGGAGGACTGCCAAGCCGATGTACGCAGGAAGCACCTCCCATCTCTTTGCAAAAGGGATGCGTCGACATCCGAAGTAGGCGGCAAGAAACAGGATCATTGGGGCGACCAAGTTGAAGCCGGGGACAAGGAAGAGGCAATAGATGATAATGGAAATTGAACGCAGGGTCGGAGAGGCAAGGGGGATTCCTTGGCCGAGAATAGCCACTACTGCTTTGTCCACAGCTAGCGCATTGGCAGTCTTGAAGTCGGCGGGTTTTCGATTTCCCAGACCAAAGAGGTGTAGGTCGCTCCAGAGCCAAACTCCCAAGGCAGCCATGAGCGTTAAGTGGAGGGAGCCCAATACAAGCACAAAACGCTTGACGAGCAGTTTGGCTCCTCTTCGATCTAGTCATACCATGAGGCTGTCAACGAAAAGAAATTGCCAGAGGCGGGGGCGTACTGGCACTAGGATCACCATCGATGAGATTAGATCCTGCCTCGAGCTCTATATCCCCATTACCTAAGCCACTCAACATGACTGTAGGTAGGACGTAGGATAGCATTAACGAAAGGTACGGCCGGTACGGAGTCAGGAAAATAAACGCAACGTACCAGAAAGGTTGTTCCGCACGTGTTGTACCCAAGCTCTCCAGGCTGCCTCCACTCCACCTTCACTCTCCGGTAGCCCGATTTTGTGATGAATGTAAAGGATGAAGTACGCAAAGGCGTTCGTGTTGTTCATCCAGCTCATCATGAGGACAATGTTGGCATGGTAGCTCGAGATCCCGAGTGTCTTCGCTTGGACGATGGAGGAGATGAGGATGGCAAAAGCAAGGATTAGGTTAGTCGTCGTCTGCATTTCGGCGTACTCTAGTTTTCCTGGTGTGACCTTTCCATCCCATAGTGCCCATAGAGCAGAAAGGAGGCACAGGAGGTTTTGAGCGTAGATAGCGGTGCGGACTCCTACACCTGATATATCCGGATTAGCTGGGATTGTGTGGATATCAGACCCAATGGCGTCGGGCATTGCACGAAATAGAGGGACAAAGCCTTCGACTGTCCCTCGTCCGAGTGTTGATGAGAGATAGGACTGAGATGTGAGCAGGGGCACAGGGAGCCTGCAGTCGCTTGCTCCAGTGCAACACTGCCGGAATTCCGTTTAAACCAAATCGCCCAGAACACAGCTCGAAGAAGATGTGAAGGCTGGATCAACACGCCGTGACAGCACGAAGTGATTTGAGCGCCCTGCCGTATGCTATGTGACCACCCCAATGGCATTGAAATAGCGTGAAAAAGTTGGCCGTGGGTGTTTAAAGCCAACCTCAAGGACAAATCAAAGCACCTGGCGCGAGGCATGGGTGAATATTGGTCAAGGCGGGGAGAGTTTTCGTACAAGACGTACCTATTCCTCGAGATCCTCGACTCGCACAGCCCTGCGATGCAAATTGAGCATGTTTTCCAAGCCTGGAAGTTTCATGAAACTGGGCTGTACCTTGCACTTCGTGTCCTGCTGATGATAAGCACCGCCGAAATCCAAGTCCTCGCTCTATTCGACGATGGCACTACACGCCAAATAAGCCGCCAGGTGGCGGCTGTATGAGATTCGGTCACCGTTTCGACATACAGCCGAGCATATCCAAGATTGTCAGCTGGAGTATCCAGAAACGTTGGGAGAGAGCGGGACCACAGCTGTACCCAAGGGAAAGTGCCTGTGTAGCGGACGGCAGAAGCGCCATCTGTCTGGCTTTCCTTGCTGTTAGCTCTTGTGACGAATCTGCAAGCATACGAGTACGCATAGGATCAAGGGAAAGTGGGGATTATTGCTGCCACGCAGCATCGACCATGTCAAAGGTCAAGCACTCGAGTTCGGTAGTCCGCAGGCAAGTTGAGTAAGCATCGGTGTATGGAATTGAACACATCTTCATGAGCACCTCGATGCAGACCGAGTGGGAAGGCTGGTTCGGCTGCACCCCGTTCGAGGGCGCTAAGCCAATATCTGATGCAAGGTTCAAGCTGGAAGGCTTTTAGCTGGTGCTTCCCGCGTAAATGAGAAAAGAGAGATGGAACCCACGTATGGGTCGTATTCTGAAGTGTTTATTCCATACACGTTGCGTCTGGCCCATGTTTTCGCTTTGATAGTGACATAGTTTGCGGGTCGAGGCCCATCTTGTTCTGGCGACAGGAAGGGGGAGCAAGGCAGTTGGGCTGTAATTGGCCAATCTAAAGGCCGAGAATGTAGCGAGGCGAGATGACGGAGAACACCACCCTATAGGTTTGCAGTGATGCAAATCTTCCTGCGTGACTACGCTATTCCACAGGTCCGATACCCCAAAAGAACACGGGTGAGGGAAGTTATATGATGCAGGGGCACGAATATCGATATCGTCGGAGTTATATTTAGCCTCGATAATGTGGTCGGGAAGATGGCTCTGGGACTCGGTTTGCTCCGTCAAGAGGCAAGTTCCTCGTTCTATACCTCCAAGGTAAGGGGGAGAATCTATGTCTGAAGGTCGAAAGGGCGTGTACGGGTGAACAGATTGTAAAAAGGTTTGGGGGAGGAAAGAGAGCAAGGGAGTATGGTCCGCTATTGGAATTGCAGCGCCCAGCTATTGGTTCCTGCTGTTGATTTGGATGTCAAACGACTTATATTGGGGAGGCGAGATACGTGTGGTGACAGAAGAAGTTCTAGACAAAGTATGTACTACAGATTCGGTCAGATAGGGAAGTAAAAGAGACAACAAACGACATACATATATCCTGCGGCTCCGCCAATGTTTCTTCGGGCCCTATGGTTGGTCTATCATCGTTCATGGATTGACCAGTGCCTAACGTTGTCCGTTGGATCGAACCGAGCCTTGCAAAAAAAAAAGCCATAGCCACGCCGTCAGGATCTTGTGGCGAAAGAAAACTGAGATTTGCCAAAGCCTGAGCATTTGTATGCTCCCAGACGGCCCTGTGAGAGATCTCGGTCGTTAAGCTTAGCATTGCAGGAGAAAGGCAAGGAGCGGAAGGCCTGACTTGCGTTTGTCGAGAGGCTGTGCCGCGGATCAGCAGGCGGAATGCGTTCGGCCTTCTCGGTGACGGGCCGCACTAGGTCCTTCGCATACTCTCTCAGCTTTCCAATCGAAGCCCATCCAGTTCTGCCATGCCACACCACCAGGAACGCTGCCGAACATCGTTGCCAGCAAGACCTCGCCTCGTGCTTCCCCGCCGAGCTCTTCTACTGTCGAGCTTTACCTCGTTTCTACATGAGGTCATGGTATCCTGGATTCATATAGCCCTCTGCAGCTGGCCATGGATATTCAAGCTCGACTGGGTGTACATCGACGATCTGGACATCTCGTTCTTTTTGACTATTTCGTTGACTCCATGGCCTGTCTCATCGAGCAAACTGCTCAAAATCCCAAATCTTCACAGCTCGATCGAGACCCTTCCCATCCTCGATCCGAGGCTGATGATCCACACTACAGGGTCTACTACATCTTCGCGCTGGTCCAGACGTTCAAATACGAGAATGCTGGATAACTTGGAGGTTTGTCTCTTCGTTCCTCTTGATCACCGGCCTTGTTAATAGTCCACTACCAGTGCCTATTTCACACTGAGTCGTCGGTTTCGTCAGCGAGTTGAAGGAATGGCAATGGCACGAATCCCATTCGCCGTATCCCCTGTTTAGACTCCCTCGCTGACTGCGTGTCGTCGTGAGACCTTCGACGCCCAACGTCTCTCTACCTCTCACCCGCCAATCGAGAAGCACCTCGCCCATGGTCCGACGCCACACCTTCCCCGTTCGATTCCTCACCTTTCCAGGTCGCAAAATTCAATGGATAAGATTTCGGTCCTTCAATCTGGAAGGGCTAGGCCTCGAGTATGCCCTCTCCCCGTTGTGCTCTTGTTATCCCAACAATCCACTGTAAACCTCCCTTAGGCGCCTCACCCTCACATTGAACACCGTAACGTATCCAAACTTGATGAGATCCCCCGTCAAGAGGCCTTGGGTCCTTCAGGCATATCCGCCAGGTCACGCTGGATCGAACAGGGCAGAGGACATCGCTTAGCTCTTGGCCCCGACTCGGCTGGAAAGGCACTCTTCTCGCTGGAGCACAGCGGGCTTCGTGTTGTCGTGCAAGTCCAAAGTGTGAGGGGATCGAGTATCATTCCATACGCCGAAGACATACATGTATCGTAAACTACATTCTCGTTTCCCTAGGCCATTCTATACACACCATCGAACTCTACTACTGTTTCAATTAAATCCCATTTCTTCGATGTATCAATGGGAGACACCTTGTTGACAATCGCAGACCTCAAAACCTCAGGATCTCGATTTGGAAAGTTCAGTGCAAGATTTCATGGGTAGATAATAGATATTCGTGATCCTTGCAGACTCAAGTGAGTTTGGGGTACACAATACTGGCTATTCCCTCTGTCAAATGTTAAGAATATCATCTACGTATCGCCCCGTCAGCTACTTGCCTCTTCAAGATGAGTGAAACGGACATATACGTCTTGGTTGGCGTCATGGCACCATATGATACCGTATCCCCAACCATCTGGAGGCCAGGCTATCATGCCGGTAGTCGGTCAACGTGAGGGTTGCTACAACACCAGCCGTCCTTGGTCCTCCCGCTCAGGATCTGCTTTCTGTGCCTCTGAGGTTAGTAATGGACAATCGAAACGAGCAGAAATAACTTGCCTTGCCTTTCCGACCTGTCGCACTTCCCACCAGCGTAGCCTCCCCGTCTGAGCGAATCTTCAATAGCCCGGGCCAGAGCTTCCTCCTGCGTTGTGAGCGTGATGCGGTCAGGCCAGAACTCCAATGAGAGCTGGAAGAGTATTCAAAACGTGTTGTGTTCGTTTACTCGAGCTGTACGTACCGAGCGAGTCGCACAAGGCAGGTTATCCCGACAACCTCTTGTAACGCCTGGAGAATATACATCGGGCATTCAGTTGGCAAGAGAGTCGGATCACAACAGTGCCTGAGCGTCGAGCATCAGAAGTCTATGACCAGATGGAGCGATATTTGGAAACGAAGTGAAAAGTGTTGGCGAGAGCAAGACCGGCAACCACAAGTTGGGCTTTCCATCATCTACAGGAGGGGCGAGATCTTGGGTAGTAGGTGTCGTGCGCCTTGTGCAGCGTTGACGGACTCCAGACCGTATCGTTCCATCGATGGGTTCGCTCTTCTTTCTGTTGCGCGAGGCGTCGATTAGTCGATAGGCTTTCACTCCTTGTAAGTAGCTGCTTCAATGGTTGAGATGTCCAGCAGACGTTGAGTAGGGTGTCAAGAGCATCGACGAAGGCTCCCGGGGTCGCTGGAGGGACTTTTGACCGCTGTGGAAGGGTTTACTGACAGAAGGGCTTCGTCGGTGAACACCGTTGGTTGCTCGAAAGTCAAAATGAGAGGTATGGAGCCCATGTTTGACCGTGAGGGGCATCTTCCGATTGCTGTCGTGATGACAAAGGGCGACGTATGTTGCAGGAAAGACCTCTCAGACAACGCGAGTGACTGGAGAGGGCATACTGAGCATACAGACTAGTATACAGAGTACAATGATGTAGCTTGCTTTGAGGGTCAACGCGAAGGGAGGTGGTGTGAGCACCACGTTGTTTGTTTGCCTAACAGGGAGGGTCCTTCCGACAGAGAGACCGATTATATGGCGCAACGGGAGTAATGAAGAGCTCCATGTAGGAATTTGAGGGCTGGTGCCAGTGGTGGGGAAGACAAGCGACGTTGATAGATATGGGAGGAAGGCGGTGGTGGTGAGAAGGAAGAGAAGACAGGGGCTCTCCTGCGGCCTCACTGGCAGTCCAGCCCATCAATTCATCAAACGCGCTCTACTTTGCCCTGCTTGATCTGCTACCACCAACCACAGCGTCGATAGCAGTCTTGGCCAGCGGCCGGATATCCCTTGCTCACAATAATCGCTCTCTCCTAGACATCGAAATGGCGGACGCCGACCATTGGGATGGCCTGATCCTTAGTTCAATTCTTCCGTCGGGCCACACCAGGCATATCTTGGCCACTTCCGCAAAACCACTCCCTCACCGTTTGTCTCACTGTAAGCTGCTGAGGTCAGGAAGGGGGGATTGATTGACCCAATGATTCTCGGTGGGTGGCCTGGACTTGGACTTGTTCAAGAATCGCAACGTTGAGCTGACCATTTCATAGTGTTCTCCATCGTCCTTGCATCGTCCCTCCAAGATCCTTGTTCAACCAGCCTCATCGCTCGACATGGCCTCAGTGCGGGTTATGCCCTTGGAGTCTGTTGCAGCGATATGGCCAGGATTATCTAACCTCTGACACGAAGGCTTGCGGCTCATCGACCAGATGCTTTCGGCAACGCGTACACCGTACAATCGACATCTGGATCTGGTACACTAAACCCAACCTTCAACAGGTGTCGAAATACCTCTCGTCTTGTCATCCTCCCACATCCCCTATCCTCTTTCACAATTGGGGACCACTCTTTCCAGTGTCGGTGCTGAAGACCTAGACGATTAAATTGCCGTTGCTACTGCGAAAAAGGCTGTCATGAGCCTTCGGAATCACAACGGTGGTGTTCTGTCTTGACTGGGAGTTGAACGCAGGGTGAGTGTCCCTTGCAGCGCCCCCTCTCCAAACCCGAGCGTCGCCTGACATTTGGCTGTCCAGGTTGCTGTCGTATCTGAGAACCGCCTCGTTGCGAACTTCATGCCAAGACTTGTCCGGAGCGCTCGAGGATCATCCTCGCAATAGAGTTGCGACCTTTTTCTAATGCAATGTCGTGAGCAGTCTTGCCTTTCTTGTTGATATGATCTAGCTGTATATCTTGTTGCTCGAGGAGCATCTTGACGATGTCTCCATGGCCTCTCCGTGACGCACAGATCAGTGGTGTATCACCTTCATTATTTGCTGAATTTGGCAGGATGTCGTCCCGTTCAAGGAGCATCTTGACGATTGCTCCGTAGCCCCTGCGCGATGCCCAGATTAATGACGACGATCCGTAGACGTTTACTGCATTGGGCTGGATGTCGTCCCGTCCAAGAAGCATCTTGACGATGCCCTTGTGGCCCTCGCGCGATGCGCAGATTAATGACGACAAACCAAACTTGTCTGCTGCATTGGGTTGGATGTCGCCCCGTTCGAGGAGCATGTTGACAACACCTCCATGGCCGCCCTGCGACGCCCAGATCAACGGTGTCAAACCATCCTTGTCTGGAAGGTTGGGATTAATGTCCTCTCGTTGAAGAAGCATCCTAACAATGGCGTCGTAGCCCCTGCACGACGCCCACAATAGCGGCGTCGATCCATCGTTGTCTACTTTATTGGGTTGGATGTCGTCCCTTTCAAGGAGCATCTTGACGATACCTCCATGACCGTTCCGAGAGGCACAGATTAGCGGTGTTGAACCATTCTTATCTGCTGCATTGGGCTGGATGTCGTCCCTTTCAAGGAGTATCTTGACAATGGCGTCGTAGCCCCTACGCGATGCCCAGATTAATGGTGTCGAACCGCCATTGTCCGCTGTATCGAGGTGGATATCGTCTCGCTTAAAAAGGATCTTTGTTATTGCTTCATGGCCCACTGATGCTGCAGCTATGAGGGCTGTCTGGCCGGTCGCGGCAAGTTGGAGGTTGACATCGATGAGAGTATTTTGGAGTAAGAGTGTTGCAATCAATTCATTGCCTTTGTCGATGGCAAGCATCAAAGGTGTTTGACCACCCAGACCTTGTAGATTGACGTGTAGGCCTGGTCTGCAAGCGTGAAACTCGGCAATCTGGGCATGCCCGCTACTGATTGCGTAGCACAATACCACACCTGCCACTTCTGGTTGGTGTCAGCCCATATTTCAAGAAACATGAAGTGTTAGATCTCACCAGCTGATTGAAGGACTCCAGCGATCAGATCTGCGCCTCGTTCATATGCAGCAGTGATGCCCGATTCAACGCCTCTCTCAACGGCATAGAGGAGGTCAGTTTCCAGGGCCTTCTCGACAATCATCATCCTCGTGCGGCGCCAATTGTCAAATTCTTCAAGGCATTTATGTGCAGACACAAGATTCCAGAATTTCAGATGATCTGACTGCTGGTCAGTATGAAATCCGCAACATGAAAGGAATCATTCAAATACATGGTGATTGTGGTGAAGGAAACGCGCTTCCCCTTTCAATCGCACATTTGATCCCATAAAAGTCTTTGTTTTCAATGGCTTCCTGCAAGTCCTCGTCAAGCTCTTCCTGACGTTGCTTGAGTCTCCGAGCAAGGATGGCCTCGAGTAGGTCGCGCAGGGGCAGGAGGAGCAATAGAATAGCCAGGATCTGGCCAAATCCCCAGTCAGCTTCGTCTTGGTCTTGGAAATCACTGTTGAAACCCAGTGTAAGTTCAATGTCGATGATGAAGACGAGGTGTTGATCTTATCTTATGTAGATTAGATTCGACTCGCGACTCTCGCGACTCTCCGACTCGGATTACTCCGACTCGGACTCTCCTAGATACATTCTTATGAGGCTATGCGACATCTATAGTATTCGTCATTCTTTCATCGTTACTACTCATACTAACTCATACGTTTACTCGTCACACATGTGACTGCTTACTCAGTCATTACTTAGCTCTATTATTAGTACGCTCAAATATGTATATAAGGCCTCTGGTAGCTACAATAATCTCTATCACTTTAACCTACCAGTTAAGCCTACAAGCTACTCGGTAAGACCTACTCGCTAGTCGCAGTAGTGTTCTTCAGGTTATGAGCCCCGAAGCTCAGTAGATGCGCTGTAATGGCTGCTCTACAAACTTGGTCGGCGCTGTAATGGCTGCCTCCATAGACTGCTACTAGTCTGCGCTTAACCGCTGCGAACTATGCATGTCTAACCAAGTGGCTGATAGGCCGAACCTATGCCTTTACTCTGCGCTGTTATGGCAGCAGAGATCTGCGCTGTAATGGCTGCAGAATGGGGCAAAGAACGCGCTATTATGGCTGCCTTCTTTGATTTGTGATATACGTTGCTGACGAATCTTGTTTTGACAGATCTCAACGATTAACAACATGTCTTCTAACAACGCTCACAACAGTATCCCCATGCTCGATGGAACCAACTACCTGGAGTGGGCCATGCGTGCGGAGCAGTACCTCCAAATGCAACGTCTAGGATCCTACATCGATAGTACTCGACCTGATGGTGCTGCCTCAGACGCCACTGCGGCGGAGAAGCTTGCTCAGGAAGAGGTAATCGAAAAATGGGACAAGGACGATGACCAGGCCATGGGAGCTCTTCTCCTTCGTATCAACAGAAATGTCTGTGCCCAAGTTGCGGGCAAAAATACGACGATGGCGTTATGGGACGCTCTCAAAGAGCTCTACGGTAGTCCGGGCAACGCCGCGATCTTCGCGGATTTCTCCCGAGCCATCAAGTTCCACATCGGAACTGGAGATCCTCGTCCTGCGATCGCTGAGCTCCAGAACTACCTGGGTCGACTTGCTACGAACAACGTCTCTATCGACTCGTTCATCGAGGCGATGATATTGATCAGTAGCCTTCCTACCAAGTACGACAACACCGTCGCCATCCTTCTTAACAAAAACAAGAAGGATCTCACCTTCGAGACCACCGTCAAAGCCATCACGGCTGAGTACGATCGCGTCGCCAACCCGGCTACCCTTAACAAGTTCACTGGTATCAAAAGGAAAGGGGGAAACCCTAACTTCCGCCAGCAGCAACAGGGGCAGCAGAAGGATTCCGGCAACTCGGGTAACCAAAACTCGGGTTCTTCCCAGTCCAAGGGGAAGAAGCGCGGATCCAAGGGTGGTAACAAGAAGAAGGAGAAAGAAAGGAAGTCGCAAGGTCACTCCCATATGGTTCAGGCCGCCTTCTTAGGTGACCATCTCGTCTCTCCCGCTCCTCAGGAGCATGTGCCTCCCCAGGCCAAGGTCTCGGTCCTCTCATTCGTGAAGACCGGACCATCTATCGTCCAAAGATCTGTCGATCTTACTCCATCCACCCATCTCCCGGCCTCGGCTGCTAAAGCCAAGGTCGCTCCGTCTACCAACACCTCGTGCTATCCCGACGTGGAACGCGCCAGGACGAACTGCGGTAAGCTCGATTTACCAAAAACCGCCCGTCACCTCAAAGCATTCGAGGAGGCGGACAAGCGGAAGCGAGCCCTTATTGACCGCATCAGTTCTCCCAGGCCTCCCAAACGTCAAAGATCGCTCGAGCCCCTCGAACAGGCTGAGGTGCATGAGGCCAGCTCGCCTCTGCACCGACTCCCATCTCCCCCACTGGCACACAGTGGATCTGGAGAAGGGGTCGACGTTCCCCAACCAATCATGGTGTGTCAATCTGGACTGCCTATGGAAGGGGACGGCTCACAAGCACTGGACGGACTCTCTGACACCGATGCCTTGGGGGAAGACGACGACAGCGTCTCCCTCGGTGACGAAGGCGAGGACCCCTCGCTATTCGGCGCCCCCAAGACGGTCTGGGAGAGGATCCGAGACGGAGAACTGGAGGACCCGCTCCACCCCGATGACGAAGTCTCCGACTGGGGCTCCGACGACGGGATGGGAGGCGAATCTCCAGATCGTTATGGATCAGATCGCCTTTCAGATGCAAAACCATCCGTCTACCTACCGGACTGGGACGCTCTGAGGACCGGGCACTTCGACGACGATAAGTACGTCCCCTCTGTTTCTACCAGGAAACACTTGGCTAACTCGTTGCCTCCACAGCCTCTTCAATTAGATTTTGATAGCTTGGACGACGATGTATTCTTAGAATTATGCTGTGCATTAAATTCTATCGTTTCTATTCATGATACAACGAATACCGCTAAGTGTAAAAATGCGCAATGCGCTTCCTGTAAGAAATTTGAGACATTCATTCATTGGATGATGGACTCTGGGGCATCAATGCACGTTACCCCCCTCGAAAGATGACTTGTTCGACTACAAAGTCGTTAAGAACAGTCCATCGGTTAACACTGCTTCCAAGGGTACAACCCTGTCCATAAAAGGAATTGGAAAGCTTCGAGTAATTCACACTATCAAAGGTGTTGACGGTAACGATCGAGACGTAGAATCGATCATCGAACCAGTATATCACATTCCCAATCTATCGACTCGATTGTTCTCTACGGGAACTTTCTTGAGTCAACCCAAAACTACTCTTTGGGGCGATTCCCTATCTATGGGTATCAATGATCCTGATGGGAGAAATCTCATTAAGGGTCATCCACTTCATCCAGACAACACGATCTATTGGGTTTCCATAAAGAACTCCAACGGATCGCCGAAAGAAGTGCAGAAGGTCTCTGGACCACCTGTCGATTACGAGGTCATGCATAAACGCTTTGGTCATCCATCGCGGGAAGTGCTCAAACGAGCCAAAAAGCATACCACGAACTTCCCACCAATGGTGGAAATTCCCAAACATGAACCTTTGTGCCGCGGTTGCGCGCAAGGGAAGATGATGCTTGAGCCGTTCCCGGCTTCAAGCAAACGTGCGAAGCGCCGATTCCAGAAGATCCATTCGGATCTGAAAGAATTCTCCGTCGAGTCATACCACAAGTTCAAACACTTCATCTCCTTTTTTGATGATTGTACGAGTCGTGGATCGTGCGTCCTTCTTCGTCAGAAGAGTGGATCAATACAAGCGATCAAAGATTTCGTTACCATGGTCGAAACAATATACCATGAGAAAATCGAAGAATGGCAGGTGGATGGTGGTGGAGAATTCATCAACGAAGAACTCATAGCATTCTTCAAATCAAAAGGAATCAAGCTATCGATCAGCGCTCCGTATATGCATCAGCAGAACGGACGCGCTGAGCGCTTCAATCGCACTATCATGGAGAAGGCTGAGTCAATGCGTCACGACGCTTGCCTACCTCCATCATGGTGGGAATTTTCTGTTCTCTGCTCTACTTGATGCTGGGCACTCGTCCAGACATTGCCTACGCTGTTGTCAAGCTGTCTCAATTCGCAGCTAATCCTTCCGAGGAACACATCAGCAAGGCCAAGTACATCTGCAGATACCTTCGAGGAACTATGGACTACGCTCTGGTTCTTGATGGCGCATCCCAAAATGGATTGATCGCCTACTCGGACTCTGATCACGCTGCGGATCTGGTTGCACGCCGATCCACAACTGGAAACATGGTGATGTTGGCTAACGCCAGCATTAGCTGGATTTCACACGCTCAAAAGACTGTCGCTAATTCCTCCACCGAAGCCGAATACATGGCTGTGTCTGACTGTAGTCGACAGGTGATGTGGTTCAAGCACATGTTCAAAGAGCTTGGCATGCCGATCATCGTGCCAATCCCTATCTGTTCCGACAACAACGGTGCTATCTTCATTAGCAACAATCCTATCCAGGAACGTCGCATGAAACATATCGATGTCAAGTTTCACTACATCCGTGAACTCATCGAGAATGGAGACATCGAAGTCTTGCGAGTCGATACCAACGACAATATCACAGACATCTTCACTAAACCGTTGGGACGTGTGAAGTTTGAACACTTCAGGGGATTACTAGGACTTGAGTTCTACTCGTCTTAGTCCAATGGGTACACTCGTTAGGAGATGCACTCATTGAGGGGGAGTGTTGATCTTATCTTATGTAGATTAGATTCGACTCGCGACTCTCGCGACTCTCCGACTCGGATTACTCCGACTCGGACTCTCCTAGATACATTCTTATGAGGCTATGCGACATCTATAGTATTCGTCATTCTTTCATCGTTACTACTCATACTAACTCATACATTTACTCGTCACACATGTGACTGCTTACTCAGTCATTACTTAGCTCTATTATTAGTACGCTCAAATATGTATATAAGGCCTCTGGTAGCTACAATAATCTCTATCACTTTAACCTACCAGTTAAGCCTACAAGCTACTCGGTAAGACCTACTCGCTAGTCGCAGTAGTGTTCTTCACGAGGTTGATGGCCAAGAGTATGGCTAGGCCGAGGAAAGCAGGTGTTGCTTCCAACTGTGGAGCTGTAGGGAGCAATGTGCCTAGCCGTGCAAGGAAGGTATGGAAACGACACCAACAGCTGTGCCATAAACCATCTGTCCGTTTCCGCTCCATCCTGTCAATGCTAGCCTGGCGGATAACTTGAATCCAAGAAAGGGCTCGGGAAGCCTGGGGCCAGGCAATATACAAGCTGAGAAATATGCACATGGGTACAACCAAGTTAAAGCCAGGGATAAGGAGGATGCCGTAGAGTATGAAGGAGATGATGCGAAGTGCTTCTGAGTGCATAGGGACGCTTTGGCCAACGATGGCAACCACTGCAGAATCGACGGCGCACTCGTTGCCTCTTGCGAAATCTAGGGGCCGGCGGTGTCCATGACCGAAGGAGAGTAAGTCACTCCAGAGCCATATTCCCAAAGCAGCCATAAGTGTGAGATGGAGCGACCCTAAAAGGAGCACGAAACGTTTGACGACGATGCTGGCGCTCCGTTTTGACACGCGATCTGTAGGGCGAATCAGCCAACGAGTAGGATAAAGTGGATTGTCAGCGCACCGGCAGCTTCCTGGTTAGAGGCTACCCCAGACTCAGTATCACCACTGTCCGATGGTGTAGCTCTGGCTACAAGGATCCATTCGTCAGGATGGAGTCACCTATAATCCGGAAGGCGACATACAAGTAAGTTTCTCCTTTACGTGCAGCGTCCAGGCCTTCCAGGATACACCCACTCGCCCCTTTCCTTCTGGTAACCCAATCTTGTAGTGAACGTATAGAATAAAGTACACGAAAGCATTCGTGTTGTTCATCCAGCTCATGGAGAGGACGATATTAGCGTGGTAGTTAGACATTCCAAGTGTGCGAGCCTGGACGATGGATGATATGAGAATAGCGAAGGCGAGGATGAGGTTAGTCGTCGTTTGCGTTTCTGCGTAGTCCAGTTCTCCCTGCGTGACCTTTCCATCCAGGAGTGCCCACAGAGCGGAAAGGATGCAGATGATGTTCTGAGCATAAGTGGCAGTACGAACGCCAATGCCTGAGATGTCAGGGTTGGCAGGGATCTTGCAGAGGATGGAATGAAGAACACTACTGCGACTAGCGAGTAGATGTCTTACTGAGTAGCTTGTAGGCTTAACTGGTAGGTTAAAGTGATAGAGATTATAGTAGCTACCAGCGTCCTTATATACATATTGCGTGTACTAATAATAGAGCAGTGTAAGGACTGAATAAGCAGTCACATGAGTGACAAGTAATCATATGAGTCAGTATGAGTCGTGAAGACGATAGAATGACGAATACTGTAGATGTCGCATAGCCTCATAAGAATATATCTAGGAGAGTCCGAGTCGGAGATAATCCGAGTCGGAGAGTCGCGAGAGTCGCGAGTCGAATCTAATCTACATAAGATAAGATCAACACTCCCCCTCAATGAGTGCATCTCCTAACGAGTGTACCCATTGGACTAAGACGAGTAGAACTCAAGTCCTAGTAATCCCCTGAAGTGTTCAAACTTCACACGTCCCAACGGTTTGGTGAAGATGTCTGCGATATTGTCGTTGGTATCGACTCGCAAGACTTCGATGTCTCCATTCTCGATGAGTTCACGGATATAGTGAAACTTGACATCGATGTGCTTCATGCGACGTTCCTGAATAGGATTGTTGCTGATGAATATAGCACCGTTGTTGTCGGAACAGATAGGGATTGGTACGATGATTGGCATGCCAAGCTCTTTGAACATGTGCTTAAACCACATCACCTGTCGACTACAGTCAGACACAGCCATGTATTCGGCTTCGGTGGAGGAATTAGCGACAGTCTTTTGAGCGTGCGAAATCCAGCTAATGCTAGCGTTTGCCAACATCACCATGTTTCCAGTCGTAGATCTGCGGCGTGATCAGAGTCCGAGTAGGCGATCAATCCATTTTGGGATGCGCCATCAAGAACTAGAGCGTAGTCCATAGTTCCTCGGAGGTATCTGCAGATGTACTTGGCCTTGCTGATGTGTTCCTCAGAAGGATTAGCTGCGAATTGGGACAGCTTTACAACAGCGTAGGCGATATCTGGACGAGTGCCCAGCATCAAGTAGAGCAGAGATCCAATGATTGACTGGAAGTAGTGGCGTCTTTTCGTATCGACAGGTCCAGTATGTTCGAGAGGCCTATAACCCTCGACCATAGGTGTAGGTGCCGGTCGGCAATCCTTCATATCAAAACGTTCCAGGACTGTGCCAAGATAGGCAGATTGGTCCAGACGGATAATTTGTCCGTCACGTCTGATCTTCATTCGTAAGAACTCGGTTGGATTTTCGAAGTTTCGACATTCCCACTTGAGCTTGAACACCTCTTTCTTGGCATTAACAAGTCTCTTGTTAGGACCCGCGAAGATGAGATCATCGACGTAGGCAATCATGATGACAAAGCCACCATGTCCATCCTGAAGGATGAAGATCCCGGTATCGGTCGATAGTCGTTTGAAGCCAAGAATCTTCATCGACTTTGCAAGTTCCATGTACCATGCACGGGATGCTTGCTTCAGACCATAGATAGCACGAAGGAGCCGGTACACCTTGTGCTCTTTGCCTTTCATGACAAAGCCTTCGGGTTGACGCATATAGATCTCCTCATCTAGTTTCCCATAGAGGAATGCAGTCTTGACATCGACTCCGGTGATGTGCCAATCCTTGAGAGCCGTGAGGGCTAACATGGTTCAGACTGATTCGAAACGAACCACCGGTGAGAAAATCTCGTTGTAGTCAATGCCTTCGATTTCTTGGAAACCCTTGGCAACAAGTCGAGCGCGTTTACGACCGTCAGATTTGATGTTGAATACCCAGTGATTGGTAATCGCTTTGCGACCTTTGGGAAGATCGACCATTTCGAATACATTGCGTTCAGAGAGTGCCTTTAACTCGTCTTTGCAAGCATCGATCCATCCTTTCTTCTCCTGCGGTGGCATCCGCAAGATGTCTTTAAACGTCCACTCGCGTGGAGCGCTATCGACAGAAGGAACTGAAGGCAAAACCGCTTTAGAAAGCAGGAAATGCATAAAATTAACTCCCCCTTCACGCGTCAAGCGTTCTAAGTCCTCAGGTATGTCAAAAGTCGAATCAGATTCACTTTCGGACACAGGAGTAGCAGGTTTCGGCGCGGGAACACCTTTTTCCTTGCTTGCAGCGCCTTGATTAGATCCAGATGGCCGTCTGTCATCTTTATCAAGTGCTTTTCTCCGATCCGTCTGATGCTTTTCTGTCGGAGTTTTATTTCCGTAGACATCGCCAGGCTGAGGCTTGGTTTGGGTCCGATTCCGCGCAGATCTCCTTGGTTCATCACCAGGAGCGTTTCCCGGCGCAGGGTTCGGCGGGTGCTGGTCGGCTGGTTGTTCACCAACGTTCCGATCGTCGGCACGATCAGGACCGCTACCTCTTTTTGGGGTTTGGGAGTTTGATGGACGAGGAAGGAAATCATCGTCGTCATCATCATCTTCAGATTCAGATGGAGGTTCATCATTACCAAACGAGGAAGGTGGGTAGTCTTCAACTCGTGGTTGGTCTTGAGGTGCTTTCGCATCAGGACACCTTGGGAAGTGAAGTTCATCAAAGCGAGCAGTAGTCGCCTTGAATAGAACGTTCCTTGGCGATCTCATGAAGAGATACGCCTTCATGCCTTCTGGGAATCCTAGGAAGATCATATACTCCGACCTTGGAAGGAGCTTGTTAGATCGTTGTTCCTTGGGGATATACACCCAGGCACCACATCCAAAGACTCTTAATTTAGAGACATCTGGAGCTTCTCCTTCTACAGCCTCGTGTGGAGTAATCCAACCAAGACGCTTGAGAGGCGTCCGGTTATACACGTAAACGGCGTATAGAACGGAAAATTCCCACCATGATGGAGGTAGGCAAGCGTCGTGACGCATTGACTCAGCCTTCTCCATGATAGTGCGATTGAAGCGCTCAGCGCGTCCGTTCTGCTGATGCATATACGGAGCGCTGATTGATAGCTTGATTCCTTTTGATTTGAAGAATGCTATGAGTTCTTCGTTGATGAATTCTCCACCACCATCCACCTGCCATTCTTCAATTTTCTCATGGTATATTGTCTCAACCATGGCAACGAAGTCTTTGATCGCTTGGATTGATCCACTCTTCTGTCGAAGAAGGACACACGATCCACGACTCGTGCAATCATCAAAGAAGGAGATGAAATGTTTGAATTTGTGGTATGACTCGACGGAGAATTCTTTCAGATCCGAATGGATCTTCTGGAATCGGCGCTTCGCACGCTTACTTGAAGCCGGGAATGGCTCAAGCGTCATCTTCCCTTGCGCGCAACCGCGGCACAAGGGTTCATGTTTGGGAATTTCCACCATAGGTGGGAAGTTCGTGGTATGCTTTTTGGCTCGTTTGAGCACTTCCCGCGATGGATGACCAAAGCGTTTATGCATGACCTCGTAATCGACAGGTGGTCCGGAGACCTTCTGCACTTCTATCGGCGATCCGTTGGAGTTCTTTACAGATACCCAATAAATCGTGTCGTCCGGATGAAGTGGATGACCCTTAATGAGATTTCTCACATCAGAATCGTTGATTCCCATAGATAGGGAATCTCCCCAAAGAGTAGTCTTGGGTTGACTCAAGAAAGTTCCCGTAGAGAACAATCGAGTCGATAGATTGGGAATGTGATATACTGGTTCAATGATAGATTCAACGTCTCTATCGTTACCATCAACACCTTTGATAGTGTGAATCACTCGAAGCTTTCCAATTCCTTTTATGGACAGGGTAGTACCCTTGGAAGCGGTGTTAACCGATGGACTGTTCTTAACGACTTTGTAGTCGAACAAGTCATCTTTCGAGGGGGTAACGTGCATTGATGCCCCAGAGTCCATCATCCAATGGATGAGTGTCTCAAATTTCTTACAGGAAGCGCATTGCGCATTTTTACACTTGGAGATGTTTGACGAATCATGCATCGAAACAAGAGAGTATATTGCGCAGCAGTACTCTAGGTAAACATCATCGTCCAAGTCATTCATATCTAGTTGAAGAGACTGTGGAGGCAACGAGTTAGCCAAGTGTTTCCTGATAGGAATAGAGGGGACGTACTTATCGTCGTCGAAGTGACCAGTCCTCAGAGCGTCCCAGTCCGGTAGGTAGATGGATGGTTTTGCATCTGGAACGCGATCTGATCCATCACGATCTGGATATTCGCCTCCCATCCCGTCGTCGGAGCCCCAGTCGGAGACTTCGTCATCGGGGTGGAGCGGATCCTCCAGTTCTCCGTCGCGGATTCTCTCCCAGACCGTCTTGGGGGCGCCGAATAGCGAGGGGTCCTCACCTTCGTTGCCGAGGGAGATGCTGTCGTCGTCTTCCCCCAAGGCATCGGTGTCAGAGAGTCCGTCCAGTGCTTGTGAGCCGTCCCCTTCCATAGGCAGTCCAGATTGACACACCATGGTTGGTTGGGGAACGTCGACCCCTTCTCCAGATCCACCGTGTGCCAGTGGGGGAGATGGGAGTCGGTGCAGAGGCGAGCTGGCCTCATACACCTCAGACTGTTCGATGGGCTCGAGCGATCTTTGACGTTTGGGGGGCCTGGGAGAACTGATACGGTCAATAAGAGCTCGCTTCCGCTTATCCGCTTCCTCGAAAGATTTGAGATTGCGGGCGGTTTTTGGTAGATCGAGCTTACCGCAGTTCTTCCTGGCGCGTTCCACGTCGGGATAGCACGAGGTTTCAGTGGACGGAGCGACCTTGGCTTTAGCAGCCGAGGCAGGGAGATGGGTGGATGGAGTAAGATCGACTGATCTTTGGACGATAGAGGGTCCGGTCTTTACGAATGAAAGGACCGATACCTTGGCCTGGGGAGGCACATGCTCCTGAGGAGCGGGAGAGACGAGATGGTCGCCTAAGAAGGCGGCCTGAACCATGTGGGAGTGACCTTGCGACTTCCTTTCCTTCTCCTTCTTCTTGTTACCACCCTTGGATCCGCGCTTCTTCCCCTTGGACTGGGAAGAACCCGAGTTTTGGTTACCCGAGTTGCCGGAATCCTTCTGCTGCCCCTGTTGCTGCTGGCGGAAGTTAGGGTTTCCCCCTTTCCTTTTGATACCAGTGAACTTGTTGAGGGTAGCCGGGTTGGCAACGCGATCGTACTCAGCCGTGATGGCTTTAACGACGACCTCGAAGGAGAGATCCTTCTTGTTGTTGTTAAGAAGGATGGCGACAGTGTTGTCATACTTGGTAGGAAGGCTGCTGATCAAGATCATCGCCTCGATGAACGAATCTATAGAGACGTTGTTCGTAGCAAGTCGACCCAGGTAGTTCTGGAGCTCAGCGATCGCAGGACGAGGATCTCCAGTTCCGATGTGGAACTTGATGGCTCAGGAGAAGTCTGCGAAGATCGCGGCGTTACCCGGACTTCCGTAGAGCTCTTTGAGAGCATCCCATAACGCCATCGTCGCATTTTTGCCCGCAACCTGTGCACAGACATTTCTGTTGATACGAAGGAGAAGAGCTCCCATGGCCTGGTCATCGTCCTTGTCCCATTTTTCGATTACCTCTTCCTGAGCAAGCTTCTCCGCCGCAGTGGCATCTGAAGCTGCTCCATCAGGACGAGTACTATCGATGTAGGATCCTAGACGTTGCATTTGGAGGTACTGCTCCGCACGCATGGCCCACTCCAGGTAGTTGGTACCATCGAGCATGGGGATACTGTTGTGAGCGTTGTTGGAAGACATGTTGAGATTGTTGAGATCTGTCAAAACAACGTTTGTCAGCAACGTATATCACAAATCAAAGAAAGCAGCCATAACAGCGCGTTCTTTGCCCCATTCTGCCGCCATTACAGCGCAGATCTCTGCTGCCATAACAGCGCAGAGTAAAGGCATAGGTTTGGCCTATCAGCCACTTGGTTAGACGTGCATAGTTCGCAGCGGTTAAGCACAGACTAGTAGCAGTCTATGGAGGCAGCCATTACAGCGCTGACCAAGTTTGTAGAGCAGCCATTACAGCGCATCTACTGAGCTTCGGGGCTCATAACCTGAAGAACACTACTGCGACTAGCGAGTAGATGTCTTACCGAGTAGCTTGTAGGCTTAACTGGTAGGTTAAAGTGATAGAGATTATAGTAGCTACCAGCGTCCTTATATACATATTGCGTGTACTAATAATAGAGCAGTGTAAGGACTGAATAAGCAGTCACATGAGTGACAAGTAATCATATGAGTCAGTATGAGTCGTGAAGACGATAGAATGACGAATACTGTAGATGTCGCATAGCCTCATAAGAATATATCTAGGAGAGTCCGAGTCGGAGATAATCCGAGTCGGAGAGTCGCGAGAGTCGCGAGTCGAATCTAATCTACATAAGATAAGATCAACATGGAACCGATAGCCTCTGCCATGGTTGTGGATGGGGAGGGAGGGAGCTACCAGATGTCGTTTGGAAACCTGGAAGGATAAGGGGCACAGACATAGGGAATAAATCAAGGCTAAGGCAGATTTCATGTAAGATACGCAGCCCCCGGACCGGGGACTGCGACTAAACGAGGCGCCTAGGTTTCCGTTAGTAGCTCTCTTTGGATGCGTACAAAGGAGATAGACCGCTGCACCACTCATCCAGAGCAGGCGGAGTTGCCATCAGACAATCTAGGTGCCTGATGCACGACATGAGGTTGGCCAGAGATAGAGGCCTGACTGATGCGTGGCATTTCCGTCGCTCAAAGAAAAAGGGCTGGCTTATAGCCTGGCCATTGACGCAAGGGCCCACCTCCTGTGGCGGCAGACGTCCTGTGGCACGTTCCGTTGGATGATCGTCCCTCATGATGCAGGTAATGGTAGACTTTGGTAGTGCGTCGGATTCCTTTCGAAGCATTCAGATGCCTACCACAACAGGAACAAACTCCGAATCTGCGGTTAATCTCATTTTTAGAATAGCCAACCAAGGAGGTTGGGCAGAGCCCACTGAGTCAACATGCAGACCACAGGAACGACGCCTCTCGAAACATGCTTGATAGATGGCCCGCGGCTGTTCAGGATGCGAGTCTCGGTATGGGATCTATTTTTTTCTTCGAAAAATGCATCAGCTTGTAGTTTGCTGAGCTTCTCCAGCTTGCCAAGATGGACAAAGTTAAAGAATGATGATGAGATGGTTGCCTGAGCGGGGCTGTGCCACGGATCGAACGTGATTTGGCTCTCCATATGCCTCTTACCATCTTTTCTTCTGAATATCTCGGATGACTCGAGCAATCAGAGTGTTTGGATATAACTATAGGTAATCAACAGCCTTTTTTCTGTAGGCGAGGTAGTAACGCAGGTCTACAGCAGCGACAGGTTCGACCCACCAATGTTGGACACCCGCGATAGGCCATAGTCACGATCTATGAGGAAGATGTTCCAGATCCAGACCAACCCTTGTTGACGCTGCGAATCCGCCCATGCAGCTACTAATTACTAAGTCGCGACACCTGTACTTAACCTCATACAACTCAGACCCCACCTCGGCACCGCGGACCATTTCCAATACGACCACATTCTTGGTTAGCCTGCACAGTTTCTCCAAAACCTTGCCCGTTTGTCACAAAGTTCTCGAGATGCTCTAGCATTCGAGGGAGCACCCTTCACACCAGGGCCTACACCTCGCCTCGCACCAGTTCGCATGGGAATCTTTCAGCAACGAACATGCACCAAGGGTGAATTGGACACCTTCTAGATGGAAACTCTCCACGAGCCTGCGAAGGGGTCAACGTTTCCGATGCCGGCGATTTGGAATACGAGGGCCTCGACAAGTGAGCTCCGGATCCACGCTGCGCTGAATGAGCGAGCGTCACGTCTCGACCTCCAGGGCTTGCATCGGTGTAGCGCATGAGCAGAGGGAGCTACGGGTAGCAGTCAACCTCCTCATCCTCGACTCTCAGCTGACACCTGATGCTCCAAAGTCGACTATCATTTCTACACTGGGCGAGACGGTGGAATAGGAGGATGCTGGCTCCCTCTGAAGTAAGCCGCTTTTGCTCGCTCAATGCCAACGTTGCTCATCGACGAATATCAGGCCATCATTGAGTTCTGTTTCATCGACTACCTCAAGGATGCAACCACCACAAATCTCTTCATGTTTCTTTCTTTCAAACCTCCTCACCACTGCAGGTCGTCGTAGGACCTCCGGCACCCAAGGTCTCCACCTTTCACCTAGGCAATCAAGAAGTACTTTGCCCACGGTCCGACGTACACCTCCATCCGACCCTATGCCTTTCTATAACCCAGAATGGACAAACCGGCCAGCCTCCCCAAGACCGTTCGACGTACCTACTTTCCCGGGCACCTCACCGTCATCAGCACCATACCGTATCGCGAGTCTCCGAGGTCCTCATCCGACTTTCCTTCCCTCCTCAGGCTCAAATATATCAGTCTTCCTGAATCGACCAGTGCCAAAGATTAACCCTGACAACACCTCGACGAGAACATGTTCCTTGGAGGCTCTTCTGGTAAGCTGCTCTTTCTTTGGAGTAGTGGGCTGCGGAGTCGTCGACTCGCGCCAGTTCTCGCCAAGTATAACCGAATCAAATATGATTTCTTTATCCAAATACATGGACGAACTCTAAAATATGTTCTCGTTTCCTAGGGCCATTCCATAAACGCTATCGCATTTCGAACCCCATCGAGATTTACTCGTGTTGCAATGTATTCGATTTTGACACATCGATGGGGTCGCCGTGCTGGCTGCTGGAGACTGCAAGACCTCCGCATCTCGTTCCCGAGTTTGAAAGCCCGGCGTACGAATTCAAAAGGTATGCGTTAACGCTACGCGAGACCCTAGAGACCTCGGTGAGTTGGATGTCCTGTCGCCTAGGCTCCAGTCAGCCGATTCTTTTTCTAAAGATAAGCAATAAAAGGAACATACATATCCCGGTTGACATCCGGAACCATCGGGTGTTCCACCCACAGCTACGCGGAGGTCAGGCGAGAGCCCTTCATCTTCCACGCTTCGAGCTGGTCGAGCAGGCATCATGAAGGTGGTCAACGCAAGGGTCGCATTTGTTGAGATACCGCGCAGGGCGTACTCGTAGGCTCAATGACATATCATTCCGGAGGAAAGAACTAAGGAATACAGTGAACTAAATACTCCTTATATACTGTAGATAAAGCCTAATTCTCCGAATAACAATACAATAATGTGAGAATGATATCCACGGTTCCTCCGGCGAACAATGCGAAATTGCGAATCCTAACAGCATTTCGTGCTGCAACACGGCTAGTCTTGGATAACCTCGTCAGGGTCCTGGAACCGTCTTTCTGAGCATGGGGGGGTGGGTACTGGACAGTGGAAAGGAGCAACATACCTGGACAACCGCTACCGCCCCCTCGCCTTGGCGGATCTCTACCAACCAGAGCGAAAGCTTCCTCCTCCGTTGCGAAGTATGCTGTAGTCGGACGTAGCCTGCCTCGACGCCAGGTTGAAACTGGAAGTACAGCCAGAAGAAAGGTCAGTATGCGGTCATCGGAATTCGGAGAGTACGTACCAAGCAGAAGACAGAATAGGGCGGGGAATCCCAGCCTCTGCCCTCTTGTAACGTCCAAGGTACAGCTACAGTACTGGGGATTCCAGTTGCAAGAGCATGGTTTGAAGCCAGTGATCAGGGGGAAGGACCAAGTCAACGTGGTTTGGTGGGATCAGTGATGATGAACTTGAGCTGAGGTTTCCGTCGTTGGCACGGGAGAGAGATGGCGGGTAGCATGGCTTGCGGATACACTTGAATCTGTATTATTGCTTCGATAGGCGAATTCGTCGTGCTGATAGGCTCTGCAACGCACGAGTCGATATGCTTTCGCTTGTTTGAAGCCGTTCTGATGGTTGAGAGGCGTTTGGGCGTGAAGGGCATTGCCGTAGGATCAGAGCGCCGCTTGAGGGGACAACGCGTACTCCGTCTAAAGAGAGGCAACCCTGGCAGAGGAGAGTGCTTGGCCCCCTAGTCGGGCGAAGGTCGAAATGAGGGGTGGTGAGTCTGGACATTGGTCCTTGCAACTGTCGGCGCGACGGGATTGGGTGGTGTATGTTGCGAGGACGGTCTCCTGGGCCAAGGCAATTAGCTAACAAAGATAATCCGGGAGCACCATTTGGCGTAGGAGTCAAAGTGAAGCGGCTTACTGGGAGTGTCAACGCGGAGAGGCAGGAAGTCGCTTGGTATGGCTGGTTGGCCAAAAGGTCTGCCCTTCTGACAGAGGGACTGCCTGTATCGGGCATTGGGATTGAGAAGGAGCTTTCGGAAACACAAGGGTGGTGTTCGGCCTTGACTTGGAGTCGAATGCAGGGTGAGCGCACTTTCTAACGCATCCTGTCCAACCCGAGCGTCGCCTGACCTTTGGCTGCCCATATTGCAGTCATGTCTTTGACGACAGTCACGGTGAGAGCCTCATGACAAAGCCAATGGAGTTCTGCGTTTCGAAGGGCGGGCGATTAAATCTCTGCGACGATGCCAGCTGCTGCTCAAAGCTGGCACTTCCCTTCCCTGGCACTCCCACTGGCATGGGCCAATTTTATCTTGACGACAAAGAGATCTTCTTCTGACCCTAGCGCGCAGGGAGCTCTTGCAGCTTGTTGAGACGAAGAGGACGATGTTGCGAGAACCCGTGGGCAGATCGGCGCCCATTCTACCATACATAACGAATGTAGTGTCCAAACTAATGTCCTAAAATAATGCCATCCCTTTCCACCAAACGATCTGCCAGTGCTTCCCCGCCTCTGTCCTTCCCTTTCCTCTCTACTTAAGCCTCCACTAGCCTTCCTGCGATCCAACCATACACCAGCTGCCGAGCGTCATGCTAAGGCTTGTCTGGAGCGCTCGAGGATCATCCTCGCAATAGAGCTGTGACCATTTTTTAATGCAATTTCGTAAGCAGTCTTGCCTTGCCAGGCGATAGCATCTAGCTGAATATCTTGGCACTCAAGGAGCATCTTAACGATGCCTGCGTGGCCGTTCCGCGACGCGTAGATCAACGGCGTATCGCCGCTCTTGTCGGCTGCATTGGGCTGGGTGTCGTCTCTTTCGAGGAGCATCTTGACAATGCCTTCGTGGCCTTTCCATGACGCGTAGATCAACGGCGTTGAACCATGCCTGTTTGCTGCATTGGGCTGGGTGTCGTCTCTGTCGAGGAGCGTCTTGACAACGCCTTCGTGGCCGTTCTCACATGCTTTAACCAACGCTGTTCCGCCTGACCCATCCGCCAAGTTGGTATCGACGGTAGACATTGCGAGAAGTTGGGCCACTACCGCCTCGTTTCCACATGCAGATGCCTCGATCAAGGGTGTCCCTCCTGGCCCTACGCAGTTGAGATCGGTGGAAGGATGTGGCAGGAGGAACTCGAAGAGCGATCCGAATGCATTCCTGACCGCAAATGCCAAAATCATGCCCTGCTTTTCTGAAGGGCTTGGTTAAAAAGGGGTGCGATAGAGGTGCTGCACTACGTACCTGGAGATCCGAGTATTGCAAGGATAATGTCTCCACCCCGTTCGTAAGCTCTTCGGATGGCGCCGAAGTTCCCCTGGGCTATTGCTGAATTGAGTTCCCTCTCAAGCTCTCCCTCGGCTGCGGTCATTTGACTCTGGCGACATTCTCGAAGCCTTTCAATGACGCTATTGTCCAATACCGAATTCCAGAAGCCGAAATAATCTGGCAATCGGGAATGAGATTATTGTACACAGGAAGGTCAGAGTGCCTACCTGATGATCCTGTTGCAGGGATGGGATTTAAACTCCCTCTTTCAAACGCGCGAGCGATCCCGTCCATATTCGCCCTTTTGACAGCGTCCCGCAGATCCTCCTGAATTTCTCTTTCACGTTGCTTGAGTCTGCGTGCAAGGATGGCTTCGAGGAGATCGCGCAGGGGCAGCAGGAGCAACAGGATAGCCAGGATCTGTCCAAACCCCCAGTCTTCTTCGTCTTGACCCTGCAGGGCACCATTAAGATTCAGTGTAAATTCAATGTCAACAATGAAGACCAGGTTGATGGCCAAGAGTATGGCCAGGCCGAGGACAGCAGGTGCGGCCTCCAATTGTGCAGACGTAGGGAGCGCTGACCCTATGCGTCCGAGGAAGCCGTGGGCAGTCCTCTTGGTGCGACACCATATTCCATTCCTACAATAGGGGCTAGTAATCTGCCTTTGCTCATTCATTTTGATGCTAGCCTGGCGGATGACTTGAACCCAAGAGAGGGCACGGGATACAGCGGGCCAAGCAATGTACAAGCAGAGAAATACACACATGGGGCCAATCAAGTTGAAGCCAGGGATCAGGAGGATGCCATAGAGTATGAAGGAGATGATACGGAGTGCTTCTGAGTGCATAGGGACAGCTTGGCCAGCAATGGCAACCACTGCGGAATCCACCGCGCACTGGTTGCCCTTTGCAAAATCTAGGGGCCGACGATGTCCGTGACCGAAGGAGAGAAGGTCGCTCCAGAGCCAGATTCCCAAAGCAGCCATGAGCGTGAGGTGAAGTGACCCCAAGACGAGCACGAAACGCTTGACAAGAGTGCTAGCACTCCGTTTCGACGTGTGGTCTGGGAAGTAAATCAGACCAGCAATGGGATGAGGTTATTGGCAAGACGCACCGTCAACAGCTCCTTCGTTAGTGGCTACCCCAGACTCTGTATCACCGCTACCCGACGCCGACGCTGTGACTCTGACTGGATGGACATGCTCGTCAGCAGAGAGCAACCTATCATAGTCACAAGATGGCATACGGGTGAGTTTCTCCTTTACGTGTTGCATCCAAGCCCTCCATGATACACCCACTCGCCCCTGCCCTTCTGGTAGCCCTATCTTGTGGTGAACGTATAGGATGAAGTACACGAAAGCGTTTGTGTTGTTCATCCAGCTCATGGAGAGGACGATATTCCCATGGTAGTTGGTCATGCCGAGTGTGCGAGCCTGGACGATAGACGATATGAGGATAGCGAAGGCGAGGATGAGATTTGTAGTGGTCTGCGTCTCAGCATAGTCCAGTTCTCCTTGCGTGACCTTTCCATCCAGGAGCGCCCACAGAGCCGAAAGGATACAGATGATATTCTGAGCATAGGTAGCGGTACGAACACCAATACCTGAGATGTCAGGGTTGGCTGGTATGCAGAAGACGGAAGCCAATGGCTCGGACATGGTGGGGGATAGGAAGGGATCGAGCTTACAAACGTCGGAAGGACACCTGGCAAGATAAATGGATGAGGAGTGGGCACGAGCAGGCCGTGCATCATCCACGTGGTGCCTCATTTGGGAGAGGATAGTAAAACATCGAGGCCACAGCACATTTGATTTGAAACACCTGGCTGGACCATGCGATCGGCCTGAGCGATGCGCCGGCGTGTGCCAACGTTTCTCAGTGGTCCTCCTCAGTTGCGTAGAGAATGACACGAATCGACGACGCGCCGCTGATTCGAGATTAGGCGGAGTTGCCTGTATGACCATCGTAGGCGCCCACCTGACAGCAGGCGCCTGAAAGATGACATGAGGACGGCGAAAAACAGGGACCTTCCGCGGGTCAGCCGTTCTACAGTTAGGCTGAATGTCGACACGAAAGTCGGATCCGATACTTTCAACCTGCTGGGGATCGTCAACCCGGCTTATGCTTCGCAGTCCTTTCGAAGCACCCGGGCGCTTATTAAAGCAATATCCAGGGTCGGCAGCTTTGGTGATAACTGGCTCGATTCCGTGCGCAGCGATAGCTAACACCAAGGGCGCTGGTAAGTAGGCACCAATGGTGCCAATAGGTAGAGTGCTAGCCACATGAGCGACGTTAGTTGAAACACGGTTTCTAAAAGGCCAGCACCCGTTCAGTTGCTTCTACTTCCGATTAAACAAAGAAAGAACTCACTGGCACCATACCCTAGAGCTCCTTTGGATATGGATTCCATCGACACTCTCAGAGTCTTGTGCGTTTATCCGAAGGGATGCGCCCGCGACAATATGAGTATGCGAGGCTCGATAAGAGGATGAATATAGCTGTCTGTGACATTTCCTACTATACATGTAGATCCCTGAGCTTCGCCGGGTGAAGGAGATGGATGGGCAGGAACGCGGAGATGATTGGAGGGTTGCCCAGGGGCTGTGCCCCGGATCGGCGTATCATCCACGCCAAAGTGATCGGACCACATCTCCTTCCTTCCTTCTACCTTGAAGGCCTGAATGTCTGGAGCGATTTGGTAAAGGGCAGGATATTGGTTCGAAACTAAGTAGGCAACAGCCTCGTTTTCCTAGACCAGTCAGGAGCCCAGGCTTACAGCAGCAACGGATTCGGAAACCCGCTTCTATCCTCCTATACCCCTGCGAAACGCAACAGCTCCAAATCCGTCCACGCACAGTGCAAACCTCGAAGATAGTGCAATGCGACCGGTCCAGCCGCCAACTCACGGCTACTTCAACTCGCAATAAACGCCCCATCTCGTCGTCGCATCTTGCAAGCTTTCTCAGTTTTGAGAGCCTCCACAGCAAGATCTCGCTCTTTCTGCGTAGACATCGATAAACTCTGGCAACACAACAAGCAGCTTCTACCCTTTGCCTTGTATTACCTTCCGAGCCGATTGGAAAGCAACGATTCACGAATATGCATCAGCGCGGTGAAATGGACGCCTTCCAGATGCAAGCCTTGCACGGTCGGAGGACGGGACACGATGCATGACACCACCAGTCGGGAGGACCTCAACAAGTGGATTCCTGATCCACGCTGCGTTTGTCGAGCGAGTTGCGCCTCTCGATCTCAGAGGCTGGAGTTGGTGGCACGAGCAGAGGGAGCTAGGGTAGCAGTCAACCTGCTGTTGAGAGCACCTGAATACGCTTCGACCTCGCTCAAATCGTCGGTCCTCGTCACCTTGCTCAGATAGGCGATCTGTAGCCTCTTTCACGCCACCTCAGCCTTCGCCATTTCCGTGGCCAAGAAGAAGGCACCGTGCCTTCTCCTTCGTTTTTTCAAGATACAGATGCCTTCGAATCACCCCAGCTTCTCTACCTTCCACAATCTGGACGTTGAAGACTACCTTGCCTATCTAACCGCTTGGCGCTTCAATATACACACCCCAGCAGGCTGCAGCGTTCCATGTGCCAACTCTTCGAGTTACTTGGGATGTCCTGCACTCGAAGCAGCCTCATGCTCGCGTATTTGACGTCGTGATGGATTCTCGTCCTCCGCACCCTCCTCAGAGACCTCATCCTCATTCAGCATCAAGTTGCGTCGAAGATCACACGGACTCTTCGACTCCTCTCGACTTTCCGAAGCCACTGCCAGTCTACCGCATTGCATCCGACACTACCACGATTGACTCCAAGAAGGCCTTTCCATACCCCTAGCACATCGACCTTCGCCGAGCTAAACCTTTTATCCCACCACAGTATGCTATGGCGTCGTGGACGTGTGAAAAGACTATGCCTGTCAACACCTATCCAACGGCACCAATCCCCGAGAGCCTGAACATTTAAGGAGCAGCCGGGACCTTGTTCACCCCCGATTCTCATCTGACAACTAACGCCTCGAAGTCTACCATCATTCTTGCGCTGGGTGAGAGGCTGGGATACGAGGACGCCGGGGTCCCCCTGAGGTAAGCTGCTTTTCACCCTCTCAACGCGAACGTTGCTCATCTACGAATATCAGTCCATCGTCGAATAGTCCGTTTCATCCACTACTTCGGGGATGGAACCACCACGAATCCCTTCATGTCTCTTCTTCCAAACGTCCGCACCGGCTGCAGGACCTTAGGAGCCCGTGGACTTCACCTCTCCCAGGAAATCAACAAACACCCCGAGAACGTTCAACGTACCACCTCAAAGTCCACGGCATGCTTTCTCGAGTACTTCATCCTCATCAACACCATAGTGTACCGCGACTCTCCTAGGTTCTCCTCCGACTTCCCTTCCCTCCTTCGGGGTTATACTATCGGCCACACTAGATCGACCAGTGCCGAAGATGGGTCCTGACAACACCTCGACGGGGACATATTCCTTCGAGAGTCTGCTGGCGCGCTGCTGCTCTTGTTGGAGCAATGGGCTACGCCATCGTAGACTCATGCAAGTTCTCTCCAAGTACAACCGGACCAAATGCGATTTCTATATCTCAGATACACGGGCGTACTTATTACTACTACGTTCTCATTTCCTACGTCAGTCCCTAAGTACATAGTATCGCATATCGAACCCCATCGAAATGTGTTACTCTCTCAATCGATTCGGCTTCTTTGGCATGTCCATGGGAGGCGCTTTGCTGGCTGCCGACTTTAAGACCTCCGCATGTCGTTCCCAAGTTTGATAACCTAGCGTAACAACTCAACGGTATCCATTTCTTATGCTCGAGACCTTAGAGAGCTCAGTGAGTTGGATGTCCTGATCGCCCCGTTAGTTGATGCTTTTCTCAAGGATAAGTGAAAGGAACATACGTATCCCGCTTGACGTCCGATCCGGTGTCCCGCCCACGGCTCTGTGGCGTTAGGCGAGACCCGTTTCATCTTCCGCGGGTTTGAGCTGGTCGAGCGAGCCTCGTGAAGGTGCCTAATCCAAGGATCGTCTATCGTGCGGCAAAACGGCTAGTGTTGGATGACCTCGTCAAAGTCCTGGAACGGCCTTTCTGAGCATGGGTGAGGTGAGTACTGGACGGTGGCAAAGAACAACATACCTGGGCCACCGCTACCGCCTCCTCGCCTTGGCGGATCTCCACCAACCAGAGCAAAAGCTTCCTCCTCCTCCGTTGCGAGGTATGTCGTAGTCGGACGTAGCCCGCCCCGACGCCAGATCGAAACTGGAAGTATAACCAAATGAAGGTCAGGATGCGGTCATCGGAATTCGGAGAGCACATACCAAGCAGGAAACATAGGGTGGGGGATCCCAGCGTCTCCCCTCTTGTGACGTCTGAGGTACGGGGACAGTCCCGGGGATTCAAGTTGCAAGAGCAGGAGTTAAAGCCATTGATCAGAGGGAACGACCAAGTCAACGTGGTTTGGTGAGATCGGTGATCATGAACTTGATCTGAGGTTTCCGGCGCTAGCACGGGAGAGAGATTGCAGGCAGCATGGCTTGTGGGTACACTTGAACCCGTAGTATTGCTTCGATATGCGAACTCGTCGTGCCGATAGGCTCTGCCACCCACGAGTCGATATGCTTTCGCTTGCTTGAAGCCGTTCTGATGGTTGAGAGGCGTTTCGGCGTGAAGGGCATTGCCATAGGATCAGAACGCCGCTTAAGGGGCCAATGCGTACTCCTTCTAAAGAGGGGGTAACTCTGGCAGAGGAGAGTGCTCGGCCCCTAGTCACGCAAAGGTCGAAATGAGGGGTGGTGAGCCTGGGCAGGGGGCCCTGCAACTGTTGTCGCGACGGGATTAGGTGGCGTATGTTTCAAGAGCAGTCGCTTGACAAGTAGCTAGAGAAGATAAACTGAGAGCGCGCATAGGGGTCAAAGTGAAGCGGCTTACTGGAAGTGTCAACGCGGAGAGGCAGGAGGTTGCTGGGGATGGCTGGTTGGCCAAAAGGTCTATCCTTCTGACAGAGGGGTTGACTGGATTGTACAGTGGGAGTGAGGGGGAGCTTCAATCAGGAAAGGCGACGGCTGGTGCAAGCAACAAAACACGCGAAGTGGTGGTGAGAGGAAAGAGACGACAGGGGCCTTCCTGCCACTTCAGTCCAGCCCATCAATCCATCAAACACGTCTCTGCTTTGACGGTTGACCAGCTTGAACTGCTACCACCAACCACAGAGTCGATAATACCCTTGGCTAGCGACTGGATATGCCTTGCTCAAAGGAATCGGACTCTCCTAGACATCGACACGACCAACGCTGGCTAGGATGGTCTGATCGTTAGCTCAATGCTTCCGTCGGACCGTATCCAGCATGCCTTGACCACTTTCGCAAAATCACTCTTTCAGTGCCTGGCTCACTGTAAAATATGTCTGCCAGCTGAGCGTTGTTGGAGGCCTCAAATAATTCCCCTGCTTCTCGGTGAGTGGCCTGCACTTGGACCTTTGCAAGAGTCGATGTATTGAGCAGACATCTCTCAGTGTTCCCGATCGCAGCACAACTGCATTGCTCCAAAGAGGCCTGTTTAACGCAGCCTCGTTTCTCAACGTTGTATCAGCGCAGGATATGCTCTTCTAGTCTGGTGCAGAGGTATTGCCAGGACCATCTACCCTCTGAACGAGGCCCTGCAGCTCATCGACCGGATGCTTTTGGCAACACGTACGCCATACGATCGACACCTGGATCTGTTACACTAAACCCAACCTTCAACGGGTGTCCAAATACCTCTCTTCTCCCACATCCACTCACCTCTCTCACAACTTGAGGGTCATTCTTGCCTGTTTCGGTGCCGAAGACCTCGACGATCAAATCTTGATCGCTACTGAGGAAGGGGCTACGATGAGCCTTCGGAAACATAAGGGTGGTGTTCGGTCTTGAACTGGAGTTGAATGCAGGGTGAGCGCACTTTCTAACGCATCCTGTCCAACCCGAGCGGCGCCTGACCTTTGGCTGCCCATGTTGCAGTCATGTCTGTGACAACAGTCACAGTGAGAGCCTCATGAAAAAGAGCATGGAGTTCTGCGTTTCGAAGCGCGGGCCATTAAATCTCTGCGAGCGGCTCTGTCAAAGCCAGCTGCTGATCAAAGCCGGCAACGCCCTTCCCTGGCACTTCCACTGGTATGGCCCAATTTTGTCTTGACAACAAAGAGATCTTCTTCTGATCCTAGCCCGCAGGGAGCTCTTGCAGCTTGTTGAGACGAAGGGGACGATGTTGCGAGAATCCATGGGCAGATCGGCGCCCGTTCTACCATACATAAGGAATGTAATGTCCAAACTAATGTCCCAAAATAATACCATCCCTTTCCACCAAACGATCTGCCAGTTCATCCCCGCCTCTGTCCTTCCCTTTCCTCTCTACTCAAGCCCCGGAAGTCTTCCTGCGATCCAACCATACACCAGCTCCCGAGCGTCATGCTAAGGCTTGTCTGGAGCGCTCGAGAATCATCCTCGCAATAGAGCTCTGACCTTTTTCTAATGCAATTTTGTAAGCAGTCTTGCCTCGCCAGTTGATAGCATCTAGCTGTATATCTTGGCGCTCAAGGAGCATCTTGATGATGCCTTCGTGGCCTCTCAGCGACGCGCAGATCAACGGCGTATCGCGGTCCCTGTCTGCTGCATTTGGCTGGATGTCGTCTCGTTCGAGGAGCATCTTGACGATACCTTTGTGACCGTGGTACGATGCATAGCTCAACGGTGTCGAACCACGCTTGCTTGCTGCATTGGGCTGGGTGTCGCCTCTTTCGAGGAGCATCTTGACAATGCCTTCGTACCCACTCCACGATGCCCAGATCAACGGCGTATTACCGCTCTTGTCTGCTGTATTAGGCTGGATGTCGTCTCTTTTGAGGAGCATCTTGACAATGCTTTCGTGGCCTCCCAGCGACGCGTAGATCAACGGCGTAAAACCGTCCTTGTTTGCTGCATTGGGCTGGGTGTCGTCTCTTTCAAGGAGCATCTTGACGATGCCTTCGTGGCTTCCCCGCGACGCGTAGATCAATGGCGTATCGCCGTCCTTGTTTGCTGCATTGGGCTGGGTGTCGTCTCTTTCGAGGAGCATCTTGACAACGCCTTGGTGGCCTTTCTCACATGCTTTAACCAACGCTGTTCCGCCTGACCCATCCGCCAAGTTGGTATCGACGGTAGACATTGCGAGAAGTTGGGCCACTACCGCCTCGTTTCCACATGCAGATGCCTCGATCAAGGGTGTCCCTCCTGGCCATACGCAGTTGAGATCGGTGGAAGGATGTGGCAGGAGGAACTCGAAGAGCGATCCGAATGCATTCCTGACCGCAAATGCCAAAATCATGCCCTGCTTTTCTGAAGGGCTTGGTTAAAAAGAGGTGCAATAGAGGTGCTGCACTACGTACCTGGAGATCCGAGTATTGCAAGGATAATGTCTCCACCCCGTTCGTAAGCTCTTCGGATGGCGCCGAAGTTCCCCTGGGCTATTGCTGAATTGAGTTCCCTCTCAAGCTCTCCCTCGGCTGCGGTCATTTGACTCTGGCGACATTCTCGAAGCCTTTCAATGACGCTATTGTCCAATACCGAATTCCAGAAGCCGAAATAATCTGGCAATCGGGAATGAGATTATTGTACACAGGAAGGTCAGAGTGCCTACCTGATGATCCTGTTGCAGGGATGGGATTTAAACTCCCTCTTTCAAACGCGCGAGCGATACCGTCCATATTCGCCCTTTTGACAGCGTCCCGCAGATCCTCCTGAATTTCTCTTTCACGTTGCTTGAGCCTGCGAGCAAGGATGGCTTCGAGGAGATCGCGCAGGGGTAGGAGGAGCAGGAGGATGGCCAGGATCTGTCCAAACCCCCAATCTTCTTCGTCTTGACCCTGCAGGGCACCATTAAGATTCAGCGTAAATTCAATGTCAACAATGAAGACCAGGTTGATGGCCAAGAGTATGGCCAGGCCGAGGAAAGCAGGTGCGGCCTCCAATTGCGCAGACGTAGGGAGCGCTGACCCTATGCGCCCGAGGAAGCCGTGGGCAGTCCTCTTGGTGCGACACCATATTCCATTCCTACACCAGGGACGGGTCATCTGCCTGTGCTCATTCATTTTGATGCTTGCCTGGCGGATGACTTGAACCCAAGAGAGGGCACGGGATGCGGTGGGCCAAGCGATGTACAAGCCAAGAAATATACACATGGGGCCAATCAAGTTGAAGCCAGGGATCAGGAGAATGCCATAGAGTATGAAGGAGATGATACGGAGTGCTTCTGAGTGCATAGGGACAGCTTGGCCAGCGATGGCAACCACTGCGGAATCCACCGCGCACTGGTTGCCCTTTGCAAAATCTAGGGGCCGGCGGCGTCCGTGACCGAAGGAGAGAAGGTCACTCCAGAGCCAAATTCCCAAAGCAGCCATGAGCGTGAGGTGAAGTGACCCCAAGACGAGCACGAAACGCTTGACGAGAGTGCTAGCGCTCCGTTTCGACGTGTGGTCTGGGAAGTAAATCAGACCAGCAATGAGATGAGGTTATTGGCAAGACGCACCATCAACAGCTCCTTCGTTAGCGGCTACCCCAGACTCTGTATCACCACTACCCGACGCCGACGCTGTGACTCTGACTGGATGGACATGCTCGTCAGCAGAGAGCAACCTATCATAGTGAAGACAGCATACGGGTGAGTTTCTCCTTTACGTGTTGCATCCAAGCCCTCCATGATACACCCACTCGCCCCTGCCCTTCTGGTAGACCAATCTTGTGATGAACGTATAGGATGAAGTACACGAAAGCGTTCGTGTTGTTCATCCAGCTCATGGAGAGGACAATATTCGCGTGGTAGTTGGTCATGCCGAGTGTGCGAGCCTGGACGACAGAAGATATGAGGATAGCGAAAGCAAGGATGAGATTTGTAGTGGTCTGCGTCTCAGCATAGTCCAGTTCTCCTTGGGTGACCTTTCCATCTAAGAGCGCCCACAGAGCGGAAAGGATGCAGATAATGTTCTGTGCATAGGTAGCGGTACGAACACCAATGCCTGAGATGTCAGGGTTGGCTGGTATGCAGAAGACCGAAGCCAATGGCTCGGACATGGTGGGGGATAGGAAGGGATCGAGCCGGCAGCCGTCTGAAGGACACCTGTCAAGATAAATGGATGAGATATGGGCACGAGCGGGCAGTGCATCACACACGTGGTTCCTCGTTTGGCAGAGGATAGGAAAACAGCAAGTATACAGCATCTTTCATTTCAAACACCTGACTGGACGATAGGGTCAGCCCGAGATCTAGCATCGCTTCTCAGTAGCCCTCCTCGGTTGCGTAGAGAACGACATGAATAGACGAGGCGCCGCTGATTCGAGATAAGACGGAGTTGCCTACATGATCACCACAGGTGCTCACCTGACCGCAGGCGCCTGAAAGATGACATGAGGATGGCGAGAAACAGGAACCCTCCGCGGTTTAGCCGTTCTATAGCCCTACATCATTATTAAGGCCGGATGTTGACACGAAATCCACATCTGATACTTCCAACCTCCTGGGGATCGTAAACCCAGCTTATGCTTTGCAGTCCTTTCGCAGCACTCGGGCGATTATTAAAGCAACAGCCAGAGTCGGCAGTTTTGGTGATAATTGGTTAGACTCCGGACACAGCGATAGCCAAGACCAAGACCAAGGGTGCTGATATTAAGTCGGCGCCCATGGCGCCAATAGGTAGAGTGTCAGCCACAGGAACGACGTTTGTTGAAAGGCTGTTTATAAAAGGCCAGCACCCGCTCAACTACTTATACTTCCAATGAAACAACGAAGGAACTGACTGGCACCATACCCTAGAGCTCCTTGGATATTGATTCCATAATCGATATTCTCAGAGTCGTGTGTGTTTATCCGAAGCGATGCCTCTGCACAATATGAGTATGCGAGGCTCGAAAAGAGTATAAATAGTTTACCTTACCTGTCTGTGAAATTTCATATACATGTAGATCCCTGAGCTTCGTCGGGTGAAGGAGATGGATGGGTAGGAACGCGGAGATGATTGCCAGGCTCGCCCAGGGGCTGTGCCCCGGATCAGCGTAACACACCAAATTGATCGGACCACATCTTGTTCCTTCCCTCTACCCAGTAATAGCCCCGGAGCCGGAAAGTCCCACGGTCAATGCCAACTTCCACCGTTCTTCGGCGAAAACCAGCGGATGGATTGGCAAACGAACGGTGAATGTCGATGAAAGTCAGTGATCCACGTTGGAGGCCAACGGGATTTGTTGTTCAATTTGGTGGTGTTCAGCGAAGTTCGTTGGGCCCTTTTCCTCTCAATGGAAACCGACGAAGACCACTGTCCCATGCCTGAAAACTCTTGACTGCCGACGACTTTTGTGAATTAAGAGGCTCTTTTGCAACATTGCAGAATGGTAGAACTCTATACAAAGAGCTCTTGACAGCATGGAAATGTCTCCATTAGCTTTGACATCAGACAGCGCATTTTTTGATAAGATAAAGAGACAAGGGAGGGATACCTTGAAATAAGCGCCAGGCCATTCGGGTTCAAACTCCGACACGCGAGCGCAAAAGACTTCAGATGTTGTTGAAGAAGGGTGATTTCAATTCAATTGCTGAGCTCCTGAGAGAGTATAAGATAGAAATGGAGTAATGTAAGGAGACTGTGCTTGGAATACAGAAAAAATTGAGTCTACCGGGTCATCTGACCCCAATACTGCATCACGGTTGATCACCCCAGAACGTCATCCCAAAACTCGTCAGGCAACCCCCTCTCCTTGCGCTCAATTCGTGCATCTACGGACTCTCCATAAAGAAGCATTAGAACATGAATGAAGAAGTCAAATGTGACATCGGACATTTGCCGGAGTTGAGCCTCATACCGAGTAATCCAGGCATTCAACTGCTCCGCTGTTTCGGTGTTGAAGGCACGGGCCAAGCGTAAATTCCCATTCTGATCCTCTTCAACAACGATCAAGTCTGGTTGAGAGCCATCCATGGGAGCGGGATTGCACCATAGGCGGCATAAGGCATCGGTGGCACGGTGCCCAACGTAATGCCATGCATCTACAATGAACCTTGTTGCTGCTAACCAAGGACTTTGGTTGTCTTGCGTGACAATGTGGCGCAGAAGATCGCACGCATCGTCATAGGCAATATAGCTTGGCCGCATGTTGCCACGCCCCTCCCAAATACGGTCTAAAATCGACAGGACTTGGGGGGCGCTTTCAGAGCGGTAGCATTTCCCCCAACCAATAGGCTTCCCGCATGCCCATTGTATCGTCTGGACACAATAGACAGTTCGAGCGCGGAATGTGTGGACAACTTCATTGCCAGGAATATCACCCAACTGTGGGAGGCCTGCTTCAATGTTCAGAGCGGGCTGACCGATTTGATTTGCACCCTGCCCTTCTTGCTGCCTTCTGAGGATGCGCTGGATACCAGGGAATGTCAAACGTTTGAATCGGTTCTGGTATTGGATATGCCAATTTTGATGGGCTTCGTTGTTGCATGTGAGTCTTCCTGGGCCACTGACGGGCTGTCCACACGGTATGATGCCGCAGACATGTTTAAGGGGGATATGGGTCTGACAGAACCGTCCATCCTTGAAATTAGTTAAAGGACCTTCGCATGTAGACAGTGCGCAAGTCTAATATAGCCGTCAGTGAATGGTACACCTTAGGCAATAGATTCAAGATCATACCCGATGGCCAACTGTTTTTCCATCCATGACTGCAAGGCGCACATATCCTCTTGGAGCTCCAGCAGGGGGTGCGTCCTGTTGCACAGGTCGAGCAGCCATTGGTGCTGGTACTTGTGGAAGCTCCCCGTTCCCCTAATCCATCATTTAACTCTGAGCAAGCACACCTTTTAAGACGTAGGTGACATAGGAACCTACATTTACCAACTGTGGGATATCTGCATCATCTCCAATACTAGCAATGGCATTCTCATTCCCCTCTAATTCCACTCCTGCATCCACCAGATCTTGCCAATAGCGTTTCTTGTGTGTGCAATCCATGCATGAGTGCTCAAAGGACGAGGGTACAATACCTCCATTCTTCCCAACAGCTTCCCGGACACTGGCGGCAAATTCATCGACGTTAAGGTTTGCATCGCAGATAAAGTCCTCATTCTTTTGATGGGATACAAGAAGTCGACGAGCAAAGTGCTCGATGAAGAGCCTTTTTGACTGTCGAACGGTCATTCGAACATTGGTACCCAAGGTTTCGTTGAGCCAGTCTGAAAAGTTGGACCACCCTGCGTGAAAACGGGCCACTGCTCGCTCTTGTGCAATCGCAACCTTGCGGTGCATCCATACGCCGCTCTTTGACACTCGTAGATAGGTGCACTCAGCTTCGAGTTGCTGCTGCCGGCTACCATCTTGTGGGAACGTGACACGGTCTGGATAATAGTCTGCATGGCAGGTAATGCAACGAGCAGAGAACAGGAATGCATCCTGCCAGACGAACTCCTCTGTAAGAAGACGCACAGTTTGAGGTTTTTCAGGACGGCGAAGACTCCGTCCAGGGTTCCCTGCCAGATGGCAGCGTGAACAGTCAAGCCTCGAAGTCACAAGGATGATAGGTGAACGAGGAAAGAGAGGGATGGGCTGTTGAGGATCGATGCCAAGTATCTCGCATGCAGGCTCGAGATCAAGCACAAGTCGGCTAAAGATGTCCTCCCGGTCGACATGCTCATTATTGAGAAGAAAGTGATCATGAGGGTGTCCCAGCGTTGATGCCTCCTTCCTAAAGACAAGAGCAGCAGCTTTGAGCCAGGCTGTATTTCTTGGTTGCCGTGGTTCTTTTCGTTGGTTGAAGTGAAGTCGAAAGAGGGGAGAGACAGCGACAAGGACTGATAGTGTTGAAAATACCTCAGTATAGGGCAGGGTTACTGGGAAGAATGTTTCGAGGATGAGACGAAGGTCTTGTACTGTTGAGTTGGCCATGGTGGTTCATTGCTGGCTCACTTGCAGGCTTCAGCGTTGAAACTCAGGGCATGTCTCACCAAAGGCAAGACATGCCAAAATGGGAAGACGGGCTCAGAATTTTGAATAGGTACATATACAAATGGAAATTGACAAGGAATCTATATCTAAAGGTTGTTTGGCAAAAGGATATTGCGTTCAGGCGCAATTCACCTCCGAGTCGAGGGTACCATCAGGAAACCATCATTTCGTATAGCCTCGACACTGAAACCAATCTCGAGGCGATTTGTGACATAAATCGAGTTTCTTAGTACCAAGATCAATTGATTTTCAATGCAAAAAACCGTTTGACTAAACGATGGCGCGTTCAAGCATGGTTTGAATTCGAGTGGAGGGTACCATCAGGAGGGCATCAAAACCTGTCGCTCGATGGCTTGTTCATCATCTTCTATCATTACAGTTGGTCAGAATGACTTGGGGGACTACTAAAGTGTTTAGAAGAGTCTTCTATCTCTACATAAAAGTATAATTCAAGAACAAAAAGCTCATACCAAAGCGACAAAATAAGGTGATACCTTGGCAGTACAGAATACCTATGAAAGGGCGTTGGCATAAATCTTGAGGTGATCCTTTTTGGTTCGCTTGGTGATAGCACCTTTCGGTGGGGGCAAGGGAGCCTTAGCAGACTCAGACATGCCGGGGATGATGCAGAGAAGGGGACAAGAGGACCAGGCAGGAAATTTTCGAAAAGCGGAACAGATGGCATTATGTTTGTACGTGTAAACAGAACGGTGGAGAACAACGAAAACCAGTAACGTCCAGCGTTCGATCGTGGCGGGCATAGGTTCTCCCGGTAAACACCAGCAGAGGTCAACAGAATCCAACGGAAACCACCGAAGCAAAGAGCATTATGACCAACGGAAACCGGTGAATGAAAGCCATTGTGGTGAGCGCCAGAAACCGTTGAAAAGCACTGAAAACCGTCGAGGGAGGAAAGCCGAGCACGGTGAACTACGTCGAGGTTCGGTGAAGACCAGCGGTGGTGGCAGCAAGCATTCGGCGGCTCTTGTTGGAGGGTGCCGACAAACACTGACACACACCGAACGACGGCAACCACCGACATCCGAGGTTGACCGCCATTGAACTTTCAGGTCAGGGGTATATAACTCCCTCTACCTTCTACCTTGAAGGCCTGATTGTCTGGAATGACTTGACAAAGTGGAGGATATTGAGTCGAAACTAGGTACGCAGCAGGCTCTTTTTCTTAGGCCATTCAGGAGGCCAGGCTTACAGCAGCAACAGATTCGGAAACCCGCTTCTATCCTCCTGTACCCCTGCAAAACGCAGCAGCTCCAAATCCGTCCGCGCTCGGTGCAAGCCTCGAAGATAGTGCGATGCGATCCATCCAGCCGCCAATTCACCGCTACCTCAACTTGCGGCAAACGCCCTATCTCGTCGTCGCAGCTCGCAAGGTCTCCCAAACGCGACGGCACTTTTGGCAGCTTCTACAGCCAAAACCTCCATCTTTCTGCCAAGATATCGATTAGCTCTGGCGACAAAACGAATAGCTTCTACCTTCACCTCGCACTATCTTGATGCATCGACGTGGGAGCAGAGGATGGACATCATGCTTGACACCAATGCTCGGGAGGATCTCAGCAGATGGAATTCAGGCCCACGCTGGGTTGAACAAGCGAGCATCGCGTCCCATCTCCATGGCTAGCGCCGGTGTGGCGTGCGAGCAGAGGATGTTATGGGTCACAGTTAGCCTGCGGTTAAGACCACGCGGACTCGCTGGGCACCATTCGCTCAGCTCATCGGCTCGCCACCTTGTTCAGATAGGCGGACAGCACGACGCCACCACAATCTTCGCCATTTTCATTCGTCGACTTACAATCCTCAGCATTGGCAGTCAATGTGCGCCATGCCTCCTCTTCTGCTCCTTCGAATTACAGGTCCCTTCAACTCGTCTCAGCTTCTCTACCTGCGCAATCCGGCAGCTGAAGAGCTTGGTACTTCGATGTCTGTGCCCAGGCAGATGACAACATCCCACGCACAAGCTCTTTCAGCGCCATGGGAGATCTAGTGCTTGAAGCACCCTCATGCTAGCGATTTGGCGCACCGTGCTGGAAGTTCTTCCTCTATATCCTCCCCAGACGGCTGCGAGCCGTGTTCAAGATCGCCCAGACACCTGGAACTCTCCCGATACACCAACTCGAAACCCATCCAAGCCTTCAACCGAGCTTGCAAACGCGACATCGACGCCAGCAAAATCCATCCTTGCCGTGGCGAGCCTGCTTTGGTTCCACTGGAGTACGCTATATCGTTACAGACCCACTGGGGGCTGACATACCAGTCGACTGTGCGCATATCGATGATGTGGATGCCATCCTCGACGCTGTTGCCCTTCTCGGTCACCTCCACCATTCCATTCACGTCACACAGGTACAATGCTCGGTAGTTCGAATGTTCACGAAGAAGCCGGAACCTCTCCAACGCCCGACACTCAGCTGACAGCTGACGCTGGGTGAGATGGTGGATGGCAATGACCTGAGATAACCTTCTGCTTTCCTTTCTAATGCCAACTTCGCTCATCTACGAGTGTCAGTTTGTCCTCGAGTTGTCCGTTTCATCAACTGGTTCAAAGATCGAAACATCACAAATGCCGCCACGTCCCTTCTTCCAATCATCCTCACCGACGGCAGGTCATCGTACTGTCTTCGGAACTCCAGGTCTCGCCCGAGAAATCCACAAATACCTCGCCAGTGGTCTAATGCATACCTCCATCCGACCTTTTGCTCTCTCGCGAGCCGTAAGTCGCGAGATTGAAAGAGGAGCTATTCCAGTTCCTCCGTCTGGAAGAGCTCGTCTGCCGTCACGTGTTCGACGAACCATCCCAAACACCACTTCGTACCTACTTCAATCAACACCGTGCCGTACCCAGGTTCACCTAGATCCAACTCCAACTTTCCTTCCTGGTAAAGTCCTCGAATGGGTCACCCTAGATCGAACATTGCCAAGGATTAGCCCTGACAACACCCCTGCGAGTACATATTTCTTGGAGGCTCTGCTGGCGCGCTACTCCTCTCGTTGGAGCAGCGGGCTACGGCGCCGTGGACTGTTCACGTCCCCCCAACTACGGCCGAATCCAATGCGCTTTCTATATCTCAAATACATGGGGGCACATGATACAGTATACGTTCCGATTTCCTGAGGCCGTTCTATACACTATCGCATGTCGAATCCCACCGGAATTTGTTATTTAGTACTGTTCCAATAGATTCTATTTGGCATATCAATGGGAGGCGCCGTGCTGGCTCCCGGAGACGTCAAAGCGTCAGCCTTTCGTCCCCGGGTTTGAAAGCAAAGCCCTCTCTATGCTACGTCTGCCATTGGGAGGCCGAAGGAAACACCATTGAGATTCTGTGAGTATTAGCAGGGCTTGGACCTGTTCTAGCCTCACTTTGGGGCTGACTGTTTGCCCGCAGCGCAACTCCGTCGCTCCAAGTACGAGCCCCGCTCAGGAGAGTCTCATTGCTGAACAACAGAACCGGCACTTATCAAACCCCATCAAGGCATGGGACATCTTGGATTATTGCCATCGTTCTTTATACACGATGTTGCCTATCCGCCACTCTTACCGTGAGGATTGCTTTTGACCTGAGCCCTCATGAAGTCTTGTCGCTTGGTTGAACAAAGGAAATAATGCCGCTGGACTCCAAGGGCAAGGGGGCTGTACTACAATTGACAGAGTGTGTAGAATCAAGAGTGATATCTCATAATTACCACATATACAATACTATTTGTCTCAAGCTGTCGAGTTTCCATTGTGTACAGAGCCTCGCCCTTCCCAACGTTCCCATAGCCTCCCCTGCTAAACCACCAATCGTCTTCCCCGATGCAACCATCCATGCCTGCTTGAGAGCCTGATGCTAGGGCGCGTCTGGAGTGGTCAAGTATCATCCTCGCAGTAGCTACATGATCGCTCTTGGCGTGATTCTTGAGACGAGAGCTGCGTGAACGATGGCATCTGAAGCGCCAAGCATGACACAGTTAGCCAAGGTCGCGAGAGCAGGAAAGAGCCTTGGAAGCTCACCTTGCAGCTGTCCTATTCACGTCAAGGGTGTAAGCCTGACCAATGAGTTCCAATACGGTACGCGAACACTTCTGCAAACTGAGAGGACCGCTGAAGCCCACACACTCGGTTTTGCTGCTTCGGATGCTAATCAAGGAGGCGTGGTCATTCCGTGGCCATCCTGGAGGACCAGAGGGCCGATACGAGAGGTGGAGCCCAGTAGCTGGCCCTGGGGAGTCGATGAGTCTGTAAACTTCGGACCGTGTTGGGACAAACCTAACGAACGCAATGTCTTCAGTTGCTTCTCGTTTCAAACGACACAAAAGATACACACCTTTCTCTCTACACGAGGCGATACAGCCGGCCCCAGAGAGCTCACGATCACTTGGACGCGATGATCCTCCGAGCCAGCTCAAACTCTCTCAATATCTTTTTCATTGACTTCCCTCGGAGAGCACACTTGTGGGCCAATCGTTGGTCGAGTCGAGAATCGGGGTCGGCAGCCCAGTGTTCGCCTGTACCCAACGACCGGGTAGGATGGAAGCAGCATCAGTCACATTCCGTGGGTTCCCCCACTATCGATTCGAGTGTCAAATCTAAGGACCTATGAGTACGCAAAGCTCAAGGGAAACGGAGACATTTACCTACCCATCCATCCGTCTCTCCGTTCCTGTCAGCACCAGGAGTGGAATCGTCCTAGAGAAATATGCTCCCGAGGCCCTTGGGTAATCAACGATCTGTGGTCCGTGAATGAGGTCCCCCTGGAAGGGGTATCGGACTGGACTGGTCACCACGAGTAGCTTCACGCCGAGCTATTGGGAGAGCCTGGTTTGCCGCTGCTGAGGGTAGCTGTCCTTGGTGCTGTCGACATTGCCCCAGTGTCCATACCGTGTCGCGGCTTGCTTCGATCGCGTCACGGTTTGTGGGGCAACGTCGCTGTTGTTTGGAGGAGAAAGTTCGTAGTATCGCGATTGGAGTCTCAGGGTGTGTGTTGAATAAGGGGCAGCGTGACGATGGCGAAAGGTAGATGGAGAAGGGTCACTGGGACTTCCGAAACATGAAGTCTCCCTGCCTGGACTCGACTCCGCCGGCCGAGTCGAAGCGGGGTGAGTCGAAATGGCCGCTATATTGATTCTGGTGGCAGTACTGAAGATGATGATAATCCAAAGTCAGTTAAAAAAGCAGGGAAGAAGATGTCTTGGAAGCTCACCTCGCCGCTCCCAGAGACACGATCTAGCGCACTGGATTCTGCTTTGCTCAGACCTCAGATGATGCTATTTGCTCCAACTGTTCAACGTAGATGTGTAAAAGATGTCTATTATGAAGTCGATAGGGTGGCGGTTCTAGATGTTGTAGAGAAGACATGTACTTTATGACCTATCAGATGCGTAGCGGATGTGACGACAAGGGAGACGTACCTATCGGTTTTTGGGCCGCTTGCATTCGACCTCAGCGAAGCTCTGGCGTCGGCTGTTATGCCACCTTTTGGGTTCAGTTGTGCCACGGTTCGCTCTTGAGATGGAATAGCATCTCCCTGCAAGGAACCTCGAATGAGAATCCGTTCGCGAAATAAAACGGTGCCCTTACCGATATCAGTTCTTGCCTCTACAAGAGTGAGCCAGTAATGGGTGGTATCACGCCATGCTTAAAAGAACTCGAGGCATCGATCTTTCGAAGGTTTGTTGCATTTGCCCTGCAGCCATAATGTCCACTATCGAGGTCCTGTAGGGAGGATACGCAGCGGCAATATTGATTCAACGTGCGTTGTACAAGTTCCAGTGTATCGTAGCCATAGTCCAGTCCTGAGACGACCCTGTCGGTGAGCTGAGCATTGAAGGAGACGGAAGAGCAGGACAAAGGAAGCGTGCACCTCAGACACCGTCTATGGACGGTTTCCACGGTCCCTTAGGCCACTTATCTCGCAGGGAATTAGTGGCCTAAGCAAAGTAACCGTATATCCTAATTCGGACGCGCACGGTTTGCAAACCGTGCACGGCGGTTCGAACTTCGAACCGTTGCTGGTCAACCGACGACGGTCACTTCGAAACCGTACCCGGTTGCACCACTGACTGTACGGGCCGCAGCGCCGGGTTTTGCGCCACTCTCCCCCTCGACCGATACTGCGATTTGGTTGCAGCATATGCAGGCTCATAAACCAATACGGCTGCTGAAACCATCGAGACATCCTCAAGGCCGTTATGTGAAGCATCGAACTATTTACTACACCCCATAGCTATGTTATGCCGCCTACCTGCTGTTTGGGCCATGCTTTCTGCTTGCTATTTGCCAATCCAGGTACTGAAACCTGCTGTATACATCTAACATAGGTCGAAGGTCATTTTTAGATGGAGAATATATGAAGCTACTACTACTTGCTATCTTTTTCCTTCGATTGCAGGTTCGACTGGCGAGTTCCCCAGCCGAATCACCTGCGGCCTGCCAATCACCAGCTGCCCATAATGGATGGTCCTGGATTTGATATCCAGGTTGCGGAGATGTGGAAGGTATAATGACTGATATAAAAGTGAGCGGCAGGTACTTCTTAACAAAGGTATGTTAAGTGCGACCCCGTCGCGACGAACAACTGTCGTTTCTTAATAGGTTTGAAATCATGCTCCCTCACGAGTTGCACAATGACATACAGTGCTACGGCAGCTATCCCCGCATTGACTTGGACACAGAGTCAATTGATGGCCAGTAGACTTCGTTTCTTATCAGAAAAGGATAGGCACTACTAGCAAAACACTTCGACTACGCAATATGCACGGCTTAAGCCATAGCTTTGGGAATTTATCCGAAACTTGGTGGAAGGCCGAAATCAGTACATTACAGTCATGAAAGAATGAAATATAAGGGGCGCTGTAGCAGCTATAAGCACCTCCCATGTCGTCATAGACAATTTCGCTTAGGCGTTGCCGCATCTCGACAAACTTGAAATCACTGATTCAAGCTGTCATATTTTGAAAGACTAGATGCCCCATGCGTTCAGATAGCATCCGATGACCTCCATATACACCTAAGACATCTTTTAAACATCCATACACTTGAGATTTTTGGTGCCTCGGGAGGTGCTTTACCGTACTACAAAACAAGGCGATATGAACAGGATATGCTCAGCTTGAACGCGATTGGGACCATTGATTTCATCTGACTTCGTCTGACCACGGAGATTACGGCCCTCCGTCGAGATAAAGCCAAATATCTCTACCTATACTAAAACAGACCTCAAACATAGATCATCTTGCCTCGAAACTCAAGCAATGATTTCCTATAACTTTTCGAAATGTTTTCTGAGCGATAGGGGCTCATTGATCCCATCATTTTCCCGGTTCCAGCGTTTGAGAAACATTTATCGCCTGCCCCCTCCCCTCCTGGCCCCTCCTTCCTATCCATACCCCACAGCATAGAGATGTTGAGAAAGCTTGATGCTAACTTTTAAACTGACGGTTAAGGGCAGGATTATAGTCGTAGGAATCCGGGAGCTCCGAGCTATTACCACCCAAATCCAAGTGCCCCACCCCCGGAGGGCGTGTGCACTGTGTCAGTGAAACTATCTGTCCAGCTATAATATATATATATCTTTCTATTAGTTTTAAGAAGTGATAGCTATTTATGCCCACATCTATCCTTAGAGAAGGGATGCAACGAGCACCAATCCACGCGCCAATCCACGTGTATTCTAGGGCTTGGTACACGTCGGGCCATTGGCTCCACTGGTTCCTTGGACCACCAGATACTTAGAGCATGACATAGACAGCGAAAGTACTAGAATAGCGCTATACAGGTAGGTGTATGTAATATTAAACATATGAATAACATATGAATAACATACGGAAAACATTCTAATGACAGTGGCATAACATTCCAAAAGAAGCGAAGTGTGCCATCAAGAACGCCGGAAATCGTACGAAGCCATAAGAGGCTTCTAGCGGCTGCTGGGGAAGAAGAGTTACAATGACCGAACGCCGAAGCAGTATTTTCCAGCCTGTCTGAGAGGGAAGGAAACGGTATGTGGTTGGACCATCACCGGTTTAGCAGGTTTCGCGGAGATTTGGGTGGGGAGCGACGGTCTCAGATTGGCTGGTTAGGCCACTTACTTCCTGCCAGATAAGTCCCTTTAACCGTCGATATTTAGTGCTTTTTACGATCGGATCAGAGCCGAGTAAAAACGGCCAAGAGCGGTCACATCAAAGGGCGCAGTACAGTGTGGTAAGGCGCCCGCCATTCGATGTCAACGATGCGAGAACGCGCCCAGCGCCCCCGGGTCATGAAGACTGAAATATTGAGGTTCCATTAATGCATGGATATACACTAATTGACACACTGCAAGGAGGAAAGCATGAATTGTATGTATATTGAAAAACTACCATAGTTACAGGAGGAAGGGGTATTGGCACTTTGAAACCCGCAACCAAGTAGCTCCTTCCTCTCGCGAAGGGGACCGGCAGGTTACAGAAAACGCGACGCGCGCGTAGCGCGCCAAGCCAAAAAGAAACCGAGCGGCGAACACCCAAATTCAGGCGGTTTGAGTCGTTTGACGGCGCCAGCTCAGAATTCCAAGAACCGTCCTCCTGGGCTGGCGATCGGGTGACGCATCTCTTAAAAAGTGATTAAAAATCACGATTTTTAATCACTTTTTAATCACTAAGTCGCGCTAAGACTTAATGATGCTTAGCGCATATTTTTAGACCGCCCAGGAAAGGTGGGTCTGCAAACCCACTCGGAAGCGAAGACCCACGTCCCAACGCACCTGTGAGCTGACAGGGGCTTGTTCCAATGATTTCCATGTCCAAAGAAACCCAAGGGAGGTGGAGATGTGTGTTCTCCTCCTTGTACCTTTCGAGATTGTGGCTTTCAAGCGGCCCTTGCATTTTTATAAGCTGTAGGGATAATGGTTAGTGACAAAATTTAATAATGTGTACTATAGAAGGCTACAAAAGCTATAAAGTCCCTAATAACAAAGATCCAGAGGGAGGGGGAAGTGCAAGAGTCGGACGAGCAAGCGACGAAGCGCCCACCGGAAAACGCCGACGCGCCATCAAAGCCGCCATCACGCGGCATCCCAATAAGGCATGCTGTGCCTAAAAACCCAGCAATGTAAGTGGCCTAAGGGCCTCTATAGGATCCGAAACCGCCATGCCTGAGCTGGAAGCGTGAAGCCTGCACCGAGTGGCTGTGCCACGGATCAGCATTCCACATTGGAATTCACCTGCCTCTTGCCCTCAACGTTCTCGACAGCTGCCTGCTTAAAAGGCCATCCTCATATCTCTCTAACAAGCAGTCTTGGATAAACATTCACTGGAATTTGTTCCAGGTATGTAATCTCGTCGTCTTTGTGTATAACGCAGGAGCTGACAAGTTTGAAAGAGAAGGCTTCCACTTCCCTTCGGGGCACGACCATATCTCTAGACCTGTTCTGGCAAGGTCACACCAATACACCCCTAGACGTGTCTCAATGCATATGACCTATTCCTCTTGCTTGTCCCAACATCCCGCAACAGCCTTGAGCACCATAGACGACGACATCCCACGACCTCTTCCCTACAACCCGATACACATGGGTTCGGGGACGTTCTCTCATCTCAACAGCCACACTAGTCATTTCGCATGGAGCAACTTCCTGCCCAGTCAAGTCCTAGCCCGCACTCCCTGCTCATCCACGGAGCTGAAGATGTTAGGCGCAGAAACGCCACTCAAGGGAAACGAATCTCCTCCAGGCACAAGGATTTCGAGTGGTCTGTGGTCGACATATCGACGCCGTTCTGAACTGAATTTCGCTGCTCTGAACCTCGACAAGTCGAATTGCGGGTGAGCAACAATTCTGTTCACGCTTTGGAGGAAAACCTGGTGATGCATTCGTGCAGGGGCAGCCGGATTTGATCAGGAGAGATCACAAGCACCAACCATGCCGGCCTGGAACATGACGATTATCTTCCACCAGAAATGGTGCCGTCTTATACACACTAAGCTGCTTGACTAGCACAGTGACCCTTCCATCTGCCATGTCCCAACCACCAGCGTCTTTCGCCACACAGGCTCTTTTAAATCCAGCATCAGCACAGAGTTGGGACGTTCACTCTTTCTCACTCTTTCGCAGATCCGGGTGCACTCACGTCGCCCCGGATTCCCTTCCTTCCATCCTTCGCGTTCCGGCGCAATCTTGCCCGGAGCTCAATGGGTAGCATTCAAGTCCAGTTTGCGACCCGATAGATCATGTCAGCTGACCCATTGAAAGAGCTGGTGCTCAAAGAAGCTTCCTAATCCTTCGACGTCTCCCCCTTTCCCTCCTGTAACCTCACCCCGCTCAGCTACACTGCATCAAGTGGCGCGGAAGATGAGCAGCGACAACGCCTCGTTCAAGACTTCCTTTCCGTGGATCGCGATCCTCTGTCGGCAAGCTACAAGTCTACAGGTTTTGACGTCCGGGCCTTGCACGCCCCCGCGACCTCTGGGCACAGCAAGGGTGGACTGCGTACACGCCGACGATATGGCGGCCACCATCAACGACGGCACCCAGGACATTCCGTCCATGTTGTTGTATCCCGAACTCTACCACGATCCATAACCCAAACACGCCAAGCACAATTGGCCTGGAACCCGTCAGCTCTCTGGATGTGGCGCAAAGTTGTTTGTCGACCACTCTACCAGTGAGGACGTCAGCGAGGAGTTTGGCGTTTTGTTCAGTGAGAAGCTCCTACGCGGGCACTCTGGGAAAGAATGACCCGGCCCTGCCGTTTGCAGATCGCCTCCTCCCAGGTATGTCCTCTGTTTCTTGCTTCGTTTCAGCCCTCACTGACTCGTGATATTCAACCCGTAGCCATCGCCTGGTGGATGATGACCTCTCCATGAATCAGTCCTTTTGGTCGGCTGCCATCCTTGAGCCTCTCGAGCGTGATACAGGGCCTTCCATGCGCTCGTTGCAGCCCGTATCGGAGACGTCCTGAGGGTGGTCTGCGACCGACACTGCTGTGTGGGCATTTGTGCTGCCTGGAAGGAAGCTCTCGTTATCTTTTTACGCTAGGTTTCCTGTTCGCCGTCGTATAATCGATCTGAAAGCTGCTGGACGACAAAAACTGCGTTTTTGAGCGATGGATTGAGCAGAGACTCATTTTCTCTGAAGGGTCAGGGGGTTGGGGTGGACGAGTAGACAAGGCTACGGCTACAAACTACAGCTCATACAAGCTTGGCCGGAGGCTGTATCAAGCTGGTTAACATCGCAAATCCACGGTCTTGCGTTTTCGACGTTCTGTTGGTGTCAACGGCCTGCCATTTGTATATGGGTCGAAGGTACATCAAACAACAAGAGTAGAACAATTTATCTCCTGGTGAAATACCTCCATCCAGTCCTCAACGCTTCCCAAGTGCAGCCTTTCCGGGGCCCCTTTCCTCCCGCCCTTTGTCCCGTCATCCCGATTCAAATATCCCTACCAGTTCGACGTCAGGCTAACCTCCTCTGGAACACTCGGAAATCATCTTGGCGATGGTATCATAACCGTGTAGGGATGCAAAGTCATGAGCAGTCCTGCCTTCCGTGGTAGCCACGCCTGGCTGGATGTCGGTCCGATCCAGGAGCATCTTGACGATGTTTGTGTGGCCCTTCCGTGATGCCCAGATCAACGCCGTCGCGCCGTCCTTGTCAACTGCATTGGGCTGTATGTCCTCTCGCTTAAGCAGTGTCTCGACAGTGCCCTCGATCCCCCAGTACGATGCCCACATCAACGGCGTATTGCCAACGTTGTCGGCTGAACTGGGCTGGACGTCGTCCCGTTCCAGGAGCATCTTAGCGATACTTTCGTCGCCTCTGAACAATGCCCATATCAACGGTGTCTTACCATCCTTGTCCGCTGCATTAGACTGGATGTCATGCCGGTCAAGGAGAATCTTGACAACACCTCTGTGACCCCAGGATGATGCCCAGATTAATGGTGACCTACTGTAGTTGTCGGCTGCGTTGGGTTGGATGTCATCTCGTTTGAGGAGCATCTCGACGATGCCTTCGTGGCCCTTCCGCGATGCCCAGGTTAACGCTGTATTGCCGTCCCTATCCTTTGCATTGATCTGGATGCCATGTCGATCCACAAGCAGCTTGACAATCGCTTCGCAGCCACGTTCTGCTGCAGAAATAAGGGCTGTATGACCGACAGCGTCTTGAAGCTCAACGTCGATGAGAGGATTCTCGAGTAGATGCCGGGCAAGCTGTTCGTCGTCTGTTGCCGAGGCAATCATTAAAGCTGTTCTTCCGTCTAGCCCTCGTTCATTGACGTGTAGACCTGGTCGTCGAGCGTGGAATTCAGCAATTTGAGCATGTCCGTCCCTAATCGCATTGTGCAAAGCAACGCCTGCTGCTTCTGATTGGATTTAATCTCATCCAAGAATTCATTAAAAGAAATGTAGCTCACCTGCCGAGTGAAGAACCCCAGCAATGAGGTCTGCCCCTCGTTCGTGGACAGCGGTGATGCTTGAATTACTTTTGGATTCAATGGCTGCATGGAGGTCACTTTCCAGAGCCTTCTCAACAATCGTAAGTCTGGCGCGTCGCAGGCTGTCGAAGTAGTCGAGCTCTCCATGCGCGGATGCGACGTTCCAGAATTTCAAATGATGGTCTGCCTAACATTCAGCAGGGATTCCCCACCGCAAATTTACAAAAGCACCTGCGCACCTGAAGACTGCGGAGAGGGAAACGTGCAGCCCCTTTCAACGGCACGCTTGATCCCGTTGAAATCTTCCCTGACAATGGCTTCCTGCAAGTCTTCATCAAGTTCTTCCTGCCGTTTCTTGAGTTTTCGAGCAAGGATGGCCTCTACGAGGTCGCGTAGGGGCAAGAGGAGCAAGAGAATAGCCAGGATCTGTCCAAATCCCCAATCTTCTTCATCATCGCTTTGGAGGGCGCGGTTAGTGCCCAGCGTAAGTTCAATGTCGATGATAAAGACAAGATTGATGGCGAATAGGATGGACAGCCCGAGGAAAGCGGGTGTTGCACCCAACTGTGCAGAAGTAGGGAGAGCCGACCCTAAACGAGAAGGGAAGTTGCGGGTTGCAGTCTTCATACGACACCAAAGGCCATGCCGGAACCAACCGTTCTGCCGCCGTTCTGCCCTTTCAATGCTAGCATGGCTGATGGCCCGAATCTGGGAAATGACTCGGGAAGTTGGGGTCCAGGCGACATAGAGACCGAGGAATATACACATAGGAGCGATTAGATTAATGCCAGGAATGAGAAGGACAACATAGAGTATGAGGGAGGTGACGCGCAGTATTTCCGAGTGCAAGTGGACGCGTTGGCCGAGGATAGCAGCCTTTGCGAAGGTCAGCACACATTCGTTGGCTGCTTTCAATACCGGCGGCCGGCGACGACCAAGGCCAAAGGACAGAGGATCAGTCCAGAGCCAGATTCCCGAAGCGGCCATGAGAGTGAGGTGAAGGGACCCTAAAACAAGTACGAAGCGTTTGACAAGGATACTGGCGCTCCGTTTCGATGCGGAAGCTAGTGAAAGAATCAGACCAGGAACGGGAGACATAGATTGTCACTACGCACAGCTACCCGCTCCTGCGTCGGAAGCCACAGTATCACTGCTGCTCAAGCTGGTGAGTCTTACTGCCAGGAAATGCTTGTCAGAAGAGAGATGCCCATATGAGGAAGATGACATACTGCGGGTGATTTTTTCTTTCATGTGCCGCATCCAAGCCTTCCAGCCAACATCCACTCGCCCCTTCCCTTCTGGTAGCCCAATTTTGTGATGAATGTATAGGATACAGTACACGAAAGCGTTCGTGTTATTCATCCAACTCATAGCAAGGACAATATTTGCATGGTAGTTTGTCATTCCCATGGTGCGGGCCTGGACGATGGAAGATAAGAGGATGGCGAAAGCTAGGATAAGGTTAGTTGTTGTCTGCGTTTCAGCATAGTCTAGCTCCCCCGCTGTGACCTTGCCATCCCAGAGTGCCCACAGAGCAGAAAGGATGCAAAGTAAGTTTTGAACATAGATGGCGGTGCGAACCCCAATGCCCGAGATATCAGGGTTGGCTGGGATTGTACAGAACGCCGATGCAATGGGCTCAGACATGGTGAGTGTCAGAAGCGACGAAGAGGGGTTCAAATGGTCCCGCATTACTGTAGAGATGCAAGGCCTGTAAACAGACACAAGCGGCGAGCTGCCGCAGATGATAAACTTCGGTTTCACAAACAGCACATCTCATTATCTTTGCACAGCCAAGCCTCGTCATACGACTATTGATCAGGAGACGATGAGGAATTGGCACATCTTTGTGGCCAGGAATAAACCAGGAACCGAGGCCGTGCCTGAAGCCTAAAATGGATTTTAATTACCGACTTCGACTGTGGTGGGCTACTTGTCATCGAGGTAGAGGAACGAGCTGGACTGGAGAGCCAGACGCGATGGCGGATACTATCGATAACAGCTCAAACTATGAGGCCCAGTTATGAGACATCCCGATCGGGGAAGGAGCTTCAAGTTTGGTATTCCAATCCCGAGTGGCTGTGCGAAGGATCAGAAATCGGAGTCTCTTCCCAATCATCGTAGAAAATCAAGAGCCGAAGGTTGACCCTGGTATTTATCCGCGATATCTTTGCATGTAACGTGTGGGTTGACGAGGTTAACAACGCAAGGCTTCCGGTCGGGATCGCTTCCACAGCCAAGACCTCCCTCTTTCTGCACGGATATCGATAAACTCTGGCAAAAGGACGAACAGCTTCTACCCTTTGCCCTGCATTACCTTGCAAGCCGAAATGGTTCACAAAAATGCATCAAGGTGGTGAACTCGTCGCCTTCCAGATGCAAGCCGCCCACTGGTCTGCAACCGGTGGAACGGGACAGCATTCTTGACACCGACGGTCTGGAGGACCTCGATGAGTAGAATCCGGATCCACGCTGCGTTGAACGAGCCCGGTGTCCTCACCCTAAGATCGCCTCACGAGCAGAGTGAACTACGGGTAGCAGCCACCCTGTCCTGGAGAGCACAAGGATGTTCTTCGACCTGACGTAGGTACATTGGCTCAACTCGTCGCCGCGCCCCTCCCCGTTCAGTCAGGCCAACAAACGCAACCGTTCTCTCCCCGATGACGCGACTGCAACCTTTCGCCGTTCTCATTGGTCAATCACCATTGGCGGTCAACAGACTCCAGACATCCTCTTTTACTTCATCGAGGTACAAATGCCTTCGATTCTCCCCAGTTCCTCGACCTTCTGCCCTCCTGGTTGAAGACCACTCCGCCCAGGGCTCAGTACTTCAACGTCTACACCCCGGCAAGTGCCAATGGGAGAACCACTGCTCGAAGCACCTTCACGCTCGCGTGCTTAATACATCACGCTGGATTTCGCTCCCCGCACCTTCCTTGGACGCCTCATCCTCACCCAGCACTTTCTATCACCCAGACTCTTGAATCCCTTTTGACACGCCAATCCGAACCCCCATCCAATCCAATCTTTCTACCTGCCTGAAAGCATTACCGACAATCAACGCCGGCAAGATCCATCATTGCTCCAGATTGTCGAGCTTTACCGATTGGCGAGGCTGACCTCATTCCACCACGGCGCCCCATAGCGTTGTGGAATCGCACCAACCCTCTGGGTGCTAATATACTAGTCAAACGCGTGCATGCCTTTGATGTGGATGACCCTGAACGATGGTGACCTTCTTGGCCGCATACGCCATTGCACTCACATCATCGCCTGCCGAACAGTACCGACACTCAAAAGGCCATATATTCGCAAAGCAACCAGTAACTTGCTAGCCCTCAATCCTCGGCTGACAGTTGACCCTCCGAGTTCTATGGTCTCTACTCTGGGGGAGGCGGTGGGATACGACGACGCTGACTCGCTCTGAGGTAGGCTGTTTCTTACTCTCAAAATACGAATGTTACTCGTCTACGAATACCAATTCATCGTCGAATTGTCCGTTTCATCGACTAGTTCAGGGACGGAACCACCGCGAATCTCTTTATGCCCCCTCTTTTGAACATCCGCACTGGCTGCAGCTCGTTGTAGGATCCTCCGCGCCCAAGGTCTGTATCTCTCACCCAGGCAATCGAGAAATACCTTGCCCATGTTCCGACACACACCTCCATCCGACTCTATGCTTCTCCGTACCCCAGAATGGACAAACCGGCCAGCCTCCCCAAGACCATTCGACGTACAGCCTCAAAGTTCTCTGCATGCTTTCCCGAGCACCTCATGGCCATCAGCACCATACCGTATCCCGACTCTCCGAAGTCCTCCTCCAACGTTTCTTCCCTCCTTCATGCTTATTCTATCAGTCTTCTTGGATTGACCGGTGCCGAACATTGGCACTGACAATACCTCGACGAGGACATGTTCCTTCAAGACTCTGCTGGCGAGCTATTTCTCTCGTTGGAGCAATGGGCCACGGCGTCGCAAACTCGTCCAAGTTCTCGCCATGTATAACAAAATCAAATACGATTTCTATATCTCAAGTACATAGGTAAATGCTATACTTATTGCTACGTTCCCGTTTCCTCGGTCAGTCCGTACATAGTATCGCACTTCAAACCCCATCGAAACTTGGTACTCTCTCAATCGACTCGGCTTCTTTGGCATGTCCATGGGAGGCGCTTTGCTGGACGCCGGAGATTTCAAGACCTCCGCATCTCGTTCCCGAGTTTGAAAGCCCAGTTTAACGATTCAAAGGTGTCCCTTCCTGATTTCTGATATTCGAGATCCTTGAGTTGGATGTCCTGATCGCCCCGTCAGTTGGCTCCTTTCTCAAGATAAGTGAAGAGAACATACACATCCCGGCTAACGTCCGGAACCGAGACCCGTTTCACCTTCCGCGGTTTCGAGCTGGTCGAGCGAGCATCGTGAAGGTGCTCAATCCAAGGATCGTCTTTCGTGCTGCAGCACTGGTGGTCTTGGGTGATCTCGTCAAAGTCCTGGAACCGTCTTTCTGAGCATGGGTGGGGTGGGCACTGGACGGTGGAAAAGAGCAACATACCCGGGTCACCGCCACCGCCTCCTCACCTTGGCGGACACTCCCCATCAACCAGAGCGAAAGCTTCCTCCTCCTCTGTTGCGAGGTATCTCGTAGTCGGACGTAGCCCGCCCCGACACCATGTTGAACCTGGAAGTACAACTAGAAGAAAGGTCAGCGTGCAGTCATCGGAATTCGGAGAGTACGTACCAAGCGGAACAAATATGGTGGGGGATCCTAGCGTCGCCCCTCTTGTAACGTCTGAGGTACAGCGACAGTACCGGGGATTCAAGCTCAAGCTGCAAGAGCAGGACTTGAAGCCAGTGATCAGGGGGAACGACGAGGTGCTGAGGTTTCCGTCATGGGCGCAGGGGAGAGATCGCGAGCAGCGGCTTGTGAGCTATTAGTCGACTTGAGCTGGTGTCATGCTTCGATAGGCGAACAATAGAGTAGATCTGGCAGAGGAGAATGATCGGGTCCCTTGTCGCGCGAGGATCGAAATGGAAGCGGTGAGTCTGGACAGGGATCCCTGCAACTGTCGGCGCGCCGGGGTTGGGTGGTGCACGTTGCGAGAACGGTCTCCTGGGCCAAGACAGTTAGCTAACAAAGATAATCCGGGAACACCATTTGGCGTAGGGGTCAAAGTGAAGCGGCTTGCGGGCAGTGTCAACGCGGAGAGGCAGGAAGTCGCTTGGTATGGCTGGTTGGCCAAAAGGTCTGCCCTTCTGACAGAGGGACTGCCTGTATCGTACATTGGGAGTGAGAAGGAGCTGCAGTCAAGAAAGGCGACGGCTGGTGCAAGCAGCAAAACACGCGAACTGGTGGTGAGAGGAAAGAGACGACAGGGGCTCTCCTGCCACTTCAGTCCAGCCCATCAATTCATCAAACGCATCTCTGCGTTGCCTGCTTGCACTGCGACCACCAACCACAGAGTCAATAATACCCTTGGCTAACGACTGGATATGCCTTGCTCAAAGGAATCGGACTCTCCTAGACATCGACATGACCAACGCTGGCTAGGATGATCTGATCGTTAGCTCAATGCTTCCGTCGGACTGTATCTAGCATGCCTTGACTACTTTCGCAAAACCACTCTTTCAGTGCCTGGCTCACTGTAAAATATGTCTGCCAGCTGAGCGTCGTAGGAGGCCTCCAATAATTCCCCTGCTTCTCGGTGCGTGGCCTGCACTTGGACCTTTGCAAGAGTAGATGTATTGAGCAGACATCTCTCAGTGTTCCTGATCACAGCACAACTGCATCGCTCCAAAGAGGCCTGTTCAACGCAGCCTTGTTTCTCAACATTGTATCAGCGCAGGCTTGCTCTTCTAGTCTGTCACGGAGCTATGGACAGGACCGTCTACCCTCTGAACGAGGCCCTGCTGCTCATCGACCGATGCCTACGGCGACGCGTACACCATACGATCGACGCTGGGACCTATTACGCTGAACCCAACCTTCAACGGGTGTCCAAATACCTCTCTTCTCCCACATCCACTCACCTCTCTCAAAATTTGAGGGTCATTCTTGCCAGTTTCGGTGCTGAGGACCTCGACGATCAAATCTTGATCGCTACTGCTGAAGGGACTACGATGGGCCTTTGGAAACACGAGGGTGGTGTACAATCTTGACTGGGAGTTGAATGGAGGGTGAGCGCACTTTCTAACGCATCCTGTCCAACCCGAGCGTCGCCTGACCTTTGGCTGCCGATGCTGCAGTCATGTCTGTGACGACAGTCACAGTGAGAGCCTCATGAAAAAGAGCACGGAGTCCTGCGTTTCGAAGGGCGGGCGATTAAATCCCTGCGACGATGCCAGCTGTTGCTCAAGGACGGCAATGCCCTCCCAATGGTATGGGCCAATTTTATCTTGACGACAAAGAGATCTTCTTCTGACCCTAGCCCGCAGGGAGCTCTTGCAGCTTGTTGAGACGAAGGGGACAACGTTGCGAGAATCCATGTGCAGGTTGGTGCCCCCCCCTATCATACATAACAAACGTACAGTCCAAGCCAATGTCCTAAAATAATGCCATCTCTTTCCAACAAATGATCTGCCAGTGCTTCCGCGCCTCTGTCCTTCCCGTTCCTCTCTACTCAAGCCTCCGGTAGCCTTCCTGCGATCCAACCATACACCAGCTCCCGAACTTCATGCTAAGGCTTGTCTGGAGCGCTCGAGGATCATCCTCGCAATAGAGCTGTGACCTTCTTCTAATGCAATTTCGTAAGCAGTCTTGCCTCGCCAGTTGATAGCATCTAGCTGTATATCTTGGCGCTCAAGGAGCATCTTGACGACACTTTCGTGGCCCCTCCACGACGCATAGATCAACGGCGTATCACCGTCCTTGTTTGCTGCATTGGGATGGATGTCGCCTCTTTCGAGAAGCATCTTGACGATGCCTTTGTGGCCTCTCAGGGATGCGCAGATTAACGGCGTATCACCGCCCTTGTTTGCTGCATTAGGCTGGGTGTCGTCTCTTTCGAGGAGTATTTTGACAACACCTTTGTGGCCTCCCCGGGACGCGTAGATCAATGGCGTATTACCGTCCTTGTTTGCTGCATTGGGTTGGGTATCGTCTCTTTCGTGGAGCATCTTGACGATGCCTTCGTACCCCTTCATCGACGCACGGATTAACGGCGTATAACCATCCTTGTTTGCTGCATTGGGCTGGATGTCGTCTCTTTCAAGGAGCATCTTGACGATGCCTTCGTGGCCTCCCCGCGACGCATAGATCAACGGCGTATCACCGACCTTGTCTGCTAAATTAGGCTGGGTGTCGTCTCTTTCAAGGAGCACCTTGACGATGCCTTCGTACCCCATCATCGACGCACGGATTAACGGCGTATAACCATCCTTGTTTGCTGCATTGGGCTGGATGTCGTCTCTTTCAAGGAGCATCTTGACGATGCCTTCGTGGCCTCCCCGCGACGCATAGATCAACGGCGTATCACCGACCTTGTCTGCTGAATTAGGCTGGGTGTCGTCTCTTTCAAGGAGCATCTTGACGATGCCTTCGTGGCCTCCTCGCGACGCATAGATCAACGGCGTGTCACCGACCTTGTCTGCTAAATTAGGCTGGGTGTCGTCTCTTTCGAGGAGCATCTTGACAATGCCTTTGTGGCCTTCCCGCGACGCGTAGATCAGCGGCGTAAGACCGTCCTCGTTTACTGCATTAGGCTGCGTGTCGTCTCTTTGAAGGAGCATCTTGACGATGCCTTCGTGGCCTCCCCGCGACGCGTAGATCAACGGTGTTTCACCGTCCTTGTCTGCTACATTAGGCTGGGTGTCGTCTCGCTCAAGAAGCACCTTGGCAATGCCTTTGTGATCCATTTCCATTGCAGCCATGAGGGGTGTTCGGCCTGTCCCGCCATGCGGAAGGTTGACATCGACGAGCGCATTTTCGACTAGGAGGGTGGCAAGTGATTCATTGCCTTTATTAATGGCAAGTAGCAAAGCTGTTTCGCCATCCGGACTATGTTTATTGACATGTCGACCCTGCCTGGAAGCGTGAAATTTGGCAATCTGATCACGCCCGTTGTTGATTGCGTAGTGCAATACCATACCTGCCGCTTCTGGTTGGTTTCAGTCCCCATCTCGAGAACTAAAAAGTATGATATCTCACCTGCTGATTGAAGAACCCCAGCGATCAGATCCGCACCTCGCTCGTATGCAGCAGTGATGCCCTCTTCGATTCTTGCCTCAATGGCGTAGAGGAGGTCGGCTTCCAAAGCCTTCTCGAAGATTGACATCCTAGCGCGCCGCCAATTGTCGAATTCCTCAAGGGATCCATGTGGTACAAGAGTCCAGAATTTCAGATGATCTAAATGCTGGTCAGCATGAAATCCACACGACGAAAAGAACGGAAGTACATTGTGACTGCGGCGAGGGAAATGCGCTGCCCCTTTCAATCGCACGCTTCATCCCGTTAAAGTCGTTGTTTTCGATGGCCTGTTGCAAGTCCTCGTCAAGCTCTCCCTGACGTTGCTTGAGTCTCCGAGCAAGGATGGCTTCGAGGTGATCGCGCAGGGGCAGCAGGAGCAAGAGGATAGCCAGGATCTGACCGAACCCCCAGTCTGCTTCATCTTGACCTTGAAGGGTACCATTAAGATTCAAAGTAAATTCAATGTCGACAATGAAGACCAGGTTGATGGCCAAGAGTACGGCCAGGCCGAGGAAAGCAGGTGCGGCCTCCAATTGTGCAGACGTAGTGAGCAATGCACCTACCCGGGCGAGGAAGACGCAAATATTACAAAAAATGCCATGCCTGAACCAATAACCCCACCTCCGCTCAAGCCTCTCAACGCTGGCCTGGCGAATGACTTGAATCCAAGAAAGGACCCGGGAAGCCGAGGGCCAAGCGATGTACAAGCTGAGAAATAGGCCTGTAGGAATAACCAAGTTGAAGCCAGGGATAAGGAGAGCACTGTATAGTATGAAGGACATGATACGGAGTGCTTCTGAATGCATAGGGACAGCTTGGCCAATGACAGCAACCACTGCGGAATCCACCGCGCACTGGTTGCCTTTTGCAAAATCTAGGGGCCGGCGGCGTCCGTGACCGAAGGAGAGCAGGTCGCTCCAGAGCCAGATTCCCAAAGCAGCCATGAGCGTGAGGTGAAGTGACCCCAAGACAAGCACGAAGCGTTTGACAAGAATGCTGGCACTGCGTCTCGATTTGCGATCTGGAGGATGAATCAGATCGTGAACTGTTGGCAGAGCGTACTGCCGAGACGCACCGGCAATAGCTCCTTCGTCTGGCATCACCCCAGACTCTGTATCACCGGTGTTCGGCGCAGTGACTCTTGCTGCATAGAAGCGTTCATTATCATGGACTTACCTGTAATATTGAAGACGACATACAGGTGAGCTTCTCCTTTACGTGCTGCATCCAGGCCCCCCATGATACACCCACTCGCCCCTTCCCTTCTGGTAGCCCGATCTTGTGATGAACATATAGAATGAAGTACACAAAAGCATTTGTGTTGTTCATCCAGCTCATGGAGAGGACGATATTCGCATGGTAGTTGGTCATTCCGAGTGTTCGAGCCTGGACGATAGACGATATGAGGATAGCGAAGGCAAGGATGAGATTTGTAGTGGTCTGCGTTTCGGCATAGTCCAGCTTTCCCTGTGTGACCTTGCCATCCAAGAGCGTCCACAGAGCCGAAATGATGCAGATAATGTTCTGAGCGTAGGTAGCAGTACGAACACCAATGCCTGAGATGTCAGGGTTGGCTGGTATGCAGAACGTAGCAAATGGCTCGGACATGGGGGGGGGGGGGGGGGGGGATAGGAAGGGATCGAGCTGACAGCCGTCTGAAGGACACCTATGAAGATAAATGGATGAGATATGGGCACTGTTAAGACTTATAGCGAGTTACAGTCGCAGCGTCTTAGAGTTGATGCAAATGACAAGTCGGGGGTGTCACGTGTCTGACGTGTAGTTATGCATGGGACTAGTGATTTGTGTCTCGTGACCGGTTGTGTCGAAGACGAGAGTCGTGTGAGGTGGAGACTCGTGTAAGACGGTGTGAAGGTCGATACAACGAGGTGTAAGGGTTAACGTTCGTTGAGAGAAGGTAGATCTGGTGCTTCCAGATACAGTTGAGTATAGAGGTGGATCTGAGTGTCTCAGATGTAGCAGTGTGAAATGAGATGTGAATCGATGAGATTCGAAGTGGTAGTTGTAGTGTTAATACAGTAGAACCAAGTAGGGAATAGGTATCTAGATATGTGGAGTATATATAGTAGGTAGCGCGTGGTAGAGGTGAGGCGTAAGCCTCAAGGATAACATGCGTATCAAGGTGTGTAAGTAGCGAGGCGTAGTCCGCAGTCGTATGAAATGAAAGAAGTAGATAAGAATGAAGAGAAATGAAAAGGGTATGGTAAACATGTGTTACTTGTGATGTCATAGGTGATGTCATAGGTATGAGGTCATAACATTATCCCCCTACTAGATTCGAGACTCCTGGATCGATTACTTACTCTCTCTTGACCCCTTTTCCTTTCCATAAGGCCTTCCATACCTTATCTGTGAAGATGGCTCCCCACTCTTCTTCGTCTCCATGCACGTATATCGGGTTTTGCTTTGATCCGGGTATGTTCCATGGGGCGAAGAGGTCGTCAACATTGATGGGGTCGGTACGGTTTCCCGTAGCGATCTGATATTCAAGTTGGTCGGTTTCTTCTTTGACGCTTTTGGTAGGGACTTCCCAGTTGTTTGGGTCCGTGTCTGGGGTTTCTTGGCGTCTGGATGGCCCGGGCGTCGCGTTCCGAGGAATTGGAACAGGAGCGACTGGTGGAGTGGGGGAATGATGATGGGAATGGAAGGTGTTCGGAGCGATGTAGCGAGTGGTAGAGGGAGCGGTATTTGCCCGGCCTCTCTCTTGGGTTCTCCAGTGTTCGTAGATGGGTTGGAGGTCTTCTCGCCTGGAGAAGTTGTTGTGGACCACCGTGAGGTAATTCTCGAGCTGCTCCACTAGCCACCTAAGGAAGTGGAGGGCGCAGCTGATAGTGATGGCGATGGTCCACATGTTCATCGCATATGGTTGGGGGTCTTCTTGAAGGCTCAGCATGACGCGAGTGGCGTACTCGTTGTCGTCGATGAGGGAGAGGGTTTCTTCAACGTTTTGAGCAGGCGTTACTGCCCGAGCGGAGGGAGGAGGTGGAGAGTGCGGTTGGATGGTGTTGCACCATCGTTGAACCATGTTGCGCCCCGCGGTGGTGAGGGACCACTGGGAGCCTTCTGGTGCGCTGTTGAGGGATTGTTGAGACAGGTTGTAAGGAGGATGCAGTGGGTTTGGAGTGGTAAGGAACTGGTTTGTTTGATTGTTTCTTCAGTCCAACCACGCCCTTCATATAGTCTTGTCCTCATTGGTTCCTCGTGTTGTATCTCCAGCCCTCGTTTGCCTCGGGTTTTTGGTGTCTCCATCGTTTTGGGTTAAATGATGACCTAAGTTCATAGTATATAAGTCTCGTGGCGGTTAAGTTAAAACTTATCTTCGTAATTATTTTAATTTATGTTTCTTTTTGTATTCGTCGAGTTCTTTCTTGGCATATTTGAGTTCGTTTTCTTTCATCCAGCGCTTGCTTGATAAGGGCAAGTCCTTGAAAGCGACGAGGTAGGATCTCCTGGGGGGAGTGTGTCGCGTTTCAGTGTGTTTGATGATTTTCTCGATATAGTAATATTCTTCGTCGTCTATGAGTTCCGGGCTTGGAACCGGATGATTAGGGCCGTGTGTGTCGTTTTGAACATAGGGGGTGAGAAGGTTGATGTGGAAGACGTTGTGGATTTTCCAGTGTTCTGGTAGATCCAATCGGAACGTGTAGGGACCCAGCACTTCGGTAATGGTGAAGGGTCCTTCTTGTTTCGCGTTTATCTTCTTGGTATAGGAGGTCTTGATGTTTTTGGTGCTAAGCCAAACCTGATGTCCTTTTCGGAGTGGCCTCGCGTTTGATCCTTGAATCCTTTCGGCCATTTTGGTACGGGCGAGCTCGTGAGCAGCTACAGCTTCCCTTCGATCTTCTTCCATAGCTTCAAGCCGGTCTTTGACTGTGGGGAATTTCGTCTTGGAGAAGGTGGAGGGGATCCCCTTGGGAGAGTATCCTAATTGAAGTTCGAAGGGGGAATGCGTGCGTTCAGCATGTTGTCGGCTGTTGTAGGCAAACTCCGCAGTTGGTAGTTTGTAGAACCACTGATCTTGGTTGATGATGCAGTAGATCGACAGATATGCCTCGAGTTCTTGGTGAACTCTTTCGATGGCACCTTGTGATTGCGGGTGGTAAGCGGTCGACAGGTTGGAGTCAATGCCGATGAGTCGGAGCATTTCACGAAAGCCTTTTGCAGCGAATTGTGGGCCTCGATCAGATCCAATGATGTCTGGAAGTCCGAAACGTTTGAAGAGATTGTCCACGAGGAGGAATCCGACCCCATCTGCATCAATGGTCTTTTTGCAGGGGACAAAGATTACTCCTTTTGTGAGTCCGTGATCGACCATGGTGAGGACGGAGTCATAGCCGTTGGAAGGAGGTAGGTCTGTGACCATGTCGATGACGACATACCCAAAGGGTCGGTCGCTTCCTTCTATCGGCATGAGGGAGACTTTCGTCGGATGTCGGTTGATCTTGAACTGCTGGCAGGGTCCACAGCCTTTGATGTAGGCTTGGATAAACATTCGCATTCCTGGCCAATAGTAATGTTGTTTGATGGCATGGAATGTTTCAAGCTCTCCCGGGTGTCCAGCAGTCTCGGTGTCGTGGAAGCGTTGTACAATCTCACGTCGGAGTTCGGTGTTTTTCGGAACGTATTGTCGATTCTTGTAGAAGAGCATAGGTTTGTTGTTTTTGTCGTTAATGAGGGTCCATTCTTGAAGGTGTCGTGTCATATCGTTGTTTCCTTGTTCAACAAGGAGTTTCATAGCATCGATCGCAGATTGATCTTTTCCGGTGGCATTTTCGATCTTTCTTTGGAGTTCAGAGTCGATTAAGTTGATGAATACCTCCGCTGGTAGGAGGGTAATAGGATCGTCATTCTCGTCTTTCTCGGGAATATGGTCCGGACGACGTGAGAGTGCATCAGATTGAATCATCTTGGTGCCCGGAGTATTCTGGAGCTGGTAGTTGTATTCCGAGAGAATGAGCGACCATCTTGCTTGGCGATCGTTTAATTTATGAGCCGATTTGTAGTATGTGAGGTTTTTGTGGTCCGAGAGGATGGTGACTGGGAACTGAGATCCTTGGAGATAGTGTCTCCACTCTTGTAAGGATCTCACGATAGCGAGGAGTTCTCGATCATAGACTTCATAGCGGCGTTCGACGGGAGTGAATGTTTTGGAGAGGAAAGAGACAGGGTGGCGTTTGCTGGCTTCATCTTTCTGGGTAAGGACGGCTCCGTATGCGTACTTGGAAGCATCGCACTCGATCTGGAAAGGTTTCTCCATGTTGGGCATGAGCAGTACCGGTTCTTCTGAGAATCGCTGTTTCAGGATGTTGAAAGAGCGATCACACTCTTCGTCCCATACGAAATCTTTGGCTTTGGTAAGGAGTTCGTTCATGGGTCGAGCGATGTCGGAGTATTTCATGATGAACTTTCGGTAGAAGTTGCCCAGTCCTAGGAATTGCCTGACGTGCGTGGGAGTGGTAGGAGGCAGCCAGTCGATCATGTCTTTGACTTTATCGGCGCACATCGAGATTTTCCCTTCTTCAATGATCATGCCAAGGTATTCTACCTTGGTAGCTCCGAAAACACACTTCTCTAGTTTGATGTAGAGGTCGTGTTCGTTGAGTTTTTCTAGGATTCGGAGGGTGGTGGTACGATCTTGTTCTAGGGTTTTCGATGCGGCCAATGCGTCATCCATGTAGATTGATGCCAGTTTTTCGTCGATCTCTTCCTTGAAGATCTGGTCCATCATTCTTTGGAAGGTGGCGGGTGAATTCTTGAGTCCAAAGAACATGACTAGGGGTTCGAAGAGCCCTTTTGGGGTTTTGAACGCAGCTTTCCATTCGTCGCCTTCCTTGATGCGAACGTTGTTGAACCCTTGCCTGATGTCAAGTTTGGTGAAGTATTTCTTCCCAGCCACTCGGTCCATGATATCGGAGATGAGTGGGAGGGGATAGGCGTCGCTGACTGTCGAGTTGTTGAGGTATCGATAATCTTGGCAGGGCCTTTTCTCAGTGGTATCCTTTTTGGCTACAAAGAACATTGGGGATGCCATCGGGGACTTGGATGGTCTGATGTATCCTTTATCGAGATTTTCTTTGAGGAATTCCGTGAGGTATTGATCTTCACCAGGCGTGAGGTTGTAGGCGGGGAATGATTTTGGCAAGAAGTCTTCTTTGAGATTGATCGCATGATCCCATTCTGATTTGGCTGGGAATCTAGATGCAGCTCGTTTCGAGAAGAGGTGGAGGTAGTCGTGGTAAGCTTCAGGGACTTTTTCTTTGATGTCGGTTTCGAGGGGAACTTCATATTCTTCGTCTTCAAACGAAGTTGCATGGATGTTGAGGGTCTTTTCTTCGGAATCGGTGTAGCATGCATTGATCCATTTTTCTTTGAGGGATTCTCCGGGTTTTGAGTTAATGAAAGCCATAAGGAGGGAGTTGTCATATTGTGGCATAGTAGGGGAAGTGGGATTTCTCCATTCGACTGATCTTGTGGACCAATCGATCAGAGGGTTTTCGGACTTGAACCACGGCATACCGAGGATCATATCCCACTTTCCTAGTCCGGTAACATAGAAGGAGTATTTTTGTTCGCGATCGCCAATGGAGAACTCTAGATCTATTTGATGGGTGATAGATCCTTGTTTGTTGGGAGTTCCATCAACGTTGTTGACCTTTAGGGGTTCTTTAAGGGGAATCATAGGGAGTTGATGGAGTTGGACGATTCTGGGACTGATGAAGAGGTCGTCGGCGCCTGTATCTGCGAGAGCGGTGGTGAGGTGTTGGTCGAGGTGGGTTATAGGTAGCGTGATAGAATCTCTGTGGGTTGATTCTATTGCACCAATCCACAGGTTGGGAACGATCTCTATCGACCCTGAGATCGCCCCTTCCTAGGTGGTTTCTTCGATTTTGGAGGTGGACGCGATTGCAATTGTTTTTCCGCACTTGTTCCTCGAGTGTCCTTGTTTCCCGCATTTGAGGCATTTGTCCGTGTAGCAGCCCTTGAATGTGTGTCCGGTTGCTCCACAGTTTCCACAGTTCGCTCTTGGACAATTCTTCATGGCATGATCGGTTTTGTCGCACAGGAAACACTTCGATTTTGATTTGGTGGAGGAGGGTGTGGTGGAGACGGCGTCGACTTCCATTGCATTTGGATCCTTTTTTTTCCGGAACCGGGGGTAGGAGCGGGAACGTTTCGGATGATGGTACGGGTGATTGGTTGTCTTTCTTTGTTCTCTTGTAGCTCCTTTCGGTATTCCTGATCCATTTCGACGGCTATCTTCTTCCATTGTTTAAGGGTGGTTGGAGCAGGGTAGGTGGTTCGAACCCTCATTCGGAGGGTTTGGTTCAGCCCGTCCTTGTAGGCTGTAAGGAGGTACTCTTCATCATACTGGCTGGGACCGGCGTAGCTGTTGAATTGTGTGGTGAAGTGCTGGCAAGTAGAATCTCCCATCCTGAGCTTCTTGAGTTTGGCTTGGGCGACTTCCTTGCTGGGAAGGAGACAGAAATAATCTTTGAAGTGCTCGTCGAATTTGTCCAATGATTCGGATAAGGGCTTGAGGTCTTTTTCTAGTACTCCCATTTCTGTCTGTGCTCTTTCGTGGCTTGCCATGGTTCTGTAGGTTTCAGCAGCCCAATTTCTGGTGAGGTCTGAGTCGGTCTCGTTGACTAGCCCGATGATGAACATAATGATGGTAACGAGATCTTTCTCCCCTTTGTGGTGGGTATAAGACCTACATGCCAGGAGGAAGGGTTCTACTTCATCAGGTTTCCCCGAGAATTTGTTGGGTTTGGGAATTTCCAGTTTTGACTTCTTTCTCCCTTCCTTGATCCCTTTCATCTCTTGGTTCATCTCGGTGAGGGCCATGGCCATTTCTTTCATGGCAATGTCTGCTGTGTTCGTCATCTTTTTCACATCTTCCCCCATTGTGGTACCTATGCTGTCGGATACGCTTCGCATATAGGGGATGAGAGTTTTTATCGAAGCATATAGGACTGCTCCGAGACCCATCACGAGGGCATATCCGGTTACTTGCGCCAGGGGAAGTCGGAGATTTTCTATGAGTTGCGCAGGAGAGATGGTGGCAGCGAGGCCTCCGAGAGCGAGGTTGATTTGATCAAAAAGGTCATCCATTGCTAGTCGTTATAGCGGGGATAGTTGATTTAGGGACTTGGTTCTTCTGTTAAGACTTATAGCGAGTTACAGTCGCAGCGTCTTAGAGTTGATGCAAATGACAAGTCGGGGGTGTCACGTGTCTGACGTGTAGTTATGCACGGGACTAGTGATTTGTGTCTCGTGACCGGTTGTGTCGAAGACGAGAGTCGTGTGAGGTGGAGACTCGTGTAAGACGGTGTGAAGGTCGATACAACGAGGTGTAAGGGTTAACGTTCGTTGAGAGAAGGTAGATCTGGTGCTTCCAGATACAGTTGAGTATAGAGGTGGATCTGAGTGTCTCAGATGTAGCAGTGTGAAATGAGATGTGAATCGATGAGATTCGAAGTGGTAGTTGTAGTGTTAATACAGTAGAACCAAGTAGGGAATAGGTATCTAGATATGTGGAGTATATATAGTAGGTAGCGCGTGGTAGAGGTGAGGCGTAAGCCTCAAGGATAACATGCGTATCAAGGTGTGTAAGTAGCGAGGCGTAGTCCGCAGTCGTATGAAATGAAAGAAGTAGATAAGAATGAAGAGAAATGAAAAGGGTATGGTAAACATGTGTTACCTGTGATGTCATAGGTGATGTCATAGGTATGAGGTCATAACAGGCACAAGCGGGCAGTGCATCACACACGTGGTGCCTCGTTTGGCAGGGGATAGCAAAACATCAGGTCTACAGCACATTGCACTTGAAAACCCTGACTGGAGCACAGGATCGGGGTGAAGGGGGCGCCAAGGTGTACCATCGCTTCTCAGCGGCTCTCTTCGGTTGCGTAGAGAATGAGACGAATCGAGAACGCACTGGTCATCAAGGTTAGGCAGAGTTGCCTCCATGACAATCGTAGACGCTCACCTGAATGTGGGTAGCTGAGAGATGGCATGAGGATGGCGAGAAACAGGAGCCCTCCGTGATCTAGCCGTTCCAGAGGCTTACGCCGTCATTCACGCTTGATGTCGACACGATTGCCGGATCCGATACTTGCAACTTGTCGGGGATGGCCAACCCTACTCATACTTCGCAGACCTTTCGAAGTACTGGGACGCCCATCACAGGCACAGCCAGAACCGCTAGCTTTGGTGATAACAGGATCTATTTTGGGCGCGGTGATAACCAACGCCAAGGCACTGGTAAGTAGGCGCCCATGGTGTCAATAGCTAGAGTGCAGGCCCATGGCTGTGGACACGCTTTCTAAACGGCCAGCTCCCGCTCAGCTTCTTCTGCTTCCATCAAACCAAAGAAGGAACTCACATATTCCCTCGTTAAAGTTGGCGCTATAGTCTATTATTAGAGCTACTTGGATCCAGCGCCAACACCGTTCCGCTGCGATCTTGACCCAGTCCTCCATTCCAATCGTCATTGTATTGTAGATTCTGATAGGTATTCCCGGACGTACAACACTCTCAGACGATATGGGCAGCCAGGGATACCAGGACTCAACCCATCTATTCTTAGAGCCATACTCCTAGAGTCTTGTGCTCGAAGCGATGCGCCTGCGAGGCTGGATAAGTGGACCGCGTAGCTCACCGTAGCTGTCTCTTACATTCCATAGACTGTCAGATCCCTGGCTTCATCGGGTGAAGGTGTTGGGTGAGTTGTGGGTCCAAGGAACGCGGAGATGATTGGGGGCTCACCCGGGGGGCTGTGCCCCGGATCAGCGTATCGAACACGCCAAATTGCTCGGACGTATTTTGTTCCTTCCTTCTACCTCAATGTCTGCAATGATTCGTCGACGTGGATGATATTCACTCGAAACTAGGTATGAAAAAGTCTCTTTATTATTATACCAGCCAGTATCCCAGGCTTACAGCAGCAACGGACTCCGCTTCGAGCCTCCTCCTTTCCTCCTGCGAAACGCAGCAGCTCCAAATCCGTCCACGCACGGTGCAAACCTCGAAGATCGTGCAATGCGACCAGTCCAGCCGCCAACTCACGGCTACTTCGACCTACAATAAACGCCCCATCTCGCCGTCGCATCTTGCGAGCTTTCTCAAACGCGACCGCAGTCTTGATAGCTTCCACAGCCAGGACCCCGCTCTTTCTGCGCAGACGTCGATAAACTCTGGCGACACAACGAGCAGCTTCTACCCTTCGCCTCGGACTACTTTGCAAGCCAATTGGCGAGCGACGATTCGCGAATATGCATCGACCCGGTGAAATGGACGCCTTCCAGGTGCAAGTCGTTCACGGTCGGAGGACAGGACTTGATGCTTGACATCAACGGTCGGGAAAACCCCGACAAATGGATTCCTGATCCACGCTGCGTTTTTCAAGCGATTTGCGCGTCTCGATCTCAGAGGCTGGTGTTGGTGGCACGAGCAGAGGGAGCTAGGGTAGCAGTCACCTGCTGTTGAGAGCACCCTAATACGCTTCGACCAGAGGCGTCATTGGCTCAAATCGTCGGTTTTTGCCACCTTGCTCAGATAGGTGGGCTGTAACCTCTTTCACCAATGACGCCACCTCAGGCCTCAGCCTTCGCCATTTCCATGGACAAGAACAAGACACCGTGCCTTCTCCTTCGCCCCTTCAAGCCACAGATGCCTCCAAACCATCCCAGCTTCTCTACCTTCCACACTCTGGACGTGGAAGGCTACCTCGCCGATCCCACGGCTTCGCGCTGCGATACAAACATCCCAGGAGGTTGCAGCATCCCATGTGCCAGCTCTTCCGGTTACCTGGGAGGTCCAGTACTCGAAGCAACCTTACGCTCGCGTATTTGACACCGTGACGGGTTCTCTTCCTCCGCACCCTCCTCAGACACCTCATCCTCATTCAGCACCAAGCTGCGTCGAAGATCACCCAGACTCTTCGACTGCTCTCAGTTTTCCAACTCGAGTCTACCACAGCGCATCCGACACTGCCATGGTTGACTCCAGCAAGGCCTTTCCTTACCCCCCGGCACATCGACCTTCGCCGAGCTAAACCTTTTGTCCCACCACAGTGCGCTATGGCGTCATGGACGTATGCAAGCACTCTGCCTGTCGACACCTATCCAACGGCACCAACCATCGATAGTCTAAACATTTCCGAAGCAGCCGGGACCTTGCTCACCCCCGATTCTCTCCTGACAGCTGACGGCTCGAAGTCTACCATGGGTTTTGCACTGGACGAGAGGCTGGGATACGAGGACGCCGGGCTCCCCCTAAGGTAAGCTACTTCTTACTCTCTCGATACAAACATTGTTCATCTACGAATGCCAGCCCATCATCGGATCGTCCGTTTCATCGATTACTTCAAGGATGGAACCGCCCCGAATCCCTTCATGCCCCTTCTCCCAAACATACGGTCCGACTGCAAGTCGTCGTAGGACCTTCGGCGCCCAAGGTCTCCACCTCTCACTCAGGCAACGAGAAACACCTTCCCCATGGTCCGACGCACACTTCCTCCATCCAACTCTATACTTTTCCGTACCCCAGAATGGATAAACCAGCCAGCCTCCCCAAGAGCGTTCGATGTACCACCTCAAAGTCCACAGCATGCTTTTCCGAGCACCTCATTGTCATTGTCATCAGCACCATACCGTACCGTACCACGACCCCCTCCCTCCTCCATGCTTGCCGTATCGGTCATCTTGGATCGGCCAGTGCCGAAGATTAGTCCTGACAACATCTTGACGAGGACATGTTCCTTGGCGAGCTGCTCTCTCTTTGGAGTAGTGGGCTGCGGCGTCGTAGACTCGTGCAGATTCTCCAAGTATAACCGAACCAAATACGATTTCTATATCCCGGATACATGAACGTACTTATTACTACGTTCTCGTTTCTAGGTCAGTCCGTACGTAGTATCGCACGTCGAAATACATCGAATTGCTACTCTCTCAATCGATTGGGATTCTTTGGCATGTCCATGGGAGGCGGTTTGCTGGCTGCCGGCGACTTCAAGACCTCCGCATGTCGTTCCCGAGTTTGATAACCTAGCGTAACAACTCAAAGCTATCCATTTCTTATGCTCGAGACCTTAGAGAGCTCAGTGAGTTGGATGTCCTGATCACCCCGTTAGTTTATGCCTTTCTCAAAGATAAGTGAAAGGAACATACATATCCCGCTTGACGTCCGATCCGGTGTCCCGCCCACGGCTCTGCGGCGTTAGGCGAGACCCGTTTCATCTTCCGTGGGTTTGAGCTGGTCGAGCGAGCCTCGTGAAGGTGCCTAATCCAAGGACCGTCTATCGTGCGGCAAAACGGCCAGTCTTGGATGACCTTGTCAAAGTCTTGGAACGGCCTTGTTGAGCATGGGTGAGGTGAGTGCTGGACAGTGGAAAGGAGCAACATACCTGGGCCACCGCTACCGCCTCCTCGCCTTGGCGGATCTCCATCAACCAGATCGAAAGCTGCCTCCTCCTGCGTTGCGAAGTATGCCGTAGTCGGACGTAGCCCGCCTCGACGCCAGGCTGAAACTGGAAGTAGAACCAGAAGAAAGGTCACTATGCGGTCATCGGAATTCGGAGAGTATGTACCAAGCGGAAGACATATGGCCCGGGGGGATCCCAGCGTCGCTCGTCTTGTGACGTCTGAGGTACGGGGACAGTCCCGGGGATTCAAGTTGCAAGAGCAGGAGTTGAAGCCATTGATCAGAGGGAACGACCAAGTTAACATGGTTTGGTGAGACTAGCGATAATGAACGTGAGCTGATGTTTCCATCGTTGGCGCGGGAGCGAGATCGCGGGCAGAATGGCTTGTGAGCTATTAGCCGACTTGAGCTTTGAGCATTGCTTCGATAGGCGAGTTTTTCGTACTGATAGGCTTTGCCATGTGTCGGTCGATCTGCTTTCACATATTTGCAGCTGTTCCGATGGTTGTGATTCGAGTGGGCGTGAAGGGAATTGGCGTAGGATTAGAACGTTACTGAGGGGCCGACACGTATTCCGTTTGAAAAACGGTAACTCTGGTAGAGGAGAATGTTTAGCTCCCTCGTCGCGCGAAGGTCGAAATGAGGGGTGGTGAGTTTGGGCAGGGGTCGCTGCAACTGTCGGCGCGACGGGATTGGGTGGTGTGTGTTGCGAGGGCAGTCTCTCGAAACGACGCGAGTAGCTAGAGAAGGCAAACTGAGAACAGAGTTTGTCGTAGGGGTTAAAGTGACACGGCTCACTGAGAGTGTCAGCGCGGGCAGGCAGGGAGTCGCTTGGTATGGCTGGTTGGCCAAAAGGTCTGCCCTTCTGACAGAGGGACTGCCTGTATCGGGAATTGGGATTGAGAATGAGCTGCAATCAGGAAAGGCGACGGCTGGTGCAAGCAGCAAAACGCGCGAACTGGTGGTGAGAGGAAAGAGGCAACAGGGGCCTTCCTGCCGCTTCAGTCCAGGCCATCAATTCATCAAACGCATCTCTGCGTTGCCTGCTTGAACTGCGACCACCAACCACAGAGTCGATAATACCCTTGGCTAACGACTGGATATGCCTTGCTCAGAATAACCGCTCTCTCCTAGACCTCGACGTAACCGACGCTGTTCAGGATGGCCTGATCGTTAGCTCAATGCTTCCGTCAGACCGTATCTAGCATGCCTTGACCACTTTCGCAAAACCACTCTTTCAGTGCCTGGCTCACTGTAAGCTATGTCTGCCAGCTGAGCGTTGGAGGAGGCCTTGAATAATTCCCCTGATTCTTGGTGAGTAACCTTCACTTGGACCTTTGCAAGAGTCGCTGTATTGAGCAGACATCTCTCAGTGTTCCTGATCACAGCACAACTGCATCGCTCCAAAGAGGCCTGTTTAACGCAGCCTCGTTTCTCAACATTGTATCAGCGCAGGCTTGCTCTTCTAGTCTGGTGCGGAGGTATGGCCAGGACCATCTACCCTCTGAACGTGGCCCTGCTGCTCATCGACCAGATGCTTTGGGCAACACGTACGCCATACGATCGACACCGGGATCTGTTACGCTAAACCCAACCTTCGACTGGTGTCCAAATGCCTCTCTTCTCCCACATCCACTCTCCTCTCTCACAATTTGAGGGTCATTCTTGCCTGTTTCGGTGCTGAAGACCTCGACGATCAAACCTTGATCGCTACTGAGGAAGGGGCTACGATGAGCCTTCGGAAACGCAAGGGTGGTGCTCGGTCCTGACTGGGAGTTGAATGTAGGGTGAGCGCACTTTCTAACGCATCCTGTCCAACCAGAGCGTCACCTGACCTTTGGCTGCCGATGCTGCAGTCATGTCTTTGACGACAGTCACGGTGAGAGCCTCATGAAAAAGAGCATGGAGTTCTGCGTTTCGAAGGGCGGGCGATTAAATCTCTGCGACGGTGCCAGCTGTTGCTCAAAGACGGCAATTCCCTTCCCTGGCACTCCCAATGGTATGGGCCAATTTTGTCTTGACGACAAGGAGATCTTCTGACCCTACCCCCAGAGAGCTCTTGAAGCTTGTTGAGACGAAGGGGACGATGTTGCGTGAATCCATGTGCAGATCGGCGCCCGTTCTACCATATATAACGAATGTACTGTCCAAATCAATGTCCCAAAATAATACCATCTCTTTCCAACAAATCATCTGCCAGTGCTTCCCCGCCTCTGTCCTTCCCTTTCCTCTCCTCAAGCCTCCGGTAGCCTTCCTGCGATCCAACCATACGCCAGCTCCCGAGCGTCATGCTAAGGCTTGTCTGGAGCGCTCGAGGATCATCCTCGAAATAGAGCTGTGACCTTCTTCTAATGCAATTTCGTAAGCAGTCTCGCCTCTCCTGTTAATAGCATCTAGCTGGATATCTTGGCGCTCAAGGAGCATGTCGACAATGTTTTCGTGGCCTCTCAGCAACGCACAGATTAACGGTGTATCACCGTCCCCGTCTGCTGCATTTGGCTGGATGTCGTTCGAGGAGCATCTTGACAATGCCTTCGTGACCGTTGTACGATGCCCAGCTTAACGGCGTTGAACCATGGTCGTCTGCTGCATTGGGCTGGGTGTCGTCTCTTTCGAGGAGCATCTTGACAATGCCTTCGTGGCCTCCCCGCGACGTGTAGATCAACGGCGTATTACCGTCCTTGTCTGCTGCATTAGGCTGGGTGTCGTCTCTTTCGAGGAGCATCTTGACAATGCCTTCGTGGCCTTTCTCGCATGCTTTAACCAACGCTGTTCTGCCTAACCCATCTGCCAGGTTGATATCGACGGTAGAAATTGCGAGAAGTTGGGTGACAACCGCCTCATCTCCACACGCAGATGCCTCCACCAATGGTGCCCCTGCTGGCCCTATGCAGTTGAGATCGGTGGAAGAATGCGGCAGGAGGAACTTGACGAGCGATCCGAATGCATTTCTAACCGCAAATGCCAAAATCATGCCCTGCTTTTCTGAAGGGCTTGGTTAAAAAGGGGTGCAATACAGGTGCTGCACGACGTACCTGGAGATCCGAGTATTGCAAGGATAATGTCTGCACCCTGTTCGTAAGCTCTTCGGATGGCGCCGAAGTTCCCCTGGGCTATTGCTGAATTGAGTTCCCTCTCAAGCTCTGCCTCGGCTGCGGTCATTTGACTCTGGCGACATTCTCGAAGCCTTTCAATGACGCTATTGTCCAATACCGAATTCCAGAAGCCGAAATAATCTGGCAATCGGGAATGAGATTATTATACACAGGAAGGTCAGAATGCCTACCTGATGATCCTGTTGCAGGGATGGGATTTAAACTCCCTCTTTCAAACGCGCGAGCGATACCGTCCATATTCGCCCTTTTGACAGCGTCCCGCAGATCCTCCTGAATTTCTCTTTCACGTTGCTTGAGCCTGCGAGCAAGGATGGCTTCGAGGAGATCGCGCAGGGGTAGGAGGAGCAGGAGGATGGCCAGTATCTGTCCAAACCCCCAATCTTCTTCGTCTTGACCCTGCAGGGCACCATTAAGATTCAGCGTAAATTCAATGTCGATGATGAAGACCAGATTGATGGCCAAGAGTACGGCCAGGCCGAGGAAAGCAGGTGTGGCCTCCAATTGCGCAGACGTAGGGAGCGCTGACCCTATGCGCCCGAGGAAGCCGTGGGCAGTCCTCTTGGTGCGACACCAAATTCCATTCCTACACCAGGGATGGGTCATCTGCCTGTGCTCATTCATTTTGATGCTTGCCTGGCGGATGACTTGAACCCAAGAGAGGGCACGGGATGCAGTGGGCCAAGCGATGTACAAGCAGAGAAATACACACATGGGGCCAATCAAGTTGAAGCCAGGGATCAGGAGGATGCCATAGAGTATGATAGAGATGATACGGAGTGCTTTTGAGTGCATAGGGACAGCTTGGCCAGCAATGGCAACCACTGCGGAATCCACCGCGCACTGGTTGCCTTTTGCAAAATCTAGGGGCCGGCGGCGTCCATGACCGAAGGAGAGAAGGTCACTCCAGAGCCAGATTCCCAAAGCAGCCATGAGCGTGAGGTGAAGTGACCCCAAGACAAGCACGAAACGCTTGACGAGAGTGCTAGCGCTCCGTTTCGACGTGCGGTCTGGGAAGTAAATCAGACCAGCAATGAGATGAGGTTATTGGCAAGACGCACCGTCAACAGCTCCTTCGCTTGCGGCTACCCCAGACTCTGTATCACCACTACCCGACGCCGACGCTGTGACTCTGACTGGATGGACATGCTCGTCAGCAGAGAGCAACCTATCATAGTGAAGACGGCATACGGGTGAGTTTCTCCTTCACGTGCTGCATCCAAGCCCTCCATGATATACCCACTCGCCCCTGCCCTTCTGGTAGCCCAATCTTGTGGTGAACGTATAGGATGAAGTACACGAAAGCGTTCGTGTTGTTCATCCAGCTCATGGAGAGGACGATATTGGCGTGGTAGTTGGTCATGCCGAGTGTGCGAGCCTGGACGATAGAAGATATGAGGATAGCGAAGGCAAGAATGAGGTTTGTAGTGGTCTGTGTCTCGGCATAGTCCAGTTCTCCTTGGGTGACCTTTCCATCCAGGAGCGCCCACAGAGCCGAAAGGATACAGATGATATTCTGAGCATAGGTAGCGGTACGAACACCAATGCCTGAGATGTCAGGGTTGGCTGGTATGCAGAAGACCGAAGCCAATGGCTCGGACATGGTGGGGGATAGGAAGGGTTCGAGCTGACAGCCGTCTGAAGGACACCTGTCAAGATAAATGGATGAGATATGGGCACGAGCGGGCAGTGCATCACACACGTGGTTCCTCGTTTGGCAGAGGATAGGAAAACGTCAAGGCTACAGCATATTTCATTTCACTCCTGGCTGGAGGATAGGATCGGCCTGAGCGAGGCGCCGAGATCTAGCATCGCTTCCCAGTAGCCCTCCTTAGATGCGTAGAGAACGACATGAATCGATGACGCGCCTCTGATTCAAGATTAGACGGAGTTGCCTACATGATCATCGCAGGTGCTCACCTGACCGCAGGCGCCCGAAAGATGACATTGACATGAGGATGGTGAGAAACAGGAACCCTCCACGGTTTAGCCGTTCTATAGCCCTACATCATTATTAAGGCTGGATGTTGACACGAAATCCACATCTGATACTTCCAACCTCCTGGGGATCGTAAACCCAGCTTATGCTTTGCAGTCCTTTCGCAGCACTCGGGCGATTATTAAAGCAAGAGCCGGAATCGGCAGTTTTGGTGATAATTGGTTAGACTCCGGACACAGCGATAGCCAAGACCAAGACCAAGGGCAGTGATAAGTAGGCGCCCATGGCGCCAATATGTAGAGTGCTAGCCACAGGAACGATGTTTGTTGAAAGGCTGTTTCTAGACGGCCAGCACCCGATCAACTACTTATACTTCCAATGAAACAACGAAGGAACTGACTGGCACCATACCCTAGAGCTCCTTGGATATTGATTCCATAATCGATATTCTCAGAGGCGTGTGTGTTTATCCGAAGCGATGCCTCTGCGACAATATGAGTATGCGAGGCTCGAAAAGAGTATAAATAGTTTACCTTACTTGCCTGTGAAATTTCATATACATGTAGATTCCTGAGCTTCGTCGGGTGAAGGAGACTCTGGATGGGTAGGAACGCGGAGATGATTGCCAGAGGCTCGCCCGGGGGCTGTGCCCCGGATCAGCGTAATACTTACACCAAACTGATCGGACTGCATCTTGTTCCTTCCCTCTACCTTCTACCTTGAAGGCCCGATTGTCTGGAATAACTTGACAAAGTGGAGGATATTGAGTCGAAACCAGGTACGCATTAGCCTCTTTTTCTTAGACCAGTCAGGAGCCCAGGCTTACAGCAGCAACGGATTCGGAAACCCGCCTCTATCCTCCTGTACCCATGCAAAACGCAGCAGCTCCAAATCCGTCCGCGCTCGGTGCAAGCCTCGAAGATAGTGCGATGCGATCGATCCAGCCGTTAATTCACCGCTACCTTAACTTGCGGCAAGCGCCCTATCTCGTCGTCGTATCTCGCAGGCTCTCTCAAACGCGCGACCGCACTTTGGCAGCTTCCACAGCTAAAACGACCATCTGTCTGCCAAGATATCCGGCGACAAAGCGAATAGCTTCTACCTTCGCATTGCACTATCTTGATGCATCGACGTAGGACCAGAGGACGGGACATCATGCTTGACACTGATGCTCGAGAGGACCTCAACAAATGGAATTCAGGCGCATGCTGCGTTGAAAAAGCGAGCATCGCATCCCATGGTTAGCGCCGGTGTGGCGTGCAAGCAGGGGATGTTATGGGTAGTAGTCAGGCTGTGGTTAAGGGCACACGGGCTTGTACGGCACCATTCGCTCAACTCGTCGGCTCGCACCTCGTTCAGAAAGGCGGACTGCACCTCCTTTTGCCAATGACGCCGCCACAATCCGAGTCTTCGCCATTTTTAGTCGCCAACTTACAATCCTCAGCATTGGCAATCAATGCACGCCATGCCTCCTCTTCTGCTCTTTCAAAATACAGATCCCTTCAACTCGTCTCAGCTTCTCTACCTGCGCAATCAGGCAGTCGAAGACTTCCTCGACCACAGCCTGGTACTTCGACGTCTGTGCCCAGGCAGATGACAACATCCCATGCACAAGCTCCATGGGAGATCCACTGCTTGAAGCACCCTCATGTTCGCGATTTGACGCACCGTGCTGGAAGTTCTTCCTCCATATCCTCCCCAGACGGCTGCGACCCGTGATCAAGATCGCCCAGACACCTGGAACTCTCCTGATACACCAACTCAAAACCCATCCAAGCCTTCAACCGAGCTTGCAAACGCGACATCGACACCAGCAAAATCCATCCTTGCCCCGGATCGCCGAGCTTTGCCGTGGCGAGCCATCTTTGGTTCCACCAGAGTACGCTGTATCGTTACAGACCTCTGGAGGCCAAAATACCAGTCAACTGCGCGTGCCTAGATAGCCGATGGTGCCCTTCTCGGTCACCTACACCATTTCCATTCACATCGCCTGTCGGGAATCTACCCAAGCTTTCCAAGTGCCGGCTACCCCACCTTCGTCCCCTTGTAACCCCGTCTTGATGAATATAGAGAATGAAATACACAAATGCGTCGGTGTTGTTCATCCAACTCATCATGAGGGCGATGTTTGCATGATAGTTCGAGATTCCGAGCGTAGATGCTTGGACCGTAGACGGAATCAGAATGGCAAAAGCGAGGATCAGGTTGGTTGTTGCCAGTGTCTGCGTTTCGGCGTATTCCAGCTCGCCTGAAGTGACTTTGCCATCCCAGAGTGCCCATAGAGCAGAAAGGATGCATATAATGTTCTGAGGGTAGATCGAAATGCGAACCCCAATGCCTGCGATGTCAGGGTTGGCAGGGATCTTGCAGAGGGCCGAAGCCAATGGCTCGGACATGATGGGGAAAGGGAGGGTCGCCTTTCAGACTCGAAATAAAGGGTAATGACCTGGACACAAAGTGGTTGTACATCACACGCGTGGTACCTCGTTTGGCGACAAAGGAACAAGGAGATGATTGGAAGCTTGCCCAGGGTCTCCGCCCTCGGATCAGCACATTGGACCCGCGAAATTGATCGGCTTGTGTGTCTTCCACCAACCACCTCCTACCTCGACGGCCACCTTCTCTTCTCGATGTCTGGAATGATTACACGGCATTGAATAGACGATCAGGTATGTGATGGTCGCGTTTATGTAGTTGGTACAGGTACTGATGTCTACGGCAGTGACAGATTCAGTCCAAGACCGCCGTCTTTTTGAAAGGTCTCGGGACTCTGACAACCGCATGAGCACGCACCAAGCCAGGGCTTACACTTCGTCTTCACCACTTTGAAGACGAACCTTCCAGTAGGAGATACGCTCCATGGCGGTGAAATGGAAGCCTTCCCAGTGCAAGCCCTCCACCAGTCTGCAACCGGTGGAACGGGGCAGCATTCCTGGCGTCTTTACGCTGAAGGTCTGGAGGACCTCGCCAAATGAATCCATGCTGCAATTCACGGAGGATCCCCCGAGTCTCCATTCCCAAGGCTGGCGTTGGTGGGCGGTATGAGCGTGTAGAGGTCAACCTGCAGTCGAGAGCAAGCGGATCCAGTTCGGCCAGAGGTACCATCAGCTCAACTCGTCGGCTCCACTCTCCCTATTCAGTCAGGCGGCCACAGCTCTTTCACCAATGGCTCGGCCACTGCCTTTTGCCGCTTCCATCCTCAGCACTGGCAATCAAGAGGCGCTATGCCTTTTCTTCTGCTCCTCACCGGCTTACCCATTACTCGGCACTTCGATGTCTGCACCACCGCAGGTGGAAAGATCCCATGGACAAACCCTTCTAGGCACCTGGAGGAGCTAGCGCTTGAAGCCGACTCATGCTCGCGAATCTGAAGCACCGCGCTGAATTCCCCTCCTCGCACCTCAAACACCTCGGCCTCATCCCCAGCACCAGGCTATGTTGACGATCTTCCATATTTATTTTTTCGTTTGACCGCCTCGAAGCCCATCCAAGTCTACCACCCATCTGCCAACACCCCCGACAATCGACGCCCGCGAACCCTTCCTGCCCCGCATATCACCAGCTTTGCCGTTGGGAAATCGTTCCATGGCGACTTGGAATCGTGAAAACCCTCGGGGTGTCAGCATATCAAGGTCAACTGCGAGTAAGACGGTGATGTGGATGCCATGGCGAGAAGTTTGAATTCGAAGATGCTGTCTCCCTCCAAGGTGAGCTTCTTCCTCTCGATTGTTTACCTTGCTTATCTCCGAATATCTAGCTATACTGCACATCGAATGGCCAGTTCCGTCATTAAGGATTGGCCACATTTCCAATCCCTTTCGCAACAACCCTCGTTGACTGCAGGCCATCGTATACTCGTCGTCGAGCTTGTTTTCGTGGCCCCTTGGCTCGAGGCAACCGTCGCCAGCAACACTCGAAGACTATCGAGCTCTTGGTCTAGGGTACCAGGATCTGCAGTGGGGATCCTGTCGAATTGTTACAGTAGTACAAGCCAATGCAACTCCTTTCAACCGAAACCTCCTTTAGCGACACACCAGCAGACGACTTTGTCAACGTGAGCCGTCTAATTAAATGAACCGGCTCGTGCGTCCTCGTAGGAGAGGTGTGAGCTGCTAAGTGCTCGAGTTGGACAAGCACTTCGCCCGGCGATTGAAACCCGGCGGCTGACTGACACTTCCAGCTACTCACCCAATGTCGACTGCTTGGCGCTGAGCTGCCGGCTGGGTTCTTTCGTGGTTCTCCAGTTGCTAGAATGGCTAGAGATTCGCAGAGCTTGTGCGCCGGCTTCAATGCTGATGGCGTTGAGATTGATGCGTGGATCTGAGGAAGGTGGCGGGTATGCGGTTCTGACGTTTGGATGATTTCTACAGGTTGTTATTTGTGATTTCCGCCATTCAAGACACCTCGTGTTGCAGCATGATAACCTTTTGGCACTTGTTTCTTGGAGTGATTCTTAATGTGATGGGGTGCCAGTCAGCAGGGCGAGTGTTAGCGGGCGCTTAGATTAGAGTTCGTCATTTTGCCATCGCTAAGTATCACCTGTCCAATTCTCCCTGATGAGTCTGTGTAACACATCTCTAAGCTTTCAACGTATCAAGGGGCCTCCCTGTTTTGCTCATAGGTAGGCTTTTTCAATACAACTTAATGAACGACTTACTTTTCTAGCTAGCTGACCACCCCAAGGTCCAATTCGTGCCCCGTTTCATGCTTTCGGGTAATCAGGTGGAATCTCTTCCATGCCTGCCGCGATTGAGGTCAATCATTGTAGGGAGGGATGTAAGAGAGGTTGTAATCGACTGTTACAGGATGGGTAGTAGGTGCAAGGCCAAATCACATCATACGAATGGGGAACCACTAATGAAGACCACGAATGACACTATAGCAGTTCACTCTCGGCAGCCAATACCGTCGTCCCCTCCGGACGGTGTGCCTGAGCGTCGCGTGGGTTTCCCTAGCAAGGTACCTAGGGGCTCGAAGTCAATAGAGAGCCACTCTTGTGGTAAGTGCTACTAGCGGCCTTTGAGCTCCTTTTGCTAGCGATAAAGTGAAAAGACGATACTCACTCATCCCTTCGCACCACACTTGTTAGGATCCATTCAACACCTTCCCCACTACAATTCCGGGGCGGTACCTGGATCATCGAATCGATTGGAGCTTACCGATTATCAGTAACGTGCTAGGTCGCGTTCCAATCAAATTCGATGTCGCGCTGAGCTTTGGTCAGGCCGCCTGCTCTCAGAATTTCTCAGCTCATATGTCTTTTCTGGGAGCAATGTAGTGCGAGGATATGAGTACGCGAGTTTTAAAAAGAGGGTGATTGAAAGGCTCACCATAGCTGTTAGTGACGACCTTTCCCAATTGCTGAGCTTTTGCGGGACGGGGAGATTGGCAGGACTCGGGTCGTCAACAGGATTTTGACATGATCGCTCTTGGCGTGATTCCGAGAGGAGATCTGCTTGAACGATGGCATCTGAAGCGCCAGGCATGACACAGTCAGCCAAGGTCGCGTCTCCTGCTAAAGCCAATCGTCTTCCCTGATGCAACCATTCATGCCTGCTTGAGAGCTTGATGCTAGGGCGCGTGAGTCTGGAGTGGTCAAGTATCATCTTCCGATTCCTCGCAATAGCTACATGACCGCTCTTGGTGTGATTCCGAGAGGAGAGCTGCTTGAACGATGGCATCTGAAGCGCCAAGCATGACACAGTTAGCCAAGGTCGCGAGAGCAGGAAAGAGCCTTGGAAGCTCACCTTGCAGCTGTCCTATTCACGTCAACGGTGTAAGCCTGACCAATGAGTTCCAATGCGGTACGCGAACGCTTCTGCAAACTGAGAGGACCTCTGTAGCCCACACACTCGGTTTTGCCGCTTCGGATGCTAATCAAGGAGACGTGGTCATTCCGTGGCCATCCTGGAGGACCAGAGGGTCGATACGGGAGGTGGAGCCCAGTAGCTGGCCCTGGGGGGTCGATGAGTCTGTAAAGTTCCGGACCGTGTTGGAACAAACCTAACGAGCGCAATGTTTTCAGTCACTTCTCGCTGCAAACGACACAAAAGATACACACCTTTCTCTCTACACGAGGCGATACAGCCGGCCCCAGAGAGCTCACGATCACTTGGACGCGATGATCCTCCGAGCCAGTTCAAACTCTCATTATCTTCTTCATCAACTTCCCTCGGAGAGCGCACTTGTTGGTCACTCGTTGTTCGAGTCGAGAATCGAGGTCGGCAGCCCAGTGTTCGCCTGTACCCAAGGACCGGGTAGGATGGAAGCAGTACCAGTCGCATTCCATGGGTTCCACCGTTATCGTTTTCAAGTCAAATCTAAGGACCTATGAGTACGCAAAGCTCAAGGGAAACGGAGACATTTACCTACCCATCCATCCCTCTCTCCGTTCCTGTCGGCACCAGGGGCGGAATCATCCTAGAGAAAGATACTTCCGAAGGTCTGGGGTAGTCAACATTCTGTACTCTGTCGATGAATTGCCCCTGGAAGGGGTATCGGACTGGGCTGGTCACCGCGAGTAGCTTAAGGCCGAGCTATTGGGAGAGCCTGGTTTGCTGCTGCTGAGGCTAACCGTCCTTGGTGCTGTCGAAGGTGCCCTAGTGTCCAAACCGGGTCGCGGCTTGCTTCGATCGCGTCACGGTTTGTTGGGCAAAATTGCTGCTGTTTGGAGGGAAAGGTTCATAGTATCGCGATTGGAGGCTCAGGGTGTGTGTTGAATAAGGGGCGCGTGACGATGGTGAAAGGCAGATAGAGAATGGTCACTGGGACTTCCGAAACATGAAGTCTCCCTGCCTGGACTCGACTCCGCCGGCCGAGTCGAAGCGGGGTGAGTCGAAATGGCCGCTATATTGATTCTGGTGGCAGTACTGAAGATAATGATAATCCAAAGTCAGTTAAAAAAGCAAGGAAGAAGATGTCTTGGAAGCTCACCTCGCCGCTCCCAGAGACACGATCTAGCGCACTGGATTCTGCTTTGCTCAGACCTCAGATGATGCTATTTGCTCCAACTGTTCAACGTAGAAGTGTAAAAGATGTCTATTATGAAGTCGATAGGGTGGCGGTTCTAGATGTTGTAGAGAAGACATGTACTTTATGACCTATCAGATGCGTAGCGGATGTGACGACAAGGGAGACGTACCTATCGGTTTTTGGGCCGCTTGCATTCGACCTCAGCGAAGCTCTGGCGTCGGCTGTTATGCCACCTTTTGGGTTCAGTTGTGCCACGGTTCGCTCTTGAGATTGAATAGCATCTCCCTGCAAGGAACCTCGAATGAGAATCCGTTCGCGAAATAAAACGGTGCCCTTACCGATATCAGTTCTTGCCTCTACAAGAGTGAGCCAGTAATGGGTGGTATCACGCCATGCTTAAAAGAACTCGAGGCATCGATCTTTCGAAGGTTTGTTGCATTTGCCCTGCAGCCCTAATGTCCACTATCGAGGTCCTGTAGGGAGGATACGCAGCGGCAATATTGAGTCAACGTGCGTTGTACAAGTTCCAGTGTATCTTAGCCATAGTCCAGTCCTGAGACGACCCTATCGGTGAGCTGAGCATTGAAGGAGACGGAAGAGCAGGACAAAGGAACAGAAGCTTGGCGTGAAGCCTGTCCCGAGTGGCTGTGCCACGGATCAGCATTCCACTTTGGAATTCACCCGCCTCTTGCCCTCAACGTTCTCGACAGCTGCCTGCTTAAAAGGCCATCCTCATATCTCTCTAACAAGCAGTCTTGGATAAACATTCACTGGAATTTGTTCCAGGTATGTAATCTCGTCGTCTTTGTGTATAACGCAGGAGCTGACAAGTTTGAAAGAGAAGGCTTCCACTTCCCTTCGGGGCACGACCATATCTCTAGACCTGTATAAAATAACTTGGCTATTATTCAAATATTGGCTGGACGACCACCCAAATCGATTTGGATTCAAATCCGATTCAAATCCGATTCAAGTCCATTTCAGATTCAAATTTAAATTAATTTTAGTATAAATTCATCACAGCTATCTGTAAGGGTGAAGAGGGTGTGCCACGGTGTAACCTAATTGAGCAATTCGAATGCACCTCTGAAATGATATTCAAATGTGATTTGAATTGCATGATTCAAATACCAATCCAAGGGAATGGATTCAAATCAGGACCTTCAAATCCGAATTCAGTCGATTCAAATCGAATTCAAACAAATAATATTCAAATCAACTCAAATATATTACAAGGAATTCGAATACAAATTTAAATACAGAGAGTCCCACAACGGACTCGAAGCCCACAGAGAGCCGAAAGACTTGCAAATGCAAAGTCAAGTACTGCTCTCTAACGATTCCCCACATTGAGGTGCTAACTCAACGGGGGGAAAGGCAGAGGCAGCAAGCCTCTGCCTTTTCGGACATCGCAAGGTGTAGCGCAGACGGGTCGACCTAGGTCGACCCCAGGTGGGATTAACGCAGCGAGCGGATAGGCTATTGTACATGATGCAGGACAAACAAGATACAAATACAAAGAAAAAGGCAGATAGAAAGAGAAAGAGAAAGAAACTATATCATGAGGTGTGGGTGGGTGGGTGAAGCGAAGATTGTTGTATTGGTCTCCTGCGACGCGGGAAAGGAACCTGTTCAGCGAATGGTGAACGTAGAAGCGCTGTGCGCTTACCTGTGCTGCGGGAAAAGAATCTGGGTGAGCCAGAGCGCAGCACAGGAGCCTTTGTACCATTCACCTTGTCTCACTAGACTCCAGCCTCCGCTACAACTGTAGTGCTGGGTCTAACGAATGAATGGGAAGGCGGCGGCATGACGAAGCCATGCCAGATCGGGGAAGCCGATGACGAAAACTGGCAAGAGCCAGAAGATGGGTGGCGGAGCCACAGAGAAACGGCGAAGCCGTAAGGACGTGACCATGGTCATGAAGAAGGGAAGTGCCAGAGCAACAAGAGAACGGCAAAGCCGTGGGGAGCATGACGAGGTCATGAAGAGTGGCAAAGCCACGGGGAAACGGCGAAGCCGTGAGAATGATGGCCTATTTGCAGAGGCCTACGAAATGGTTCGCTGTGCTCGCCTATTGCTACGACCTCTGCCTTTTCGGACATCGCAAGGTGTAGCGCAGACGGGTCGACCTAGGTCGACCCCAGGTGGGATTAACGCAGCGAGCGGATAGGCTAGAAGACCTGTTGATGTTGCGTGCGGGGGAAGGAGGCGGTGCGAGGAAAGGAAGCGAGGTGCGAGCAAACGTTTAGGTGCGATGAAGGGAGCGAAGGCGAACAAGCTCTACTTCAGCTCGAAGTGCTGGATGATCTCACACATAATCCTTCCAAGCTTGTGATGACCAGCGACCAATTGCCATGATCGTACTCTCAGAAACACCTAAGCCAGCCAACCAAGTAGCAGCACCTGCTCGTGCAGAATGGCCACCATAATCCATCCCAAGTAGATCATGTAGGCGCTTATCAAACCAAGATTTATTGGGTAGAGTTCCATTTTCTCGGATGAAGAGCGCAGGGTGGAAACGATGGCGTGCGTCGCGAAGCTTGGTATAATGCTTGAGCAGACCAACGGGGCTTGCACAGGCCCAGTCTGACACAACAACATCAGACCCGCGATAAAAAGGATCACCCTTGTGGTAAGGGAGGCGATAACCAGCATGGTCGTCGGTGAGGACTAAGGATCCCCGCTTGATCAGCTTTCGCCAATCCAACAACCGATGGTCGTTGTTCACAACCAGCTCTCCGGATCGATGGCAAGCATAAAAGGCACAGGAAAGGATTGTTGCGAAAAGCCAGTCGTCGTATGCATTGGTGACTTTGGCCCTGGTGACAAATCGATCGAGATGGGAAGGATGGAGGGGCAGTTTTCGTCGTACGGGGTCAGCACGCGCCTTCTTCAACCCCCGGATTGTCGCCCTGACTAGTGGATGTGCACGATTGTCGTCGAAGTCAGGATACAAATCCCGGAGGTAGTGGCGGACGCCAGAAAGATATTTGGGGCCCGACGCAATGGTCAAAGAGGTCCACGAGATGAAACGCGCCAGCGTTTGAGGTGTGGGGTTGAGTGGTAGGTTGTACAGCTTGCAGAAGGTGGTGTAACTTCTCATTCCGGTGTTGTAGCCGAGATTGGTGGATTTTTCGATGGCATGTGCCTGTAAGAAAGCGACCCGCTCGTCTAAGACAGAGAGCGGGGGGTGCGGATGGGTCATTCTCGAAGACCCACCCGCTCCACTCAAAAAGTTTCCTGCCATCGCGTCGGCAGTAACTCTCGTGGAGGAGTGAATGAGCAGACGCGGTTGGAAGGGAATCGACGACGATATTCGTCGAGGAATAAGCGTGATAGAAGATCAGCGCGAAGGTTTTCTTCACTTGTGAGGTGACGAACCCGTATATCAGCACCTGATTCGAGCATTAGGCCAGCAATGGCCCGAACGGGCGCATTATGCATGCTGGTCCTGGCAGCCAAGCTGTTCAGGACACCCACAGAGTCCAAGCTGTCAGTGTGAAGTAAGATGCGACGAGGAGGTTTTGGCGAGGAAAGGAGGTGGTGGATGGCAGAGAGGATGGCGACCAATTCGAGGAAGAATATGTCAATCGTGACACCAGGTGGAGGCGGTTGGATCTGATAGACGTATCCCACGTCTCTATAACAAAAGCTTAAACCATCTTTTAAATTAGCATCCGTCCACACCTCTGCATCGGCTTCACCGTCCTTCCAGTGACTGTTACCAACAAACAGCACTCCTAAACAATGATCCAACTCGTTCGAAAACCATTGAAGATCCGCATGGACTTCCCTGTTGAGGAAAATGCCAGCCTTGCTATGGGTCTTTCCAGCCATCTTTCTGTACATCTCCGACAATGCAGGTCGTCCCCACGGAATGACATTCAACGCCCAATTGAGATGCCCAGTGATCTGTTGCCATCGGCGAAGAGGTGGATTCCGTCCATCGAAGGAAAGGAAATCGCGGATCGCATCCTTCATGTCGTTGATGGAATTGGGGGATAAAGATATTGAACCTCGCGAATAGTCAACCCAAAATCCAATGATGGTGAGGGAAGTACCAAACTCCTGCTTTGCGTCTTCCCAAGGGCACCCAATGTCGTCCCAGAATTCAAGTAAACGGATCTGATCCTTCGGCCTTAGACGCCCCTTGAACCATTCGAGGCGAGCAGACCTTGTCAGGCCGAAAAAATCGTCCATGTAGACGTGCAGAGACAGGATGCGCAGGCGATTGATCCCGATCCAGCACATCAGGGATGACACCGCGCACCAGCAACGTGGGGATGCTCGATTACCAAACACCAAACGCCTCACAATGTGACGAAGGCCATCAATCGTGACAACCTGGCGTAGCTGCCACAGAGGATGCGCAGGGAGATTCAGGAATGCCGACGCTACGTCTGACTTGAATAGGAGAAAATCCTCGGAGGGATACTCGCTTCGCGTCTCGTACAGGACTTGCCCGAAGGTTCGCATGTCGTCATATCGGACTTTAGCGTCTTCGCGAGGGATGCCATCGTTCAAGCCTGAAGCGGAGTGGTCGGTGATAACTCGACCCTTCGTTTTCTGCCAAACGACGAACAGAGGGGAAGCGTGCATCCCGTGAAGGAGGTCCGGGAGTTGGAGTGGATTAGACCAATGACCCTTCGAAAGTTCTTTGTCCCGGAAAGCCCGAATTGCTGCCAAGTCATCCTCCTCAGAAGCAAAGTTCTCATAATCCTTCAACATCTCATCCCACTCTCCTAAATCAAATGGCCAAAACCCTTCTCGAAGCCCCCTCATGACAGACATAACAAATGGTTGGTTGGGATGATCACGCAGTAGAAATTGAAACCGATCGATGTTGAATGGTGTTTCGACTTTTATCGCATCGCCCAAGGCAGTGATAGTGCTGGCTAGTTGCGGGTCGTGGAGCAGATGATCTGGAGGTGACGGTAACGGCGCAGCGGACTCCGTGTAAAGGGCAGAAGGTGAAATTGTATTTCGAGAACTAGAAGACCAAACATATCCCCGACGGAAACGAGGACCCTCAACATCAACATCTCTCCCTCGCTTCACACCACGAGAAGCCACTGATCTAGGCCCCCTTGCTGCCTGATCCACCTTCGCCGACATCTCTGCCACTCGCTTCTCGTTGTCTAGTTTTGAGAGAAGCAAGGCACGTTGGGTTGGATCGAGCCTTGTGGGCTTCCCCACATTCCGAGCACGATCCGTGGTGTCGTCGGTTGACGCAGGGGTTTTGACAGAAGCCGGAATTCCAAATCCAGCAAGGCGCCGACAAGCGCTTTGAAAGAGGCGCACGACCCGAAGAAGCCTTTCTAGATGTAGATGCGAAGGAGAAGATGTTGGCCAAAGAATTCGTCGCCATGATGCCACGGTCGTCCATCCGGAAAGGCTGCTTCGAATAACGGAAACGAACGTCGCGATCAAATCCAATGGCAATGGAAGGTTGCGACGGGGCAATTCTAAAGTGTTCTTCAACAATCGAGCGATAGACTCGAAGCTCCACCTTCCGATGCGGATAAAGAGCAACAACAGCTGCCTCCCAAGCAGCAAATACCCTGCCCCACTCTCCTTCATCACGAACTTCCTTCGAACCCAGCAAGTGTTCCTTTTTGACAAGCATGAGACCCCCTCCGAGCTCCTTCGACTCGTCGATGTGTTGGAAGTGAGATGAAGGGTCAATTGCAGCATGGAGCTTGGTGAAGTCAACATAAAGATCTTGTATGATGGGTTTCCAAATAGAGCGAGGAAGGGGTTCGACGAACGGTTGAGCCTGCATCCTATCAGCAATGGCCTCAACAGCCTTGTCAGCGGCGAACGCTTGGCGAAGCTTCCACGTAGCCGAGATAATAGGATCGACCTCGTTGACGATGGCAAGGTTGGCGAGATGGGGAGCAGCGGCGAGAACGGATGCTGGGATTGCCCGAGGAGAGGGAGCCTCTTGACCAGATGTGTGTCGAAAGTCGGTGCCGAAGCCAGTGAAAAAGTCCTCCCCACTCTTCCCATTTCTATCCAACTCGTTCCCAGACTTGAGACCTTTTGCGAGTACATCGAGAGCATCCCAAGCTGCTTTGTCGGCAGCCACCTTATCTTGCTCCTCAGCTCGCTGTAAGGCAGCAGCGAGCTCACGGTCACGCTTGACCCTAAAGGACGAGAGTTCAGGCTCTTGAAGGCCTTCAGGTGTCGAAGGGCGCTGTATCCCATTGGTCGAATCCTTCTCCCTTCCAGACTGCTGCATTGGACCTTGTTGTTCGAGCGATTGCTCGAGCAGGTCGAGATAGACCTTAGCTTCAGTAGGGGAGATGCCGAGCTCGCGAAGTTTTGGCATAAAATCGTCGTAGGCAACTTTCTCGTCGAGGACGTCCTGAACAAGACTTTCGGCCTGATTGACCCGGCGACGAACGAGTTCATCGTTTTCCGCGGAAGGAGAGCGTTGAGGAGGAGGGGGAGGTCCATCGTTACCAGACATTGAATGATATTTAGATGGCGAAAGCGAAAACTGAAGCGAAGATTGTTGTATTGGTCTCCTGCGACGCGGGAAAGGAACCTGTTCAGCGAATGGTGAACGTAGAAGCGCTGTGCGCTTACCTGTGCTGCGGGAAAAGAATCTGGGTGAGCCAGAGCGCAGCACAGGAGCCTTTGTACCATTCACCTTGTCTCACTAGACTCCAGCCTCCGCTACAACTGTAGTGCTGGGTCTAACGAATGAATGGGAAGGCGGCGGCATGACGAAGCCATGCCAGATCGGGGAAGCCGATGACGAAAACTGGCAAGAGCCAGAAGATGGGTGGCGGAGCCACAGAGAAACGGCGAAGCCGTAAGGACGTGACCATGGTCATGAAGAAGGGAAGTGCCAGAGCAACAAGAGAACGGCAAAGCCGTGGGGAGCATGACGAGGTCATGAAGAGTGGCAAAGCCACGGGGAAACGGCGAAGCCGTGAGAATGATGGCCTATTTGCAGAGGCCTACGAAATGGTTCGCTGTGCTCGCCTATTGCTACGAACAGTCCACTAGGAGGCCCCTGTTTATATACAAGTCACAATTTGCCATTATTTGGTTTCCACCAACAACCGCGTGTGACAGCGCACGGGACGCTTGCCGGCTATGCCACATACATACAAACAAAGTCAGCGAATAAAAGGAGTGGGCCTTGGGCCTTCAAGTTGAGCTTCCCTTCGCGCTCCTTTGCTAACTGCCACCTGGCAAGGGGACGCCGAGGGACTTGTTCAAAATTTCTTACATTCCGAGTCTTTAAATAGACTCGGATCGCGTTGTGTAAATTAAGTTAAATTTAGATTGATTCAAATACATTTAATTGTGATTTGAAATCAATTTGGAATATCGATTTGAATCCCAATTTGAAGTACCTCGGCGGGCGCCTATGGTGCCGAAAAGGAAATTTATAAGTTTGAATCCGCTTCAAATCAGGGTAAGTGCGAGTTTGAATCACATGTAAATGTGGTTTAAATCAATTATATAATCAAGTATTCAAATCCAAATCGATTTGGCTGGTCGCCCTGGCGATATTTGAATAATACGGAACTGTCTACGGGACCTGTTCTGGCAAGGTCACACCAATACACCCCTAGACGTGTCTCAATGCATATGACCTATTCCTCTTGCTTGTCCCAACATCCCGCAACAGCCTTGAGCACCATAGACGACGACATCCCACGACCTCTTCCCTACAACCCGATACACATGGGTTCGGGGACGTTCTCTCATCTCAACAGCCACACTAGTCATTTCGCATGGAGCAACTTCCTGCCCAGTCAAGTCCTAGCCCGCACTCCCTGCTCATCCACGGAGCTGAAGATGTTAGGCGCAGAAACGCCACTCAAGGGAAACGAATCTCCTCCAGGCACAAGGATTTCGAGTGGTCTGTGGTCGACATATCGACGCCGTTCTGAACTGAATTTCGCTGTTCTGAACCTCGACAAGTCGAATTGCGGGTGAGCAACAATTCTGTTCACGCTTTGGAGGAAAACCTGGTGATGCATTCGTGCAGGGGCAGCCGGATTTGATCAGGAGAGATCACAAGCACCAACCATGCCGGCCTGGAACATGACGATTATCTTCCACCAGAGATGGTGCCGCCTTATACACACTAAGCTGCTTGACTAGCACAGTGACCCTTCCATCTGCCATGTCCCAACCACCAGCGTCTTTCGCCACACAGGCTCTTTTAAATCCAGCATCAGCACAGAGTTGGGACGTTCACTCTTTCTCACTCTTTCGCAGATCCGGGTGCACTCACGTCGCCCCGGATTCCCTTCCTTCCATCCTTCGCGTTCCGGCGCAATCTTGCCCGGAGCTCAATGGGTAGCATTCAAGTCCAGTTTGCGACCCGATAGATCATGTCAGCTGACCCATTGAAAGAGCTGGTGCTCAAAGAAGCTTCCTAATCCTTCGACGTCTCCCCCTTTCCCTCCTGTAACCTCACCCCGCTCAGCTACACTGCATCAAGTGGCGCGGAAGATGAGCAGCGACAACGCCTCGTTCAAGACTTCCTTTCCGTGGATCGCGATCCTCTGTCGGCAAGCTACAAGTCTACAGGTTTTGACGTCCGGGCCTTGCACGCCCCCGCGACCTCTGGGCACAGCAAGGGTGGACTGCGTACACGCCGACGATATGGCGGCCACCATCAACGACGGCACCCAGGACATTCCGTCCATGTTGTTGTATCCCGAACTCTACCACGATCCATAACCCAAACACGCCAAGCACAATTGGCCTGGAACCCGTCAGCTCTCTGGATGTGGCGCAAAGTTGTTTGTCGACCACTCTACCAGTGAGGACGTCAGCGAGGAGTTTGGCGTTTTGTTCAGTGAGAAGCTCCTACGCGGGCACTCTGGGAAAGAATGACCCGGCCCTGCCGTTTGCAGATCGCCTCCTCCCAGGTATGTCCTCTGTTTCTTGCTTCGTTTCAGCCCTCACTGACTCGTGATATTCAACCCGTAGCCATCGCCTGGTGGATGATGACCTCTCCATGAATCAGTCCTTTTGGTCGGCTGCCATCCTTGAGCCTCTCGAGCGTGATACAGGGCCTTCCATGCGCTCGTTGCAGCCCGTATCGGAGACGTCCTGAGGGTGGTCTGCGACCGACACTGCTGTGTGGGCATTTGTGCTGCCTGGAAGGAAGCTCTCGTTATCTTTTTACGCTAGGTTTCCTGTTCGCCGTCGTATAATCGATCTGAAAGCTGCTGGACGACAAAAACTGCGTTTTTGAGCGATGGATTGAGCAGAGACTCATTTTCTCTGAAGGGTCAGGGGGTTGGGGTGGACGAGTAGACAAGGCTACGGCTACAAACTACAGCTCATACAAGCTTGGCCGGAGGCTGTATCAAGCTGGTTAACATCGCAAATCCACGGTCTTGCGTTTTCGACGTTCTGTTGGTGTCAACGGCCTGCCATTTGTATATGGGTCGAAGGTACATCAAACAACAAGAGTAGAACAATTTATCTCCTGGTGAAATACCTCCATCCAGTCCTCAACGCTTCCCAAGTGCAGCCTTTCCGGGGCCCCTTTCCTCCCGCCCTTTGTCCCGTCATCCCGATTCAAATATCCCTACCAGTTCGACGTCAGGCTAACCTCCTCTGGAACACTCGGAAATCATCTTGGCGATGGTATCATAACCGTGTAGGGATGCAAAGTCATGAGCAGTCCTGCCTTCCGTGGTAGCCACGCCTGGCTGGATGTCGGTCCGATCCAGGAGCATCTTGACGATGTTTGTGTGGCCCTTCCGTGATGCCCAGATCAACGCCGTCGCGCCGTCCTTGTCAACTGCATTGGGCTGTATGTCCTCTCGCTTAAGCAGTGTCTCGACAGTGCCCTCGATCCCCCAGTACGATGCCCACATCAACGGCGTATTGCCAACGTTGTCGGCTGAACTGGGCTGGACGTCGTCCCGTTCCAGGAGCATCTTAGCGATACTTTCGTCGCCTCTGAACAATGCCCATATCAACGGTGTCTTACCATCCTTGTCCGCTGCATTAGACTGGATGTCATGCCGGTCAAGGAGAATCTTGACAACACCTCTGTGACCCCAGGATGATGCCCAGATTAATGGTGACCTACTGTAGTTGTCGGCTGCGTTGGGTTGGATGTCATCTCGTTTGAGGAGCATCTCGACGATGCCTTCGTGGCCCTTCCGCGATGCCCAGGTTAATGCTGTATTACCGTCCTTGTCCGTTGCATTGATCTGGATGCCATGTCGATCCACAAGCAGCTTAACAATCGCTTCACAGCCATGTTCTGCTGCAGAAGTAAGGGCTGTATGACCGACGGCGTCTTGAAGCTCAACGTCGATGAGAGGATTTTCGAGTAGAAGCCGGGAAAGCTGTTCGTCGCCTGTTGCCGAGGCAATCATTAAGGGTGTTCTTCCGTCTAACCCTCGTTCATTGACGTGTAGGCCCGGTCGTCGAGCGTGGAATTCAGCAATTTGAGCATGCCCATCCCTGATCGCATTGTGCAAAGCAACACCTGCCGCTTCTGGTTGGATTTAATCTCATCCAAGAAACCATTAAAAGAAATGTAGCTCACCTGCCGAGTGAAGAACCCCAGCAATGAGGTCTGCCCCTCGTTCGTGGACAGCGGTGATGCTTGAATTACTTTTAGATTCAATGGCTGCATGGAGGTCACTTTCCAGAGCCTTCTCGGCGATCGTAAGTCTGGCGCGCCGCAGGCTGTCGAAGTAGTCGAGCTCTCCATGCGCGGATACGACGTTCCAGAATTTCAAATGATGGTCTGCCTAACATTCAGCAGGGATTCCCCACCGCAAATTTACAAAAGCACCTGCGCACCTGAAGACTGCGGAGAGGGAAACGCGCAGCCCCTTTCAACGGCACGCTTGATCCCGTTGAAATCTTCCCTGACAATGGCTTCCTGCAAGTCTTCATCAAGTTCTTCCTGCCGTTTCTTGAGTTTTCGAGCAAGGATGGCCTCTACGAGGTCGCGTAGGGGCAAGAGGAGCAAGAGAATAGCCAGGATCTGTCCAAATCCCCAATCTTCTTCATCATCGCTTTGGAGGGCGCGGTTAGTGCCCAGCGTAAGTTCAATGTCGATGATAAAGACAAGGTTGATGGCTAATAGGATGGACAGCCCGAGGAAAGCAGGTGTTGCACCCAACTGTGCAGAAGTAGGGAGAGCTGACCCTAAACGAGAAGGGAAATTGCGGGTTGCGGTCTTCATACGACACCAAAGGCCATGCCGGAACCAACCGTTCTGCTGCCGTTCTGCCCTTTCAATGCTAGCATGGCTAATGGCCCGAATATGGGAAATGACTCGGGAAGTTGGGGTCCAGGCGACATGGAGACCGAGGAATATACACATAGGAGCGATTAGATTAATGCCAGGAATGAGAAGGACACCATAGAGTATGAGGGAGGTGACGCGCAGTATTTCCGAGTGCAAGTGGACGCGTTGGCCGAGGATAGCAACCTTTGCGAAGGTCAGCACACATTCGTTGGCTGCTTTCAATACCGGCGGCCGGCGACGACCAAGGCCAAAGGACAGAGGATCAGTCCAGAGCCAGATTCCCGAAGCGGCCATGAGAGTGAGGTGAAGGGACCCTAAAACAAGTACGAAGCGTTTGACAAGGATACTGGCGCTCCGTTTCGATGCGGAAGCTAGTGAAAGAATCAGACCAGGAACGGGAGACACGGATTGTCACTACGCACAGCTACCCGCTCCTGCGTCGGAAGCCACAGTATCACTGCTGCTCAAGCTGGTGAGTCTTACTGCCAGGAAATGCTTGTCAGAAGAGAGATGCCCATATGAGGAAGATGACATACTGCGGGTGATTTTTTCTTTCATGTGCCGCATCCAAGCCTTCCAGCCAACATCCACTCGCCCCTTCCCTTCTGGTAGCCCAATTTTGTGATGAATGTATAGGATACAGTACACGAAAGCGTTCGTGTTATTCATCCAACTCATAGCAAGGACAATATTTGCATGGTAGTTTGTCATTCCCATGGTGCGGGCCTGGACGATGGAAGATAAGAGGATGGCGAAAGCTAGGATAAGGTTAGTTGTTGTCTGCGTTTCAGCGTAGTCTAGCTCCCCCGCTGTGACCTTGCCATCCCAGAGTGCCCACAGAGCAGAAAGGATGCAAAGTAAGTTTTGAACATAGATGGCGGTGCGAACCCCAATGCCCGAGATATCAGGGTTGGCTGGGATTGTACAGAACGCCGATGCAATGGGCTCAGACATGGTGAGTGTCAGAAGCGACGAAGAGGGGTTCAAATGGTCCCGCATTACTGTAGAGATACAAGGCCTGTAAACAGACACAAGCGGCGAGCTGCCGCAGATGATAAACTTCGGTTTCAAAAACAGCACATCTCATTATCTTTGCACAGCCAAGCCTCGTCATACGACTATTGATCAGGAGACGATGAGGAATGGGCACACCTTTGTGGCCGGGAATAAACCAGGAACCGAGGCCGTGCCTGAAGCCTAAAATGAATTTTAATTACCGACTTCGACTGTCGTGGGCTACTTGTCATCGAGGTAGAGGAACGAGGTGGACTGGAGAGCCAGACGCGACGGCGGAGAATATCGATAACAGCTCAAACTCTGAGGCCCAGTTATGAGACATCCGATCGGGGAAGTTTGGTATTCCAGTCCCGAGTGGCTGTGCGAAGGATCAGAAATCGGAGTCGGCTGCAGGTTTCGTGCCATCGTCCTTTCTCTCTTCCCAATCGTCGTAGAAAATCAAGGGCCGAAGGTTGACTCTGGTATTTATCCGCGATATCTTTGCATGTAACGCGTGGGTTGACAAGGTTAACAATGCAAGGCTTCCAGTCAGGATCGCTTCCACAGCCAAGACCTCCCTCTTTCTGCACGGATATCGATAAACTCTGGCAAAAGGACGAACAGCTTCTACCCTTTGCCCTGCATTACCTTGCAAGCCGAAATGGTTCACGAACATGCATCAAGGTGGTGAACTTGTCGCCTTCCAGATGCAAGCCGTCCACTAGTCTGCAATCGGTGGAACGGGACAGCATTCTTCACACCGACGGTCTGGAGGACCTCGATGAGTAGAATCCGGATCCACGCTGCGTTGAACGAGCCCAGTGTCCTCACCCTAAGGTCGCCTCACGAGCAGAGCGAATTACGGGTAGCAGTCACCCTGTCCTGGAGAGCACAAGGATCTTCTTCGACCTGACGTAGGTACCATTGGCTCAACTCGTCGCCGCGCCCCTCCCTGTTCAGTCAGGCCAGCAAACGCAACCGTTCTCTCCCCGATGACGCGACTGCAACCTTTCGCCGTTCTCATTGGTCAATCACCATTGGCGGTCAACAGACTCCAGACATCCTCTTTTACTTCATCGAGGTACAAATGCCTTCGATTCTCCCCAGTTCCTCGACCTTCTACCCTCCTGGTTGAAGACCACTCCGCCCAGGGGCTCAGTACTTCAACGTCTACACCCCGGCAAGTGGCAATGGGAGAACCACTGCTCGAAGCACCTTCACGCTCGCGTGCTTAATACATCACGCTGGATTTCGCTCCCCGCACCTTCCTTGGACGCCTCATCCTCACCCAGCACTTTCTATCACCCAGACTCTTGAATCTCTTTCGACACACCAATCCGAACCCCCATCCAATCCAATCTTTCTACCTGCCTGAAAGCATTACCGACAATCAACGCCGGCAAGATTCATCATTGCTCCAGATCGTCGAGCTTTACCGATTGGCGAGGCTGACCTCATTCCACCACGGCGCCCCATAGCGTTGTGGAATCGTACCAGCCCTCTGGGTGCTAATATACTAGTCAAACGCGTGCATGCCTTTGATGTGGATGCCATCCTGAACGATGGCGACCTTCTTGGCTGCATACGCCATTGCACTCACACCACCGCCTGCCGAACAGTACCGACACTCAAAAGGCCAAATATTCGCAAAGCAACCAGTAACTTGCTAGCCCTCGATCCTCGGCTGACAGTTGACCCTCCGAGTTCTATGGTCTCTACTCTGGGCGAGGCGGTGGGATACGACGACGCTGACTCGCTCTGAGGTAGGCTGTTTCTTACTCTCAAAATACGAATGTTACTCGTCTACGAATACCAATTCATCGTCGAATTGTCCGTTTCATCGACTAGTTCAGAGATGGAACCACCGCGAATCTCTTTATGCCCCCTCTTTTGAACATCCGCACTGGCTGCAGCTCGTTGTAGGATCCTCCGCGCCCAAGGTCTGTATCTCTCACCCAGGCAATCGAGAAACACCTTGCCCATGTTCCGACACACACCTCCATCCGACTCTATGCTTTTCCGTACCCCAGAATGGACAAACCGGCCAGGCTCCCCAAGACCATTCGACATACAGCCTCAAAATCCTCTGCATGCTTTCCCGAGCACCTCATGGCCATCAGCACCATACCGTATCCCGACTCTCCGAAGTCCTCCTCCAACGTTTCTTCCCTCCTTCATGCTTATTCTATCAGTCTTCTTGGATTGACCGGTGCCGAACATTGGCACTGACAATACCTCGACGAGGACATGTTCCTTCAAGACTCTGCTGGCGAGCTATTTCTCTCGTTGGAGCAATGGGCCACGGCGTCGCAAACTCGTTCAAGTTCTCGCCATGTATAACAAAATCAAATACGATTTCTATATCTCAAGTACATGGACGAACCCTAAACTATGTTCTCGTTTCCTAGGGCCATTCCATAAATGCTATCGCATTGTCGAACCCTGTCGAGGTTTACTTGTGTTTCATTGGATTCGATTTTGACACATCGTTTGGGGTCGCCGTGCTGGCTGCCGGAGACTTCAAGACCTCCGCATCTCGTTCCCGGGTTTGAAAGCCCGGCGTAAGAATTCAAAAGGTATGCATTGACGATACTTGAGGCCCTGGAGACCATGGTGAGTTGGATGTCCTGTCGCTCAGACTCCAGTCAGCCGATTCTTTTCTCCAGATAAGCAGAAGGAACATACATATCCCGATCGACGTCCCGCAACCCTCTGGTGCCCTATCCACAGCTGCGTGGAGGCTGGGCGAGGCCCGTGTCATCTCCCGTGGGATTGAGCTGGTCGAGCGAGTGAAGGCAGTCAACGCAAGGGTTACGTTTCAGTGCTGCAACATGGGTAGTCTCGGATGGTCTCGTCAAGTCCTGGAACGGCCTTTCTGAGCATGGGTGAGGCGGGCACTGGACGTTGGAAAAGAGCAACATACCTGCGCCACCGCGCCTCCTCGCCTTGGCGGATCTCCGTCAACTAAAGCGAAAGCTTCCTCCTCCTCCGTTGCGAGGTATGTCGTAGTCGGACGTAGCCCGCCCCGACGCCAGATCGAAACTGGAAGTATAGCCAAATGAAGGTCAGGATGCGGTCTTCGGAATTCGGAGAGCACATACCAAGCAGGAAACATAGGGTGGGGGATCCCATTTCGACCTTCGCGCGACGAGGGAGCCAAACATTCTCCTCTGCCAGAGTTATCGTTTTTCAAACGGAATGCGTGTCGGCCCCTCAGTAACGTTCTAATCCTACGCCAATTCCCTTCACGCCCACTCGAACATCAACCATCGGAACAGCTGCAAATATGCGAAAGCAGATCGACCGACACATGACGAAGCCTATCAGTACGAAAAACTCGCCTATCGAAGCAATGCTCAAAGCTCAAGTCGGGTGATAGCTCACAAGCCATTCTGCCCGCAATCTCGCTCCCGCGCCAACGATGGAAACATCAGCTCACGTTCATTGTCGCTAGTCTCACCAAACCATGTTGACTTGGTCGTTCCCTCTGATCAACGGCTTCAACTCCTGCTCTTGCAGCTTGAATCCCCGGGACTGTCCCCGTACCTCAGACGTCACAAGAGGGGAGACGCTGAGGGGTGGTGAGTTTGGGCAGGGGTTGCTGCAACTGTCGGCGCGACGGGATTGGGTGGTGCATGTTGCGAGAACGGCCTCCTGGGCCAAGGCAATTAGATAACAAAGTCCGGGAACACCGTTTGGCGTAGGGGTCAAAGTGAAGCGGCTGAGTGGCAGTGTCAACGCGGAGAGGCAGGAAGCCGCTTGTCATGGCTGGTTGGCCAAAAGGTCCGCCCTTCTGACAGAAGGACTGCCTGTATCGGGCATTGGGATTGAGAAGGAGCTACAAGTGGGAAAGACGACAGCTAGTGCAAGCAGCAAGACACGCGAACTGGTGGTGAGAGGAAAGAGACGACAGGGGCTCTCCTGCCACCTCAGTCAAGCCCATCAATTCATCAAACGCGTCTCTGCTTGACCAGTGACTTGATCTGCTACGACCAACCACAGAGTCGATAACACCCTTGGCTAGCGACTGGATATGCCTTGCTCAGAATAATCGCTCTCTTCTAGATCTCGACGTAACCCACGCTGTTCAGGATGGCCTGATCCTTAGCTCAATGCTTGTGTCGGACCGTATCTAGCATGCCTCGGCCACTTTCGCAAAACTACTCCCTCAGTGCTTGGCTCACAGTAGACTATGTCTGCCAGCTGAACGTGGTAGGAGGCATCACATAACTCGCCTGATTTTCGGTGAGTAGCCTTCACTCGAACCTTTTCGAGAGTCGCTGTATTGAGCGGACATCTCTCAGTGTTCCCGATCACAGTACAACTGCATCGCTCCAAGAGGCCTGTTCAATGCAGCCTCGTGTCTCACCATTGTATCAGAGCGGGCTACACTCTTCTACTCTGTCGCAGGGGTATGGCCAGGACCGTCTACACTCTGAACGAGGCCTTGCTGCTCATCGACTGGATGCTTTCGGCTACGCGTACACCATACGATCGACACCGGGACCAACACGCTAAACCCAACCTTCGATGGGTTTCCAAATACCTCTCTTCTCCCACATCCACTCTCCTCTCTCACAATTGGAGGCTCATTCTTGCCTGTTTCGGTGCTGAAGACCTCGACGATCAAATCTCGATCGCTACTGAGGAAGGGGCTACGATGAACCTTCGGAAACGCAAGGGTGGTGCTCGGTCCTGACTGGGAGTTGAATGCAGGGTGAGCGCACTTTCTAATGCATCCTGTCCAACCCGAGCGTCGCCTGACCTTTGGCTTCCCATGTTGCAGTCATGTCTTTGACGACAGTCATGGTGAGAGCCTCATGAAAAAGAGCATGGAGTTCTGTGTTTCGAAGGGCGGGCGATTAAATCTCAGCGACGATGTCAAAACCGGCTGTTGTTCAAAGCTGGCAATTCCCTTTTCTGGCACTTCCACTGGCATGGGCCAATTTTATCTTGACGACAAAGAGATCTTCTTCTGACCCTAGCCCGCAGAGAGCTCTTGCAACTTGTTGAGACGAAAGGGACGATGTCGCGAGAATCCATGTGCAGATCGACGCCCGTTCTACCATATATAATGCATGTACTCTCCAAACTAATGTCCTAAAATAATGCCATCCCTTTCCAACAAATGATCTGCCAGTGCTTCCGCGCTTCTGTCCTTCCCGTTCCTCTCTAATCAAGCCTCCGGTAGCCTTCCTGCGATCCAACCATACACCAGCTCCCAAGCTTCATGCTGAGGTTTCTCTCGAGTGCTCGAGGATCATCCTCGCAATAGCCTTGTGACCTTGTTCTAGCGCAGTGTAATGAGCAGTCTTGTGTTTCTTGTTGACAGCGTCTATCTGTATGTCGTCTCTTTCGAGGAGCATCTTGACGATGCCTTCGTGGCCTCTCAGCGACGCGCAGATCAACGGCGTATCGCCGTCCCCGTTGGCTGCATTGGGTTGGGTGTCGTCTCTTTCGAGGAGCATCTTGACAATGCTTTCGTAGCCTTCCTGCGACGCGTAGATCAACGGCGTAAAACCGTACTTGTTTGCTGCATTGGGCTGGGCGTCCTCGCTTTTGAGGAGCATCTTCACAACACCTTCGTGGCCTCTCAGCGACGCGTAGATCAACGGCGTAAAACCGTCCTTGCTTGCTGCATTGGGCTGGGTGTCATCTCTTTCGAGGAGTGTCTTGACAATGCCTTCATAGCCTTCCACCGACGCGTGGAGCAACGGCGTAAAACCGTACTTGTTTGCTGCATTGGGCTGGGCGTCCTCTCTTTTGAGGAGCATCTTCAAAACACCTTCGTGGCCTCTCAGCGACGCGTAGATCAACGGCGTAAAACCGTCCTTGCTTGCTGCATTGGGCTGGGTGTCATCTCTTTCGAGGAGTGTCTTGACAATGCCTTCATAGCCTTCCCCCGACGCGTGGAGCAACGGCGTATTACCGAACCCGTCTGCTGCATTTGGCTGGATGTCGTCTCTTGCGAGGAGCATCCTGACAACACCTGCGTGGCCTTCCCGCGACGCCCAGATCAACGGCGTATAACCGTACTTGTTTGCTGCATTGGGCTGGGCGTCGTCTCTTTCAAGGAGCATCTTGACAATGCCTTCGTAGCCTTCCCGTGACGCATAGATCAACGGCGTATTACCGTCCTCGTTTGCTGCATTGGGCTGGGCGTCGTCTCTTTCGAGGAGCATCTTGACGACGCCTTCGTCGCCTCTCCACGACGCGTAGATCAACGGCGTATTACCGAACCCGTCTGCTGCATTTGGCTGGATGTCGTCTCGTTCGAGGAGCATCTTGACGATACCTTTGTGACCGTGGTACGATGCACAGCTCAACGGTGTCGAACCACGCTTGTTTGCTGCATTGGGCTGGGTGTCGCCTCTTTCGAGGAGCATCTTGACGATGCCTTCGTGGCCTTCCCGCGACGCGCAGATCAACGGCGTATCACCGTCCTTGTCTGCTGCATTGGGCTGGATGTTGTCTCGCTCAAGAAGCATCTTGACAACGCCTTCGTAGCCCATTTCCGCTGCCGCTATGATGGGGGCTCGGCCCGTCCAGGTGTGTTGAAGGTTGACATCGATAGGTGCATTTTCGAGTAGGAGGGTGGCAAGTGATTCATTGCCTTTATCGATGGCAACTATCAAAGGTGTTTCGCCATCCAGGCCATGTTTATTGATATGTTGACCCGGCCTGGAAGCGTGAAACTCAGCAATCTGAGAATGCCCACTACTGATTGCATAGCACAATGCCACACCTGCTGCGTCTGGTTGGTGTCAGTTTTCCATCTCGAGACCTATACAGCATAATATCTCACCTACTGATTGAAGAGCCCCAGCAATCAGATCTGCACCTCGCTCGTATGCAGTGGTGATGCCATCTTCGATTCTTGCCTCAATGGCGTAGAGGAGGTCAGCTTCCAAAGCCTTCTCGACGGTCGTCATCCTTGGGCGTCGCCAGTTGTCAAATTCCTTGAGGGATCCATGTGCAGATACAAGGTTCCAGAATTTCAAATGATCTGGCCAGTGGTCAACATGAAATCCACAAGGTAAAAAGAAAAAGTCAATTACATTGTGACTGCGGCGAGGGAAACGCACTGCCCCTTTCAATGGAACGCTTGATCCCATTGAAGTCGTCGTTTTCGATGGCCTGTTGCAAGTCCTCGTCAAGCTCTCCCTGCCGTTGCTTGAGTCTCCGAGCAAGGATGGCTTCAAGGAGATCGCGTAGGGGAAGGAGGAGTAACAGGATGGCCAGGATCTGTCCAAACCCCCAGTCTTCTTCGTCTTGACCCTGCAAGGTACCATTAAGATTCAACGTAAATTCAATGTCAACAATGAAAACCAGGTTGATGGCCAAGAGTATGGCCAGGCCGAGGAAAGCAGGAGTTGCTTCTAACTGTGCGGGTGTAGGGAGTGATGCGCCTAAGCGCGCAGGAAAGGCGCAAACAGCCCTCTTGGATTTACACCAAAAAACCATGCCTCCCCAACTTCCAATACCGCTGCCTCAGCCTTGGCTTAGCCCGTTCAATCATGCTTGTCTGGCTGGCTGCGCGAATCCGAGAAAGGGCGCGGGAAGCAAGGGGCCAAGCAATGTAGAAGCCAAGGAATAGACACATGGGCACAACCAAGTTGAAGCCAGGGACAAGGAGGACACCGTATAGTATGAAGGAGATGATGCGGAGTGCTTCTGAGTGCATAGGGACAGCTTGGCCGGCAATGGCAACCACTGCGGAATCCACCGCGCACTGGTTGCCTTTTGCAAAATCTAGGGGCCGGCGGCGTCCGTGACCGAAGGAGAGAAGGTCGCTCCAGAGCCAGATTCCCAAAGCAGCCATAAGTGTGAGGTGAAGTGACCCCAAGACGAGCACAAAACGCTTGACGAGTGTGCTGGCGCTCCGTTTCGATGTGCGGTCTGGGAAGTAAATCAGACCAGCAATGGGATGAAGTTATTGGCAAGACGCACCATCAACAGCTCCTTCGTTAGCAGCTACCCCAGACTCTGTATCATCACTACCCGACGCTGTGACTCTGACTGGATGGAGATGCTCGTCAGCAGGGAGCAACCTATCATGGTGAAGACGACATACGGGTGAGTTTCTCCTTTACGTGTTGCATCCAATCCCTCCATGATACACCCACTCGCCCCTGCCCTTCTGGTAGCCCGATCTTGTGGTGAACATATAGGATGAAGTACACGAAAGCATTCGTGTTGTTCATCCAGCTCAGGGAGAGGACGATATTCGCGTGATAGTTGGTCATGCCGAGTGTGCGAGCCTGGACGATAGAAGATATGAGGATAGCGAAGGCGAGGATGAGATTTGTAGTGGTCTGCGTCTCGGCATAGTCCAGTTCTCCTTGGGTGACCTTTCCATCAAAGAGCGCCCACAGAGCGGAAAGGATGCAGATAATGTTCTGTGCATAGGTTGCGGTACGAACACCAATGCCTGAGATGTCAGGGTTGGCTGGTATGCAGAAGACGGAAGCCAATGGCTCGGACATGGTGGGGGATAGGAAGGGATCGAGCTGACAGCCGTCTGAAGGACACCTGTCAAGATAAATGGATGAGATATGGGCACGAGCGGGCAGTGCATCACACACGTGGTTCCTCGTTTGGCAGAGGATAGCAAAACATCAAGGCTACAGCATATTTCATTTCACACCTGGCTGGAGGATAGGATCAGCCTGAGCGAGGCGCCGAGATCTAGCCTCGCTTCTCAGTAGCCCTCCTCGGTTGCGTAGAGAATTAAACAACATGAACCGACGACGCGCCGCTGATTCGTGAGTAGGCGGAGTTGCCTACATGACCATCGCATGTGCTCACCTGACCGCAGGCGCCTGAAAGATGACATGAGGATGGTGAGAAACAGGAACCCTTCGTGGTTTAGCCGTTCTACAGGCCTACATCATTATTTAGGCTGGATGTAGACACGAAAGCTGGATGCCATACTTTCAGCCTGCTGGGGATCGTCACCCCAGCTTATGCTTCGCAGTCCTTTCGAAGCACTCGGGCGCTCGTTAGAGAGATAGCCAGAGTCGGCAGCTTTGGCTGTAACTGGCTCGATTCCATACGCAGCAATAGCCAACACCAAGGGCGCTGATAAGTAGGCGCCCATGGTGCCAATAGGCAGAGTGCTAGCCACAGGAACGACGTCTGTTGAAACGCGGTCTCTAAAAGTCCAGCACCCGCCTAGCTACTTCGACCTCCAATGAAACAAAGAAGGAGCTCATTAGCACCATACCCTTGAGTTCCTTTGGATATTGATTCTATCGATACTCTCAGAGTCTTGTGAGTTGCCCAAAGTGATGGATCTACGACCATATGAGCAAGCGAGGCTCGATACGAGAATAGATTTAGCTCACCGTAGCTGTCTCTGAAGATCTGACATTTCATAGACATGCAGATCCCTAAGCTTCGCCAGGTGAAGGAGATGGATGGGTGAGTTACAGGTCGAAGAAACGCGGAGATGACTGAGGGCTGTGCCCCAGATCAGCGTAACACACCAAACTGATCGGACGCCATCTTGTTCCTTCCCTCTATCTTGAAGCTTGAAGGCCTGATTTAAATTATCTGGAATGACTTGGATATTGAGGCGAAACTAGGTACGCAGCAGCCTCTTTCCCTTAGGCCATTCAGTAACCCGGGCTTACAGCAGCAACGGATTAAGAAACCCGCTTCTAGCGTCCCCGCGAAACGCAACAAGCTCCGATCCGTCCACGCACGGTACAATAGTCCTCGAAGATAGTGCAATGCGATCGATCCAGCCGCCAACTCACTGCTACCTCAACTTGCGGCAAGCGCCCTATCTCGTCGTCGCATCTCGTAACCTCTCTCAAACGCGACCTCACTTTTGGCAGCTTCCTACATCTTTCTAGCAAGATATCGATAAACTCTGGCGACAAAACCAATAGCTTCTACCTTTACCTTACACTATTAGTGAAAGGGACCCCTTCCAGGTGCAAGTCCTCCACAGTCTCCGACCAGAGGACGGGACACCACGCTTGACACTGGCGCTCGGGAGGACCCCAGGTGCATCCAGGCCCATGCTGCGTTGAACAAGCGAGCATCGCGTCCCATCTCCATGGCTAGCGCCGGTGTGGTGTGCGAACATAAGATGTTATGGGTAGCAGTTAGCCTGCGGTTAAGAGCATGCGGACTTGCTAGGCACCATTCGCTCAGCTTGTCAGCTCGCACCACCTTGTTCAGATAGGCGGGCTGCACCTTCTTTCGCCGATGACGCCGCCGCATCCTTCGCTATTTTCGTTGGTCGATTTACAATCCTCAACATTGGCAGTCAATGCATGCCATGCCTTCTCTTCTGCTCCTTCAAAACACAGATCCCTTCAACTCGCCTCAGCTTCTCTACCTGTGCAATCAGGCAGTTGAAGACTTCCTCGACCACAGATTGGTACTTCGACGTCTGTGCCCAGGTAGATGACAACATCCCATGCACAAGCTCCATGGGAGATCCACTGCTTGAAGCACCCTCATGCTCGCGATTTGGCGCACCGTGCTGGAAGTTCTTCCTCCCTATCCTCCCCAGACGGCTGCGAGCCGTGTTCAAGATCGCCCAGACACCTGGAACTCTCCCGATACACTAACCCGAAACCCATCCAAGCCTTCTACCGAGCTTGCGAACGCGATTTCGACGCCAGCAAAATCCATCTTGCCCCGGATCGCCGAGCTTTGCCGTGGCGAGCCATCTTTGGTTCCACCAGAGTACGCTGTATCGTTACAGACCTCTGGAGGCCGAAATACCAGTCAACTGCGCGTGCCTAGATAGACGATGGTGCCCTTCTGGGTCACCTACACCATTTCCATCCACATCGCCTGTCGGGAATCTACCCAAGCTTTCCGAGTGCCGGCTACCCCACCTTCGTCCCCTTGTAACCCCGTCTTGTGATGAATATCGAGAATGAAGTACACAAATGCGTCGGTGTTGTTCATCCAACTCATTATGAGGGCGATTTTTGCATGATAGTCCGAGATTCCGAGCGTAGATGCTTGGACCATCATAGACGAAATCAGAATGGCAAAAGCGAGGATCAGGTTGGTTGTTGCCAGTGTCTGCGTTTCGGCGTATTCCAACTCGCCTGAAGTGACATTGCCATCCCAGAGTGCCCGTAGAGCAGAAAGGATGCATATAATGTTCTGAGCGTAGATCGAAATGCGAACCCCAATGCCTGCGATGTCAGGGTTGGCAGGGATCTTGCAGAGGGCCGAAGCCAATGGCTCGGACATGATGGGGAAAGGGAGGGCCGCATTTCAGACTCGAAATAAAGGGTAATGACCTGGACACAAAGTCGTACCTCGTTTGGCGACAAAGGAGAAACTCAAGCGAAAGGAACAAGGAGATGATCGGAAGCTTGCCCAGGGTCTCCGCCCTCGGATCATCACATTGGACCCGCGAAATTGATCGGCTTGTGTGTCTTCCACCAACCACCTCCTACCTCGACGGCCACCTTCTCTTCTGAATGTCTGGAATGATTAAACGGCATTGAATAGACGATCAGGTATGTGATGGTCGCGTTTATGTAGTTGGTACAGGTACTGATGTCTACGGCAGCGACAGATTCAGTCCAAGACCGCCGTCTTTTTGAAAGGTCTCGAGACTCTGACAACCCAATGAGCACGCACCAAGCCAGGGCTTACACTTCGTCTTCTCCACTTTGAAGACGAATCTGCCAGCAGGGGGCATGCTGCAGGGTGGCGACATGGATGCCTTCCCAGTGCAAGCCCTCCACCAGTCTGCAACCGGCGGAACGGGGCAGCATTCTTGGTGTTTTGACGCTGAAGGTCCAGAGGACCTCAAGAAATGAATCCGGGTTGCATTGAACCAACGACACTCGCGCCTCCATTCCCAAGGCTGGCCTTGGTCGGCGGTATGATCGCATAGAGGTCAACCTGCAGTCGAGATCCACTTCGACCAGAGGTACCATCAGCTCAACCCGTCGGCTCCACTCTCCCTATCCAGCCATGTAGTAGGCGGCCACAGCTCTTTCACCAATCCCTCTTCCACAGCCTTTTGCCATTTCCATCCCCAGCTGGCAGTCAAGGGACGCCACACCTTCTCTTCCGCTCTGTCGAGACGCACATGCCTTCCACTCGCCAAAGCTCCTCTGCCTTCAGCACTTAGGCAGTCGAAGACCACCTTGCCCTTGGCCGGGTAGTTCGACATCTACATCCTGGAAGAAGGCAAGATCCCATGGACAAACTCTCCCAGCCATTTGGAGCCAATGCTTGAAGCAGCCCCATGCTTGCGCATCAGACACACCGCACCAGGCTCTCAGGCATCTCGGCCTCATCCTCTTTCGACACCAGGATATGTCAAGGATCACCCAGGCTCCTCGACTTCTCTCAACCTCGCTTCTCGTACAAGTCAACCACCCCGCCTGAAACGCTGCCAACAATCGACACCGACAAATCTTTCCTGCCCCTCATTTTGCTAGGCTTTCGAGCTTCGCTATTGGCAAAATGATCGCTCCACGGCGTCTTGGAATCTTGCAGACCCCCTGGGTGTCAACATGTCAAGGTCAACGGCGTGTAAGACAACGATATGGTGTCGCTGGTAAGAAGACGGGGCTCGACGATGCTGGCCTCCTCCGAGGTAAGCCTCTTCTTCCTCTTGACTCCCTACCTTACTTATCAACGAATTTCTAGCCATACTTCGCTTCGAATGGCCAGTTCCGCCGTCAGGGACTGGGACTGGCGATACTACGAATCCTGTTCGTCACAGCCCTCCTTAGCTGCAATTTGTCGTGTGCCCGTCATCGAGTTTGCCGCAGTGATCCCTTGCCCCGATACAACCGCCGCCACCAACATTTGAAGATTATCGAGCTCTTGGTCGGGGTGCCAGGATCCGCAGTAGGGATCCGGTCGAATTGCCACAGTAGTACAAACCAGTGCAACCCTTTTCAGCCACACACCAGCAGCCGGATTTGGCAACGTGAGCTGTCTAATTGGCAAACTGGCTCGTGCGTCCTCGTAGGAGACGCGAGAGCTGCGAGTTCTCGAGCGGGAGAAGCACTTTGCCCAGCGTCTGAAAGCCGGCGGCTACTCTTCTGAGGTAAAAGGCTGACACTTCCGGCTACTCATCCAACATCGACAGCTCATAGCTGAGTTGCCGGCTGGGTTCTTTCGTAGTTGTCCAGTTGTCAGAACGCTCAGAGATTCGCGTCGCTCTAGCAAGAGATTCACAGAAGTTGGATAGGACTGGCTTTCAGATCGTCAAGCGTCCGTGTTGGTGGTATGAGATTCACCCATGGATCTGGGGAAGGTGGCGGATACTGTAGCGCTAAGTGGACTGTAGACAGGTAATCGGTTTTGGAGCGTGACACTTTGTTGCACTTGAAATTTGGGCAATTTGCTATGCAGAGCGCGTGACACTTACCGTATATGGTGACAGCGCGCCCTTCGGGCGCGAGAAAATACTATATTTGGGTAGGAGGGGTCAAAAAAGGCCCTTCTGCTGCGTGACAGCAGGCAAATAGGCAATTTCGAAGGGCAGCGTGACGCGTGATAAATTGCCTGTCTACAGTCCGCTACAGTATGCGGTTCTGGCGTGAGTAGGCTTTGGTTGATTCCTACAAGCTATGGGTTGCGGTTTCCGCTATTCGGGACAACTGGTCTTGTGGCATTAAATTCGTTGGCAATTGGTTCTTGGAAGTTGGATTCATGATAAATGCCGGTCGGCAGAACCAGTGAAAGCGGGCGCTTAGGTTGCAGCTCTTCACGCTGCCACCGACATCGCCTGTCCAGTCCCCCCTACTAGTGGTGGGTCTGTCCGATACATCCCTAAGTCTTCATCCACATCAATTAATCTTACTGTGCTGCTGACAGGTAGGCTTTCTCGATATGACTTGATGAACACCTTACTTTCCCGCTGACCACCCAAAGTTCCGATTCGTGCCCCGTTTCGTGTGTTAGAGTAACTGGATGGGGCCGCTTCTAGAACCGCCACGATCGAGCTTAATCTGTGCAGGGAGGGAAACAAGGGACATCGTTGTCCACTGGTGCAGGATGGAGAAGAGGTGCAAGGCTCATGAATGTGGAAATAATCAACAAACACTATGAGTAGCCTCCACAGTAGTAAAAAGACGGGTGGCAGGTTTCGATCTCGGGGAAGATGAGCTATACATGTCACGCACTTGGAAATGGATACTCGAGGGGCCAGAAAGGCCTGACGGCCAACCCTGGCAATCAGCTAGTTACTGTGGTCGATAAGAGCACACGGGATTGTGTCCTTCGGTTCCCCCCGTCAATGAGCGACGGATGGAATCCTTTAGGGGAGAATGCAAGACGGAGCCCGGTTCTCCTTCTGATAAGAAGTATCCTGTGTGCAAGAAGACGATCGGATAGGAGATCCAATGTATCAAAGGCGATCGAGGGTGCGCAGAGAGCCGAGCAAGTGAGCACTGAAGAAGTTCCAGAATTGGTAGTATCGTCTTTGATAGCTCAGGATCCAGAGACACACGGTGTCAAGATGTTCAGGTGCAAGCAGGTACCCTTAAATGCCATCAGCAGAAGCCGTATCATGATCGTGAGCCAGACGGTCGGACCAAGCTGGGTTGGTGGTTCATAGCCTGTGCTCAAGAAGCGTTGTTCGAAAGTGTACGCAAGACGTTGTCTCTAACAAGTGCTCTCTTGATCTGTCCATTGAACCCTGGACGTTGAACCTCAACGGCATGGCGATGGCGGAGGTGGAAGCGAGGAACGCGACGTGACGCGTCTTGAATCGAAGACGTGACCGCGTTCACCACGTGCGCTCTAATTGGCTTGGGTCCGGCGGGCATTCTGAATTCATTGATAAAGCAACCCTGGGAGCCTGGGACGAAATGCAAAAGTTTCATTCTATCCCCTCCGTTAAACCGTTTCTTACGATACTATCGTAACGTGACTTTTCATTCACAAGGTACTTAGGAGCTCGAAATGTATAGAGAGCGAGGTGGGGGAGTTGGCATTACTTACTTCCCTGTCAAGCACATTTTCTCCGTGGGGCAATCATGGCAAAGTTCACATATTTCCATTCTTTCTCTTCCCAGGGCTAGGTCGAACGGCCGGTCTATGATGCGTCGGTTCAACGAGCCATGAGTTCCCCGCTGTCTTAAAATCGCTCTCATGTCTCGAGACCCGTAGGGCGTACCCATTCAATCCGTTCTTGAGGAAATACCAGACACTTGCTGAAAGCGAGGCTACTGGAGATCCTTCTCCCTTGTAGATAGATACGCGGATAGACTGCAAAAATAAGTGAGCGGCTATCATATATGGCAGGCTTTTCGGGACAAAAATACTCAAATCGGTTTTCCGCTCACGGACGGATATTTGAGGGGTGTGAATTGAAGTGAAGGGGTCTGAATGTTACTGATTGGGCCGTTCGTTGCTCTCCCATATTTGGGGGGTGTGAATACACCCGAGTATACAGGAGCTTTTGACCCGCTTCGTCTGATGCGTTCTCGCAGAGGCGGCTTCCCGCTACCATAGTCTTAGTATGAAGCATAAGTAGTGCACTTCCAATTGTATACCGAGGTAGCATACAGATTCAAAGCATTATATTCGGCTTATCAGTAACTGAGATTATGATATGTATGGGGACACCTCACTTGCTGGAGCTTGGCGCTCAGACGGTGTTCACATAAGCTGCGAGCGCCTAACTAAATCGCCCTAACGGCCATTTTCGTTACCAATTTGGAAGGCGGCGGCATTACTATAAGGAGAGAGCAAGCCCAAGCCTCCGATCGCTCCTCTAATTAGGTCAGTAGAGCCCCTATTTCTCATCCCCATTTCTAGTACGGGGGGTATGAAGGGGCATGAACGTAGTGGAGCTTGCTTTAAAACGTACTGCAAGATAGAAGTTTATTTTGTCCCGAAAGCCCAGCCATAATCATATGACCATTGCCAATGTTCTCCGTGGCTCGTGAAGATGGCAGACCGCAGGAAAAACGGGAAACTGAACCGGCTCGCAAATGACCAGTGATAGCGTCTTTTGCCACCTCCTTCTTGAGACGGAAAACCCGTTTGCTAACCAAACATAGCCTCCGGAAGGTATGAACGGTGTCCATTCGCAGAGATTCGGAACTACGAATCGCCCCATTCTCCCTGACCCTAAATTCTTAGACGGCCGCCATTCGGTGAGCTAGCAAGGGAAGGTCACATAGTGGTGATGATAGCATACTCTCCCCGTTTCACGCAATATTTTTACGTTGGTCCCTGAATCTCTGGCCTCATACTGCTCTTAAGCTTACCTTACTTTGTCTCCCAGCGCCCGTGTTTTGCTTCCGTGACCATGCCTAATCAACCCCTGATGGTGTTTGAATGGCATTCGCCATTGTTGAAAACCGTTCTTCCACGGCCAAGCTACTTTGCGCCAAAGGATTCGAGTGGTGGAGACGATGAAGCTAAGTGCGATTGTCACTGCGATTGGCCGGTGGCGTATGCTTATCTTCTTCCCGGCTTGACTCAGACAAAATACTTCAGATCGACCATATCGCTGGTTGTCCTAATCACTCCGCCTCATCCACTCGACAGGGTTGGAGCCCTTCTCCCTAAACTGCTCTAGTGTCGGTATGAGCGTAAGATAACCTATTGTGGTAATCAATGGACCTCTGCTGGTCATTCAGTGCGTCAGATATTGAGCGATGAGATACGGATTGCACACATCAAGCGTCAATTTCTATTCCCTATCCCAAATCAAGATTGGTTCGTCTATAACCAGGGGGTTCATGTTTACTGTTCTCAGATTGAAGCTTCAGGGGCCCTAGAAGGTACATGATTGCCTACCGAAATGATATTAGACTACGATCGAGTTTGATATCAAAGGGCCGTAGTATGCACTTGAGTGGTTCCTCCTGCACTTCGGAAATTGTCCACCTCATTGCATGGTCAAACGACCACACTTGCGTTGGGGGGTCAAGCACAGTATGAGAGAAGGCCTCCTTGAGCCCACTTCGGCTACCAGGGTCTTTCTGATAATAGGGCACCTGCCGCGAGCATGTATTCAAATAGGGAATGGCAGCAATCAGATTCCGAAGGAACTTGGTCACGGTGTAGACCCGTGTAGAGTTGCCTTAAAAAACTACTCACGAGGATGTAGCTCGAACGCGCTGCTGATAAACGTTGTTCCAAGGTCAACAATTAGCAAACATCAAGAAGCGCAGTCTCGATGGTAGAGGACCGACCGTTGCCCTTATCGAGGGGTGTCGTCATCCACCTCGGGCCAAACTGAAGTGAGCCAGACTTCATAAAAATGTGCCCTGAGGCGTGCGCCACATACCGACGTTGCAATGACGGCCTCGAGGTGGATGGAGTGGTACGCGTGGCCGGTTGGCATGTGGTTGAATGAACTTGGTGTCTGGAGGTTCATAGACGATGCACAGCTCTTAAAGGAAAGCTTGAGGTTAATTTCAGCGCCTTGGGATACTTGGAAACCCGGAATGAACGAGCAGAAGATCGCCATTGCTGTGAACACAAGACGCCCAGGGGGCGGTGAGAACATGTGAAGGTCGTCGATGATGATGTCACTGATTGGGTATGGTTCATGAATCGCAAAGCCATGCAAGCAAATGTTGGAGTCTCCATGGGTTCGAAGGAGTCCCCTTCGACGTCAAGGGCACGAAGACACGTCGTTTTCAATTTGCCTTGAAAGGCACAATGACAAAAGAAACGGACTGGTTCGTGTCCGAGGCTGCGCCCACAGTCGCCCATATCGCAACGAGACAACAATTGGGCTCAAGCATGAGGCGTACTGTTTGGTCAGGTGTCTCCCAAATATGACTTTTGCAATACAATTCTTGTTGCATGTCGCACACACCAACATATATACTGTAGGTAAGCGCCCTTGTTCTCGCCGAAACTTCGCTGTGCAACTCATATCCCAGAAGGCCCGTCTCTGACACCGAACAGTCAAACATATGTTACAGAAGTCCGTGGACACGATGCAACAAACCTCGCAGCTCACGAAGAGCACGTTTTGTTCTTCATCTTGTATCCCTTTTTGATCTTGGATTGATTGGCGCCCACAGCCATTAGCACAGCCTCCACTATGAAGTCTCTGGTCAGTTCATTTCCGTAGGCGCCTCCGCCGCATAGATATCTCGAACGCGACTCACTCTGACTCAAATAAAACACAGATACACGTTCCTGGTGGCTGACTCCCTTAGTCCCTTTGCCCAGCGTCGAATCGTTCTCGAGTCGATCGAGGTGCACTGCTTCCCTCCGCGTGTCACGGCGCCTCGAGGTTATCGACAATTCACTTGGGGATCAGAGAGGAGGCTGAGCTGAACTCTTCCTTCCTTGGTTGTCATGAAAGGCTTCCATTAACAGCGCTCTACGCTTTATTGAATGTCAAGGCTTGGGGCTGTAAACGGAGGCTTGGTTGGGAGACAGGATGGTGCTTGACTCCACAGACGCGCCTACAGCTTTCCTTGAGAGGATATGCTAACATTTCCTTTCACAGTCATATCAATGGGCTTGTTGGTTGCCTTTTAGCGCCAATACAGAGCTTTATACAGCAATCAACTATGCTCCTTACCAAAGCTCGCTTCTCGAAGCTGATTTATCGAAAAAGAACAGAGATTAGCGCCCGTCCATGTATCTGTTGGCATCAAACGCGACACAGCACACCAAATGGAAAGTCAACGTGGAGAACACTCTTCCTTTCGTTGCTTCGTTTCTGAACCTCCTGAACGTCAGGCAATGCCTCGCTGATAACGAGCTCCAGCTGCTGTGGCCTGTCCATGTCTTAGGACCTGTTTCAAATCCATGCAGATCTTCGTCTGAACCGAACCAGTTGAGGGTCCAAGCGCACCCCAGTTTTTTTATAGACCCTGAAGGTCATGCAAGCCAGTTGCAGCGCTACCGCCGGCATGTCGAGACCGCCCTCTTTGATGCTGTTCACCGCCCTGATTGATTGCTTCAATGTCACTGCATCCCAACTGCTGCGCGGTGACGCGAAGACGCCTTGTCTACGCCGTGTGGACAAGCCTTTATATATTGAAGCTGTACTCCGCAGGGCTAAGATAGTCGAGCCAAACGGTCTGGGATAGCTACCACCTCAATGAATTAACAGCGAGTAAGTGGGAAGCAGCCACGAGATCGCATCACCGCGCATTTCCCTCCCTATCAGCACTGGTTGGGTTGCATACCTGGATAATGGATTCTCAAGTCGGATTAATCATGATTAATCATATTTTCCATACAATTCGCTACCGCCCAACCTCAGAAACACGTCCTGGCTTCTCGGTAAGCTGATGACGCGCCCGCGTTTTGAGCTAGAACGATCTAAAGGGGACGGAATGGAACAGAGAGGACGGGTGTACGGCAAGGCTCGCGAGATCTTGACTGGACGGGTTCCGGAATTGCTAATTTTGGAGATCTCGTATCCATGTTTCATTTTTAGCGTCCACGAGAGCAACGAGCTGAAAACGCCCAGCGCGCCGTTCCCGCGACCTGTCTTGCAATGACCCAGGAGACTATAGCACCAGCACAAAGTGGGTCGCCTGACAATAGGAAATAGACTCTGGTCATGGGGAGGCTGCGATATCGTCTCTCCTCCTACTGAAACTAGAAAGCTGTAGCATGAAGCAGATATGCATTCTGAGCATATTACTATCAACTGCGCTCAGATTCGAAACAAAACTCGAACCAGCACAGATCTTAAAAAATCACGTCACATAAATGAGAAATAATTGGATTTACGCTCTCCCTCGGCGTCCGTCCTTCCTCGTCCTAAGAACACGGAAAGCTCTCGCGTGAGAGGCCTTCGCAAGGTTACTCAGGTGAGGTTGGTCATCAAGCATATTGCCTGGGGCTGATGAGTGAGTGAGGAACGTGACCTGGTACATACTACGATCATGATAGCAGAGAGAATACTCCATGATGTGTATAGAACCGAGCGGGATCACGGTCGCGCTCAGAGTCAAGCGATTCAATTCGACTGGGCAACGCGACTTGAGCGAGGGTCAATGCCTTGCACAAAGCCTCGATAGCACCAAGACGTCGGCGTTCTTGGACTCTGAACTCCCTGCACTAAATTGGAGGAAAAGGCTTGATCAGAACTTGAAAGCCAGAGCAAAGCCTCAGCTTCGGTGCTCTCAATTTCCCCTTTGAAATCGGCTCTTCGGCGATTTCTCACCGTTCTCTCCTTTAACCTCAGAGCGGGTTGCTCTCTTCGATCTTCCCAACTCGACAAGCCGAGTCGACAAGCTATTTGAATTGCAATCAGAATTTATTAGAATGGGTGTTTCACACAGAGAGAAGAACAAGAAAGCAACCAGGAGGTAAATGATCACCGAGGGTCTTGAATGAGAGCTCGCGACGGAGTCGCGATCGTTCAGCAGAGGTTCAAACCCCTGCCTTGCAAGGCTGGGTACACTGGATATGGGAGCTCGGCCACCCCGTTTAGCGAAACTCGATCGCCAAAGGCTCGACTCACCAACCCAATTTCCACTTACTGACCTTTGCCAAAAGTATGGTTTGAGATTCGCTGGGAAAGCGGCCGCCGTTCATTCATTCCAAGGGTGAATCGCTGAGCGCTGCCTCAAGTAGGCGATGAGATCGAGGGGAGGTCGGCCAAAGGATTCTTTACACGTTTCTACTCTCCGAGTCAGTGTAAGTGCACAGGACACGGTTAGGGGGTGGAGGCTGGGACCTACACGACCGACTGCGGCTGCGACTGCGACCATGAGGCCGCCCAAGCCCAACGATCCTGATACCTGATAAGATATATGAGCGTGAGCATGTCGGTCCTGCTTTTCGATTATCAGGAGGGAGTCAGGCGGAGGAAATACCTGGTATACCGAGCTTTGGAACATTGAATAGACGCACCTCCTATCAGTCGAGCCCTATCCACTCGATCAACGAATATCAGAAACCAGAGTCACCAGATACCACATCTTGGGAATCGTTCGATCATTCGAACCGCTGTCGTTATCGTGGTTGTCCCAGCAGCAACATAGGAGTACTAGTACTCTCGCTCGTTGTCGTAGTACCAAAAGAACAATGCCCAGATGACATTGATCGCCCTTCGCTAGCAGACCCTGGACAATAAGAGATCAGTCGCGTCGCGTCCACGAACATCAACAGGGGCGCCTAACTTACGTAGAACAATAACCATGATTCGAAAACGGTCCCTACAACCCACGAGATCACTTACACTTTAGCGGGTGTCGTGAAGGCCGTCAATTATCAGAAAAAGTGGCAGCGGCATTCTCGTCGACGGCAACAACAACGACGTTTCAACTCTAAAGCCTGAGTGAACAATGAGAGACAGGGGAAGACATAATACCAGGAAGAGTCGACGTGAGCGCTAATTCAAACCAAGGTGAAAGTGATGGCGAACCCCGACTTTGCCACTGCTAATGAGATGAGATTTAGATTGGCTGACTGAGCAAAGAGCGGATCTGGGCAATTGTACGTACTTTGTACGCGTCCCGGCAAGTTGACGCCATCCTGGAATCGCGCAGCTTACGCGTTTGACAACGCCGCGTCTCAAAGAGGCAGAGGGAATTCAATATGAATATGAAACCAAAATCTTCCCAGAGAGTCGAATACTCAGCGAGGAGGCTGACTGAGAAATTGAATTGAAATGAATGAGAAAGTTGATGATGAGACGCGACGACGACAACGACAACGACGACGCGCCACAGAGGTGGTCCGGGTGGTAGGAAAGACAGTTCGACAGACAGGTAGATGGGCAAGAGCCGACCGTGAATCCCTCGTGATGAACCACAAAGTTTGAGAACAGTCTAGTCCCACATCGAGACTCCAACCGCTCTTCCAGGCAAGTGAGCGAAGCGAACAATTCGAGAAACAATGAGCAAAACATGACGCGTCATCCAGCCGAGTCTCCAAAGAGCGAACGGAAACGAAGATCAAGTCGAATAGAACATCGAGACGGCTATGCGATACCGTCTGGAACTGTCAGCCTTTCATCGAAGTGACGACGACGACGACGAAGCCGAAGAAAACTATTCCCAGTCTAGAATAATGGCTGATAGCAAAGGCCACCGAAGAGCAAAGAGGGAAGCGAGTTGATTGTCGTCCGAGCGGCTAATCCCACTCATTTGACAGTTCGCACAGTGCAAAGCAAAGCTTCGAAATCACACTTCCCGGCGTCTGCGGCGCAGCTAGTCAAGCAAAGTCACAAAGCAGATGTATACGCATCCGCCGTCTAGCCGTCAGCGCGTCAGCAGTCACGCCACCCCGCAATACCGACGACGGACAGACGAATTCACAGCAACCAAAGCGGGCGGATAGACGGATAGCGCTGGCACTGTTATGATTGCACAGTGCTGAGTCGATTCAGAGGAGCGTGTCCGCGTCTGTGAAAAGGACCCGTGCGCAGATCCGTGAACGTAGGACTCGGCAGGGATCGAGTGAATTAGTGGTGTCCTTTATCAGTAATACTGTCATGATCGGTGAGAGTCGAGAGTACATTGCGGGGAAGAAACCTGTGTAAGGGCAGAGTATTTGCTGTAGAGCGCGCAGTAGTCGTTGTCCCTACAACTGGGCTTCCCCTAGCCGTAACCAGAAGATGTAGTCGCGTCAAGGAGTTGAACGCGCGCGGGTACTGCCACGATCATCCGGCGACCATGGAGAGAACAAGTTGTCAATGTCACGAAGAGCAGAGACCGTCGAGTAGGATCGGATTATCGTTGTCGTCCAAGAAATTGCGCCGATGAAATAGGCTGGTTCTAGGAGTCGTATTATAACTCGTAGTAATTAGTTACAGGCAGAATGTGCCCTAGACAGTTTTGAATTAGTCGGGACCGCCAGTAGAGTGGAGACAGTTGACAAGCAACGGGCGAGAATAAAGGAAAAAAGGTTGGATAGGAGGCGTTGATCGTGATGCGTCCGAGCGCTCAGCGTTGGAATCGCCTCTCCAGGGCAGTTGATAGTCGTAGCCAGAAGACTCACTATACTATCGAAATGCATTCTTTTGATGACGGTCGTACCCTCCTTCCAGGTCCCCAGAGCGATCACTTGGAGATGATGTTCAGGGCAACCCGAGATTTGTCAAACGAGGGTCTGTTATGCCCTTGGCCTCCGAAGGTACAATAACAAATGACACGCGAGCAGGCCGAGATTTGACAAGGTTACGTTGTTACATTGGCTACCCAACCCCGCAGTCACAACAACCTGATGAAATTCCAAAAGCCGACGCGTGCGCGGATGCTGCGGCGTCGGCGAGTTTGTGACCCCCCAGGAAACGGTCTTTTCACAACAGTAGTAGCAAGAAACGGCTCAAAGTAGATGCTTGTGACTAGGGTGAAGGGGTTCCCGGCCACGCCAATACCACAAAGCGAGTCTTAGTATGATAGCTCCAGACAGCAGAAAATCCAAGAATGGGTAGCGTCATCCTATTGCTCCCACCCGCTTTGACCCCTTGCCGAGTGGATGACGCTGACGCAGAACTGCGGTGAAGCGGACAGAAGAGGCAAGTGATGAGAAAGCATGCCACTGTGGCTCTTGGTAAGAAAATCGGTCAGCGTATTGGATTGAGAGTAGATGTCGAGGTAACTACTCGCCCTCCCGAGAGCGCGGTTTGACGAGAGACAGCTATGGCGGGGTGCAGGGCCGATACGCTTGAGCGGTGCTTGGGCAGAGTGACTCGAAAAGGAAGTCGAGCCTGGTTCGGTGGCGGTGAGACCGAGTCAGTTCGGGAGGATTGGCCTCCGATTCCGAGCCGATCGCTGTTTGGATCTGAGATCTAGATCTTGGATTTACGAGTAAGCGATGCTCTGTCTTTGCTGTTCTTGACCCTTGCCACCGACCTTTTTTTATTATGCACTCTGAAATGATATATATGGGCCACCTGCCCAGCGCTTTTCCCGAATCACCGCCCCTGCTGAGATGACTGCGACATCCCCCATTGACCTCACCATGGCCTCTCCACAACCATCGCCCCTCTTCTCATCATCGGGCAGCACAGCGAGCTCAGCCTCTTCAGCATCGAGCTCACCGTCCATCAACCCCCACTCGCTCATGGACGACGCAACCCATACGCCACAGACTCTCAAGCTCGTTGGCATCTCCCTCTCTCAGCACTTGATTGGTACGTTCAGTTCAATTAAGTACTCATTAACCAACTAACAGCGTCGTATAGACTTTGTTGTCGACCAGGTCATTGACACCGTCGACCATGCCATGAAACAGGCCATCGACCCTTCTCCCAGCCTCCTCATCCTCAAAGGCTACCCAGTTCCCTTCTTCCCGGCAACGGAGTCCTGTCCAACAAAAGTTTAGCTCATTCGCTACCACAGTAATTACCCGGGCAGAAATCATCACTCCCACCCTTCTCCTCGCACTTGTCTACATCCACCGAGCCAGGCCATACCTCCACATTGCTCTCGAGGAATGGGCCTTGGAACGGGTATTCCTCGGTGCCCTTATTGTGGCTTCCAAATACGCCAACGATAGCACCCTCAAGAACGTCCACTGGGCGCTCTGCACCGGCGTCTTTGGAAAGCGGGACGTGGGCCGGATCGAGCGAGAGTTCTTGGCTGTCCTCGAGTGGGATCTGGGTGTCACCGAGAACGACATCCTCAGTCTCTGGGAGGGTCTGGAGTGGGCTGTTGAGCTCAAGGAGCAGGAAGAGAGCGCGAGAAGGAGCTCGCCAAACTCGAGCGGGAGAAGCAGAAGCTGCAGCTCGAGCTTGCCCAGCGTCAAACAAGCCGTCAATGCATCATCATCCAAATTCTTCCTCTACAGCGGCGACAAGTCCCGTCAGTCCTCGGAAGATTCTCTGGACATTCCTCCTCCTCTCCCGGTGAAATCCCGCAACCACAAGCGGTCATCCGTCAGCGTGACGTCTTCATCCTCACATGCCTCAGCCGCCCCTCTACCCGCTCGCCAACATCACCCTCCTCTTCATCCGTCTCGTCGAGATCGTCATCGTCGTCATCGTCGTCTTCCGGCGACTCACCGTCACCTGCAACGCCAGAAGATCTCCACTCGCGCTACGTCGTCATTAATGAAGATGGATCCCCAACTTCTGCCTCGCCATCGGCGTCCGACGTGCCACCACCTCTGCCACCCAAGAAGCGTGGGCTCACGGCGACCACGATGGACTTGTTGAGGAGCTTTCCATTCCCTGGTCAGCAGAAGGAGTATCACCACCACCCTTACAGTCGCACGAGTCCGCAGTCGAAGCATGGACGATATGCCACCACTGATGGGTGTGCTCCTGCATCTGTGAGGAGTACCGCGAGCACCAAGCGGTATCGCGTCCTCGTCTAATTCTCTCGGGTTTCTTCTCTGCATGTTTTTAATCTGCTTTCCATTCCATTCGCTGAACTGCAATCTTATCTTATTCATTCTCAAGCGCATTTCTCTACTGCCTACACTATTCAACCCAATCTACTTACCTAGCTTTGTGTTTTTTTACTATACCACCCTAAGCCTCGCTATGCCTTGGCTCTACTACACTTATTGGTTTTCCATCTCATCTTATTATGCATCCATCGCATCTCGTATCAATCATTGAATCCTCGTCTGTCTCATCTACATCCAATTGTTTTGTTGTTGTTCTATATACACCTCACCTCGCATTTTATCAAAACATGGACACTCCCATCGTATCTCATATCATATCTTCGCTCTGTAAATCAAATATCAAAGCTACTTTCATCCCATAACCTACCTCGTGCTGTGCCATTAAGATTTTCAGAGGAAGATTGACTTGTGATTAATCGGACAGAGGTCTCCGGATTAAGCGCCTTGCCCTTTGCCCGTCTGGAACTTTGCAAAAATGAAAACCTGTGATTCTCGTCTCCAGTCATGAAGCGAGCAAAAGGGCCAAGGGCTTCGCTGACCGCCTCGAGCGCCGCAGCACATCTGGCTTTCGCGGCCTCTGAACGCCTTATCGAGGCGTCAACAGCAGCCGAGTCTAGCAGAGGTCTTTTTCGATCGAACGATGCTCCGGCATATCCTCGAGTCGATATCGATATCGAGTCACTTTTTTTCTTGACTTGCTCTTTGAGAAACGTTCGATTATCAAAAACTCCCCCAAGGAGGTTGTGGGTTCCGATTGACTTTGCCACTTCGTCATCGACATTTTGACCTTTCTCTCCTTGGCTCGCGTGCGCGAATAAGCGGAAGAGCTCCATCCTCCCCTGGGTCTCGGTGTGTCATTCAGCCTCGGTAAGCTCACTCCTCCCTTTGCCGAACCAAAATTCTAGAAGGGATTCAACAGGGATTATTGGCGCATTGGGGCTTTTCGCCACAGTTGGCCCTTGGGGTACGATGACATAGGCGCTTAGCGCACAAGCGTGCTTGTTCCGTTTTCTCCGGCGCCCTTTCTCGCGCGCTCGGCATCATGCCGCCGTCGCGGAAAGGGCCTCTTGGGGGAGTAGGTCAAGAAATGATCACCCCAAGCCACAAGCCCATCTCGGAGCCCAAACCAGAGTCTCAAGCATCGCAAGGCTGTGAAGGTCTTCTCCATAGTCTATTGATATCACCAAAGTGGCCAAGTACCAACCCTGCGTAGGAAGCGGTTGAAGTGGATTACAAGAGATGCGTTATGCAGGGCTCGGCAGGCCGCTGCGAACTCTCCCCCAAGAAAATCGTGCAAAGTGAATTCGTATTGGAGAGGATCACACGTTGTATATTACCGTGTCAGCCACGCTCTTGCACGCAACCCACTTGACGACAACGATGAAATAAAAAAGAACAAGGAAGGACGAATAAGATCTCCAGTGTGCGTGCGGCGGCGGGTGTTTTGTTTTTTTTTAGCCTCCGCGTCGCATCCCGACGGCGCGCGAGTTCCACGTTTCGTGCAAGCCGCCGCTGGGGGACCGAAGAGTTGTTCTGGCGATAGTATTTCATCTGGTTCGAGTTGGCTTTGATGGTTGCGAATGGTACGCGTCGACGGAACATGTTCAAGCCAGGTTCGCGACGGTTACGAGTACGCGAAATCTAGAGAGTGTTGTCGGCGGCACGGATCTGTCAAAAAAACATCGCATCGCTTTGGGTGGATTTCCAAATCATGTTCCTCTGAGCGCGGAAGTCGAGTCTTCTTGATTCACGTTTGCGCGTGGGGTTTCGGCCAGCGTGAGGAACTTCTCAGAGTGTACTCTCAGCAAAGGCAGTCGGTGGGTATTGTTATCACTACGCCGACGGTGATCATGATCGTGATACCAACTGGATGATAAGAGAAAAGTTGAACATGAAAAGTCTATGTAAGACGAGTATGCTTGCTTGCCTTCTTGAACTGTCAACGGAACGAGCTGGCTTGCAAGTCCAGCATGGTGCCTTGCCAGGCCCCTCCCTAATCCATTATTCCTACATTGACATCTCGAATGTTGAATCGGAGGTTCGTGATCGGGACAGGACATACGAAGGGAGGAAGGAACTTTGAGTAACCGTAGAGAAGGTTGGAATTGAGTCTAGCTAGGAACATGTTTAGGACTTAGGCGGCTCTAGGCACTCTAGACGTCGGCTTTGTGTCTGTGGCGGAAGCGGCAAGTGCTGGGAGGATAAGCTTTGGGGGAGAGAAGGCGGCTCGGACCCGCCGTTGACCATATCGCCCAGGCTGTTCTTTCAGACTGGCGTGCAGACTGGACTTGAACTCTACTTACTGGCAGTAGCCGTGTTATATGTACGTACATATTTTCGTTTAAATTTATCACACTTGCATGAATCTAGCTCTTGTACCTTTCATAGAACTCCTGGGCTAGGTTGGGGTCTCGGTTTTGCCTGGTTCTAGTAGATGTGTGATCCCCGCCTCCCGACCAATCTCCCTGTTAGCGCCTCTTTCTGGGAATCCTCCAACAGTCACTTCAGACAGAACTGTTTACGCTCGACAGCAATTCAGAAGTGTGTTCGAAGAACGTGGGCAACAGCAAGAACGCAGGGGGCAGTTATCCATCTACGAGAAGCACGGAATCTGCTCTGGATTTGCTGTCCCCTGTCTGATGTCGCGGTCTGTCAGAAGAAAAGAAGGAGGATAAAGTTCATCTTTGTCTGCGGCGCGTCATGTTCACAGTTCAAGTTCACTGATGAAGCTCCGTACTCGGCTTCTTTTGATCAAGGAGGGGAGGGAAGGCGGGAACAGCAGCGGGTGCCTGGCTGATCATCGAGGACCTTGGAGTCAGTCTGAGTTGAGCTGAGCAAACACTGGTTTAGGGGGTGATTGTGATCTCGTCTTGTATAACCTTGCCGACACCCAAGACCTTGATCTTCATCTTTGTGGTGGCTAATATGTGACTGAGGGCGTACATCGGTCCCAGGGTCTAGAGTGAAATTTGAAGGCTTAGTGAGGAAACTGTCAGTCAGTGCATAAGGCAGCGCGTCAAGTCGGTTGTCCAAGTGGAGTTCCGATTGAATGTGTTTGCAAGAAATCGAATCAGGTGTAGGAAAGGTGCACTCGATATAGGTCATCTGACGCCTAAGTGTATCCGTGGGTTATGTTAGGCCCTCATACGGGTAGATGGGAATTCAGCCATTGACGACCTGCGAATTGGGGATGGACATCTGCACACACCTTACTTACTTTGATGTTGCCTCTCTCACAGCTCATAGCTCATAGCCACCCAAACAATAGAGAAGACTCAATGTCCCTAATCATCGAAGCGTACCAGTAATGCGCCCGAAGGCAGAGATGGGAATGGGCGCTTGAAGAAGATCAGAGGCGCTCATCTTTACCGCCGCGGGATTGAGATTGAATTGGTGCTAATAAGTATACACATCATCGAAGCCTGAGGGTTGCCTCTTTACTGGATACTGGACGAAGCCCTGCCTGGGGCATACCAAAGGCTCACATCTTACTCACATAACCCATGCATACTCACCAGAAATGAAACCGTCCGAACGGAGTCTTCTGCGAGTTGCAATGTCGTTATAACTAATCGAGCTCCGCGCGAGCATGTAGCCTTACGAGACGGGGAACGTAAATAATGTGCTCCTATATGGGCTCGATAACCAGTTTACAAGCATTGAACAGCGAGGGCGGCGGCTTCACCGAGTCCATTCTTCTCCAAGCACAACCGATAGGCTTCAGCCGCTTACTAAGCTGCGAGCGCGAGTGCCATTATAGGGGTCACAGGATGTCGGTTCGCCGCCGCCGCCGCCGCCAGAAGACTGCTTCCATGCCCTATGCTTTCAAGGTTTTAGACGTTTCTGCGGGGAAGTGGGGTGCTGTCCTTGTTCTCCCCCTTCGCTTTCTCGAAAGGTGGATCCGATATCGGTTGAGCCTATGGGCGGGATGCGCTATGTTCTTTGGCTCAACTTTCCTTGGGGGTTCAGTTCAATTTTGTGTAGTTGACTGTTCCATATAGTGGATCATGCCTCCGTACCGCGAGGGGATACCTTTGAATATCGGATCCCTTCTCTCCACACTTTCTTTCCGTATCACTAATCGCTCCGACCAAACTGGCGCAATTCTCTTCGCCTAAGAGCGTCTCCCGATGGGCAACAGGGCTTCTTCCTTTATGATAGGAAAAGGTAATAAGACAGGCGCAGATTCCGACTTGAAGTCGGCAGATAGGCCTTCGTCGGGTTGTGGTATCTTGTAGAGTCCTTTTGTCAAGGAGTGGAAAAAAGGCGCAGCCGGTTAGAACTTCGCTAATTCCCGATCCTCGAGACCTGAAGTTTTGAAGGTTCGAACCTCGTTTCTCTCTGGATCGCATTCCCTATATGTATAAAGCTTGACACGTAACAGAAGTCTAATGCGACTTTGTTATGTTAAAAGCTTGTAGGACTGTGACATCCCCATTCCTGATAGTCCGAATAGAATATCCTTTACACCCTATGAAAGCTTCGATGACGATCGCGAGCGCTATTGGCGCACCGATGACCTTGTACTCTCAACGACGTGAGGCGGGTGTTAAGAATCGTGGATAGTGCGGACAAAGCAAGTCGGGAATCAATATATCAATTCAACATAGGCATGCGAGAAAACCGTGCATAATTACCCTGTTATGCACGAAGCAAACGGCAGATCGAGGGATCCGCGACCCGGCTGTCTAGTAGGATGGCAATGGGCGGTCTTGGTGCCTTGTCTCGTCGCAACAGCGGGATGGGTTGCAGGACGACCAGAGGCAAGTGTGAAGACAGATTATTTCACCGGGGTTTATTGTTCGAGTAAAGCTGTGCGGTTCGTGCGCGTTCGTGCAGTGGGCGCTCTTCCGAACAGGCAGCATATCGGTAATTAGCTGTCAGCGATCTATCACTGCGTGCCTTGATGGCTTTCTGTGCTTCTGACAGGTGGCATGGTTGACTTCGAATGCGAGTGGGAGAGGTTGAGGAGACCTCTGCTCTTTCACAGCTCCTCATCGCTCTCCACGCCTGTTTACGCAGATAACTATACTGTAGAGAATTGTATGGTGGCGACGTAACGCGTAACGCCTCGAAATTTCGTCGCTTATCTGGGGCGACATAACGCGTAACGCAGACGCCGTCGCTAAGATTGTGCATTCACTAATAAATCGCCAAATTTAAAGGCAATTTTTCCAAAATTTCGTCGCCTCTTCGAGGCGACATAACGCCGAACACCGCGGCTGTCGCTAACTTCACAAATTCATAAATCGTAACGGCCAATCTTCCGTCGCCACCATACAATTCTCTACAGTAGGCGCTCAAAGAAGAAATGTACGCGATGTTTGAAGCACCCCGAACCTTGCTGGAGTTCCTCCCAAATCGATGTGACCCGCTTTCTACGGTCTCGGCCAATTCGTGGTCCCATTCCACCTGTCCCGACGCCCTCCTCCGTTTGTCACTACTATTGCTTTGTTTGGGAACAGGCGATTTGGAGTTGCGAGAGGTACCGAATGCCCAATTGATGGTGGATCGAGCAGGTGGTTTAGGTTGAGATAAATGAATGATGCATCGATGGCAACTGGTTCGTTTGTGCTGTGCCCTACTATATCACTGCTCTAGAAGTTAAGGAACTTCATTGAGATCTGCTCCTAGGAGTAGAGGTAAATGGGATGAGAAGGAGGACCTCAGGTGGGTATCACTACATCACGTTCCTTCCCTACCAAATGGTGGAGGCATGAGGGGTCAGGGCCTGGAAGCTTACGACGCATCAGCATCCTGGTCATCGAAGGTGCTTAGAATCACAGCGCCAATGCCTCTTTTGCCTTTTCCTCCTAACTATGCCAAGTGCAAGTACTTTAAGGAGTTTCTCATGGAGTAGATTAGGAGTCGGCAAGCCATCCGGCCTATCTAGCATTAGCTGGGCTTGGCTTACTACCATTGATAAGCGAGTGAGCGCCCCTTCGGCTCTGAGGTGAGGTAGTTACACAAGGAAATCTGGCACTAGGAATAGGTTCGTGGAATGCCTCTCTCAAGTGCGATATTGTGCACCTTCCTCGTCTTCTGAATCGAGTTAAACTTTGGGGTCTCTAGGTGGATGGTACGTAAAAATGCCAAAGGAATCGATCGGCAGTCACGCTTTGTCACGCAGGTGGGGGGTGATACTAGAGGCGATTGTGAAGGAAACCGACTTCTTCAAGACCTTTTGAGGGCATTCGCACGGGTACGAGCAGAAAGCAAGCACTCAAAAAGGTCTCAATAGTCCACACGCTATGATTCGAGCCTGATATTCGATTATTACCAACACGTTTCCCGTATGCAAACTCTTTGGCTCCAAAATCCATGTATGTCCAAGAGGTTGAGCTCCCCCCTTTTCAGATCTGACACCACTTCAAGGGAGTAGCTGGATCTTAAGGACATCAATACGTTTAAGTAGGATCATGAATGAAAGGACTTCCATGCCCCCGTCAGGTCTTCTAGCAAGCATAGTACCCCTTATAGATCATTAAGAAGCATGCAGTGTCCTTCAAGGAGTCAAGAGCAGCCGGTAGCTCCAGATTTTGTTGGCCAGCCCTCATCGAGCCGCAACTCTTCCCCAACGTTCCAACTTGGTGGTTCGACTTTATCAACCCATGCTCTGAGGAATGCAATATGCTGATATTTGTTGGAATTCTATGCAGCGTGGATCTACATTTCAACTCGAACCGGGATCTCGTCACACTGTTACAGTTCTCAGATCGAGGGTTAAGCAAGAGGGATGCAAGGGCTTGAATCTGATGGTGAAAACTGATTTGAATTGACTTGTACGTAGGAGGAGCTGAAGTTTACTAGGCTATAAAATTTCTCGGTGGTTCATCGCTTCCAGAACATGCTTGTTGGTGCTGTGCCAGCAGGATGAGGAGAATGAAAGGGCGGGTTGGTCAAATCATGAAGCAGTCAACGTTCATGGTTTCGGCTACCATAGGTGAAAAACGATGAGAGTATCCACCTCCGACTTACAGCTGTCGCGAATGACATATTGAACCAGGATCCCATCCTAGATTTCAAGCTATCTTCATTTGAAAATTTCCTCGGTTTGGAGCGCACGCCGCAGCCAGAGCCTCGCTCAAAAATCACACCAACCCTCTGCCACCTGAACACGTCCTCGCTGTCACAAGCGCCCGTCCTCAGGGGCACAGCCAAAGTACTGATCGGCTATAGGCTCCGAAACGAGTCGGTCTCCGCTAAATGGTTCGGTAACAATCACAGGCTCTGCTTCTTCTTCTCCTGCTTAGGAAACTGAGCCTGCCAACCCTGGTTCACGCCGGGTCGGTCTTTTCGAGAACCTGCTGACCATACTCTGCCATACTCAGCTCGAGGTGCAAGGCACTGTGGCCCGCGACGTCTGCTTCCGGGCTCTGCGTGCGTGGTCTTCGAGTGCACAGTGGTCAGCGTTCTTAATCTGAGCTCTTGAGGAATACATACCACACGGTCCTGTTTCTGCAAGATTGAGGCCCGACGCTGCTTAGCATGCCTTCCATTTTTTCTTTTGGCCTTGCGTGCGATTGAATTGAGAGCACTTTGGCCCGAAGTGAAGCTTAAAGGACTATCCCGTTCGCATGTGGTCAACTCGATATATCTATGCACTTCGGGCTGCCTACTCCCGGGTGAGAGTGTGGTGTCAGAAGAACGAAGTTCTTCCTGAATCTCGTGGGGACGCTTGGTTCAATGAACCGTCTCGGCCATGTCTGATATTGCAACCCTGCCTCGGGACACGGTATGTACAACTTCATTAGGGACATTGGTTCCGTGCTGGAATATTGGAGCCTCATTAACCCACCGGAACTGGGGCCCGGCGTAGTGCTGGTGACTGCACCAAGGTCCGACAATCTTCCCATTGCAGCCTATGACCCTGCACAAGCGTCTATCGCGAAGAAACACCGAAGGTAAACGCAACGAATGAGTGCTCAACGCTGTCTCGAGGTGGGTCCCATGAATGGATGGGTCAGGCCTGGGGAAATCTTGGGGAGACACCTTGGAAGGAAGCAGTTCGTCTTCACATGCTCTGAGAGTGAACGGACTTGGCTTCTGAGCCGAACATCCATTTTCCACAAATTCCACGTAACGGTTGCTTCAGAAGGATTTCATGTTCACGAGGTTCCCCGAGAAATGAACCGAGTTGGTCGATTGGCAGTAAACAGTTGATTTTTATTGCGCTGCACTCGTTCCTGCAAGGTGATACGGTCTCACTGGTGACCCTCCCATGACCAGCTGTTTGATCGCATGCGAGGATGTAGAGCCCACTGCAAAGGATACGACACTGGACGCCCCATCTCCTCTCCGGGAAGAGGCGAAGTTCCCTTCCTTCGCAGAGCTCGTAGCCGGTGGCAAAGAGCAATCACGTTTGGAACTTCTTGGGCCTGACCTTTGGCGTCTTCTCGCTCTCAGTCGAGAGGTGGGTCGATGAGAAGGACGAGCTGAACAGGTAGTTCAGCGTCGAGAAGATAGTGCCAGGTCCAAGTCCGATCCTGTCCACGTTGCCCCGTCGATGCTCTGTGGGATATGTGAAAGCGGGGGACTTGTGATGCGACGAGGACCTTTGGCGACGATTTAAGTTCTTGGTGGGTGGGCCCGGTGATAGATAGCACTGGTGAAGGTGTCATCGGGTCAGTCGTCTCCTGCTCAGCAATCGTTCGGAGTAGATGCATTGGTGGAAGTCGTCCCGTCACTTCTATACCAAGATCAGAACCTTCTCGCATATGAGAGTCAAGACCTACCAACAGTCCCCACTATCGAAAACATCTGCGCTTCGCTCAGCGCCCACTGCCACGGAGGCAGGGCAAGGGGGCTACCGGAAACTTTTTCTTTGTTATCCTCGGTCTCAAAAAGCTGTTAGGAGCTGGTGGTTGATTCCTCCCCCATGGGATGCACAAGCTCGTCAGCAGAGTTGTGCTGGATGGGTGTGGTGGGCGCCAATTCCCGGTTTTCTCGAACCAGTATGGCGGATGTGGATAAGATTCCAGAGGAAGGAGTAGTTTGTAGGAGAACTCGAATGAGATCGGGAGCTTCGTGGCACTTGAGGTAAGGCGCTTCCGGGAGGCGTGCAGTCAAAGACTCTGGGCAGCGCGTTGATCACCTCAGAGAATACTGTTGCGAGGGCCAGCTCTTCGAGTTGAAGAAGTAAGGCGGATCCATTGATTCAGGGCTGCCTTGATGGGCAAAAGTGAAGTTGGCACACACAAGACGGGGAGGGTGCATCGAGCTTGGAAACAGTTTTCCCTACTTAAATGGTGTGGAAGGGAGCGGTACGAAAGGCGAGAAGCGGTTTGACGATCACCTTGAGACAGGGATGAGGGGCGCGAGTGGATTGATAGTCTGATGTAGGGCTCGGCGGCATCGCTGAAGGAGAAAGGATCGCGGTGGTGGCCTGCGGACGCCTGAGGAGCAAGATTTCGAGTTGATGCGCTGCTCTATTGAGTGGAACCAATCTGGTGAAAGAGAATGATCAGGGCTCCGTAGCTAGTCGTCTAATGCCTAAAGCTTACCAACCCAAGTGTCTAGCCTCCCGGTAGTGTTGCGGGTGATCTTGGAATGGTCGCCCCGTCGAGTATGGTCATGTAGACCTCGGCATGAGGTAGCGTGGTTGGCAAGAATGTCATCCACACCTTCAACGTAGGCAGTCCGCCACAATGCCCCAAAACTATATTGGAGTCGACGGTGCTGCACCGAAAGCCACAGCTTGCTAGAAGGGTGGACGACAAAGTCCTGGACCAGGCGTTTGGGAGCGCATTCCATTCACTGTTCGATGCTGCGGGTTTGGATAGGGCCAGCACTTCGATAGGACGAGAGGTTCTAAGGATTCCAAGCTATCCCAGATACTTAGCAGAGAAATAGGCTGGCTGCAGTCCTTGAGTACATGACGGCTGTGGTGAGGGACGAACTTAAATGCCGATCAATTTGGGGCTCAGTATGTATGCTGATCCGCTGCATAGCCACACGAACAGGTCCCGTTCAGTGATCTCAGGTTTTCCTCTCGTACTCTCCAGATCTCCAGCCAGCAGAGCTCAGCAACCCAAAAGGCTCTTTGAAAAGCTGACCTTCGGGGTCAGCAATATGCTCCCGCCAGCACACGTTCTTGAACTCCTCTTTCTGCACGATTCCAGAATGGATGTGTGGCCTGCAGCATCACTCGCGGTTGTGGAACTTGAAGGGTGCTCATTGCTCGAATCCGAATCCTATCATTGACTATGTCATGCGGTGCCAGGGCCTCCCGTTCTCGACCTCGTCGAATAACATGAGATAGAGCTGTCTGGGCCCTCCAGGCTGCTCTGAAAATGCTGAGACTACTTGGGTGCCCGAGGTCATCGACATGCAACACTTGGTGGACACTGAACTTGTCATCGAAACTCTTGGATGGCAAACCAGTAGAGACAATAGGTTTTCCCGAGGCTTGGGTTACCATCATCCACTTCCTCTCGCTACCCGATCGCATACCATCGACGACCTTAAGATCGACTCCTGAGGGAGTTGCTGCGCTTCGATGACGATGTCCGACCCAGTTTTCTTAAGCTTGGATCCTGCTACTCTCCTCGCATAGGCTCTGATGGTAAGCTTGTGCTGTTCCATTATTTGTCTTCTAGTGTAGCGGTTCGATTGGATCGCCTAGAGCCAGCTGTTCTGCCAGTGTCGGTAGATGTGCAAGCTACGGGAACTTCGGGTCAGCCAATGGCCTTACACTGCTTTCGTTTGCACTAGATCCCGCTTCAAGGCTGCCATCCTGCATTCTTGCCGAGGCCCTCGAATTACTAACAGCAAATTCTCAGTGTTCACACCTTGTTTACCAATAACGGAAAGAACCTTCGTCAAGAACCCATTTTTACATCCCGTGAATGGTGGACCTTGCTTTGGCAAGACACGGAGAGGGAGATAGCAAGGCCATTCAATCTGGGACTAGATTCTTGTTGTGCGTGAGTTTCTCCGTAGGATGTATGTACATCTGCTCTAATTACTATCTAATCGAGCGGTCTTTATTTTATAATCTAGGTACTTCATTTCAAAAGATATCGCTCCATTTCTTGCACAAGATTTGCGGCTCTCTTGCTTCGCCTCAATATCGACGATATGGACGAAATGAGTGCCGATCAAAGAAGCTACCAATGACAAAGACGTTGCATACAGCAGTCGCTTGAACCATGGGTTCGCAGCCTAATAACGGTATGTGCGGCCGAGCGGGCTGTACTTGAGAGCGTGCTCGCGTACGCCCAGTATATATTTGCTGAAGTCCGCCATGCGCTCATCCTCTGCCGGTACTCTCGCTTTCCCTGTTCTTCGATGTCTGAGGTTTTTGGGCCAAGCGCTTGCACAATTCCAGCCAACCCTGATATCGCGGGCGTTGGTGTTCGCACTGCCATCTACACTCAGAACCTCCTATCTCTCCTTTCCGCTATCTGGGCACTGTGGGATGGCAAGGTCACGCGAGGCAAGCTTGATTATGCCGAGATGCAGACAACGACCAACCTAATCCTCGCATTTGCCATCCTCATCTCATCCATCGTCCAAGCCCGCACACTCGGGATCTCGAACTATCACGCCAACATTGTCTTAATGATGAGTTGGATGAACAACACCAATACGTTTGTGTATTTCATCCTCTATCTCCACTACAAGCTGCAGGGGGAAGGCGGACGGGGTGTAACTGGGAAAGAATGGGTGAAACACATGAGGAGCTACTACTTTTGCAAGTTGCGATTGCTAGCGAGATTCCGAGGCACTTTGTACTAACAACTCTCCCGATAGCCACCTTGAGCGATTTCGATGGCCGGGACGCAGAAACAGGGACTGTCCTCAACGATGGAGCCACCCATTCCGGTATGCCCCACTCCTGATATCTTCTTTCGAGGTTCTCATGAATCAGAATCAGACCGCAAAGGTCACCAGGGTGCAAAAATCCTAATCAAGCGCTTTGTGCTTGTATTAGGCTCACTTCATTTAACGCTTATGGCCACCTTGGGAATCTGGCTCTGGAGTGACATACGGGTCTTTGGCCTGGGGAGGAAGACGCCTGGCGATTTCACGGCTGCGAACGAATGCGCAGTAGACAGAGCGGCCGTCGCAATTCTTGGTCAAGGGGTCCCCCTCAGCTCTCCGATACTTCAAGTCTTCTCCATTGCGGTCTACACGCTTTTGATAGCCCCTGGCGTCAACTTGGTCCCGCCAATGATATTGTTTCTTGTGACGTACTTCGGATGTCGACGCTTCTCTTTCGCGAAGAGATGGGAGGTGCTTCCTGCATATATCGGCTTGGGTATCCTCCTCACTATCAACCTCGTCTTCATCGTCGACATTGAACTCACGCGAGACCTCAACCGAGGCATTCAGGGCAAAGACGAAGCGGACTGGGGATTCGGACAGATTTTGGCTATGCTCTTGCTACTCTTGCCGCTGCGGGACCTTACTGAGGCTATCCTTGCACGCAGGCTCAAGCAACGTCAGAAAGAACTCGAAGAGGACTTACAGGAGGCCATAGTGAAAGAGGAGTTCCAGGGGATCAAGAGAGCAATCGAGCGGGGGAGCGCCTTCCCATCACCGAAGTCACCAGGTGCTCGCTTTCTCCTTTCAATCCGTACTTCTGAATACAAGCTAAACTCTAGATAGGACATCATTTTAGATTCTGGAATGTTATATGTGCACACAGGGAACTCGATTACTTCGACAATCTACGGCGCAAGAGGATGACGATCGCTGAAAAGGCTCTGGAAGGCGATCTCCACTCGGCTATTGAAGAAAAGAGTGGACTAGGCATTGACGCTGCCTATAACCAAGGCGCGGACCTCATTGGTGGGGCTCTACAATCAGCAGGTGAGGTATGATATGGAATGGCTTTCCAAACGAGCTAAACTCGAACAGAAGCGGCAGGATTGGTCCTCTGGTATGCACTCAACCGGGGGCATCATCACATTGTCTACTTTCACGCCCGACGCCTTGGCCGACATGTCAATGAAAGAGGTCCAAGTGGAGAAATACCCTTAGTGTTTGCTTCAGAAAAAGGCGACGAACCGCTTGCGTGGCTGTTGCTCCAAAACCCTGCCATTGATACCAACGTCCGAGATCGTCGTGGTCGAACAGCCCTTCTCGCCGCGGCAAAACACGGCCGCGAAGCGATCGTTAAGGTGCTCTTGAATCGACCTGACATCCAGCCAAATGCAGCAGATAAGGCCGATCGGACGGCTTTGATTTGGGCATCGCAAGCGGGTCACGAAGGCATAGTCAAGCTGCTTCTCGCCCAACCCGACATCCAACCCAATGCTGCAGACAAGGATGGAAGGGTGGCCTTGTTCTGGGCAATGCGGAAGGGCCACAAGGGTATTGCCAAGATGCTCCTCGATCGATCTGACACTCAGCCCAATGTAGGAGACAAGTACCATTGGACCCCATTAATCTGTGCATCGCGAAGGGGTACCGAGGTCAGCGTTAAGCTGCTCCTCGAACGGCCTGACACCCTTCCGAATGCATCAGATAAGGACGGTTGGACGGCCTTAATCTGGGCATCGCTTAAGGGCTACGAAGGCATTGTCAAGATGCTCCTTGAACGAAACGATATCCAAGCTGATGCGGCAGACGCGTATGGTAGGACACCGTTGATCTGGGCATCGCGGAATGGCCAGGCAGGAGTCGTCAATATGCTCCTGACTCGGCCTGACATAGACCTGCATGCAGCCAACAGAGATGGCTCGACGGCTCTTGACCTTGCATTAGGAAACGGACATGATATTGTCGCAGAGATGATCCTCGCAAGGTCTAGGCAACTTCGTGAATTGGCGCTTCGAAAGCAGGGTGTTAAGAGGCTTGACCCAAGGGAAACTCACAAGGACCAGGATTCTAGAGGCACTGAAAAACGGACGGTTTAGAATTCAAGGAGCGGTCAGGTGCCTACATTGCCCTCATTTTGTACTTATAATTAATGCCATATTTGGTCCTCGCACAAGGATCCTCACGATATCGTCCACTGTTGGAATAGGGAAACCGCTGCCCGAGTACGGGTACGTAGACGTAGGGTAGCTGGAAAGAATGCCATCCATGCCTTCAGTGTTGGGCCGTTGGCACTCCGCCGCAATGCCCCCAAAGTATATGGTGGTCGACGACGCTGCACCGAAAGCCGCAGCTTGCCAGAGGTGGACGACAAAGTCATGGACCAAGCGTTTTGGTGCACATTCTCCGCACCGTTCGATACCGCGGGTCTGTATAGCGCCGGTACTTGGATAGGACTAGGAATTCTAGGGATTCCAGGCTATCACAGATATTTAGCAGAGAAGTAGGCTGGTTGCAGTCCTTGAGTACATGCGATCAAATTGGAGATATTCCGGTCTGCAATGATCCGCTGCACAGCCACTCGAAAAGGCCCTTTCAGTCGTCTCTTGCCCCTTCTTCCTCTCGCACTCTCTAGCGAGTGAAGCTCAACAACTCAAAAGGCTCAGTACGTCGATAATACAGTCCTTGCACTCACAAGGAACGGGCAGGTGTATACCACAGCGATTTCAAATCCGGTTCTTGGTGCGCATGCGGATCTCTACATAGGGCTACATGATATGCGTTTGCTCTAAATGACGCGGCCTCGGTTTGCTAAGGCATCCCGGGTAGAAACGGTAATGCACGTCAAGATATATCTAGCCACTAGCCCACAAAATCCTCAGTTTCGCTGCTCTGCCTCAATCTCGATGGCATGATTGACAAGGATGCCTATCAAAGAAGCTGCCAAAGAAGACATTGTATACAGCAACCACTTAATTTTGAGTTCGAAGCTCCAGAATGGTGACTACGATCTCATAGGCTGTACTTGGTGGCGGCCGCTGCTCGCATGTGCGCCATATATCATGACTGGAGTGGGGTAGTAGGTGCGATCCCTGTTTGCGCTCTCTCTTTCGCTGTATTGCGATGTCTGATGTTCCGATTCAGTGCTCAACTCCAGTCAACCCAGACATCTCGGGTATTGGCGTTCGCACTTCCATCTATATCCAGAACCTCCTTTGCCTCCTTTCCGCTATATGGGCACTCTGGGATGGCAAGGTCACACCGGGCAAGCTGGAATACGCCGAAATGCAAACAACGACCAACCTCATCCTTGCTTTCGCCATCCTGATCTCTTCCATTGTCCAAGCCCACACGCTTGGGATCTCGAGCTATCATGCCAATATCGTCCTAATGATGAGTTGGATGAACAACACAAACGCGTTTGTGTACTTTATCCTTTATATCCATCACAAAATCGGGCTTCACGAGGGCGAAGGCGGGGTGGCTGCCACCGGGGGAGCTTGGGTGAAATACGTGAAGGAAAGCTTTTGTCGTAAGCCATATTTAATAGCTCAAGTCAGTGTTCCACTGACGGCCTTGCAACAGTTACAATGAGCGGGTTAAATGACCGTGACACAGAGGCAGGGACGGCCTTAAACGATAGAGCCACAAGTACAGTCGTTAGTCTCATCTTCGATGACCTTTGTTGACGGCTTCGCTGTTTGCCTTTAGATCACAAGGGCCGACGAGGAGCAAAGGTCCTCGTCAAGCGATTTGTGCTTGTGTTGGGCTCACTTCATCTGGCACTCATGGCTACCTTGGGGATTTGGCTATGGAGCAATCTTCAACTCTTTGGCCTGGGAAACCGGAGACCTGCCGACTTCGTGGATGCAAACACTTGCGCAGTGAATGGCGCCACAGTTGCTGTTTTCGGTCAAGGTGTTTCTCTTGGTTCTCCAACCCTGCGCGCCTTTGCAATTGCCATCTATGCCCTTTTCTTGATCCCTGGCGTCAATCTGATCGCTCCGATGATCATCTTTCTCGTTGCATACCCTGTATGTCGGCGTCTCCCTTTTGCGAGTCGGAGGCGGGAGGCGCTTCCACCGTACATCGGCTTAGGCATTCTCCTTGCTATCAACATTGTATTCATTGTCGATATCGAAGTCACACGGGGCTTCAACCGCGCCCTTCAGGACAAAGATGAAGGCGACTGGGGCTTTGGCTAGATCTTGGCTATCCTGCTGCTCCTCTTACCCCTGCGCGACCTCGTCGAAGCCATCCTTGCCCGGAGACTTAAGCAACGGCAAGTGGAACTTGACGAAGACTTGCAGGAAGCCATCGAGAAGAAAGAATTCGATCGGGTTAAACGCGCCATTAAGAGGGGAAGCGCCTTTCCCTCCCCGAAGTCACAAGGTACTCGACTGAAGTAACATGGTCAAATCTAGGCTAACTGTAAAAAGACCAGCATTCAAAATTCTGGAGCCTCGTGTCTGCGCATGGGGCGCTTGAGTACTTCAACAAACTCCGGCGTGCGAGGATGACAACCAACGAAAAGGCCTTGGAAGGCGAGCTCCTTGCGGCCATTGCAACGAATGACGAAATCCGCATTGCTGCTCTCTATGACCAAGGGGCAGACTTCATGACTGCTGTCCTTCATTCGATAGGTGAGATACCAGTATTATATGTCCGTTGAGACGTGAGCTAAAAACGACTAGAAGCAGCAGGCGTGGTCTTCTACTTTGCACTCTGCAAAGGGTATGATCACATTGTTCACTTTCATGCTCGGCGACCTGGTTTACACGTCAATGAACGAGATTCAGAGAGAACTACCGCCTTGATGTTGGCGTTGGAGAAGGGCGACGAGTTGCTTGTCAGGCTCCTGCTCGAAAATCCCCTCATCAACGTCAACCTCCAAGATGGCAGCGGTCAAACAGCCCTTATCGCTATGGTCAAAGGCGGACGCGAACTTGTTGTAAAAAAAACTCCTTGAGCGAGAAGATACCCACCCAAATCTATCGGATAAGGACGGTTGGACGCCGTTAATCTTCGCATCGTACAACGGTCACGACGGCATCGTCAAGATGCTCTTGGATCGACCGGATATCGAACTCAATGCAGCAAACGCAGGGGGTCGGACGCCTTTGATCTGGGCATCGCAGAAGGGCCATAGAAGCATTGTCAATATGCTTTTGGATCACCCCAATATCCAGCCTAATGCAGCAGACGAAAATGGTTCAACACCGTTAATCTGTGCGTCGCACGAGGGTCACAAAGGCATCCAAAAGCATCTCCTGGATCGACCTGACATCAAGGTCAACGCGATGGATAACGAAGGTTGGACGCCGTTAATCTGGGCAGTGCATAGAGGCCGCAACTGCAGTGTTCAGATGCTTCTAGATCGACCCGACGTCCAGCCAAATGCAGCAGACAAACACGGTTTGACTTCTTTAATCCATGCATCGCGTTGGGGTCGCGAAAGCATCGTCAAATTGCTCCTGGATCGACCTGACATTCAGCCCAATGCAGCAGACAAGCATGGCTGGACATCATTGATCTGGGCGTCGTTCGAGGGCTACGAAGCCATTGCCCAGATTCTACTCCAACGAGACGATATCCTGCCAAATTCAGCAGACGAGAACGGCAATACACCGTTAATCTGGGCGTCGAGGAAAGGTTATGAACGCATTGCCGAGCTGCTCCTCGAACGAGATGACATTCGTCCCAATGAAGCGGACAAGGCAGGTAATACGCCGTTGATTATTGCATCGCGCTGTGGTAGCGAAGGCATCGTCAGGATGCTCCTCAATCGAGCCGATATACAGCTGGAAGCAGCTAACAAGGAAGGCAAGACCGCCTATGACATTGCATGCCAAAAGGGTTATCATGCTATCTCTGAGATGATTCTCGCCTGTCCTAAAAGCCTGTCAGGAAGCCGGATAGGTGTGGATCTGTGCATTGGAGGACAGCCGCTGGAGGTTTGGCAGAGGAGTGGAGAAGGACTGGAATTCGAAAGTACTGGATAGTGGATATTAGATAACATCATGTATGGATTAGTCTATCTCCTGGGTCTGACTACACAAGAATGAGTGTCACATGAAAGATAATGCAGGACTATCCATACCTAGTAGGAGTCTTCCCGGACTGGCGTCAAACCAAGTACTTTCACCAGCGTATCCCGAAGGCTCACTGGCATTAGAACCCTTTTCGATTGCGGCGATGGCGGTATCTTCCTCGAAAGATTTGGCACTGGGAACTCTCGTTCTATCGATTGACGTCCTGGTTGAGAGAGTAAAAATCTAAAGGATGAATCAGAACCAGTAGAGTCAAGCAGGGATGGAGGGCAAACTTCAAGAAAGGCGACCCTGAACCTAGTCTGTGTGTCCTCGTACACACCCATATCCAACTCCACCGGTGCAGACTTTTCGTCTCAGTTCCGGGTGTCAAGTGCGCCTGACATGTTTGCGTCATCGTTTGTAGGTAGGCCTCGACATGAGATGGCGTTGGTAGAACAATGGCGCTCAATGGTGTTCATGTTGTGAAGGTGCAGGCAACAATTCCAATGCCCCCGACGGATGTCGTAGGCGAGCATAGTCCAATGAGAGCTGCAGCGTACCAGATGGGCGTCGGAGGGCAAAGAGCAGAACCAACTGTTGTGGTTACCCATCCACTGCTCTCTTCGACGGAGCGGGTCTGGATATTGTTCAGTACTCGACGAGGACGAGAGAGGTGTGAAACAGACGTCGAGAGTTGGCCTTTCCAGCTAGGGTACCGACATGCACCCAGAATGCACAGGTATCCCGGCGACTGTTGAAGGTATGCATCGAAGCATTCATGGTCATCAAGGGTAGGATTGTTAGGAGCTTCAGGGCGAGGCAGGCGGGTCCGGACCTTGGAATGAGTAAGGGAGTTGGTATGGCGTCCATCTCCGGTAATTACGAGGGTGGTGAAGTGGGGATCGCAAAAAGTGTTGTTCGTGTTGGTTAGGAAAGAGTAGTGACGTTGCCCCAATTAAGTGGATGCGTAAGGACCTGAAGGCGAGGCTAGCATCTGTATCCTCCCTGGTCCGTACACCGCGAGCCGTCAATTTCAGGCCATAGAGGATGGCAAATCTCTTTCAATGCATCAACCGGCAAACTCAGGCCACCCAGTCCCGCCACCTGCAGCCCGGCGAGAAGTGGACATATCGAAGACCCGCGGATGACCGACTCGGTATGCGTTCGGTTCAGGCCCTTTCACCCGTAGAGCGGCAAAACCTGGCAAGGGATTTTAATCGTACCCGTCCGGGGACCTGGGAGAAACCGAGCTCGTTGGGAATGGGTTCCATGTAGAACACGACTGAGGATTGGGGTGGGTTGGGCAAGGGCAAACATGTCAGATTCTGAAATCAGGCTTATGTGGTGTTTCAAGGGGTGCGTGTCACGGAAATCTGGCCCTGTAGTTTCGAAAGAATGGCCCTTCGCGATCGTGCGACGTTGCAACTACGAGATTTGCCACTGTGCGGACATGAGCTGCTGCCCTGCATAAAATGACGACAGTTGTAGATAACTAAATCGATAGTTCTCCCAAAGAAACCCAAGGCAGCCGAGCCATTAATCTGAGAAACAGCCACAGGTAGGCAATCTTCGAGAACGTCGAGGTCGAGGAATGAGCGTTTAGCGGCCTGAGTTAGCGCCGATCAATCTAGAGCCCATTCGGCATGATCCGTCTCACAGCCACTCGGCGTGGCGATCATCGTGCGTCTTGTCCTCATCCATGTCCCAGCAAACTTAAAGGCCCAATACTCTAACAAGGAAAAGAATCTCCGTTGAAATACACGGTCAGCCTCGTCATTCCTTCATGTTGGGCCTCTCGTACCCATCTACTCTCGGAGTCATAGCTTCGGGAAGGCGCAGGCTGAGAGGACTGAGATGCACGCACGTTTTCGATTTTGGAAACCAATATTGAATCAAATAATGACCTTGCAGATAATTTAACACCGGATGGAACGGCCTTGGACCCAAGCGGCTTGAGGTATGGAAGGGGACCTTCATTGATATCTCATGCCTTCGTGCACAGGGAGCCGACTTCAGACTCTTTGCGAACCAGACAACGCACCTAGATTTATGCTGGCCACTGCCAGGTGTACCAAATGCGAAAGAGGTTTTTTATCCACGTAGCTGTGGCTGAGCTGTGGATGGGTGTACGATACAAGGGTCCCAACCAAGATATGTATGCCGTCTCCATATATGTTTAGAAGAGAAGCGGCCAGACGTTGATGGGCTGTGCCCAATCGCATGGCCTCTTTGAGCAAACCAGAGCAGAGTAGTATGGGCCACTCTAATTCGATAAGCGCTCCGCGTGACTATCGCTGTCTGCCATGTGCGTTACTGCCCTGAAACCTTGTACTGGACCCTTTATAAGGAAAAGATACGGGGGCATTGGGAGTGCTTGTATGGTGACGAAGACTTCCTGGTGTGGAGCAAATCACGGAAGTCGCTCAATTCGAAGGAAGAAATTCGCTTCTAACACTGCTTCTAATCTCCACCCAACTTGAAGCTTGAAGCTGTATTGATTATTCTCATGATCTGATATAGATGCCCGAGAGTCTTTCTGGCACTATAAAGCTGAGGGTATGTGGGAAGCCTCGACCCCACTGCTCATGATTGACCTTACCTTGTCAGCCCTCTGTACTATTCCCGGAAACCCCGACATCTCTGGAATAGGTGTTCGCATTGCCATCTATGCCCAGAATCTCCTCTGCTTCATCTCCGCTATATGGGCACTCTGGAACGGCAGGGTCACACAGGGTGAGCTCGAGTACGCGGAGACACAGACGACGACCAATCTCGTCCTCGCCTTCGCGATCCTCATCTCATCTATCGTACAAGCCCACACCCTCGGCTTAACTAGCTACCATGCGAACATTGTCCTATCAATGAGTTGGATGAACAACACCAACACATTCATCTACTTTGTGCTCTACATTCACCATAAGCTTGGGCTTCCCGAAGGAAAAGGACGAGTGGACCCCACCTGGACGTCATGGATAAGGCATGTCAAACGGATATCATGTTCAAGTGCGTAAGCGGTCGCGATCGAAAACAGCTTCTAGATGAACCATCCCCCTTTACAGTACATCTGGATAGCTCAGCTAATCCTTACACAGAGTCGGGGGCAACTGATAACGAGAGCGGAATCACTGGTGCGTGTCTCTAAGAGCTCGAATAATAATTGTTGACAGTTCAACTACAGAACGCTTCTCGAGGCGCAGAACCAGCATCTTTATCAAGCGCTTTGTGCTTGTATTGGGCTCAATCCACCTCACGGTCATGGCAGCCTTGGGAATCTGGCTCTGGAAGAATGTTTCTTTGTTTGGAATAGGGAAAGAGCAGCCTCAAGTATATGAAGCCGCCAACGCGTGCGCAGTGCGGGAGACGCTTGTTGTGATTCTCGGAAGAGCAGTCCCCCTCCATTCTGCAACGTTGCGAACCTTCTCTCTCGGCATCTACACCCTCTTTCTGATGCCAGGCTTTAACTTGGTCATACCCATGGCCTTGCTTATCAGCGTGTACGCTGTCTATCGGTTCTTCGGCCCTACATCTAAATTGGAAACGCTTCCTGCCTATATAGGCTTGGGCATTCTTATGGCGATTAATCTCGTGTTTATCGTTGACATCGAACTCACGCTGGGTCAAAACCGTGGGCTTCAGGACGAGGACGAGGGACTATGGGGATTCGGACAGATCTTAGCCATCCTCCTCCTCCTCCTGCCCTTGCGAGACCTTACCGAGGCACTGCTTGCTCGCCGACTCAAGCAACGTCAACATGAGCTGGGTGAGGATGTCAGGGCAGCTGTTGAGAAAGCAGATTTGGAGGGAATCGTTCGTGCAGTTGAGCGTGGTAGTGGGTTTCCACCCCCGGGATCACAAGGTGAGCCTGACATTACTTGCCCGTTGACGCGACCTCACCACACGGTCCTCGTGAACCAAGAGTCCATGGATTTCTGGAACCTTGTATCAGCCAAGGGAGAGATGGAACCATTGAAGCGTCTACGGCAGAATAGAATGTCGATCTCCGAGCAGGAGTTGGAGGCCAGTCTCAGCGTGGCCCTCGAAGCCGGTGACTTCAATGGCATACACAGTGCATACAAGAAGGGTGCTGATCCTGCTGCCGCTGTTCTTGGTTCGGCAGGTATGTTCGCGAATGACAGTGTCAAGTGCTCACACTGAATCGGGGAGAAAAGACAAACAGGGTCTCATGCTGGCCTTCGCGATTCGAAATGGACTCGAGCGAATAGTGGAGTTCCTCTTGCAGCGTCGGAGCACCAACCTAAACTTTGTAGGACCAGGGGGAACACCTTTGGTGGAGGCATCTAAACTTGGAAACGACGCAACTGCCAGCCGCCTACTTGAACACACTATTACTGATGTGAACCTCGCGGATAGGAAAGGCCAGACCCCATTGATGCATGCATCATGGTATGGCCACAAATCAATCGCTAGGATGCTCCTGGGGCATGGCAAAGTCAAGCCCAACCAAAAGGACAAAGGTGGGAGAACTGCTTTGAGCCTTGCGTCACAAAGCGGCAATGAGCTTTTGGTTCAGCTCCTTCTGGCGCACCGCTATATCGACGTCAACTCACCAGATGCCGATGGGCGAACCGCCTTGACATGGGCCTCACGAAGCGGGAATTTATCCATCGTAGAGCTCCTCCTCCTCCACAGGAACATCGATATCAACCTGGCAGATAGCGATGGTCGAACACCGTTGATGCATGCATCCCAACTCGGTCACATTCCAATAGCCACAGCGTTGCTCCGACATCCCACAATACGGCCCAATCTAGCAGACAAGGATGCAGAAACTGCGTTGATGGTCGCGTCGAAATATAGTAGAGAAGGAACCGAACCGTGGCTGCCCAACCAACATCCATATCTTGAAAATCTGATCCGGACCAGCAAAAAGAAAGAATCTGTCGTTGAGATCCTGCTCAAGCATCCCAACATCAAAGTCAATGAGGCCAACAACTTTGGGCAGACAGCCTTGATTAAGGCGGCTTGGGCTGGCAGAGAAACGGAAGTGCGACTCCTACTTCAACATCCAGACACCGACGCCAACCGATGTGACTGTCGTGGTCACACAGCGCTTATGGACGCTGCCTGGGGAGGTCAGGAGGCTATTGTCGCCATACTCCTCGAGGTCCCTGGGATTCAGACGAATGTAGTAGGCGAGGGTGGGCGAACAGCATTGGCATTGGCATCGATGTGGGGTCACATGAAGGTAATCAAGCTCCTCGAGACGTTTGAGATGAGCCAGGGGACAAATGCTGGGGTCGAGTTGGCATGCGATATGTTGCCGGACTCTGAGAAGCGCACAAGGCATTGGACTGTTTGGCAGAAGTACGCTCAGGCCTCCTCTGGCTGTAAATATTGACAGTTTGGGTACAAGGAGAAACCTAAAAACTATACGCACGGATGATAGCGTTAGGTCTTCGTTCATAGTATAAGGGTCACATTGATGCAAAGTCCGGCAATGGACCATTGCCCATAATATAGGGTGGAGCTTTACATATTCTGTACCGCCCATCATGCGCCTATACTGTCTGTCGAGCATATCCTCACAGATGGTAATAAGCCCATCTGCCATGGTAATGGGATCGCTTCAAACTGGCGTCGATTGCATTTGAGAAGACAAGTTGCTTTTTGGCGTTACCCAACGAGACGCATACTGCACTTCTGAAAGATCCTGCATTACGCAAGGGTGAGGGGTCCAGGGGGGAAAAAAAGAAAAAGAAAAAAGAATAAGGTCGTACATTGTGAAATAAGCCACTTCGAAGCTACCATGGCGACATGGGCGTCGTATGTGCCTAGGAAGTATTGAACTATGCCGACCGCTACTTGTGCAGAGCAGGGGTGTCATCGATAGTTATAGTGATCGGGTAACCTATAAACCAAAGGGATCAGTGAGAGTTAGGAGATGAAGTAGGAACATACCTCGCTAGATGCGGCCCCGAAGGAATCGGTTCAGCATCATCTGGTGTTGGTGCCCTTGTACACCATGCAAGAACAACTCTCCCAGAGCGTACTCCGAAAGGTATCGAAAATCCAGGATGTCCTTCACATCCTCAGAGTAGTCAACAACAGGGTGGGGGACGAACAACGTCAGCTTTGGGTCAAGAGCTGACAAGATCCCGAGTGCTCGTGGAATGTTAGGGCTGTCGAGCGTAGGTGGGGTCCGGCATGCGATAGAATGAATAGAATGGCCTAGGTGACTGAAAACATCGCCTTCATTGAGGACAGCGTCGATATCTTCGACATACAAGCAGTCAATATTGATGCCCTCAAAGCTGGAGAGGGCTTGCACGAGTCCACGGCGACGTAGCCTGCTGTTCTCCAACGAGAGGTGGAGGTCACCGGAAGAACCCCGTCGGGCAAAGTGTTGCACGAGGTGTTGTAGCCGCCAATCATCCGCACTGTTGAATCCACCATGGCAAATTTGGATCAATTTCAAGGATGGGAGCGTAAGATGGCGAAGGATTTGGGTGAGCTTGGACACGGCGTGGTGCTCGATGAGGATGAGGCGTTTGAGGGAGAGCTGGAGGAGGGGACTTTGAGATGGTGCGTCAAACGCACAGGAGGAAGCTGATTCGAACACGAGCTCTTCCAGATTGGGGAGCTGGAAGAGCCTGTCCATGGGGTACTGCCATCCACCACAAATGTGAAGATGCCGAAGCGACTGGGGTAAATAAGAATCGAACTTCAAGCGAGGCAACCCTCGACCATCTGGGTGAGAGAGATAGAGGCTCTCCAGTGAGCTGAAGTGGTCTGCATCTCCAACGGAGCGAAACAGGCGGTATGGCGTCCACTTTTCTGTGATGCCAAGAACGCTTAACCGGCCTATGGTAAGCTGGAAAGGATCCAAATCGTCGTGAGAGGGTGCAGGGTCGCCAAGCTGTTCTACTAGTCCTCGCAGACCGCCTGAGCGAGCAAGACGGCGCAAGATGAAGGAGCCGAGATGCCACTCAGTCCAGCGATACCGTTCGTTGAACAGGATTCGGATGAGCTCGACGGCTGGTTGGCTAGTACCTGCAACTTCCCCGGCTCGGATATCCCGTTCCCTCGTTCCCACCACTGCCAACCGTAAGGGCGGAGACGCATCTCCTGCTCGTTCGACCCACTGCTCCACGAATTTGGATAACATCACAGTTGACCCAGGATTCCACCTGTCTAGGTCTAGCTGGACGCCCCTCCAAAGCGTTGGTGTATTCAGAGCAACGGAATTCCACCGCCTGCAGACAAGTCGAAGGCTTGCCATCTGGAAGGGGTCTGTTTCCCCGACATGATTTGGGTTTGTTATCGTCATCGCTTCCAAAGTCTGGTGGAAGATCTGGGCTAGGATCTCGACTGGCAAAGAGCGAATGCCTTTGAGCGATTCCCATCGCGTTCGTTCAGCTACAAGAGCCTCCCGAGACCTTTGTGTTTGAAGCAGGAGGTGCTGGAGGAGCTGATGCTGGACATCAAGGTCGGATATGGCACTCGAGATGGTTCTGAGATGCCGCGACAAGATATGACTGAGCTCTTCGGGGATAGGGTCATTGGAAGTGGTGTATGGAACGAGCTGGGCGCTCGGTCGTATGCATTCCCGCATCTCTAGGACCTGGACCTTGGTGAAAGGCACATCCGATGGGTCTGCATCCATGGATATCGAAGATGGGAGATAACCTGCTCTTCAATAAACAGCTTGATCTATATCCAAGAGCATGCGCTTCTAATTGGTGCCAATTCCTTCAGGTAAGGCCCTACTCTCCTCTCCTTCCTGGTGAGATTGCGTCCTTCTTGAGAACTCATCGTCATACCTAATGGCCTGGCCTCTCTGGGTGTGACTGTGTAGGCGAAGATGTCGGCCTCGTTTATTGACCTTGCTTTCTACGGCAGTGATTCAAGAAGCCACAGGCGATGCTGGCAGGAACTAAGGCATCTTGCCTGGCTAGAGTTGGTGGTTGTGGAGAACGTTGTGAGGATGTCAAGCCGTCGTCCAGTGATCCGAGATTTGCGTCACCAAAATCAAACGCTCGTCCTCCGTGCGTCACGGGCCTTCCAATGATGTACTGTGTTGTCCTAACCTTCCACCATGTCGGGACATGCTAGCTGCATCCTTAAGAATTCAATTCCTCGATTGACGCGTCTTCACCTTCTAACGCACAACTCATCACTGCCCCCTACTGTTTATGAGGCTCCCTACTTTCCGCGACAGCTTTTCAGTATACCAACTCATCCGGCTCTCTATACGGGATCGTCGTTAGCCATAGCTGATCGTGGCTATAAATGCATGGAGCGCTGAGCTGTCAAAGTCTCGGTGAAAACGGTGACCATCCGCCTGGATCGCCATCGAGTGGTTAAGGATGGCTTCTCAAGGAGAGAAGTACGAAACGGAGTGAAAGGCAAGTCTGTAGAATGAATGAAATCACACGGAAAGGTGTGTGTACCTTCTCTTTTACTCTGTGGCAGCAGGCAGGCTACTAAACGGCGTTGTTGATCAGGGAGGCAACTCGTGAGAACCCTGCAAATTTCCTTTGAAGGTCTGCACCTCTGGCTGGCCTAGATGCCTTGAAAAAAATGGCCGTCAGCACGCGCTGTCGACATTGACTTCTGGTCATTGCACCCCCCTCAGTCGATTGTTTCACTGGCAGCTCCGTCAAGGTTTAACACCTCTTTGATGTGCGCCCTGATTGTGCTTCTACCCGAGCAAATCAATGGGGCAACGTGGGCAAAAGGTGTGCGCTACAGCAGTACGCACAGCCGGGCAGGGGAGCTTGGTCGCCTCATGTGCAATAGGCATCCTCTTTACAGGCTGTACCGCCATGCCTGTTGCTCGTGCCTAGTCCTATATAGTTTCCAGAGGCGAGAAGGTGAGTGCCAGGACATCTTCCTATTATCCTCTTCATGTCAACTATGTGCTCCATCCCCGACGGTTTTGGTGGTGTCGGTATTGGCGTTCGTGCTTCCATCTATACCCAAACCATCCTCTACTTCGTCGTTGCCCTTTGGGCCCTCTGGAATGGCAGAGTCACACAGAGAGATTTGAACTGTGCCAAAGGCCAATTGGCCATCAGCCTGTTCTTCCCTCTCGCCATCCTCATCTCGTCTTTGGTCCAGGCTTCCACACTAGGATTGACCAGCTACGACGCGGTTATCGTCCTATCGTTGAGCTGGATCAGCAGCGCCAGCGTGTTCATCTACATCCTCCTCTATGTTCACCACAAAAGTGGGCTACCCACTGGGCAGGGGCGGGTGGACTCGACTTGGAAAGCGTGGGTGCGACATGCCCGACAGAGGTGCTCATGTATGTGTGTCATCCCTCATCTCGACTTCTTTCTTGACGAACCTTGCGCTGTAGCCAAAGGCAGCACCTCCACGAGTGGTGACACAGAGTCCGTTGCACCTCAGCCAGATGGCACCTCTGTCGGTATGTGGTATTATGCTCAGTTCTCTCTTTGAACAGTCACTGATCCGTTTCCTTCAGGGCCTACCACGAGACGGAGCACCGGCGCCCTCATCAAGCGCTTCCCGCTTGTGCTTGGGTCTCTTCATCTCACACTCATGGCTGCGTTGGGCATCTGGCTCTGGACAAACCTCGCCTCCTTTGGGAGCGGAGGAGGAAGGGGGTCGACCGACCTCCTGGGGGCAAATGAATGCATATACTTCATCATAATTTCCATCCTTGGCCAAGTCGTCCCTTTCGGCTCCCCAGGCTTGCGCGTTGTTTCCCTTGTCCTCTATGCACTCATCGTCGTGCCTGGCCTGAACTTGATACTGCTAATGATTCCTTTCCTTGGTGCATACATCGGGTCTTGGCGATGGACGCATTCGAGGGAGAGATCCGAAGTAGAGAGGAAGGATGTTATGGAGAAACCCCCCATGCAGACGAGCGTCCAGAGTACCCCTACAAGGCGCTGTGAGGCGATTCCTGCCTTCCTTGGCCTAGGATTACTATTGGCAATCGTGTTGGTGTTCATCGCTGACATCGAGCTGACGTTGAGCGCCAACAGGGGTCTTCAAAGCGGGGACGGCTCTAGATGGGATTTTGCTCAGATTTTGGCTGTGCTGTTCCTAGTTTTTCCGTTGTCCAACTTCGTTGATGGGGTTCTTGAGCGTAGAATTAGGGAGACGGAGGGCTAGGACTCAATAACACTTTGTAATTACCGGTTTTGTTTCGTTCTCTGTAATTGGTTTCTCGGCATGATTTCGATGGCCCAATGAGAAACTGGAGTCCTGCAAAGGTTATTGTTCTGCAAAGGATGTCCGCAATATGACATTCCACCAAACAGTTACCAACAGACGTTGACAGTGAAACTTTGTCCTTGTACTTTTGCCGTTCTCCCTTTCACTCTTCGGCTTAGTGTTTGGACTTTATTGATAGAAAATATTCACCTTGGGCCTTGGCCCAGCTCGACGAATCGATTTACCCTTGGCTGTCCCCAGGTTGATTGAAGACTTACGTTGCAATTTGCTTTGTCCTGCGCAACGATCCCGGTGGCGTTCGTCTGAAATACAAGGAGCCATGCAACGGTCCACCACCTGTACCGAATTATTAGCTTCGAGGTTCGACGAATTTTGCCCATCTATTCCTGATCCCCCACCACCACTAAGGACTTGCGATGGTGCTTGAGTGCGTCATCCCTGGTAACCCCGACATCGCTGGCATCGGTGTTCGCATCGCCATCTACGTTCAGAACATACTTTGCTTCTTCCCCGCCCTTGTGGCTCTCTGGGATGGCAAGGTCACTCAAGGAGAGCTGGACTATGCCGAGATGCAGACGACGACCAACCTTGTACTTGCTTTTGCTATCCTCATCTCTTCCGTCGTCCAGGCTCGTACCATGGGGATGACCAATTATCACGCCAATATTGTCCTCATGATGAGCTGGATGAATAACACGAACGCCTTTGTGTATTTCATCCTATACATCCACCACAAGATTGGACTCCCAGAAGGGAAGGGGCGGGTTGATGTTGACTGGAAGGCTTGGATGAACCATATCCGCGAGAGGCTTACTTGTACGTCGTTTTCCCTGTGAAATGGTGCTGGTTGACAAATCCTCTTTCGCAGTACGAGACACCCCTTCAGGCGACCACGATACAGAATCTGGGGATGGTTCTGACCCAGGAACAAATGCTGGTGTGTTTCACTACCAGCTCTATTCCAATATGTTGTCCGATATACTCAGCAGATCGCGTATCGAAACGGAGTGCCATCGTCCTCGTAAAACGCTTTGTCCTCGTCCTTGGGTCTCTTCATCTGACGCTGATGGCGGCGTTGGGCATATGGCTTTGGCGTGACCCGCACTCGTTTGGGATGGGAAACCAAGATCCTGCTTTATTTCAGGCAGCAAACCACTGCACAATGGACTCTGCTGTCGTCGCAATCCTCGGCCAAGACGTTCGCCTCAACTCCTCCCCCCTTCGCATCTTTTCCCTCGTCATCTACTCTCTCTTTATCATCCCTGGCGTCAACCTAATCCCGCCCATGATCCTCTTCCTCGTCGCGTACTTTGCTTGCAGGCGCATCGCGAAGAGGTGGGAGGTGCTTCCGGCATACATCGGGCTGGGCATCCTCTTTACCATCAATATCGTTTTCATTGTCGACATTGAAACCACGCGGGGCTTCAACCATGCTCTTCAGGATAAAGACGAGGGTGACTGGGGATTTGGCCAGATTTTGGCAATCCTTCTTCTCCTATTACCCTTGCGTGACCTTGTCGAGGCCATCCTTGCACGCAGGCTGAAGCAACGGCAAAGAGAACTCGATGAAGACTTGCAGGAAGCCATCGAAAAAGAAGATTACCCTGGAATCAAGCGTGCAATTGAGCGAGGAAGCGCCTTTCCGTCTCCAAAGTCACCAGGTATGCCCTTCCTTCTATAGACGCACGCCATGAGCGCCAGGCTAAGTACTCTACAGACCAACAATGTAAATTCTGGAACCTCGTATCTGCACACGACCTTGGCTACTTCGTTAACCTCCGGCGCACCAGGATGACAAACATCGAAAAGGCCCTGGAAAGCGCCCTTCACGCGGCCATTATAGCAAAAAGTGTGAGTCGCATCACCGCTCTCTACCACGATGGGGCAGACCTCATTGCTGGAGTCCATCTGTCGCCAGGTGAGGTTTCACCCTTGTTTGATTCTATGCACCCAGGCTAAAACCAACCAGATGCAGCAGGGCTGATTTTGCGCTTCGCCATCTTTGACAATCAAGATCACATCGCTCAATTCCATGCTCAGCGGCTCGGTCGACACGTCAACGATCCGGTAGATGGAGAAACGGCCGTAATGTTTGCCTTGAAGAACGACAAAGAGTCAATCGCCATGCTCTTACTTGCAAATCCTCTCATCAACTTCAGTCATGGGGGAAACCACGAGGCTCTTATTGCCGCTTCAGAACGTGGCCACGATTCCATTGCAAAGATGCTCCTTGACCGCGACGATATTCAGCCAGATGCAGTGGACGACTCCCTTCGGACGGCTTTAATTTGTGCATCGGAAGCAGGCCACGACAACATCGCAAGGATGCTCTTGGAAAGAAGCGATGTAGAGCCAAACGCAGCGGATCATTATCGAAGGACCTCACTGATTCTGGCATCGCGGAATGGTCACGATATCATTGCAAAAATGCTCCTTGAGCGAGATGATATTCGACCAAATGGGACAGACCATGAAGGCTCATCGGCTCTGATATACGCAACGCGAGAAGGGCATAGTAGCATTGTACAAATGCTCTTGGAACGACGCGGTGTTCAGCCAAACACAGCAAACAACCACGGATCGACAGCTTTGATTTTGGCAGCATGGGAAGGTCGCAAGGAAATTGCGAAGATGCTTCTGGAACGGGCTGATGTTTGGCTAGATGCGGCGCATCACACTGGTCGGACGGCCTTGATTTTCGCAGCGGAGCAAGGTCACGACGACATTGCAAGGATGATCTTGGGGCGAATCGATATACAGCCGAACGCGGCTGACCAGGATGGGCATACGGCGCTGATTTGGGCATCACAATACTCGCCAGAACGATCAATGTCTGGCCGCGAAGCCATCGTTGAGATGCTCCTCCTTCGAGACGATGTCCAGGTTAACCTATCGGACAAGTACGGTTGGACGGCGTTGATGCATGCATCACGGGACCGCCAAAGGCGCATTGTCGGTATGCTCCTAGGTCGGCTCGACGTTGATCTAGAAGCCCGGAATGACGAAGGCCAGACTGCTCGCGAGATTGCGATAGCACACAGTCAAGGCACGATCGCCAGGATGATCCACGAAGGAAGACTTGAAGGTGTAGAAAGAGTACGATAGACGCTTGCTACACACAGGATGTATACACGCAATGGAATCCTTCAAGAGAGGATATCGTTACAGAACACAGAAGCCTCAAGATGGGATTACGCAGCGCTCAGCTTCAAGCACTGTGCTTTGGCATAGAACCAGTCGATATCAGGAAACCTCTCCTTGAGCGACACAATTGATGCGGCAGAGATTCACATTGCGCCTTTATTGTCTAAAGCACCTGCCGTTCTTTCGATGCTCAATCATTAGGGACTTGAACTCGAACGGGGTGCGTAGACAGCATGAGCGCTAATGGGCAAATAAGCACAGCCCCCATCACTGGACCCCGTGCACCAGCGCTCGACCCACTTTTTGGAGGGCCCGAAGACCCCAGACAGTTCAATCCCGGAATACGATAATCGACAATTCAGAAACTCACGACGCGGTCATAGGGGTTCAAATACGACACGACGCGTCCCTCTTACTGCACATACCGCGCTCATAGTCCCGGCATTGTCGAGCAGTGCGCGGCCTGTGTCACTGGGATTCAAATTGACCAGGAGACGGCCATCGGCAACGAACACTCATACGAGCAACCTGAACAGAGTGGTCTGAATTCTCAGTGCCACGGTCAATCAACCTGATATGCAAAGAATGTCCCAACACATTCACCTGCACCACCCTCAGCAGCCGCAGTATGTGCACTATTCAGGTCCTCCAGGGATCTCCACAGCTTCTTCGAGCTCAAGCTTGATTCCACCCTCGTCAACACCGCATGGGCACACATACACTCTCGGAACAATATCTGGTCCTGGTGCAGAGATAATGGGAGGAGGAGGGACGGTGAATGGCATGTCGAGCTCTAGTCTGAATGGGGCCATGGTCATGCACTACCAGCCACCTGGGATGGACCACCAGTCGGCGTACCAGCAGCATCCTCATCAGCATCCCGAACAGGTGCAGCAGGTCGAGCCTGTTGCGAGTGGAAGTGGTTCTGGGAGCACGAATGCCGCTCCTGGTGCCAGCTCGGGAGGCATCGTTGCATCTGGAGATTGGACAAAGGACCTGGTCCAGTTGGCCAAGCAGGCTGAGCTGAAGTGCGTTATATCTTTTCTGGCTTTCGTGTTTTGCAAACTCATTCCTTTTCGTCTCTTCCTGTTACCCAGGAAACATGCATTGACTCTCCAGCTGCACACGGCACACATTCTCTCAGCGCATGCCACCTTGGATGCAAAATCCAGGGCGATTCAGGATGTCCGAGAGCAGAAGAACAAGTGGGTACCGGCCGCTTTATCTCTCGCCGTTCCTTGTCCGAGCTCTCGCTCCAGATGTTCTTCATTGCTACACTAGCTGCGCTTCACTTTCAGGGCAGCGTTCTGCGCATTTCACTTTCATTACTCAGAAACATCACATGCTAACATGTCTACCACTTTTAGATTAGATAGCGAACGCGCAAGGCTTTTGAAATGCCTCCAAGACGTACGTCTTTTGCTTCATTGTTTTTACCTCTACTCACCCCTGTTCTCTTACTTCTCTGTCGTCGTTTGCACGCACTCCAAAACTGTCACATACGCAAACCTTTCGCCTCTGCGTTTCGACAGGTCAACGCAGATCGAGATAGGGTATGTTTCCCTCGTCGACTCTACATACCCTTAACTAACTTCCGCTTTCAAATAGGCGGACCTCACGGAAGCGACGCTCTCATACGAATGCACAGCCCTACGATCCAAGATCACTCAGCTCTCTGAGGGCGAATACGCAATAGCCAAAGGCGATGTCGATCGTCTACGAGCTGATCTTGGCGAGGAAGCACTACCATCTTTGGAGAGAGTTCTGGAGGAGCGAAGTGCACAGTACGTCCCACTTTATCCCTTCTTCTTTGGCTTGCGCAGGACTATGACCTCTTCGTTCGGCTTCCCGTCCTTCCACCTATAAACGTTCTGTCCGTATTCCGTGGCCTCCTTTCTACCTGATTTTCTGTTTTGACTGTGCCTGCCCGCCGTACGCCTACTCACGAGCTTGTCTGCTTCACCAGGTACCTAAACGATCGCCGTTTGAATGGCCAAAATGACGAGGACCCGTCTACAGGATACAAGAGGAGCGCGCCAGATGGGCAAGGTGGTCCTGAGATGAAACGATCGAGGGGCAGGCCGAAAGGAAGCAAAAACAAGAAGAGTGTGGGTGCGTAGGTGCAACCTTTCTGGAAAGGAAGCATCGAGGCCTAAAGTGTACGTACTTGTTGTACTTTGGAGGCGGGAAAGAGGGGGAACCTTGCTCTTCAGTGTATGTATTCTTTGCTTGTTGTTTGTGTGTATATCTGAAATCTGCCGTGTGCTTTAATGTGATACTTGTTGTACTTGCTGCCATTGCTTCTTTAATACACTGGTCGATGTACTCGCCATTAAAACCTGGACGATAAGCCCACTGCCATCATCTGCCTTCTTCGACTCTATATTCACTTCCGACTCCTGATGACGGAGGACGGAAGGAGCGGCTGTGCAAGCGCATCAAATTCGAGGCCTCTCAAGGCCTCCCTGAGTCCCTCTCACTTTTCTCACTTCTTTCCCACCAATGTCCATCTCTTGGTCGTCCATAACGAATGGCATCGATATTCAAACACTGCGCTCTCAAACACTGCGATTTCAAATATCGTTTTAACCCTTTGATATTGGGCTAAACCCCATTTCCTATACAACATCTGAAGAATGACAGAGCACCGTCGAGCCACCTGGCCTGACCCTCCGTTGGCGACTGTACCGTCTTCCCTTTTCATAATACACGCCTGGGGCCCTTTCAAGCATTTCCGAGCCTGCAAGCGGGCGGAAGCATCGCCTTTACGGCCAGGCCATTGAAGCATTGCAGGTTTTCAGGCTATTTCATCGAAGACGTCAGTTTTACGTTTCCACCTCACAGCGTCGAAATTGGCCATGCTTGTTCCTCGTGAGACGCAAAAGCATAAAATTTAAATCTACAAAGTCTCGGACACGCACAAGCACAGGTTTAAATCGAACCTCCCGCCAACTCGGCGCCTGCATCTCTTCCCGCTCTGTCTCCAAAATGAGCTCCTCCACCGATTCCCATCCACTGCCCTCCGAGGCTCCCCACCTGTCCAACCTTCATAACGCCATCTTCTCTGCGGAGGGGTGGGTCCAGGCACTGGAGCAGCAGTTGAACGATGCGAAGACCCTCCGCGATGCACTCGTATTGGGGAAGGGCAGCTCGATCTCCCCTTCTGGGGCATCCCACCTACCCGTCAAGATCGTCGCGAACATCGTTCGACACACCCTCGCTGTGGCTAAAGAGGCCCAAGACCCCAACCGGCCATGCGAGACGGATCCTTTTCAAATGATGGATCTTCGCCTTGTCTGCAAAACATGGAACGGTGCTGCACTGGAAAATCCGGACTTGTGGAGGGGGGTTCAGCTTGACTTGGACAGATGGGACCCCACGACGTCGTGGATCCCTGGTACGGATGGAAAACGCTACGCGCTGTGGAACTTCGTTCGTGGTTGGACGAAGAGAGCCGGGAAGAACTGCCAAGAGTTGCGGTTGGTGCTGCGTGGGGTTCGCGAAAGAAACGTTCAAAATGGCCCATTTGCGAACGTGACCGTACGCAAAGAGCTTGCCGCCATCCTTTCAGGCCGTCACATTCAGTGGACCGAATGGCACATTGAGTCTCCTCTTTTGCCATCGCTTACGATTCGAAGGCAATTAATTCAAGGAGGTATAATTGGGCTGATCATGCAGCATATGCTACTTTTCGACGGCGACGAGGGGTACGGCCCAGCCGATGGGCGAACGGCACTCAACAGGCTCACCCGGATTAGTTTTTGGGACAACTGGACGCCATACGAGGTTCTCCGGCGCTCCGACCAATACAAGGATCTGATCAACTTGGAGAGTCTCTTCGTGTCCCAGGTCCGAATGCCTGTGCCGATCATCCTTGACTTCACAGCACATATTCCTTCAACCCTCCGCTTCCTCCACATCCATGGTAATTGGGGTTACCAACTGGGCACGATCCTAGGTATCAGCAAACTCGAAGAGTTGATCCTCGACTCTTCCACCGGCCCGTGTGGATTGACTCTATCAGCCGCAGGCCCTGTCACCAATTCCTCCCTTCGCCGCCTCATCATTATCGGGCCTGAGCCGCTCGCAGTGCTTCCTTCAATCTTTCAGAATGCCGAACTTCCTTCGCTGACACTCATCCGGCTCTGCAGTGTTGGATATGAAAGGGGCAGACACTGGGATCAAAACGCCGGACAGGCAATCATACCCTTTTACGCCAGAAGCCGCCTCAGCTCTGTGGACCTCTCCATGGAGCACGTAGGAACCCGAGACTGGGAGCTCTTCGAGAATGTGCTGCACATATTCCGTCACGTCAAAATAGGCCACCTCTTCTTGGAAGACGTCGACACCGTTCTCCGCAGAACAAGCATGGAGGATCAGGAGGTCAACGCCATCATATGCCGCACTACGCCAACAGGCGGCTACCGCATGCTTTCAAGTGGTTCAGATGTGAAGCGCTGCATGTATCTCCCTCGCACACAGGTCGAGCCACCCAGCCCTTTCAAGCACGCTTTCGACATCCAGTTTCTCCTTCCTCAAGACATGGACCGGATGTTCGACCACGGCATTCGAGGCCACCAGTCTCTCAAATCTCTTGATCACCTCCTCAGGTTGTCAGCGTCCTATCTGTGATTATTTCGGCACATCTAAGATAATGGCGCTCATCGATCATCCCTCAGCAACAGCTCATGCTCAATCCGTTTTTCCGTCAGATACTAGGTCAAATTTTACGCCCATCGTTCCGAGCTTCTTGGTCACGAATGAATAACTTTGCCAGTACCCTTTTGGTGGTCTTGATGTGAGTAGAGTAAACTGGCTTGAAATACTTATCGATGGGCATTGATGTATTGATCTCCTTTTCTTGATCGCACCTGCTTGCCTTCTCTTCCTCATCAAGACTCGAATGAGTGGAGGTGGCTATGAAGGCTTATCGAATCTCCTTTGAGCCTAAACTACCACCTCGCCATCCGGCACGTCGCCATTACCCCACTATTTTGTGAGATCAGGATCGCTAGAAGGGACGGACTTATGTCCCAACGCTCCCAAGAGTCAGGTGACATAACCTGGCTGTATAATAAGAGAAATGTAAGTTACAGCCGGTTCCCTTCAAATACATCAGTCTTACGTATGTACTTTGCGGCCAGACAGTGTCCAAGCCCAGCTGAGCATCGGTTTGACGTTGGCTTTGTTTGCTCCCGCCAGACTCCAGGAAGCATAAAGGTCAACTGGGCAACGGGAGAAGCCATCTGTAGGTTGAACCCCGTCTTTCAACCACTTAAATCCATCCCAACCAGGGAATCCCTCCCATAACATCGAATATGAACCCATCTACTCCTCCATCTTTCTTGATCGCTCCTGATCCACGGCTACAGCCCTATCTAGCAACAACGGATCCTATCCCAGAAAACCTTACTCCCCTGCTGGCCGCACACTTATATTCACTTCGAGACTCCATTCACACAGCTGAAGAGCAGGCGCGAGGCCTCAGGAGACAATGGGAGCAAGTTGAGACGCAAAGGGATGCTCTCATTTATGAGAAAAGACGATGGGCCTCCATTGCTGATTCACCTTATCTTCCCACCGAAATCGTGGCGAACATCTTCCGCTGCACTCTCAAAGCAGTCGCAGACGATCAAGACTCGCGCCGACCATGCGATACGGATCCTTTCCAAATGTCGGACCTCCGCCGTGTTTGCAGAAGATGGAATGATGTGGCGTTGGCTACGCCTGACTTATGGAGGGGGGTTCAGATTGACTTAGACCGATGGAACCCTAACGTTGGGACTTTCTCCCTTTGGCACTTTGCCAAAGAGTGGACGAACCGAGGGGGGGTTGATTGTCGAGAACGGCGCCTTGTGATGCTCGGCCTTCGAGAAAGAGACACTATCAGGCTGGGAGCCGCTTTTGCGAGTCTCCTTGTGTGTGTGGAGTTTGCCGCCATTTTAACGGACCCCCATATCACCTGGACCCAATGGCATCTCGAGTCGCCCCTGTTGTCGACCTTGTCATCCCAATGGGGCCCCGGAGGATTATTGGGCGTGGTTATGCAGTTCGCGCCAGGTGCCGAGTACGGCTCGGAGGAATGGAACGCAGTGCGAGGACAACTCACCCACCTGAGCCTTTTGGGAACTTGGACAGCCTTCGAGCTGTTCGTCCACCCAGTCGAGTCAGCGCACTTTGTGAACTTGCAAAGTCTGTTGCTCTCGCACAACGCCCAATCATTGCCAACTCCCGTTGAAATCCCTGCCTATTTTCCCACAAACCTGCGCTTTCTCCACATCGATGGCAGTTGGATATATCCCTGGGATAGGATATTTGGTCTCAGCAATCTAGAAGAGCTGATACTGGAGTCCCACAACGGTCTATGTGGATTCCGACCAGAAAGCCAAGGTCTTTTGGTCAATACAACTCTGCGCCGTCTGGTTCTTATAGGACCCAATATTGTCGCCCAGCTTCCAGGTATCCTTCAACATGTTACTCTTCCGTCTCTGGCTCTCATTCGTATTTGCGATGTCGGATACGAGAGGCTCAGAGAATGGGAGCAGACTCCCGTAGATGTCATTGGAGCCTTCTCGAATAGAAGCAAGCTCACGTCTGTGGACCTCTCTCTCGAGCATGTTGGTACCCGTCATCCGGATCTCTTCAAAAATTTGCTACACCTTTTCCGTTGCATCAAAATCCGCCACCTATTTTTGGAGGACGTTGATGCATTCCTCAGCAGGACGACGTTCGAGGACCAACAGGTTGAGGCCATTGTATGCCGCAATCTACCAACTTGGGACTACCGCCGACCTTCGGGAGGCTCATCCAAGAAGCTTCGCATTTTTCTACCTCAACCAGAAGGCAACCTACCCACCCGCATCACGGACGCTTTCAACCTCCACTACCTCTCGCCTCGTGACACAAACCGGATGTTCGGTCACGGCATCCAAGGCCACCAGTATAAGGTCATTCTTGATCGTCTCATTGGATTGTCGGCGTCTTCTATGCGATTCTTGCAGCACGGCGTAGCTGGCCTCTAAGGTGACGCCATTCATTCTGAGGATTCAGTATCATGTTGAACCCTATTTTCCCTCAGATGCAATATCAAGTATTTGCGCAGATCTATCCAAACCTTTCTTGAATGGATGACTTCACCGCGAAATTTGGCTGCATTGCTATGTATTGAGTAAGCTGACTCGAAACGAGTACGGTGGGGCATTTGACTTCCTTCTCCTTGATTCCACTTGCCTTAATGCTCGAGCACCTGCCATTTCTGCTTTGAACATTCACACCATCGCTCCTCATGCTAATCTCTTGCGACATTAGCTAGACTTGGGCAAAGGGTTTATGCCACATCTACCTGTTTGGTCTGAATGCTTGGAGGGACTGTGTTGAAGCAACCTGAAGAGGCTCCGTTGGCAATCCGAGCGGACGAAGCACACGCAGCTCAGCGTCGTGCATCAGCTTCTCTCGACCCTTGCATCAGAGTTGTGCCCCGTTCCAGGGCTCACTGTAAGATAGGTACGCTCAAGCTGGAGTTCTTGATCAAGCCTGTCGTAGAGGAATTACGGGATACCGGCCCTTTATCTGCAAGGCTTTGATTGCCACTTCGACCCGTACCGCAAGTCCCTTTTGTACGAAACATCGCCGTGGAGGATACAACGTCTCAAGCGCAACCTTACCTGCCGTTCAATTGGATTGACGTCGCAGTCTGTTTACAGCCAGCACAGTATGCTTCAGGTATGTGTCTCTCTACCCACGTCAGATATCCTTCATCTCCGTCACCACCGCCTTGGAAGTTAGCCTTGTACCCTGCATGGGCCGGTCGTTCCCGGTTGTGGGCCCAGAATTCCACGGAGGTTGCCCCTGTAAGTACGTTGCTTCGCCTTACGGAGGAAACTCCCGGAGAAGAAGCACATCTGACACATACCACGCCAGATCCACGAGTACGTCCAATTGAATGAATCTTGGAGCACCGATCTTCAGGGTCCTTTCGGCGCCTCTCGTAATCTTATCGAGGACGTTCTGGCGGGTCGGATGGTCACCGATGGTAGAAAGCCGGCGGGTGCTCCTTCGCTTGAGGAAGGTAAACACCCTTAAAGTGGCGTTATTTCCCTAGGTCGAGTGCACATCGGCACTGAGCTTGTCCGAGGTGTCTGGTGGCATCATCCGGACCCCCATGATGGAGACCATCGGTGCCATCTTCGAGGCCAATGTGACCCCAGAACGTTGCATCTCTCACTCACCTGAAGACTCAGGAAAGCGCACTGCATCCCTGCTTGCTGGGTCAGAATCAAGAGCTTCTGACTTGGCTATGCAAGCGTCTCGAGCTGGTCAAACCGAGCTGCGCCAAGGATTGGGAAGGTTGCATCTCCTCGGCTCGATAGGCAATCCTCAAGGCAACCACAGCCTTGTCCTTTTATTGTTCACCACTTTGAGGCCTGGTGACTTCGGTTCGTCCCTATCAATATCAACCCCTTTGCTTCTTCAACACCCCCTCTCCACGCCCTTTCACCATCTGTACCATAGAACAAATGGCACGACTAGTTATGGTAGGTGTTCTTTACTATCATCCCTCTGCAGCTCACCAATCTATGTGTTTCGAGTTAGCTCACGGGCGGCATGAGGTGTGGGATCCCTGAACGGATGAGGAAGCTTTGGTGCTGCCCCCCACTTATTTCGTGCAAAACCTGGAACCCTGCCTCTTCACCAAATTGGGATCTACTCGCGCTACGCGGGAAGCCTCGAGGAGTGGGGGCGCGTTAATTTCTCCTTGAATAGAGTATATATGAGGTGGCAGGTAGAGTACACACTGTCTTGCGATCTGAAAAATCCTCAATGCGCCTTCCAAGACTCGGCGTCAACCTATTATATTTTTAGAGTTGAGTGGTATTCTTACAGCATTGGACCAATGCGTTCAACGCCAACACGCCACCAACCTCGCTAACGATGTCGAATCGAGGAAATTCAGCTGTAAGAGTCCAAACGGAGGTGCCTAATGCGCAATCGGGTGTGAATGAACCTGGTAATCCCCCGAAGAAGGGCCGCTGAGGTACGTTTGGTTTTACTTCCGTGGCGCGACGACGCGCCTTATTGTCAATTAAGTGACAAGCAACGCACGCGTCGCGGAAGTATTGGACGGTGTTACTTCGTGTCAATTCTGGGGAAGAGGCTAAGTAATCGACCCAACGGCGTTAAAACACCCGAGAGGTCCTAGTCTGCAGGCGCTTCTCACATGTGAACGCGCCAAGTGTGTGTGTGTGTATTGTTCCAAGGTCAGATCCCACTCAGGTACCACAACCCACCGGATCGGGGGAGCCCAGAACCTTGGGAAAACTGGCCCGATCAAAGTAGGGGTGGAATATTCCGATATTCGATGTTGCTATTCTGAAAAGCTTGGCCTGAACTACCTCACTTCACCTCACCAGAAGACATTCGGTTCACGAGTAAGTTCTCTTCGTTCCGCCAGCCGGTTGGTTCCTTTTAGCCACGCTCTCGTTCCTAAAAGTGCACGTTTGAACTAGCCAACGCAAGAATATTGGAGAAACCTTGACAGTGTTCTCGCCTGTCGAATGCAACTGGGCCAGAGCTCCTATTTCTCTCACTATACTTCAGCCTATTAGATAGCGAGTTAAATCAGACGGTAATGGCGCCAGCTGCATTATTCATGGGAAACGATGCTATGGTCTTCTCGCCCTGGAGGATGGCTCTCACCGCGAGAGTCAACGTTCACATAACCGAAGTTTAAATGGGTCCCAGACCCGATATGCTAGAGTACACTCCAGTCGTCAGCTAGCTAGCTGCTGCTCCCTCGATTGCTGGTATTGTGTTTGAGAGAACTTCGACCAAAGGTCACTAGTCGCTTGTCGCCTGCGACAATAGGGGCACGCCGCGTCTTTTCTGACGCGGTGATGGCAGACTGGTTCGCATTGTCCGCCTTTGCCTTGAGCCGGTAACATCCTCCTCCCACACCATCGCCGCATCAGCGAAGCTGCCGATAAACGTATCGGCTTCTATCTCAGTATGAAGATCCCGGGATTGTTTTGCCACTCACCTGGCAGAAAACTTGGTCCTGCTGCTCCCTGAATCCATGGCACAGTTTCGTTGAGTACCCAGCACACTTCTCCATCATTCCGCCCTTGACGTTGGCTATTGCCAATCAATATAACAGATTCTCGATGCTGATCTGCATTCTGCCGGCCCTCAGCGGCGCCGACCTATTTGCTCCAAGCTTATCCATTACTGTTTGTGAAGCTGCATCTTCAACTGCAGCAAGGCTTTGTAGTCTCTCGCGTAGAACCTCTGCTTGATTAAGGAGGCAACCCGGTTCACCTCACTATCGAGCTATAGAACAACAGTTCTCTGATTACCTTTTCTCAATGAAGGTCCTGTCAACAGGCTCAGTCAATGTTCCCTCACACTGCGTCATGGATCTATGACGTCACCCTCTCTTCATCTTAGGGGCCAAGGTCATCAATTGCGGGGTACCTCTTGCCTTCTGGAGTTGGGGATTGTCACCATTCTATTCTTGTACACAGTCGAGCGCGTCGAGCCTTTTCTTAGAACCACCCATACGTCAGGTACGGTCATCCCAGCGATCACTGGGCTAGCTCAGGATCGGTGAAAAGTGGCAATATCACCCTCGGACCATCTTCTTACTGAATTGGCGTCCCCGTTGGACTCGTCATTTTGGATCGCAGAATCCCTTCCTGAGGTCTAGGTCAGTCGTTGCATCATCCTATCGTCGTATCTCTCACCTTCTGTGTTGACGAAAGGTGGAGTCGACTGTTTCGCTGGGCGCCTATAGCTGCACCGAGCAAGCCCAATGATAGTGCTCAAGACTTGTGCGTCATGGTGCTGCATCTATTCGGACACTGCAGGGGAAAGTAAAGGTACGCCGGTTTTGGGATGCAATAACGCAGGTGGGACCCGCGCTGGAAGGAACCAGGAAACGAACTGGTATCACATGCTTGGAGGGGACAATCTTCTGCATTACTCATGAGTTCCTTGACTCGGGTGGCGAATCATTTACTCTCCTGGCGGGAGATCTGCACGCCGAATAGTGGTATGAATGTCTTGGTCCTCACACAACGGAGCGCAGCCTGAGCCTCTGAGATTGAGAGCGACGTCCGAGTCGTTGTTCATGAATATTTGCTTTGTGTGGCATAATTGTGTCAGACCGTTATGTAGACTGAGCTCAATAACGGCTCGCATCTCTCTTTATTCGATAAGCCCGAAAAAAGGGCATCTGGTGAAGTGGCTGGTTGAAATACTCGAAGGCTCCCGTTCGGCTTGAAACACCTCAGTTACACCAATTCGGGATGAGTTTGCTTGCTCAGAGAGTTCTATGGCAAGGCCGTTGACGCCCGGGACGACAATGCACAGCGCGGCAATCCACTGGCACTACAGTGCAATTCTGATTTCAGTGCCATTTCGGTTTATGGATAGCACTCGCCTCAGCCCGAACTGGTTTGCCTCAACTTCATCCCGTGCATCTGACTTCTAAAGCCCACTATCGAGTCAGCTGCTACATCCCAGAGTCATTGTCTTTGAGCACTGAATTCATGTCGCGGCCCCGTCCATTCAAAGGTGTCCAGCTGACCCGGTGTCGTCGACAAGAGCCAGTAAACCTGTGCTCGCCGAATCGGAATTGCTCAAGCGCTCAACAGCACTTGCCTAGCATCCTTCTGCATGCTATGCGGCGCAGTCAAAGCTTGGGAAAGCCGTTGCTCTACTCTTTAACGATATCTCAAAGCCTCCGTAGCAGACTGCAGAAGCTTTGCAATTTGGAATACGGTTCGCGAGATATACCAAACCATCTAAAGTCTCGCTCGAAGCTGCGGTCTTGCAAGACGATATCCACAAAGACACGGTGTCCGTCTTGCAGCGTTCATCTTCTTGATTCGGGCAATGCCTTGCATGTACTCAGGCATGTGTAGGTCAGAGTTCATTCCTCTCGATCGAGTGAACGATGATTTGACATTTACTCCGAGGGGACACGGGCAACGCCTTATCTTGGCGGTAGTACAGAGTGGCCTGATACTTGATACTTTCTCAATACATAGTCCAGGCATCTCTTCTTGGATACATTCCGCACTACTCCAAAGCCATAGCGGTGCGGCCCATTTCGGCCGCCTCCTGATCAATCATAGGTTTGAATAGAGCTTATAGAGGATAAGGCTCGGACTCGGCGCATGTATCCTCGCTGTTCACGGCTCGACCAACAGCTCGGCGTATCTAAATGCCACCGCATCCCAGAGAGACCAGAGAGAAGATGCGATCAACTTTCTAGCCTCAAGCAGGGAAAAGATCGTCCATTAGCTCATCCCTCCGATCAAAAGTGTATCAAGGCGAGGTCGGGTGGATAACCAGCGAAGGCCCTCGAGACGCCCATGAAGCTTCGAGCCGACGGCCCACTACCTTACTTGCCTATCTCTCATTACTACTTGCTATTGCAAGTGTCACTTGCAATCAAATGAATGAAAGAGTGATCATGATCCTCACTTCATCGAGAAGTGAACCGTCGTACGCAGCAGTGTGGATTGAAATCAGGACTTCGCCTTTCCTTTCCTCAGGGCATCGGCAACCAAAAGCAAGTGGGCCAGTCACCAAGCGAGGCCGTCAAGCTCAATGTTCCGAACAGAGAAGACCGACAGAACCTTTGGGGTATTACCCAATTAGGGTCGGGCCGACCGCTGTCTTGAAGGTTTTGCGGGGTGGTGAAGCCCTGAAGCCAAAGTCCTCGTTCCCCCAGGACACCGGGTGTCGTGTTGTGGTCATGTGCGCGTCGAGGGAAGGGACTTGGAGGGTCCGAGCGGCAACGCAGTACCCGGATGGCTATCAGAAGTTCGAGGTGCCTTCATTCATCCAATCACGCTTTCACTGAAATCAACTCGAGGACAAGCTTTAGACCGCCTGGGTAGGACTTGGTCGGCATTTACCTCACCTTCACAACTTCACATCTTCGTACCCTCGATGAGAAACCTTCCTTGTGCTGCGGTGTTGTGCCACCAGGTGCGGCTAGTCCATACACGCAACTTGAGCCAGATATGGTCAAATCACAGAAAGACAGGAGGCGAAGAGAATGAGGCAAGAGTTTCTTTCCACAACAGACGTTCTTGACATAAAATTGCATACCGGCGACTCGAGCGTATGTTTGAGGAGGAACGCGTGAAGAGATGGGCTGGTTCGACCTTGGAGAGACCGCTCGTTCACCGGTAACCAAAACCCTCAAATAATGTCTTTTCCTCGGAATGGAGCTAGAAAGCACCTCAAAAAGCTTACCGCGAGGCGAAAAAATGCCGTATGCAGACCTCTTGCCATCCTCAAACTACAGAACCAGTTCAAAAATGTTCAAGACAACCGAAAGAACCCCAAAATCAGAACAGAAACGATCGAAATAACTCAGCGACAGTAACGATGTACGTGATCCTTTAGCATGATCACAGGGGTAACGAGACCTTTGAAGCCTCGAGGCACGTCGTGGTGCAACAAACGGCATTGGGTGACGGTATCCCAGGTATCCATGCCCAGCGACCATTGCGGCAGAAGGCCCCCACGAGGCGCCTAACCTTGCCATTAGGCGCCTTAAGGATCAGCCTTCTTCGTGACCCTGCTTGCCTCGTTGCCCAGCCACAATCCCATTCCGATTAGTGCTGCTTTGGTTCATGAAGTATTGTGACCAGATGAAAAATACATCTTATCAGACGACTTTTTGGTTTTGTGGGTTCTTGGTGTGCTTTCTCCATCTCCTCGTTGTGGAGGAGGGGGAAGGGTCTTGCGCTTAGGCATACCCTTCAAAGTACCCTAATCCATAACCCTTGCGTACCTTCGGTCCCCGCACCGTCACCAAAGTCGAGTGCAGGAACGCTTCGGCTTCCAAAGCTCCCAAAGCCCGGCAGAAAACAACCGACGGACATAAGGTAGAGGACATTGACGCCCCGCCAACGTCACGTGACTAGTGTGACATGCCCAAATTAGGACAATTGTCCAGGATGAGAGAAGAAAAGCCTTTCCTGCGTCCCCTGCGAATCTTGTATGCTAGATCGGGCTCCATAGATCCATAGAGAGTGTCAATCGTAGCTGATAGGTACTTTTATCTGTGTCAAATGAGCCCCGTTGGGTACCTAAATTTGAGCATCTGTGGGGAAAAACTGCCAGCAGTCTGCTTTCTTCACTCGGCCTGACGTGGACCCAATTCAGCACATGGCTATCTATGCTGAGCCACTATTGACCTTGATTTATAGATTTGAAAAATCGGGCTGAGCGTTTTGCTGACGCATACCGATGCGGGCTCACTGGAGCTGAGGCTGTCTGGGCTGCCAAGCGATATTGCGGTCATCGTGCCCTCCCATACACCATCATCAAGGAAATTGAGGAAGAGTATAGGATTAAAACTGTTTCCTACTAATACTTACTGTTAGACCTCTTCTAATTCTTCTAGCTACTCTTTCGACTTAATCTACATCTTAATAGGGGCTCCAAATTGTGACAAACAAGGATGGTCAAAAATGGCACCCTCAACGTTCTTTATTAGCTTCAATCTTTTACACAGTAACTCTAAATATCTAATACAAAAGTTCTATGGGCTCAGACCTGAAGGAAGCAAGGTTATAGCTTCAATTTCAACGTTCCGAGAGCTTGTCGGCTAAAAAAGGAGCGGTCGTCACGGCGTTGGTCACGCCACGTGACGTTGGCGGGGCGTCAATGTCCTCTACCTTAACGGCCCTGCCATCAAATTAGCCCCTATTAACACCCCTATGTTTTGCCATTCATCCCATCGCCATCGCCACGAGTCGCCTCATGGTACCTCTCTCCCTCTCTTTCCCCCCAACTCGTGTCGGTACAGTCGGCATAACTCGCCGACCGGTTTACGGCTTTCGAGAAGATGGTCTGATACGAGTGTTCATGTCGACGAAAGCTGTCACCACATGTAGTGTTATGAGGAGGATTCCATCACAATGAGGTGAATGCTTCTTTCTACAGGGTCGCGGTTCTTCCTGACTTCAGTGGCGAAAAGGAGGGTGGAGGAGGGGGGAGGAGGGAAAAGTCGTCCGCGAGGATGGGTCTAAGCCCTTGGAGAGTTGAACTTCTCCTCGCTTCTACGCATGTAGGCCATACAATTCGACTTCTTTAAGCCCGACAAGACCTCCGAACTCCCTTGGTATGTTGGTCGATCTTTCTGGAGAGCGAGGATGTCCATGGGGTTATATTTGATTCAACCTGGTTCATCCGTCCAGGGCGACTTGTTCGTTGGCGATTCTAGGAACTTGCTTCTCGCCGAGAGCCTCAAGATGTGCAGCAGCTCATCGAGAGTTGGACCTGGGCGCGCGGGAAGAGATGATGCAAAAATAAACACGCGGCGTGGAGTAAGCTTCTTCACCCAATCTTCACCTCCAGAAAACACTCAAGTCGAGTCTCGGCTCTATCATCTGATTCATCAGGTCAAGTGACTTGTGCAGGGGCGAAGGAGGCTGGGGAACTTGTTCATCCAGTGCACGCCCAGACGTATAAACATCATCGCCGACATCATCATGCCTCCATCGATATTATTACTACTTTGTGGTGGTTCGATTTTTGGATGGTGGGGTATGTCGTCGTTGTCGTCCTCGTCGCCGTTTTTTGTCTGAAAGCGATTATCGATTCAGACGGCGGTCCGTTTTGGGGGGATCGAAGTGACGCCTTTTGACAAAGAAGCTGGGTTCAGAGCACGAGGCTTGTGTTTTGAATAGACTGTCGAGTCAAGGTTCTTTTATCTCGTGTTTGTTACTTGGAACTCCCCTTTCAATTGCCACATCCGATGATGGTGACGATGATAGTTGAGATGACGGATAATGAACGCTACTAGCGTTTGACATACAGAGGCTGCCTCAATTGTCGATGAGAGGGACCCGAAATGAGTGATAAAGTGACCCTCTGAGTTCATTCATTCAGAGACAATAAAGACAGATAGGCGGATGTGACTACCGCATCATCCGCATGTAGATACTTAGATGATCACGAGTGCAGGATTGAAGGAGAAAGAGGGACTTTGAGTGATCGTCGAAGAAGAGTGAGGCAGGCGGGGGGTCAGAGTGAACTCAGGAGGCGAGATAGCACTGTATTGCTCAAGTTGAATAGGGTAAAGTGTCTCTGGTCTTACGGCTTCGGCTTCGGTTCTACTAGATTCAGAGTCAGTCAGCCGGCCACTGGATGCTGTTGAGGAGTTCTTTGAGTCAAGTCTCAAGCACACAGTAGACGTGGTTCATTGTAACATAAAATGTCATTTTCGTTGTCGTCGTCAACTAGCTACGTTGGTATATGTATTCCTACAGGAAGGCGTCAAGCCTGTGATGCATGTCCACGGGATGGGAAGCATGTAAATACATGGATAAAAAAGGATGGCTTGGATGGTGATGTACAGTGCGAATGGTAGTTTGTGTACAGTGTATGAAAGAGATGAAGCGAAGAAGGGTATCATCGTGCAATGAGCGTTGTGGATATGAATACAATTGTTGGGGAAAGCGAAGAGGGTAACCGGAAAGCATATGCAAAGAAAGGGACCGCATGTAGAACGAAAGGGTGAAAGCATGATGTGCATGAAGAATGGAATGTCCAGTGAACGAAGAACGAAACAGGGTATAAGGGGTGAATATCCAAAAGAAATGCTGATAGAAATACATTGCCGATGATGATGATGGAGAGTGCTGTTGCGAGAGTTCATAGAAGTACAATTGCTGTTTGTTGTGTGAGGGTCCAATGCTGATGAAGAAGATGCTGTTGTTGGTGTAGTGCGTCGTGTCATGGTCGTCGTGGTAGTCGTCAATGGAAAGGAATAATGGATGCTCTAAATCAAAGACTTGACCCTCTTCCTCGCCCTGAACAACCCAAACTGAATGGTCAACGACATGACCCTCCACTGCTTCTTCAGATTCTGCGACCGTGTAGGAACCCTCTTCTTCTCCTCCTCATGTACTTCCTCCTCCTCCTCGGCCTCCTCCTCCAACACCTCCTCCTGAACGAACCGAGTAGGCTGCTCGAGCCACTCCATGTGATTGTCGAGCTCGGTTGAGCTGACGGATGATGACCTCCTTCGCTTCCTCTTCAAAGACGCTGCGATCCTGCAGACAGCCGTCATCTCCTTTGGCGACTCCTCGTCAAAGGGTGATTGTGCCCGGCTGAGCACGGACGGTGATGATGACGCTGAGGACGAAGATGAAGAAGAGAAGCTGGAGATGGGTGAGCCGGTGAGAATGGCACCGGACGACGGTGAAGTCGATCGACGGTAGTATGGTTGTTGTTGCCTCGACTTTGTTGGTGAATGTGAACTGCGTTTGTCAAAGTAGCTGGTGTAGTAGTCCTCTGGCAGATCGTCCTCGTCCTCTGAGAGCACAGCCGAGTCGTCGTCCCAGTGTGAGCTGCGAAGACCACGTCCCGAGTTCGTGATTATTGGGAAGGGACGGTAGTCTGGGTCATGGAGGTCACCCTGGGCGTCGACGTAGAGGCCAGTCTGTGGCTGCTGGCGGTAGTAGGAGGTGGCATAGGACGGGTCAAGTAGCCGTGAGATGTCATTGCGAGTGCGGTCTGCCTGTTGCTGGCGCTGCTGTTGGTGGTGAGCACGTAGGCCAATCATGTTGGCTTGGGTGGTTGGGATTTTCGGTGGGGAGACTGGGCCTCATCGCCGTTCTTTATATAGAGGAGTCAGAGCAGATCAGGCAAGATCTTGAACCCGCACTTCCCGGGTTTCCTTTTTAGGAAGGCGAACCAGTTCACTCAAAGTCACCGATAATTCTGCTGTACTCACAAATTCTCATCCGATTATCATCCTCGTGTTCTCTTTCTCTTTTCCAGTATACAGGCCTCGTTGCACTTTCTTTGTCCAGCCCTGAATGTCTTGACTCGTGTCTCTCTCTTTGACTCGTATCTTCCTTTCTTTCCGTCCTTGCCGTTTGTCTTGTCTAATCTCCTTTGCTTGGTCACCCTTTGTTGACTGAGCCCAATGTCTTCTTTGCAATCGGTCCTCGAGTCATACCGGTCCGACACCAAAGGCACCTTCTTTCACCCGCAATTCAGCGAATGCGAAAGAACCACCTAGCATAGCGGGCCTCCAGGCCACACTCGACTGCGGTTGCCTCGGAAAGTGTGGTCAGCCGACCTGACACGCACTCTTTGGGTGGATGGGATTGGCGCAGCCCCGCCCGCCATTCGGGTCGCTGCTGGGGCATTCGCGCTATTCCGTATCACGGTCTTGCTCTGTCCTCGTGTTTCACGACTCTCTCTGGGGTATGGGTTGCCGCGTACCCTTCCGATGCTCTCCGGATCCTCCCATCCTCCCCCGCAATTCGCTTTCATTTCGTCCAATGAAAACACGTCGCGAAAATCACCGCGAATCGTCAATGCGACGATATCGATTATCCCGTGTCGCGGCTACGGATGATCCCTATCGTACCGTGAATCAAGTGCATTTTTTCGTTCTGATTATTTGCTTCGATTTTCCCTATGTTTCTACCAACCGCTTCACGAAATTTGCCGAGACTCATCCTGAGCAACGATGGTGGAATCGTATCGAAGCGACTAGATGTTCTTGCTCATGCTAAGGTTGCGCGATTCTTTGGTCATGCATATGCACCCATAAGCAACCTCCCAAACGATCTTCTTTGGCTTGTCAGCTTGGTCGCTCGCTAAGCCGATTCTTACGGAGAAAAGCTCCCTCAGCCAAGCGCGGCTTGCAAAGAAGTTGGCTGAACTTGGCAACTGGCTCCTACACTCCAATACGCGATTCGACTATCTCGGTCGGATTTCGTATCTTTTTCTTTTCTTAGCCACTTCCGTTTTCAATACATGTTTTCCTTGACCCACTCTGTTCAGACGGAGGGGATGGACACTAACAGCATCCATAGCCATGTTGAGAAATTCGGGTCACCGCCTACCCGCGTCGATGATATGTTTCTCTTTGCAGTTCAAACCCTTTGAATCACATCCGGCCAGTTCGTTTTTTCTGGTGGTTCAAAGTATTATTAACGCAAAGGTACGGCTGACAACGGTTATACGGATGCTATTTCCAACTCACCTCCAAGGTACCCCCCGGCCGAGGCAATGGCACCGTTGGCTGACATTTTCTGACTCAACGTGCTCTTTACACCTATCTCACCATCAACACTTGGACCGCGGCAAGCGTTGTTGCAGATGACTGATGCGCGATTTGCTGTTCTGCAACTGAATTGTGAACTGCGGCCAGTGTTTGCTGCGCGTTGCGCGTCGTCCCTTGCCGTTGTTGCGCAACGGACTTTGGCGCCCCTCGGAGGGGTTGGAACGCGTAATAAACGGAATGAGTGTGTCATCTTGTTTTCATCATCTTTTTTCACTTCATCAAGCGCCCGCCGCTTCCATAAATACATTCACGGCTGCGTCTTTCCTCTCCTTTCACTTGGAGGCTGGGAGGAGAATTAAGTGGACTGCGCTTGGGGAGAACTTCTTTGTGATGAAGCAACACCTCAAGTGGGCTTGTGTTTCGAGGAAGTTAACGACGAACTCGCATCTCTCCAGTGGAGGTGACTTCTGAGATGGTCGAACTCAACACCGACCGACACTCTGCCCTTTTACTACTTCGAGAAAGATATCAATGACGAGTGTACCAGGTGAGCACTTTTTCTCTGTGCTCGTGGGTCAATGGATGGCATGCGCCGCACTTTCCCAGTGACAATAGGTTCTCTCCGACCCGTGTTGCTGATATATCTATCTGTCGACCCACCCATCCATCCATCTAGTAGACGTCTGTTCAATCGAGCCCACCCGGGATCCACGATGAGTTCCTGGTCGGATAGCTATATATGGCCAAGTAACCAGGTATATGTACGACTGGACGCGTTACTCCATCAATATCGAGTACTTACCCCTGCCCGACCCGAGTGGCGGATGACTGAACTATAATTAAGCCCGAGTCTTACGGGGCCCAGTTTGGATATCAGAACGTCAGGATATGGCAATGGCGACGAGCAACGTTCGGAGACCGACCGAGTTACCAATGGTTCTGGTTTCTGGCGATGTGGGGTGGATAGCTCTTTCTGATTCTAGTTGGTTGGTGATTGGTTCGATTGGATGCTCGTTCCGTCGCCTTTCGGCGAGTTCATCAGCATGCTTGTGGTTAACTCGGCGAACCACTGAGCATATCGCGTCTGAGTCGTTATCCGGCAACGATGCAGGATAAACCTTCGCACCATGTGAAGCGACGATCGTCAGAGCTTGTGCAACTCGTACGTTCAACGACTGCCTTTGGACTCTAACGGTTTCTTTACCTTTGAATTAGGTTTAACCTCGGTTTTCTTGCGTTCAAGGCTTGGCAAAGGTGACGAAGAGAAGGTTGTTTGAAGTTGGCTTCGATTTTTTTTTATCTTTCCTCTCCGGTTACTTCCAGGCATTGACAATGGCGTACGGGTATTCAGAGAAAGCATAATGCTTAAATTTCAAGTAGTAGTTCTATCGGGAGGACCATTGCTAATCTTTATCGCCTGCAACATCTCCGCCTTTCGTCCCCTCGCGGTTCACCTCCTCTCCTATAAGGGTAATTCTAACTTTCTGTACCTCTGGATCAGCAGCCAGAAGTCCGAATCTTCATCTCCGGCTCTCCACGCGCAGGTGCCAAGGACATTAGCCAGGCGCTTCTGTGGACGGGAGGTGGCTTAGCTAGGTAGGCAGGCTATCACGCCTCGAGCACACATGGAAAAGCGTGGTCGGTTTGCTTCGCCAAAGGTACCAAAGCCAAGCAATGGACAAGACACGAATAGCGTGAAGACTTGGCATATGCCAAATCCTAAAGGGCGAGCTGAGCTAGATGCTGTTCCTCATCCGTCCCGCGATGCGCATGGCGCACGGTCCGTCTCGACTCTCCCCCGAGTCAGCCTGCCCCTTAGATCCTGTGTGGCGCTTATCGTGTTATTATCACTCACCTCATGCTAGCACCTTCATTCACTGCCTTACCATGTTTCATTAAACAATGCCTCGTGTGTCTCCGTTCAAACGTTTCTCGCTATGTTTATCGTCCGGCTCACTGCCCCCTTGTGTGGCGTGCAAGGTGCGTTTGGCAAACATACCCGATTATAGCACCCCATCGATCGATGTTCGCGTTTCTTTCGAGGGTACGTCACATACAGCCTCTTTGTCACATTCTCCCCTCATCGATCTTTGTTTAGATCGCGCAATCCTTTGTGGTAAAGATGACCCTGGGACACAATTGCTTCTTTGTCTTGTTTTCGGCGATCGACCAGTTTAGAGTCCATCATAGGTTCAAAGCCAGAGCACGGCCCGGCGCCAGAAGTTGCGTTGTGAAGGGGAGATGCTAGATGGATCGAAGGAGATACGAGATCAACAAATGGAAGTCAAGGTCAGAGCGTCAAGCCACCCGTCGTTTGTGTGCTACACGATGGTATGTGGACTACTCGTCTTGGCTCATCGATTGAACGATAGAAGGAGCAAGACCTCGCCAAAGAGCTCTTTTCAAAACTTGTTCCTTCCGCACTTGATACACGTTTCTGCCTGTTTGAGCCTGCTCTTTTGTTGGTGCATGGCAAAGGTGCGAGGACCCGGGGCATAATGATTGACACTCCCAAAGATATCGTCGCTCATTTGACTCGAAAGCTTATTTGTTCAGGTTGCTAAGAATACACGCCAATGGCGCGAGATGCGAGGCTCGAGGAAGCCAAACTAGGTAATCGTGATAATGAAAGACGTGCAGCCTCGAGGCTGCAGAATGCTCGTTCATTTATCTATCCATCGCTACGAATCGATAGCCTGATTTTACAGCACAGAGTGCATACACCGGACTGAGAAGAGCTTCTGTGCTATGATAGTTCCCCGATGGAAGCGGTGGTCATATTCTCATTCTTGAAGTTCGCTCAACCGAGTCGATGCTTTGGCTTGGGTCTCGAGTGGACTATCCGGCGTTGTGCTGATTCCGTGTTCCAGAACGAGCAACTTCTTCGCCATGACAGCCCCTATGGAGTTCATTTGCCAATACACTCTGTCAAACGCATTCAAACACAGTCGACAATCACAATGCGTTTGCGTGATGTGAACCAAAATGACCGCTTTGGGAAATAGGCGCTGGCTTCTTGTGTTCTGATCCTGTCTTCTTGGTATGCGCTTCGCAGGCTTCGATGCGATTTGGATGGCATACTGTGCGTGGTCTAGCTCGGGCTTTGTGTGCTTCGAGAGCTCTAGATGCATAGCAGTGGTGCTGTAGACGCTGGGTTCTATTTCTTGTGGAAGGTTAATCTGGGCTGGTTCGTTTCATTGAGATTGGCATCATGAAGGTGATTAGCAGCGATTGGCGTGGATGGTTGGATAATCTTGAGCGATTCTTTTGTTTTTGAAGTGAAAATGATGTTCGTGCTCCAGAGATGCAACAGCATTGTAGACCCTGCTTTGTTAAGCTACATTAGCAGGGCAGACTTTCATCTTATGCTCGGGTCGACCAACCGTGAGCATGATTATTTCTTGTGTTACCCCAGACGCCGATGGTTTATCGGAGAATAGTCCTTTGGTACATGCGGGTGTAAATCTCCGGAGGAATTCACTTGAAGCGTGAATATAGCTCTGCAGATCTCCCCCTGGGAGAGGACATCCGGAGAACGTGGAACAATTGTATCCGTTCATGCCTTCTCGAGGTCTCGGACTGCATCTAACCGTCCTCAGTGTATATCATCGGTCTGCGAGGCCAAACCTGAGCTCTATATGATCCTGTCTGTATTCAGTTCTCACATATGCTAGAGGTGATCCGGCGCTCCTACCCGAGAATGAGAGGACACATTTGCGAACTTGACTTAACAGTTCATCGGTGTCATGGGAGTTCAATGTGTAGATGTCGGCCCATGGGACCAAGACCATGGGAAGCAGCGGTATGCAAGTGGGTACCTGGGTAAGGGTTCGAGAGTTAGTTAGACTCTGTGGATTAGGAGCCGGCTCCTCTCCGAGGGACAAGTTGCAGGAACTTTGGCAATGAGAGGCCCAAGCCGCCTGATGGACCATCTACGTAATCTTATCTCGGGCTTGGCTCCGATGATCTTATCATTATCTGGCCCCTATTCTCTACCTGCTCCGTGTTGCCGAGAACACGTTTTATTCCCTGTCTTGACCATCCTCTGGGCAAGTAGCGTGAGTTGAATTGAGAGAGACATCCGCAGTGCTCAGCAGACTAATCGTCCTGTAGCCTGATATCGCGTTTGAATGCTTCCATTCCCCTGATACTCGAGATAGCAAGAGGGGTTTGAAACGGCGGTTAGGGTCAAAGTGCTGGGTAAAGGGTGGTCGCTCCAACGTTAGTGACCCGAACTTGGGAATTGGCGGTGTCCAGAAACAGCTAATCGTGCACCTTCTACTACCACAGCACCGGGAAGGTATGACTACAATGCTCAGCTGCGCCGCATACATCCGTATCTTTGCTTGCTCCTACTGGTTCGTTTCGCTGTGTTAGCAGTGGGCTCGAAATACCAAATCGGATCCGTGCATCCGAGCTCGATCCTTTCTCCGAGGTACGGGCGGAAGTAAACTGGGATGCTTCCGTTCTATGCATGACATCATACCTATGCAATGGCCTATGTAACGGCCTATCGACAGTGAAGAGATGTACTTAGAGGGCCTGTCAGTCCCACAGCGTATTCATTCATTTGCTGAGGTGCTCCAAAAAAACGAGACGATTACTGTTGTCTCTGACGCATATGATATCGTAATGCCTCGCAAGACGACTTGGATGAGGACTAAGGCCTAAGGGCTTCTCAAATGCTAAGACCTCCCCGATTCCCCACAACCAGCGGTCACCGACATCCTCCGTTGGAAAGTGGGGAGAGGATCAGGAACAGCATTGGTGACGTCTCCATCCGGCGGCCAAGAGAGAGTCAATCGTGGATCAGCGAGAGGGTGTGAATTTCTCAGCAAGCCCGCCAAACCTTGCGAACCGAACCTGAATTTCCTAATCGAGAAAGCAACTCTGCCGCACGAAGTCTTTGAACATTTGAGAGTTTTGGAAGGCCCCATCATGCGGAACTGTGATAAAACTTACATCTCCCACCTTATCCTGAAAAACTTCATCCTCCGTCGCTAGGAAAAACATATAGAAAAGGTTCGCCTGCTATATATCATACAGGTCCTTGGATCCAATGGACCGCACGATGTGAATACAGTAGCGCTTCGAGTTGATTGATTATGCCATCCGCTACCATCCGTCCTGGCCCGAATTACTGAATGCTACGCAATGATCGTCTCAACTCTATCCATAGTCTCATCGAATATGTTTCCTATCAAACCGCAGCGATGGATGCACGATTCGGATTCAAGAAACATCGCAAGAAGTCATCGTCATGATAGCTAAGCCAAGCAAAGTCACTGGGATCTACTTTTAGCTCTGTATCGTTATAAACCATCGGATCGGCAGTGTTGCAATAGCCGAAGGAAATGCACAAGGATTCAGTGCGCGGAGCGCGCACACATCTTGAGACAAATTGCCTTGAAGAGTATGCTTGGCTGGTGGAGTATGCCTACCTAGTGGCTTTCTCTGGTACGATGAAGGCGAATATTCATCAGCTCTTCGGTGCTCATGTGTGACCGCGACGATCCATGTACAATTTATTAAGGCGTTTTGATGATCGGAGAGTGCGATTAGGCGCCCAGTGAGCTATGATCGGAGTTTTAACTTGCCAGGGCACTACCTAGAGCCATGACTTCTGCATCGCAAGATTCTGGTCCTTTGCTGTGTATTTTTTCCAGGTAGCTCTGGAGATCTCCCCTTCAGAGGGTGTTTCCATCTCAAGCCAGGATCTTGACCCACTTGATGCCTGCCTTGCGCAAGCCTCATGAGCACTCTTTCGGATGCCTCTATGTCGATGTTTTCATCTCAAAATGCTCAACTGTTACTGAGAAACGTGTAGTGCACTGGGTCGCGTGGTGTGGCACAATGAAAACAGCTCGCCTATGGCCGTGCGGGCGCTTATCGACGAACACGAGGCGTCGGGTGCTTGATGTCGCAGTTAATCAAAGCCTCTCACCTTGCTCTTAACACGCATTGCGACTGGTGGCGCCAGTTCATCGGGTCTAAATCTGAGAGAAGGAAGGCTGTTTGACACTTGTAACCCTCAGTATTACTGCGGCTATGCTTCTTGTACTCGTCTCGAACGACCAGATAGGGCCACCCGACTTACGTCTGCTGCTTGTTCGGATGTATTGGGGTTCTGCTTCCAAAAACTTTGCCTGAGACCCGGGAACATGGGGTCGGGATATGATTTCCCAATTAGACCCCACGGCTGTATGAAATTGGTCGTCAAAGACAGGTGGATCACGATCGAAGGCTCTATTCCCGGTGTCAGCTTCAGGACCGAAACCTTGTAATATCTGGCGTGATTAGGCTTTGAGGTGATTGCGATAACGCTTCAATGTGATTTGCCACTCTCTGGAGATCTTCAACACTTGATTGCGAAAGGCCCTTGATTATCTTATCTAGGCGACATCCCTTTATTGCATTCACTACTCAGGAAGACGTATTGCCGATCTGAGCTGCTATCCGACATCTAGAAGAGGGTAGCATCCATGCGAGTCACATTCATGATGACTGATCTACAAACAGAGGGTTGACACTCCGCATGTATTGAGGAAGATGTTTCGAGTTGGTTCGGGCTCAGAAAGGGTCATACCTCGAGCCTGGGACGTCAAATTCTGAGACCAGTAGGCCAGTCCGAAGCTGCCATTAGGGGCGATGTCTCGTATATGAGAAAGCAGAGCTTTTTTACTGCATAGTAAACCCTGAGCCCTACTTCATTTCCAGCGACCACTGTTCCGCGATGTAAACGGGTTAGGGAATCATTTAGGTGCCGTTCTTGGCGTCAACGGTGTAAGAACACGGGGAAGTGAAGCACTGTGCTGAGCCATGCTTAGGTTGAAAAGTCAAGGCTCCCGAGGGGCACCGTCACCCCGGCGCAAAAACATACCTTTCCCGTGTCGAAACGACAAGCTAAACGATGCTGAGCATCTCAGGGAGTCGTGAAGGAGGATTGGACTATGACGGAGCCTCGAACAGATCCCGACCGACGGGCAGACCGTCTATGCATGGTTAATCGATAGGAGAATGGAAGTCAACACAGGGACGGTGTTGGAATAGTACGATGTGACCCGAGTCTTTCAACACCAAAGCATGTAGCAAGCGCTGAGTTCATTATGGGTCGCACACGACTCGCAGAAAGCCATTTACCGACAACAATGACACACCTGCGAGGACCTGAGAGGTGTTGCCGCAGCGTAACGGTAGGCGAGGCGCCATGATGAAGGGCACAACAGTCGAAAGCAGAGTCACATAGAGTATCATGAGCAAATATGAGGCAAAGGTCCGGTTGTTAGAGCTCCACGATGCTCGGAGAGCCCACTATGTCATCCAGCAAGGCCTTTAGCCAGGCCTTCGTTCGAACCGGAGCTTTGGTGTTGCATTTTTGTGCATGCGCTTACCATTCTCGGCGAACAAGTGTTGGATAGACTTTGGGGCTCCACAAAGGGCATAAATAATGTGCTAGCCTTCCATATATCCGTGAGCCTGTCCTCCAAGACTTCCCCTTGGAGTGATTTCCTGGGTCAGGGATTCCAACAGCAGGGGGGCTTGATTGGTATTCCAATGCCATTTTCGTAGGTCAATTATGGAGTCTTTAAAGGTGGTTGCAATAATACAGCTCTCAGGTTCAATAAGCGTCTAGATCTGTAATACTGCATAATGTCTACCATAAAGGTGCCTCCGTCCAGAGGGTCACGTCGCCACGCACCAACAGGCTGGAATAACCCCTATTTATCGGTGTCCTAGCCGGTTACTCAAGCCCAGCTGGAATCAAACTCCGACTGGGAGGACGCGGCTTTGCGGCGAACATCCATGTTCCTTAGCGCTGTTGCTCGCCATGTCGAGCTCTAGAGGAGAATCTCAACATTCTCAGCAATCAATCTATGGTCGCCGTCGCTCAAACACGTCCCAATCGATCATTAGGGCACTGCCTGTGCCTGCGCCTCCTCCACCACCGTTGCAGATTGGCGAACTGAGAACGCTAAACGCGTGGGTTCACGATTTGAAGGAATCACCAAACATCATATTTAACCACCTGTACTGGCCTGGAGTTGCTGAAGGTGACTTGTTGAGGGTGACGATCGGTGACCCTTCGTCACCTGGCTTTCTGTTCCTGGTGCGCCGAGATGATGGGTCTGCTCGTTCCCAGCTTCAAGTTTGTCGTTCATGTCTCTGAATGATGAAGTGTCTTACTCCCGGATCAGGTATCGATACCCAAGCCAACAGCCGATGCCTATGATATCAGAAATAATGTGGAGGTTACTTTAACGAAGGTGCGTGACTCGTCACCTCTATCCATATCGCTGCCTTATTGAAATCGTGCAGGTCGACCAGAAGGCGTATGCCGCACACCATGTCGAGTTGGTCTTTCAAGACCAATACCTTGGGCGAAATGATATGTGGCGACTGGGAGAACATCTCAATGGCCAATGTATCTTCACCAACCAGGAGGTGACTTTCATCGGCAATGCCATTGTCGCAAAGGTTCAGGCCATCTTTATCAATGGCTCCAAGGTGGCTAGCTCTTTTCCTAGTGCACATCTTCCTCACTCATCATCAGATAGGTTTCCTCTGCCATCGTAAGACCATCGACAAGGGCTATCTATCGCTCACTTTCTGCAAAAATCACCATCTTCATCCAAGTATGCAAGGAGCTTTGGGACTTCTCAGGAGATGGAGAACGTTACTACGAGAAGATTGTTCACTCCTTCCTCCCAGCTCTTTTTTCCAAGTGGAAAGAAGCAGGGACGAACCACACCGTCGCGATCGTCCTCATTTCCCGCGTCTATTATGAAGAGTCGGAAGTGGACTATGCAGCCGGACCATTGAGGCGCGATGAACGGGGTAATTGGTACAAAGATTTTTTCAAGGTCATCACCGATCTCGAAGTCAATTACGACTGGAAACCCACCTTGGTCAGCTTGAAGGATTCTTTTTGGGATTTCCAGCGGGATATTCTACTTGCCCATCATTATCACCGCGCCCAAAAGGACAACAAGGAGGACGAGTCTGATGCGCACGTCCGGTTGGTTGGTCAAATATCGTTTGCCCACGATGGTCCGGTCCTGGAGGCCCTCAATTTGGCACTGAATCCTGCTGAAGACAATTTCATTGATCGCTCGCTCTCCTTGACAGGCGCCACGACTGTAGTAATATCGCCAGGGACCGGGTACTTTCGCGTCTCAAAGCAACTACTTCGCTTAACCACGCTTCGTATGCTGGACCAAGGAGTGGTTCTTAACTTGGTGTTATTGACGAAGCAGCCACTGCATCAGAGCCCAGTCATGAGCTTCCAAGGCGCTGAGCCCAAGAAGGATCAAGAGGACCCATTGGCATCTGACGCGCTGTGGTGCGATGACCCTATTGCTGATTCGAGCAAGAAGAAAACGTTCTGGTGGGAACCTTTCTGGTTGTCCACTACGTTCTGGGACAAGCAGCAGGACCTTCCCTTTCGCCAAGATCGGTATGATTCTGTCTCTCCGCGTTGATAATTACTCACCATCCCGCAGATTCGTTGCTCGAGCCAAGATGCATGAAGTGCAGATGCTAGGCCTTCTTGAGCAGGACGTTCTGTCTGGAATCGAGATTCCATTTCTTCCCGAACGCGAAGTGCCCTCCATATTTTCCCCTGATGGCAGGATGACCAAGGAAGAAGCGGAGAAGTTTGACAACGACATCTTCTCTTTCACAAACAGCGAGGACAGGCCAGATGGCACGCTGTTGCCCAGTCCATACATCCCCATTCCGGGGGCAACACCCGTTAGGGCAGAAAAACGAAACCAGCGCAACTCGATTGTTGGTCGGTTCGGTACAATCGAAGAGAGCCCTCGAAAATTCATGAAGGACCTGCCGAGTGAGAAACCTCCAACCACCAAACCCGCAGGGCACAACCTGACACCCAAGACGCCCATCCACCAGACTCTCCCACCTGCTATCATGGGCCATCTCAGTACTTCCCCTTCACAATCCTCCATTCATTCAGTGCGGTCAGAGCGCTCGACGGCCTCTGCCAAACTGGCAGCTATTCGCAACCAAAGTACTTCCAAAGGAATTGCCTCCAAGCTGACTCCATCCTGGCTATTCAATCATTTCCGGAGTGGGATCAGTGAGCCCCAGACTACCCAAGTTATTGCCGCTGGCTCATCCTCTGCAACGCCTCCTGGGCGAACGCAAGAACTGCCTGAAGATCCACCCCCGCCGCCTCCCGCTCCAACATCCACAACACCCGTTCTCGTCACGCCACCTCTTCCACCGACATCACACACGCCCTCCGCACCCATTCGTATGCCTCCTCCTACCACCCGTACAACAACAGCTGCTCAAGCTCATGCCGCCGCACACCCTGTTGCGATCAAGGGGTCACTCGGCCGAACAGCAGCCCGATATGACGATGATACGCTTGCAGCACCATCACGCTCCTATACACGCCGGTCGCCGATTGCCACACCTCCCACACGGGACGACACACTCATGGCAAGAAGACGTAGTGCGACGGCTGCGCTCCTTGCCCAATCGATTCCTTCTTCGTCTCCAGGCTCATACACCAACCCTTCAAACCCCTCGCAGCCGCAGGTCCCAATTTCCTACCTCCAATCCTCCATGGCAAGGAGATGGCACCATATCCTCCCCCGCGCCCTCAACAAGCATGACATCAAGTGGAAGTCCCTGGTCACACCCGCCTGCTTGCCATTGACTGTCGACTACTTCCCCAGCGCGGCCGAACTCGAAACGTGCTACGATGTCTTTTCTTGGGACTTTTTGGTAGATCCCAAAGATCTCAAATCGAGCCTTGTTAAACCCCCAACCACCAAAGGCACGCCACAGGAGATGCAAGCAGCCTGGGCTCTCGCAGTTATGAGGGGCATGGCCGCCGTTCGACTTTCCAACGGATTCCAGTTCGTCTTGGCCCTCCCTGACGATGAGAGGAGGTACAGGGAAGCACTAGGTGAATTGCCTGCATCGACGGCAACCCAACCAGGGAGCTTCGGCAAATCTAACCAGCCCCTGGGACGAGCTGGCTCTTTTGTGGGGCCAAGTGGTGGAGGGATGGGTGACCTCGGCGACCCCTGGTCTGCCCCCTCTGCGGTGGGGGCTATTGATCTCTTGAAAAGCACGGACGAGCCCGTGTTCTTGAGCATGACGAACGAAATACACAGGATTTCATTCAACGGAGATGTCATCCAGGTCAAAAGGTATGTGAGGCGGATGCCGAGAAGTCTGCCATTCAAATACCAGTGCTTGATCTGGCCCAAACTTGGAGGTAAGTGTGTGAAGCGGAGTGAACGTCGTGGAAACTGAGAATTGCATAGAGGGCTACACAGAGATGTCAACGGAGCTAGGGACGGATAGAGACCCTTACCAATGGAATAGGTACGGCGCAGTGGCTTCAAATCATCCTCTTCCCCAGACTGACCCGCACTACAGACTGGACATGCTCGTCGCAGGTTATGAGCAACTGCTTCATAAAGCTCTCCGATACTGGCGCACGCGTTTCATTGTCATACCCACAGTCGAACCTCCTCTGGTTTCCAATGGCCCAACCGGCGAAAAGCTGAATGAAGAAGAAGTTAGGCTCCTGGGCATTGAGAAACTCGCGGAACAATTTGCCAAACAACGTCTGGAAAATCCTGGCACACCCGTCCGTCTCCTGCCAACTACGCTAGACCCCGTCTCCTCCGTTGTCGACCCAGCCATGATTGAACGTCTGGTTAGCTTGCATGCTGCTGGCCCCCTACGGAAGAAGCCCAAGAGCGACAAGGACATTGAGAGCATGAAGCTGGGCGAGGTTGCAGCGATGATGAGGGAAGAAGAAGGATTGATCAAGCATAATCATTGGCACAAAGCTCAATATCCCAACTCTTTCACTGGCTATGAACTCGTCAGTTGGCTGGTGCGGGAGTTCAGAGATGTGTCCAGCCGGCAGCAGGGGATGGAATGGGGTGTGCGACTGTTTGAGAGGGGACTAATAGAGCATTGTAGATCGAAGCATCCATTCCTGGACGGGTGAGTCATGCTTGTGTGTAGAATCTGAAGCTGCCGAAGCTGATAGGGCATAAAGTCATTATTTCTACAGGCTGAAAGGAGAATATTCAGTCCCTGTGACACCCAATATCAAAAGCTGGTTCAAGAGGAGTGATACGGAGATCAAAACGACGCCATCCAATCTGTCCAAGCAGAAACCCCAGTCTTCTGCCCCAGGTTCCAGCAACCCCGGTACAGCGGCAGCCCCTGGCCCAGCCCCTGTCAAGAAGAGGCTACTCGTCAGTCATAGCTTCGTGATCGATGTCGATCCATTCAAGGTACGACTACCTTCCTTTGTGTTCCTCGCTCACTCCCTGACCATCCTCTCCGCTCAGAGAAGCGATCAATCCGAGTGTGTTACGCTCCACTGCGATATCTTGCACAACCCCAACACCGTCTATCACTTTGAACTGCAATGGATCGGGACCACTGCTCGATGCATCGAAGATCAGATTCGGACCTGGTCTCGGTCCATCGAGCGGTATGGTCTACGCCTCGTCGAAGGTTACGTCGACCAGATTGCAGACATCAGGTCAAGGAATGCATTCCAAAGCTGTTTCCCCATCCCATTATGTGTCAAGCCACCTGTCGTAGATGGGGTAGGCGGAAGCGGGGAGATTGATTCGTCCACCACTGCTGGGGCTGGTGCTGCCCCGAACCCCCCCAACGTCAAGGCCCTCAAGATTCCACTTCGAATACGCGCTTCTCAAGAAGTTTGGATTTCTCCTGGATGTAGAGGCTCAAGAGCTCTACCCTGAACTCGTCGACGTCGACTATTCATACCGTCGCAGCTCCTTTGACTTTTCGCAGTTCGTCCACAGAAGTGGGGTTGCGTTTGTCCAGGTTTTGGATGGTGGGCGGGGTTTCTTGTTTTTGACGAACCGACTGATGGGACAGGGGAGAATGGGCGGAGGGATGGGTTCAGGGGCCTTCAATTCCCGCTCTCTGGTTGATGAGTTGGCCTTCAGCCCCAGAACTCTCGCATCCGTGCGAAGTACACCTGGTGATTCCAAGAAGGGAATGTTCACATCACGATCATTGGGGGGAACGCGAAGCGCAATTCTAGCCGAGGAAGTGAGGCTGAGGTTGGTAGAGTTTTGCTCGAGCGAGAGCACGCTGAGGGACTTTTGGGATGAACAGTTAGCGTTGCTCGGGCCTGCGGTTGGTGGAGGTTCTGCAGACGAAGGGGCTACTGGTCCAGTCACAGTCACTGGGAGCGGGATAGTCCTTGGGTCGGCGGGTGGAGTGGCATCTGTACGTGGGATCAGTGGCATGGATTCGGTGGCTACGGGGCTGATAGGGACGCCTGGGGGAGGACTGCCGCCGAGTCTTATAGCCTTGCATCAACAGCAGTTGGAGGACATGGGAAGCGGGAGCTCAACCCCAAGGGCTACGAGTTTAAGTAGATAGCAATGGTAATGGAGGAGTATGAGCAAGAATGTGTACCTATAGCAGACGTGATATCCATTCCGCGATTAGATTTCGGGACGCAGAAAGCCATGAGAGTGCTAGGCGCTGGACATGCAGTCTTCTGGATGCTTAGCTTCTCGACATAGGGAATTGCGGTCCACTCAGTGCTGCAAGGGATGTGCCTTTCCAGAGGCTGCCTTAGATTTGCGGATGAAGGTGCTTTTCAAAGACACAGAATAGATCGCATTGAGCTCTACCATACGTATAGCCTGCATTGGAACTCTTTTCACGCAACCAAAGTGCCAGTTATGAGACATCGTTGGCACCAACAATGGTCTCTCGGCCGTTTGGCCGGACAGAGCGCCTATGCGGGTCTCTGGACAATGGTTTTCGCATATCTATTCATGGATTTGGCTGTCAATCGCCACATCATAGGACGGGTGTAGCAGCATCACTCACCGAACGCATCCTCGTCGTCCCTCTCACCCTTTCCACCTCCAAGACTTCCATAATACTCCCTGACGCGCCGATAAACGCTGTATCCCATCCCTTCATACATGGTTATTGCGACGTTGTTCGTACACCTGACGTAGAGGTCGACGAAGAATGCTTTGTAGGGGGTTTCAGAGGTGGCTTCCAGTTTAGTCATCATCTTGCGAGCAAGGCCTAGGCAAGGAAAGTGTCGGCACCACGTCGAGATATAGGACTAAGAGGTGTGCAAGGATTTGCATTCCGGGCCTACCTAGTCGACGATAATCTGGCGAAACGGTGATAGCTGTTACATGCCCATGCCATTCCGCACCTTGCCCTTCTGCTTTGCCAATGGCTGTCGGAGGATGCATAAGAGAAATTTCAGGGTAAGCAAGTTTTTTACGCACTGTAGCCCATGATCCTTCCACTAGGTGCTTCCTCGACGAAACACAGGTCCGGCCAGCGCGATAGATAACTGAGATAAAACCCAATGCCATACTGCAGTTCGAAAGGACCGGGATTCGTTCGGATTACAAGGACAAAAGAGGGTCATGTATAAGCAGAGGTCGAGGGGTAAATTAGCCAGTGGGCTAAGTAATACAGGTCGGGTGAATGCGTACGGTTTCTGTCCAAATGTCCAAGTTACTGAATGCGATGATGTTAGATAAATCTACACAATTTGAAAGAGGAAGAGGTTGAGAGGTTACATGTTATTGAACTTGAACATATCAGTTGCTTTGAATGGCCTTGTTACAGACATTTTGGTTATAAGGGTAATGGTGCTCGCTGAAAGTGAAAGAAAGTGGAAGTTTGGATCGAACGGGTACTATCTGATCAATCCCGACTGATGCGCTGGCATAGGCACCCACTGTCCTTTCACCACTTATCGCCACGCAGCGCTAGTTTCAGCCTGCTGCACTGTGCGAAGTGACTGATGTGAATTCCACGTCTTCGAGACCTTAAAATTCACGGCAGGCAGACATGAAATTTTACGTTCTTTAGACTTGAATCCTGTTAGATTAGACGATATGGGTTGCGTAGAGAAGAGGCGAGATGACACAGGCACGGACACGGACACGGACACGTAAAGGAGAAGAGAACCGTGATGGCATTTCGCAAGGTATAAGTATGCATACCAATTGGACACCTTTCCTTCAAATTGTCGGTTTTCTTATCCATCCGACCTCAATTTTGCTTTCAGATGATGCTATCACTGGCAACAACGAAGTTCATCGTCGCCTGTGGTAAATGAGGTCCCAGGAGACTTGGGATGGTTTGTTTAGCTAATATATTCAGCGCTGATTTGTAGGATAGCTTCAAGAAGGGATGACATTTTGGAACAACAATTATAGCGCTAACTTCTAAGTGCAAGGTACGATGGTAAAAGTGGACATGAGGTCGCACGCGCTTTACACTGAGGTGATGAAAAGCAGAGCTACAGATATTCGAGCATGCTTTCAAAATCTGACCAGAGATCCTCATTCACCTCGACCTGAGAGCATTGTAGCAATACCTGTATGTCCCTTCTGCAATGCCCAAAACAAAGGTGTTTGACCATTTTTGTCTTCTACGTTGGACCTGATGTCGTTTCTTTCGAGGAGCATTTTAATGATGCCTTCGTGACCCTTCTGCGATGCCCAAATTAATGGTGTTCGACCATCACCATCTACAGCATTAGGTTGAACGTCGTCCCGCTCAAGGAGCATCTTAGCAATGCCTTCGTGCCCCTCGCCCGATGCCCAATGCAAAGGAGTTTGACCCTTCTCATCTGCTGCATTGGGCTGGATCTCTTTTCGCTCGAGGAGCATCTTGACTATGCCTTCTTGTCCGTTCTGCGATGCCCGGATCAACGGTGTCCGGCCGATATAATCGGCTGCGTTGGGCTGTATGTCGTCCCGTCCAAGGAGCATCTCAGCAATGCCCTCGTGACCCTCCCCTGATGCATACATTATTGGTGTCCGACCGTCCTCGTCTGCTGCGTTGGGCTGGATGTCGTCCCGCCCAAGGAGTGTCTTAGCAATGCCTTCATGTCCATTCTGCGATGCCCAAAGCAAAGCCGTTTGTCCCTTTTCGTCTGCTGCGTTGGGCTCGATGTCACCCCGCTCAAGGAGCATCTTAACAATGCCTTCGAATCCGTTCCGCGATGCCCAGATTAACGGTGTCTGGCCGATGTGGTCTACTGCGTTGGGCTGGAAGTCACCTCTTTCGATGAGCATCCTTGAAATTGTGTCATGGCCCATATGTGTTGCCGCTATGAAGGCTGTTTGTCCTGTGGCATCTTGGATGTTGACCTTAGTGAAAGGATTTTCGAGCAAGGCTTTGGCAAGTAGGTTGTCGCCTTTCTCCAAGGCAAGTATCAAAGCTTTTGTTCCGTCCGGACCTTGTTCGTTGACGTGTTCACCAGGTTGCCGAGCATGGAATAGGGCAACTTGATCATACCCGCCACGAATTGCATACCAGAAGACCACACCTGCCGCTTCTTGCTTGTTTTTAGCGTGCATGATGATATTCATGAAGAGGAAGCCTTACCCATGGACTGAAGGACTCCAGCTATGAGGTCTGCCCCTAGGTGGTGGACAGCACTAATACGAGAGCTATCCTTTGCTTCAAGGGCTGAGTGAAGGTCGCCTTCCAGAGCCTTGTCAATGTTTGTCATCCTAGTGCGCCGGAGGCTGTCAAAGTAGTCGAGTGCCCCATGTGTAGCTATAAGAGTCCAGAAATTGCAGTGTTCATCTGTGTAGTATTTAGCATAGATTCCACCGTGGGTTCACACAGGAAGATTTGCGTACCTGGTGACGTTGGCGAGGGAAAGGCACTCCCTCGCTCAATGGCACGCTTTAAGCGGTCAAAGGACCGTGACCTGAGAGCCTCTTCCAAGTCCTCGTCAAGTTCTTTCTGTCGCTGCTTTAGCCTGCGAGCAAGGATGGCCTCGACCAAGTCACGCAGCGGCAAGAGCAGCAAGAGGATGGCTAAGATCTGACCAAATCCCCAGTCAGCTTCGTCTTTGTCCTGAAGGCAACGGTTCAGATTCCGTGTGACTTCAATGTCGACAATGAACAAAATGTTGATAGCCCAAAGGATAACTAGGCCGATGAGTGCAGGGAACAGCTCCGATCCCCTCACAGAAGGAACGCGTCGACAACCGAAGTACACAGCAAGGAACAGGAACATCGGGGCAAGTAGGTTGACACCAGGAATAAGGAAGAGGGCATAGATGATAATAGAAAACACCCGGAGGGTTGGGGAGCCGAGGGGGAAGGCCTGACCAAGAATGGCCACTGTTGCTTTGTCCATAGCGAGGGCATTGGCATCCTTGAAGACCTCAGGCTTCCGGTTCCCCATGCCGAAAAGCCGTGGGTCTCTCCATAGCCAAACACCCAAGGCAGCCATGAGCGTCAAGTGAAGCGAACCTAGCACGAGGACAAAGCGCTTGGTAATGATTTTGGCTCCTCTAAGATCTAAAGCTACTTGATGAGATCAGTGAAGAAAGGGAACTAGGAACAGGACGTACCACTACTCGGTGTTACGTCGTCGAGATTATCTCCTGCCTCCACGTCCCTAACATCCAAACCGCTCAACATAGCTGTAAGGAGGACCGTCAGTGACGAGTATCAGACTAGGCTCCAAATTCAACTTACCGGAGAAGCTGTTCCGCACATGTTTCACCCAAGCTCTCAAGGTTGGATCAACTCGGCCCTCACTCTCCTGCAGCCCGGCTTTGTGTTGAATGTAGAGGATAAAGTACACGAACGCGTTGGTGTTGTTCATCCAACTCATCATGAGGACAATGTTGCCGTGATAGTTCGAGATTCCGAGAGTATTGGCTTGGACGGCGGAGGAAATGAGAATGGCGAAAGCGAGGATAAGGTTGGTCGTTGTCTGTACTTCGGCGTATTCTAGTTTGGCTGGTGTGATCTGGCCATTCCATAGCGCCCACAGGGCAGACAGGATGCAAAGGAGGTTTTGAGCGTAGATGGCACTGCGAACGCCAACACCCGCGATATCAGGGTTGGCCGGGATCGTGCTGGTAGGGGATCCAGTGGCCTCGCACATTCTGGGAGGCGAAGATAAACAACAGCTCGAGCGCCCTTGGAAGGTCTGGAAGATATAGGATCGAGACGTGGGCAAGGACACGAGGAGGGTGTGCATTGATGCTGTGCCAATTTCATTCCAAAGCTGTTTCAGTGCAACACTGATAGTCACAGGATTCCTTTGAATCACAGAAACACGGGCAACATGCTAGGAGAATAAGGGAATAAACGTGGATCAACACGCCGTTGTAGCGAGGAGTGATTTAGGCGGCCAGGCATTTCTTGACGTTTCCTGACTCCCCCACCTTTGATTGAAATTTCTTCTCAAACAGTGCTATCGCCTCCAGAAAATAATGCTATTGAAGAAGAGGAATAGTAGTCCTGAGCATAATAGATGGGCCAGCGTTAGTCAAGACAAATAGAGAATGCATAGCACATACCTATCCTTTGAGTCCCCCGATTTCCCTCCCCGCTCAGTGCGTTGAGCATCGCCTGAACAACTGAAGGGCTCGGCGTCGATCTTCACTTCAAAATGCCTATGGTGGTTTGAAGTCAAGCTCGTGGATAGCTATGCTAGATCGGCTTGCATCCTTCGTAGAGGTGTAAGATATCCTAATACTTAGTAAGTAACAGTCAACCGACGAGAACACAGAAGGAGACCCATCATGCATCAGCTGATTGCGTTTCTGCGAAACACAGGTCCGGCCAGCGCGATAAGTAACTGAGATAAAACCCAATGCCATACTGTAGTTCGAGAGGACCAGGATTTGTTCAAGTTACAAGGCCAAGAGAGGATCATGTAGAAGCAGAGGTCAATGGGTAAATTAGCCAGTGGGCTAAGTAATTCAGGTCGGGTGAAGGCGTACGGTTTCTGTCCAAACGTCCAAGTTACTGAATACACTTGATGTTAGCCAGATCTACACAATTTATTACGCAGAAAGAGGTTGAGAGCTTACATGCCATTGAACTTGAACATATCAGTTGCGTTGAAAGGCCTTGTTACAGACATTTTGGTTATAAGGGCAATGGTGCTCGCTGAAAGTGAAAGAAAGTGGAAGGTCGGATCCCGACTGATGCGCCGGCATAGCCACCCACTGTCCTTTCACCACTTGTCGCCACGCAGCGCTAGTTTCAGCCTGCTGCACTGTGCGAAGTGACTGACGTGAATTCCACGTCTTCGAGACCTTAAAATTCACGGGTACTATTAGATCAATCCCGACTGATGCGCCGGCATAGCCGCCTATTGTCAGCCATCTCTTTCACCACATATCTCAAACATATCCTCTACAGATCATCGCTACTAGCCCCAGGAACAACAATGGTCTCAAAAGAAGTCATATACCTGAAATTGCATGGTCTCTAGCCAGCGGCGCATCTCTCGGGCATTAGGCTATGAACAAGCTCTATCGTATCCGAATCCACCGCCTCCAATTTTGGTGCCTACTGGTAGTTTCCTGGTGATAAGTAAGTCACAGCCTCGTCTTCGTCTTCCAAAAATAAATGATGTTTCCGGCAGGCACACGATGTCAGGAGGGTTGAGGTGTGACTCGTTGCACCCCAATCAAAGATGCCGCAGACAAAGAAGCACTCGACCCACCATTTAAAGTTATATGACAACTTTCGAAGCGCCGTTAGACATCACGCTCTCTTACCAGAGGCTATGCTCTGACAGGGCTACGACCTATATCTTTCTAGCAGAGTCGGGATCAGAAGGGCACTCCCGTAGATTCCCCATGACATGTCGAGCTCCTGCACATTCCCCGGAAACCCAGACATCTCGGGAATAGGAGTGCGCATCGCCATCTACGTTCAAAACTTCTTGTGCTTCATCCCGGCTCTATGGGCACTCTGGAATGGCAAAGTTACGCAAGGCGAACTTGACTACGCCGAAACGCAAACCACAACGAACCTTGTCCTCGCCTTTGCCATCCTGATTTCGTCGATTGTCCAAGCACGCACTCTCGCGATGACAAACTACCACGCTACTGTTGTCCTCTCCATGAGTTGGATGAATAATACAAACACCTTTATCTATTTCATCCTCTACATCCATCACAAAATCGGGCTGCCGGAGGGGAAAGGTAGAGTGGAAGCGACTTGGAGCGCCTGGGTGGCACATATCAGGGGGAAGTTCTGCTGTAGGTTGCCCTGCTGATGTCGATGAGGACCTTGCTTACCTTCCACCTCATAGTAAACCCAGCAACCTTTAATAACGGCGACGAAGAAGGCGGAAGAACAAGGAGTGAAGGCCTTGGTTTGTCCTATTCCTCTTCTTTTATATGTATATATATGTATGCCCTAACCGTTCTGCTACATTAGATCACAGTCCAAGACAGACCGCTAAAGTTCTCGTCAAACGTATTGTGCTGGTTCTAGGGTCGTTGCACCTCACGGTCATGTCCTGCCTAGGAGTCTGGCTCTGGACTGGCCTGCCTTCATTTGGCAAAGGTGCTGGACCATCCACAGGAGTGGCCGAAGCAAACGACTGTGCATTGGAAACTGTTCTCCTGACAATCTTCGGTCACAGCGTTCCGTTCCGTTCCACCGCTCTGCGCGTGTGTTCGATCGTGATCTACACGCTGTTCCTAGTCCCCGGTCTCAACCTGATGGCTCCAATGGCCTTGTTTCTTGGTGCATATTTTGTATACAGGCGATGGAACAGCGGGAAGAAAGGACCGGGAGGAGCCAGTCACGCGGAAAGGCGGCCATTCAAACACTATGAAGAACCCGCCCACACGTATCACCTGCGGCTGGCCAGATACATGGCGAAGAGGCCCATTGTAGGGCTAAGCAAGGTGATCGCTTCTGCCAAGAGCTGGGATGTGCTGCCGGCCTTTATCGGCCTTACCATTCTCCTTGGCGTCAATCTCATCTTCGTCATCGACATCGAGCTTACTCTACGGCAAAATCTTCCCCACCAAGATGTAGACGAAACTCAATGGGGGTTTGGTCAAATCCTGGCACTTCTCCTGCTGCTGCTGCCGCTGCGGGAACTGGTTGAAGCCTTGTTGGCACGCCGACTTAAACAGCGCCAGCGAGAACTCGACGAAGATGTGCTCGATGCTATCCGTAAAGGTGATCTCGAAACTAGCGCTCGTGCAATTCAGCGAGGGAGCGCATTCCCGAAACCATGCTCTCCAGGTGCGTTGATTCGCCCTCCTTGCGGACCTTTCATCTCAAAGCGTAGCAAACAGAGTCATTGGCGCTGTGGAAACTGGTATCAGAACACAACGCAGTCGATAACCTCAGGAGCCTCCAGCGAAACAGAATGACTACTGTTGATAAAGGGCTCGAGGCTGAGCTCAATGCGGCCATAGCAGCGGTTGACTTTGACGGTGTTCACCGTGCATACGAAAGGGGGGTTGATCTCATTGCTGCTGTGCTCGACTCGGGAGGTGTGTTCAAACTATCCATTGCTCTACATAAGCACTAAGACATCACAAAGAGAAACAAGGGCTTATGCTGGTTTTTGCAATCCGAAATGCTTGCCACCACATAGCAGAGTTCTTAATGAAGCATAGGGACACTAACCTCAACTGGGTCGGACCCGCCGGGACTGCATTGGTGGAGATGCTAAGAGGAGGCAACGAGGAAGCTGCCAATTGCCTTCTCGAAAATCGCACCGTGGATGTCAATTTGGCGGATAGGAAAGGAAACACGCCTCTGATGTACGCTTCGGAACAAGGCCTAGCGGGCGTTGTCGAGGCTATCCTTCAACGTTCCGACATCAGTCTAAACCTCTCCAACTGGACAGGCCGAACTGCTCTAATGAATGCATCTAACCGCGGATATGCAGCTGTAGTCGAGTGTCTTCTACAACATCCCAATACCGACGTCAACCGATCTAATGACCAAGGCTGGGTAGCCTTGATGTGTGCCTCGGCAAAAGGGCATGTTTCGGTTGTTTCCCTCCTACTTCAGCACCCAGAAACCAGGGTCAACGAGGCAGACCATTCAGGGCAGAGAGCATTGATGCTAGCATCCTGGGCTGGACACACAGAGGTTGTTCATCTGCTACTCCAACACCCTGATATCGACGTCAATCTGCAGGAAGGAGAGGGCTTTTCGGCACTTATCAACGCATCCTTCCACGGCTTTGAAGACATCGTATCTCTGCTTTTGAAAGCTCCGCAGATCGACACGCAGGCGGTGAACATTTGGGGGGATACAGCAATCTCGATTGCGTTGAGAAAAGGTTACAAAGGTGTCGTCGACCTCCTACAGGAGTTTGAGACCAAACGTGCCTTAAGTAGGCAAGGTTGTGGAGTAAAGGTCCTCGGGCGCCAAACTACTCGGGCGAAGCTTTGCTCGTAGTCGGTTAGATGAATGCCATCAGTCATATTGCTTGATGGATACAACAATCACGCTTCCACTTTTCCCGTTCGCCTCCTTCGCTCTAAGTTTCGCGAAGGGAAGCCAAAATCAGAGCCTGATACGCTACGTTGGCCTTTCTCCCTCCCATATGCACAACATCTGCAACTGGTTCATGAGTGAAAATCTGGGGAAGCCAGAAGGAGAAGACCTGGTGCCGGCCATCAGCTGATAGCGTTTCAATAAGATTCGTTTTTTGATCGGTGTGTTGATCCTACGGCTCGCGTCTATGTATGGATCGCGTTCTTTCATCCCCGCCTTTACGACGCGTGGAGGCGTATGGCAGCTTGTAGGACTGTTAGCCTTCAATGGTTCAGTCTAAGGGCGCTTGCAAGAAACCGCCGACTGGAGTTAATATTTAACCCGAGTCGGGCATCTCCATAATTTCGTCCGCTGACTTCGGCACCCACAATCAACTTCCTTCTAAAGTTGCGACCACCATCATTCAGATGCTCAGCCCTGAGAGTTTGGTATCTTTCGCCGGTCCCACCACTTACTGGATCCCGGCCAGTAGCCCTTTGTGGTGTGGGCGCTTCAGACCCTTCCTCCGTAATGTCTCGACTGCGATGGCTGGTCTTGGATGATGACGACCCCAGCATCACATACGAAGGTGCCGGTTGGTATCGCAATACCGACCCGTTCGACAACCGAGGCAGCTCTGGTTCTGTATACAAAGGCTCTCAGCATGCCACCCAACAGTCTGGAAGTGTATCCTTTCGGTTCAATGGTGATGTCTGCTCAGTTCTTTCCTCAAGAGCCAGCACTGAATTGGTTACACAGGTACTCGAGTGCGTCTCCTAGGATCTTCCGCTGTCAGCAACAGCTCTGGTACAGCAGACCCTGCATGGGAGTGCTTTGTGGATGGAAAGAGCATAGGACATGAGGCGCCCTTCGAGACCCATCAAAACAACTGGCCGCTCTGTCTCGCGCCAGATCTTCTCGAAGGTGGCGAGCACATCCTCACTCTGAATGTCACCGTAACTCAAGGCAATCCCTTTTACCTGGATCAAATTCGGGTGCTACCATCCTTGGATGTGGAGCAGCATCAACCGAATGCTACCGTTGTTATCGAGCAGTCCGACCTGGCTCTGTCTTTCAGCGACGAAGAGGATTGGCTGGCGTCTAATGGGTCAATACGGAGCACAACAACAGACGGGGCATCGTTTTCCATGAGTTTTACAGGTACTTTCCCCTTCAAGTCTCAACCATGAAGGGTTATTGAATCCTTGTGCAGGCACCAAACTCTCATTCTACGGCTGGACGCTCTCCGGAAACCACGTCGCTTCCTCAGCTGTGTTCTCGATAGATGGTGCAGCCCCCACATCCTTCCCAATACCAACCCCTGCCGCACCTGACTCTGGCTCTCAATTCTTCCAAAACCTTTTTGAAACAACTCTCCTTCCTTATGGCCCTCACGATCTCAAGGTTACTTACCAGGGCAAAGGCCAGAACCCGGCACCTCTAGCAATCGACTTCTTGTTAATTGAAAACGGGGAAATTGTCATCCCTGGTAATGGGACCGAGACCCCTGTCGACGAACCTCAGCCTTCAAACCTCTCACCCACTCCGTCGCCAGCAAGTGCTCCGTCAAAGACGCCCGTAGGCGCGATAGCTGGTGGGGTTGCGGGCGGCGTTGCCTTGATTGCCCTGTTCATCTTCGCCCTGCTCCTTATTCGCAAGCGTATGAGGTCCAACCTGGCCCCTCTTCCCTTGCCATCCTTCGCACAATTCAACCACCGACCCGTTGAGCCGAGGTATCCCAGGCAATCTTTCTCAGAGGCAATGGTTCGCAAGTCGGGCTCAGTTTCCCGCTCGGCTACGACTGCATCCATCATCTCTGTCCCAAATCTCAACTACAACTCGACATACTCCATGAAATCAAACCATTCACGAAAGGACTCGGCCTTCATGTCGTCAGATACGGACCTTTCGCAGTCACTCATCCCTGCAACCAAGCTCACTCCCCTGAGGCGGAATATGGTAGCTCAGGGGGCAACGATACCCGAATAGGACGTTGGATCACAACGATATTCAGTGCTGTGTATTCTTTACTTGCAGTGTATGCTTCCTCTTTCAGTGTATGCTTCCTCTTTCAGTGTATATCCTCGCCTGTATTACTAGGTAGTTCAGTAGCATTATTTTACTCAGTTCTATGAGCCGCCGGCCTCGCGTCGCGTTAAACTGATCCTTCTTTTTCCTCAGCCATCACGTCCTGACCACCGCTTTACGCTTGGGGCCTAGCTGCAGTGCGCACGATGTGAACCATCGACGTGTTCGAGCTGGGAAAGGGATACTTGACGGAGTACTTTAATGGTTTGCTGGGTACTATGGCACGCTAATGACATAGCCGCAAATCCTGGCCGTCACAGGGTCGATAATTTCCTCCACCTTGCAGCCTCATGTATCTATGATATGATCTCCAGCTGGCACTGGCGACCCTTCGAGACTGATCTCAGACTCTTCCTTACCTTCTCTCTTTGCTCTCTGGTCGATCTCAAAAATGACTCTGGGTACCACAAGATGGGTTCTCCTTGATACCTCGCATTCCAGCCTTCAATTCCATGGCACCTGGAATAACACAGCAGCACCCACTGAGGCCGGCGGGTCCAATACATCTGCTGGGACTCATTACAGGACAAATGGGACATCAAGTCTCTCATTCACATATGCTGGTAGGTTTCTCGCCCTTCGCGGTGCGTCGACAATGACTTGACTACTCGTAGGAAGTGGTGTTCGCGTGCTCGGGCCTAGGTCTACGGACACTACCCAACCAACATGGGATTGCTTCGTTGACGGCGAGAAGCTGCCGAGTAACCCACCCAGTTATACTCAGGATCTCTCAACCCTCTGCCTTGCTTCAAGCCTCCCATCGGACGGAGACCACGTTTTCTCTCTCAATGTTACTAGCGAAGGCGTCCCCTTCCGGATAAGCGAGATTCTGGTCCATCCACCCCCAGATTTGCCGTTGGATAACCCCACTGTAGTTATTGACGACCATGACCCGGACGTGGAGTATTTGCATGGCAACTGGCAGAGGGAAGGACACGCCGGTAGGATGACTTTCCAACAAGGGACGATTGTTCGGGTCGGGTTCTTTGGTGCGCAACTATCCTATTATCGCCCAAGAATGCTCTGACGAAGGAAGCAGGCACCAGGGCGAGCTGGATAGGACTATGTCCGCAAGATCTTCTGGCCAACCCGTCGAGAGGAAGTTATACTATTGACGAACAGGAGAAAGCCACCTTTGAGATTCCAGCAGTACAACCTGAGGGGATGTTGGGGTCATGCCCTCTGTTCACGACTGACAAATTGGACGACCAGTACCACACCCTTCGTGTTGAGTACAAGGGTGGTGGTGCACCTTTATCTTTCCATCATCTCCTCGTTGAGAATGGTAGCTTCAGCCTTCCTAAGGCAAGCCCCGACTGTTCCATACTCTAGAGCACGATTTCTGACTGCACAATGGTCTCAGGCGTCATCCTCAAGGCTGGCGGCTGCGGGCGCCAGGCAGACGGATGCACAGAATACAGACCATGCACTCGCCGGCGCTATCGTCGGTGGAGTGTTAGGCGGTCTCTCCGTCATTTGTCTGACTCTTCTATTCTACCTCTATATCAAGGGCAGTCTACGGCCAGTCGAGATGACACCAAAGTCCGCCGACCTCGACAAGGAATTCCTACTGGGATATGGAGATTCCAAGATTACTCCATTCGTGGCCTTCCCGACAACGCAGCGGCCTCCATCACACTCGCCATTCACATTTGTACAAGCGAACGTACCTCCCGTGCTTGTCGATAGTGGCAACCAATCGTGGCGGTCCTCCAGTGCTTCCTCGCAGAGGTTGTACGAGGACCGATATGTTGGCAAATTACCGAGCAAGGAGCAAGTCATTATCTTGCGCCACGAGGAAGGAGGCTCCGCTCGTCCTTCCGGTTCGGCGGTCAGGGGTGGCCTGCCGTCTTACGCTCCCTGATCTTAGAAAGAGGAGCTCCGAGGGTTTAGTGTATCATTAGACAAGCCAACAGAAATTTGGGACAGGGATGAAAGACTAGACAGCGAGGGGCGTGCGTGCCGGGGTATTATGTGCTAGAGTAGCTATGATGGCTGTAGGTATTAGGGATGTTAAAAGTGTAATGAGAGTGTCCGTATGTATGGAAGCAGAAACGTCCGAAGAATATATAAATGATAATGCGTTCGAAGCTTGAAAGCGAGTGTGTCCTGAGCGGAAGAGTATGTAATGAAGAAGTCGAATAGAGAGCGTGAGGTGAAGTCGAGGGTCCAGTAGGTTGTCCATGTCAAGAGTAGCAAGCGTTGATGTCCAAGAAAATGTGAGGGAGCTGATAGTAGAATGGGCACGTAGAAGATGGGATTCAAGGCCAAGATATATAAGGCAGCAGGAAAGTCTCGAAGAGCGAATGAAATCCTCAGCCCCCAAAGCGGTTACTTGTCGAAGCGGCGCTTCGTCCTGACAAGAGGCAAGTTTTTGCTGAACCTCTTGTCTGATCCACGGGCACCATGTTCCATGAATGGGATATCCCTGTTGCCCCTTTTTGCCCAGGAGCTCCTTGTAGCCCTGTCGTCTGTAAGCGACACCTCCGGATATAATATATCCAACCGAGGTGGGGGAATAGAGCCCTCGAGGTGGGAGTATTTCGACCGTGCAGTGCGCAGCTCGCGTAGCTGCATCTTGGTTTCTTCCACCGCCATCCGAGCGCAGGCGAGGGCTTCCTCATTGCGTGTTAGCTCCGCTTGCACGCTGAGGATGCACTGATCGAGTTGTGCAATGTGTGTTGTGAGAGGTCGAAGGAGGTGGTAGGGCAGAGTTTCCTCCCCGTCGAGGTATTGGATTAAGCGCAAATTTGGCTGGGGATGTAGAGTGTGAAGCATGGGCTCGAGATTAAAGAGGGTTGGAAGTTCAGGTTCAACACAGAAAGAGCAAGTATATATAAGAACGCGTCGTTGCGAGGGGAACGTTCCGTCACTGCCGAAGGAAAGCCTCTTTACGTGTGAAAGACGGCGTCTCTGAATGCGGCTCCGACTTTAGAATAGACGCTCGTTTCCTCAATGGGCTGTAACCAAGAGACCGACAGCTTGCATAATTAGATCATAGGCTCTGGTAGCAACCGTTATTACTTTTGAGATTAGTGGAACGATTTCTTGTAGCTGCAGCAACGGATCTAACACTTCGCTGGTGTGAGGGTGTTTTGGTAAGCACGAACAAGCTGCAATAGAAAGCGATCTGGATCTGGGAAGGTGAGATGCAGCGCCTCGCTGGGGCACACACAGGCTGCAAAGGCCAAAGCATGGGCACCGAGTCGGACCATGGCCCTTGATGCGGGGTAAGTAGGAGAGCAGCACGGTCTCATATCAACTGGGGTATGTTCTACGAAACGAATGGGGCATTTCATGTACCGATAGAGCCAGGAATACTGTATAGTAATGGCAAGGGCTTTCTTGCCGTCAAAAAGGAGCACAGGCGGGACAAGTCCGGTTTGGCTCGGACTCGGAGAAAGGCATTTCCTTGACCCCACGTCCACCTCTCTTTCTTTCTTAGTATCTCTTAGCCGAGATTACATATGCTTATCCCCTAGAGACCGGATGCTTGTACTGGGCTCTGGTCGATTAATCCCCCACACTGACGCTCATGTGCACTGGGTTCAGCTCGGACGGCTGAAGAGGAACAGAGAAAAACAGGTGTCCCTGCAAGGTACCACTGATCCGACGAGGTGTCTTGAACGGGTCTTCATTTGTGGACACGACTACTTCATGTATATTCTATGTAGAGGCAGTAACCCGTATTGAGTAGGCATAAATCAACTACTTCTACAGTTACCCAAGACTCAGACATGAGCACAGAACCACAACACATCACCTGAACCACTGGTTCATGGGCGAAGGCGAGCAACATCTAATTTTCATCGTTAATGGCAGCGATCCTCTGGCAAAAGAACAGCTCGTTTCTGCGATCATCTGCTGGAATCGGGCAGACGTCTCGCACCCAATGTTCCACCAATCGTCAGAGCTGAAAGGACGATGAAGACCATCTGACCCCCAGCGAGATCGCGCTGGTGAGAGATGGCAAAGAGTGATGATGCAGCTGTAGGACCAAATGCCCTCATCCCACTCGTTGCCATCTGTGCGATTGCATTGGCTGATCCCAGCAAATTGGTACTGGGGGTCTTTTCAATGACAAGAAGTTGCATGGCCGCTGGAACATACACTGTGAGCGGGGGGAAACACATTGGCAATCTCTACATGAAACTTACTGTAGCAGGGCCCAACAAAGAGAAAGGAAGCGAGCTGAATAGCCAAAATGCATGCTGTTTTCCAATCGACATGCCCAGCTTGCCTTGCAAACGCATTGGCAACGGGGAAGGCAGCAAAAGAGACAAGGAACGTGTGGAGGCAGACCCTGTACATGGTTTTAGGCCCAAACCTCCTCACGATACGCCCAATGAACATGGTCTGGAGAACACCGTTGGTGATACTAGTGGCTGACATGACGACACCAATGCGGTATGGTTCTAGACCAAGCCCTCCGTATTCGATGGGAGTGGAATACACCAAGGGAAGAAGAGCCGAGTTGGCCATGTCGATGAAGGCCAGGAAACCATAGTTGACAACGACAGATATGAAGTCTGGCACTGCGAGCTGAGAGATTTTTGGTTTGGGCGTAGCAGTGACGGTCGCACTGTCGAATACCGCGCCATACTCGGCACATGAGCTGTCTGCCAACAGAGGTTCAGCATCTGCTGTTTTTGAAGGCCGAGCGAACAGCCGCGATATCCGGTGTCTGAGAGGATTCTCTTTGGCAGACGGCAGTGTCTTGAGACTCGGTTAGAGTTGGACTTTCCTGGGCTGTTGCTCAACTCACCTCCTTCAATGATACGGCGGAGATGGCGAACGAGACGAACGCGATAGCTGATGCTACCGCACAAGGCAAGAAGTAAGGGTACTCCCTCAGAAGGGCAATTCTGCCCAACGTATTGGGCCAGTGGTCAGCGGGTCGACTGAGAACTCCACCAATGATGGGCCTATTCGGATGATAAGTATCCGGCTCATGAGTGGGCGAACGTTGTCGAAAAACAGATAAACTCACGCAATAGTCACACCTGAGTACCACATCAAGGGAGATAGGGCGTATGCGTCAGCAATGTTTGTTTTGTCGGTGATCTAGAAGAAGCAGTCTCCAGTTAGCTCGGAATCCATTCGGAATTCGAGTTTGTCCGACCTCTGCAATGACACTCTTCGACACTCCTGCCAGACAGAGTCAGCTGCACCTCTGTGTTTTAGGGGCGTTACCACTGACCTATGTTGCCGTTAAAGAACCCTTGGAAACACCGGTAGACAAGGAGTGGCCAGAACGTTTTTGACCATCCGAACCCAAGCATTGCGATAGACAGTCCCAGAGGGCCCAAGATGAGAACAGGCTTTCTGCCGAAAGTGTCCGAAGCATATCCCCAGATGAAAACCGTAGCTGTTTCTGAGATGAAGAATAATGATTCCTTGAAAACAGTCGTTCGAGTTCAGCACACAGGTGCTCAGGGTCAAGCCAATGAAGGACGCACTATAAGACCAGCATAGTACCCTGTCTTGGTCTCATCTCCTCCTGTGACACCAGTATCTCGAACAAGGTCGTTGATGAATGGGTAAATAACAGTCGCCGTTATGGGTTCCGCAAACTGGATGAGAAAGACGATGAAGACTTGGAAGAGCGGCAAAGGCGTCCTCTGAGGGACTTTTGGTACAGTCTCGACTCTCTCCCCACATGTTTCTTCCGAGTCTGCAGCGCCGCTCATGCTCGTCGTAAAGGGTCGTGAAAGGAAGGAAAGGGACTGTCGGACATCATGAAAACTGCGGTCTAATAAAGAAGAACGAGAAATGATGAATTTCCGAATCCATGCGGGTTGAACATATAGGGGTGGGATACTGATCGGGCCTTTCGGCCAATCCCTAGGGTTCACCACAGATGCTGCTTCGAAAACCCTCGACAATGATTATTGCTCGATAGGAAACGTTAAATGCGTAAGAGCTTGTCAAATGTCATTACAAAAGATAATCGAGCAGCTCAAAGACAGTCATTTTGTCAGGATCCAGACCGTGATATGATTGTGCATGCGAGGGAACAATGAAGAATGGTTATGCTACAGAATATTAAGTGAGGGATAATGTTACAACGTCATAGCGTTCATGAAGAGAGAGATTGTCCGGAATTTGAGAGCAGTCCGAATGTCATTTAGATAGCAGTCTGGCTTGACTTGAAGACGGGGGTTTGAGAGCGAGACTCTGGTTCCCGCTCGTGCCTGCTAGCAAAGACTGCCTGCCTGAGCTGCTCCTGGCGGCCCGACTCTGAGCGGTTGGTGGCAGCAAAGCTCGATTCGCTAGAGGCGGAGCTGCTTCTCCTGGAGTGGCTGCGGCTCGAGGAAGGGGGAGAGACGTAGCGAGGCAGGGACTCTTCAGGCTTGGTGAGGATGAAGCCACGGAGGTTGGCAGCCCTCTCAGCTTGCCTTCCGAATCCCATGCCGGCCTTGTCGGTGCTGCGCCAGCTGTCGGACCTCTCGGCACCACCAAAGTAGCTCATGGGCTTCTCGTTGGCGAAGGAGACGTGGGTGGCACCGGCAGTGGGGAAGGCGACGCGGATGTTCTTCTCAGAAGTGGGGAGGACAGCCTTGTTCTCTGCGCGCCAGCCGCGGATGGAACGCTTCTCCTTGGCACCAGCACGGAAGATGAGGCCGAGGAGCATGTTGATGCAGGCAAGGGCGAAGAGGAAGAATGCGGCGACCAGGGTAAAGTCATCGACGTGATGGGAGAGAATTTGGGTCGAGATGAGGGCCTGGAAAATACCAAGAGCACCCAAACCGAACTCGGTACCAAGGACGGGGAAGAATCGGTCAAAGAAAGCCATGGGCCAGCTGACCTCGGACACTGACATATTGTCAGTTGAGGCGAATAATGAAATAACAAGTGCACTTACAAAAGAGGATGATGATCTGGAAGATAACCAAGAGACTGGCAACGATGGCCCAGAAGACACCAGCAGGCTGGTTGGGGACAGTGCTTCCCTCGATGTACTCGCAGTCAAGCAACTCTTGGATATCGGTGGAGTTGGCATCGATTTTGGCAGCCTCGAATGCGTTGACGGCCTTGATGTTGTTGACCATGTTGAGAATTGTAGCCGAGAAGACCAGGATGAGCGAGACAACGCTCAAAGCTCGGACGGCGTTCAAGCCAATGAAGTAAACTGCAATTGATGGTCAGTAAACGTCCTGACAAGACCCAGAATAAAAACATACGTTTGCGGGTAGGAATCATCGTGAGGTTTCAAGAGATTAATGAGGTTTGGTGAATCGAATAGAAGGCGTTTGAATTCGTGAAGGAATGTATAGTGACCCAGCCACCAAAGAAAAGAATGTCAGAAAGTTGGGAGGAGAAGGAGCAAACTGCTCGTCGTCGAACTCGTCACACAGAGAGAGGAAAGGGAAGAATGGTGTGCAGCAGTGGCAGCCATTGTACTTTATAGAGACGTTCAATTTAGAGCCCAATTGTGTACAAAGAATGGCAAGAACAATGGCAGAGCTCGTGGTAAACGCGTCGGAAGACCGCTATTGTCCTTTTTGGAATGCCGTAACGCCCATCAGATCCGAGGTCCGCTCAACGTCCGGCGCGACAACCGAGCTCTTGAGTACAAAGCAAATGTTGAGCTTGGATTTCTTTCAAGTCCTTGTTCGTGTTTGTAGTCGCTCGTAAGTCATTAGAAATTAGGTGTATGGTAATACATGAGTAAATGTGGCTACTACTCTGGCTTCCTCATCGTCGGGTATCGTTACGTGGGTCTAAAAATGATGGGTGTCGCAGACTGTGCAATAAGTATTACAATAAAAAGTGGGAAAGCGACGAAAGCAAAGATATGAGTGTCATGAATTGGTCAGGGTTCCATCTGATATATGTTGCGTCCATTCATTGTCAGTTTTTGGAGGAGGCATAGGATCCACAGCCGCATCAGCGGCCTCGACATCGCGATCTGGTGGTAGCGACTTGATCATTGGGTTGGTTTCTGCAACACTAGCCAATGGGACACTTGCAAAGCTTTGAGGTGGTATAGTGACTGGGTGTGTTGGTATACGGGAAGAATCATATGCAACAGGCGGCATGTAAGGGACTGGAGGGACTGGAGGAACACTGTTGATAGCCGGGTTGCGGTGAAGGACGGGCGAAGGGGTTCGTATTCGGGATGGACTGGCAGCACGCAAGGGCACAGGGACTGGAGCGTAATGAACCACTGATGGACGTCTCACAGGTGTAGCTCCGCCAGACTCGTGGCCATGCGAGCTCACCCCATGTCCATGGGAGCTACCAGAAGGGCTCGCGTTGGGCTGATATCGGTTATCGTGTGTGATACGGCTGGCCCTAGATGCCCTGGATACTCGACGGTCGACACCGACGGCAAGATGTCCTCCTTCTGTAAACGTTGGAGATCGCACCAATGTTGCCGAGGGTGATAGAGCCCGGGGAGCAAAGCTGGCAGATGAACGCATCGACGGACTGAGACTCAAGTTGGACCCTCCTCTATTTCTCCTCCGTCTCCTGTTGGCGGGATTAGAACGCGGGGTTAGCTCCGGAAGGAGATGCGCTAAACTCACAGTAGATATCGGATGAGGAACACGAGGAGAATTGGTGCCAAGAATCCTCCAAGAAGTCCACCGACAATGGCTGCGATCCGCAGCCGGTCGAGACCAGGGCTCGCAGCATCGTCGCCACCTGAAAGATCATTGTCGCCAACTAGAGTTTTTGACCACGTCGAGCTCAGAGGATCAGTCACAGTTCGCGTAACGAGCGATGTGCCAGGCCCGGTTACGATTTCCATGCCAGACGGGAGGGGGCTAGCGGGAAAACGCGTCGTCGAGAACAAGGTGGCAGTCGGGGATGACACTGTCGATGCTGATGGTGTTCCTGCAACAGTCTTTGTCCGTGTCGTCACAGATGCTGGAATACGAGAAGACATGTGAGCCATCACTTTCGCGAACATCGCGGCATCCTTTGCACGTACCAGCAATCGTAGACCGACGGGTCGTTGTCTCCGTCCAGCAAGGACCCCAACCGCTACCCCCACAGCGTTGATATGTCATGACATTGGTCACGGTCGAAGGACGGACGGGCTGAACTTCGATCACCACCTCGGTTGGTGTTACTCGAGTCGTCCAAACTGCATAAAGCGTCCGCGTCGGATACGTAATGTAGGTCATCCCCATAGCAACGCTCTGACGAGCGCCAATCCGAGTCGAATCTCTGTAAAGAAGGAAACTGGCCGAAGGACAGAGGTAAGGAGGGAAAGCAATTGGGCGAATGATAGCACCTACAGTTATGTATGTTGCAAGATAGGATCCGCTTGATGCTTGTTGTCCTGTTTGAATTAGCACCACATTGGAACAGCCCGCCTGTATAAATCAGAGGAAGCGAACAAGCGTAGATGGCGGGTGGGACAAGGAGGAGACTTGGTGAGAACCGAGGATCGAGCAGAGAAGGCGGAGAGTTAAAGTGGCATAAACTGGCTTCGGGGCGGGGTTCTGTGACAGGAAGAAGTCGCTTACTTATGACGATGTTTTCAAGCTTCACAAGGCGATTCAACCGGTACAGTCTGGACGCCAAGGCCACGTTCCAACGGTTGTAAGTGCTGTGTGATCCCAGTGGCGCAGGATCCAATACCCTAACACGGCCTCACCGCTGACAGAATTAATGGACCGCAGACAGTCAGCCAACAGTCGAGCATGAAAACATCTCAGAAAGGAAGAATGGCAGATGGCACCGACGAAAGGCAGCGCGAATTGTGTCCCGAACAATTGCTTGTCTGACATGGTTCTTGGTCCGCTTGTTCTTTTCACCACTCCTGTTGGTGTTCAAGAGGGCGGGCTGCACGCATACTACTGCACCATCGTAGCAAAGGCGGAGTAGTTTCTGGTAGGTACAGCATGGAAGGAGATGGTGGTCAATTAAAGAGTCATGAGCGAAAGCCGGTAAGCGCCCGCCAGGGTCAAATTAAATCACAAGGCTTACAAGGCCTCGTGATCTCATGGTGCGACACGGTGCTAAAAAGTGCGAAGGCGGCAGCAAAATATCAAGATAAATTTGTTACCTTGTCTCATCGTGCAGGGATACAAAAAAAACTGACAAGCGAAAAATGTTTCAGACAGGCGCACAAATCCTCGGATAATTCAGACCGAAACTCGAATGCTCATGATTATATGCCATTATCGACCGCGGTATATAAACTTGATAAATAGTAAAGACGCAAAGGAAGGAGGAAAGGTAAATCCATTGCGCGCACACAAATTGCAAACCTAATCTTTCGAGAAGGATGCAAAGCCCTGCAAGCCACTGTCTGACACTGAAAATAGCACGAACGAGGGGATGGGTATCATTTGAAGAGAGAAGCTGAGGCTCAACTTTTCAGGGATTACGTGTAGGCAGGGGGAGGGGGACCGGAAGGAGGGTGAGTCGTGCCTGAAGTCGATGGACCAGGTTCTTCGTATCTACCTCCATCGAGGTGGACGATCGGTGACTTCTCACCCATGGTGTTCACAGGGCGACCCTTCCCATCGGTTGGGTATGCAGGCACTGCTGAAGATGCCGCGGGGTAGCCTGCGCTAGAGCTAGATCCTGCCTGGGTGTGATTGTACTGGTACGACGTTTCGGGGTTCATCACTTGCAGAACCTGGGCATTCTGAACGCTGACAGGGCTACCGGATCGGCCGTAAGACGAGACAGACGCAGATGGGGCGTGTCCGTGTGTTTGAGGTGGTGGCCCACCGACTGGCTGGGGAGGGATGCCATACTGAGAGCCATATTGAGTCGACGAGGTGACCGAGGGATTGCTTGAGAGGGTCGAGGGGGCGCCATAGTAGCCTTGCTGCATGACCTGAGCCTGGTGAGGGTGGTAGCCATTATTGGGAGGGTTCGAATACTGGGGCTGCTGCGGTGGGTACACTTGGTTAACAACAAAGGGAGCAACCGGGGGGACACCACCGTTGCTGAGGGGGCGAGGGGGAGGCATATTATGCTGGGGCATCTGGTGAGGAGCCTGCTGACCCTGCTCCTCGTCATTGCCACCGAAGAGACGACGAAGGTGCTTGCGCTTGATATCGTCGAGATCGGGTCCCTCATTTTCGTTGCCCTGAGGTTGATACTCCCCACCATTGAGCGTCTGATCCAGAGCCCCGGTTGGATCGCCTTGCTGATATCCTGGCTGCTGACCTTGCGTCGGCTGGGTGCCGTTTGTCCCATTCTGAGCAGGAGGTTGGTTCGGGTTCTGACCCAGATTTTGCACAACCTGCTGAGCGCCCTGGAAGGCCATGACATGCTTTTCTGGATGAATGTGTCCGATGTGTTCCAAGTCGTCGGCCTTGTTGAAGATATTGTCAAACTTGGACGATTTGCCGAAAGCTGCCTTCTTGCTATTCACAAGGCAGTGGTTCAGTTGAGTATCTCCTAGAGCATAATCGCAACTCACAAGAAGAACCAAGTCATCAAGCCGAGGGCCAGGAGTCCAAGTGCACCACCCACAGCACCGCCAACAATGGGCGCAATGTTGGTCCCGCCCTCAGAATCCTGTGATATGCTCGTAGAAGAAGGCAGAATGCTTCCAGAACCCGTGTATGATGATGATGACCTGCTGCCCGTAAGACGGGACATGGAGCTTGGGGTCGAAATGGGACTGGAGGACGACTCGGAGGACGAAGAGGGCGGGAGGTCAGGGGTAGGGGTAGGGGGGTCCTCCGAAAACGAAGGTGTCACATCGGGTGGACACGACGTGCCGAAAAGCGTCGAAGGAACGAATGTCGTAACGGGAAGAGTGGTTATCTCGGTAACCAACACGGTCGTGCTTTCCCCTAACCTGAATTTAGCGGACAACTTGTTGGACCTCGTTGAATAGACTCACCAGGAATCGTACGCACGGTCGTGCTTGTGAAATCAATACAGATGGTGTCGCTCACTTCCTGGTCAAAGCCACATCGTTCTGTGACGAATGTCGAGGTCACGAACTGCGTCGGCTGCGAGCTCTCAGTTGTACGAGTCGTGGTGAAGGCCGTCTGTGTCACTGACGGAACAGAGGTCGTAGCAGTGGGAGTTCTAACACATTCAGCCATGTTGCTTCAACGCTTGGGGAGAGCTCAGCGAAGTTGGTGAAAGGGCAACAGCAAGGGGCGGTGAGAGGCTGAAGCAAACAAACAAATTGAGGCTAGTGGGAGGTTATAGCCAGTCCAACACGCCGCAGAGGTATGAAAGCGGAAATGCATGGAACGGACCAACGTTCGGACACACTAAATCTCAGGCACACTGTGTACACACCGCCCCGATCAGATTGAAATGAATGGTCCATCCCGTGGTCAACGCGCGCTTTGAGCTATTGAATGAATGCGTTTGCTGAGGTGCTTCTTGGAAATCAACAGTGCTAGATAATGGAAGTGTTCCTACTCCTGTAAGCTTTTTCAATTTTTTTTCGACGCCAAAGTAAAACCCACTTGAGCTGGCGCTAGACAGAATGACACCGCAAATGTTGGTGGGGCAGTGGCAGCCGCCGTAAACATTCGATAAAAGCGCGTTGAAGGCCATGCAAATCGGAATTGTTTCAAAGGCCAGAGCTGAGTGCCTCCTCATTAGATGTCCATGGAATGGCCCAAGCCACGAGGTTTCGAGGCAATCCTAGCATCTCTTATACCTGAGCCCGATTGCCAGTGAAGGAACCATTTTCCGATGTTGTATATGGCAGTGCAGCTGTCCCGAGCCGAGTAGTACTCGTTGCTGCAAGATGGACAGGAGTCAATGAATCCGTGAGAGAGCCACATCTTAGGGAGCATCCCGTGAGGAAGAGCTGGCTTCGAGCTGGATTGACCCTCGATGCAGTTTCGGTCAAAGGAACGGTTAGGGATATTAACAATTAGAAGAAAACATTGGAGCACCGCCACGCCTTCGGGCGTCTAATGCTAGTAAATGTGCCGACGCGAAAGGAAAGCTGTACCCATCATCATTATCGAGTTGGAGCATATATAGAAAAGGGCACGAAACCGATGCATCCCTCTCAACACGCCTAAAAATGTGGCCGGATTTAAGCTTTAAGCCTTAATTGTCCAGCAGCGAGGTACATAGTAGTCGTCGTCGGCTGGGCCCGGTCACAATCCAACTCAGATTTTGTAACGACGGAGCGTTGCAATCACATTGGAGAGGACTGCCCAGGATATGCATCTTCTCATATGTGCTGAAGCAAGGCACTCAATCTTACTAACCCCGGGCAAGTGAAGATGAAGAGAATAAACAACCCGCGTACCAACCGGTTGAAGTGATGCATGCTCTTAAACATTCACTTCCACCCCTACGCTTTTCATGCACTAGATTGAGCATTTGGTGGTGGTGGCGACATCTTCTTCTTAAATGTCATATAGAGGGAGAAGAGAAGGACAGAGTGTACGAATGATCTGCTGTTCCATCGTCTATCAAATCATAAAGGCAGAGAAATCGGCTGAGAAGACAACTGGGGGAGCTATATTCAAACCCGTCGTGAATACAAAAGATCAGGTGCAAACAAAATAAATACAAAAGCGAGAGCGAGAGCAGGACAGTCAAAATCAATAGACGCTCCACCATCCCGGCAATGCCAAAGACTTGATCTCAGCCGCAGAGATAGACCCTGTCTTGGAAACTGCCTTTTCTGGTAGACGCCTAAAGTCCTCGCTAGGCCCACCGTCAATGAGGGTCATGGAAAGAAACTGATTTGCTGCTTCAGATGAAAGTTTGTGCCTGCTTCGAGCTGTTAGAGACAATTCTGGGGCAACGCGCAACATTAACTACTGACCGTATCTCGAGATGAACAGCACCAAGTATGTTGGGAATGAACTCGCTGCAAAGAACACAGTAATATTGATCCACTATATCCCAGTCGTCGCGTCGGGAACTCCGCATCTCCTCAACTATCGCTTGGTGTTCCTCAGAGGGTAGTGTGAAGATGCGTTCAGGGTCTATGGGCTTTCGATGATGGCTCTTACTGCCACTCATGCGAGCCTAGAGATTGACAATTCGTCAAGCTCGAAGCCATGGATCAGAGTAAGGACGTACAGCTGATGCCCAACGAAGCAGAAGATCAGGAGAGAAGCATCCGCACTTCGTTACGACGTATGGATCCAACTTTTGTAGTTCTGCCACTGTCGTTGTCGATGGCAACTTGCATAGCTCCAGAAGGGCTTCTGTATGAACGAACGCGGCCTCTCCAAAGCTAATATCCCTGAGTACAAAGACAAGATGGTCTTCAAGCGCAGTACAAATCAAATCCCCAGCCTTTGGTGGTGGCTTTGGGGTTGTCGAAATCCCTACCCTCTTGTCTTTTGCCTTCCTCCACAACCCACCACGAGCCTTCTGCGGGCCTTCTGGGGGACTTGGACGAGGAAGTTGGAGGGCAGACGCCTGCACTAGGCAACAGGGGTGGACGAGGACTTCAGGATAGGCAATGGTGCAAGGTTCGTTATGGGTTTTCCCATAGAGAGGGTCACACTTGAAGACTGTTGAAGCATAGCGTAGAGACTCGGCAGTCGGAGCTAACTTCGACGAGGAGTAGGCGTTCGACTTGCGCATAATCATGAGGAATTCTTCTTCCCTATCGCGCCGCCATCCTTGTACGAAGTCAGGAAGAGCGGCGGTGGTGGCGTCGAGCATACTCTGAGTCACTTCGACGGTAGTATCTTCGAGAACGGTGCAAATTTGTGGAATGAGGCATACTTCAGCGATGCTTGGGAAGGGATCGTCACCCGATTCGGATAAAATGAAGTCGCGGTATATGGGCTCAACATATTCTTGGATTCGTGCTTTGACAGTTGATGCTTTCTCTTGATATAGTCGCTCTTCTCGCGTCCCTTTGAACCAAGGCTCCAGATTGAAGTGCAGCTTTCGCCACTCTGAGTCACATCAGTGCTGTTCTGGGTTTTAAGGGAGGACGTAACTTCACCTTCTTCAGTCAATGGCACTGGCTTGGCAACTCCCTCGAATTTCCTCCAATGGAATTGTTTACACCCGAGTGATTCCGGTGGTTGAGCAAAGGCTTCGAGGAACGTGAGTTCCTCTTCCCAACCTACATCGACCAACTTCTGTCGAATACTTGAAGCAGAAACAAGGCTACACGTGAGTCTTAAGTTGGACCTAGTAGTACGAACAACCCACCAACCTTGCTATTCGGGCGTCTATAAGCGCTTGTTTAGCTTCTTGTTGCTCCTGAAGCCACACTCTCTCATATTGAACCCATGCCGTCCCATGCGCCCAGAGCATTTGGCGGCGTTCTTCACAGCGCTTCTTCCAGGCTTTCTTTTTCACCTGATCCTTTCCCAGTGCTCTATACTCCCGAGTCATAGCCTGTGCATCGGTCACACTGTACTTGCGTTGGCGAAAGTAATCGAAGGACTCGGAAAGATCGTGGGGTGAAGCCCGGCTCGGAGGAGCTTTATATGAACATTGGTTGAAGGGGGCGACATAGTCAGAGTTGGCTTGGTAGACAGACAAGGATGCCTCATACTCACATGAAAAGAACGTCAACTCAGTATAAGGGATGTATCTCAAGATTTCGGAAGGGGGATATGCGTTCAATTTAAAGGGCACGTAACTTGGTGGAATCAGATTTCGATACTGGAAAACAGTGACTCGTAACAAGCACACACCTCTTGCGAGCACAGTTAAAGCAAAGCCGTGTACGACCCAAGATGATGAGGTAGTATGTGGTGTCGCCATCGTCCCTTAGGCAATTCTGAGAATGACGACATTAGAGGGAAGATGTACGCATCGGCTCAGACTTACATGGCAGTAGACCGACAACATGAGATTCGCATACTGAGGCTCAGACAAGTCTGCAGGGCAGTCCGGGAAGCCCTTTTGCTTCAGGTCATCAAAGGAATGGATCCACAGTTGCCTTGCTGCTTTGCTCAAGAGAACGATTCGTAAGGAAGAAGAAGTCCTTGCAAGGTGAAGCAAGTCGAGAGGATTTAGATAACCACAAAACTAGCAACATGGATGCGTTAGGTTTCTGATTGGTTATACAACGGCACGTGGCTCACTTCGTATAGTATCTCTAAAGGCACACTGGCGAACGGCGACAGTCGAAGGCGGACTGGAGGTGCAAGGGGTTTCAGAATCTTGCTGGAATCTTCCACTCGAGGTTCGACGAGCATTTTAACGCGCTTTGCGCTCCTGGAAGGCTTTTTCGACATGATGGTTAGCGGTCAAGTTGGGACTTGGGGGATGAGCGGCCATCACGGGAATGCTGTATCAGCCGAGTCGGACAGAGTCAACGAGCTCGATGTCCTGATCATGGTGTGGTCAGGCAGCTAGGGGGACCAGGCAAGCTCAGTATAAGGCAACCACACCATCGCAAGCTCCCGAATTGTGCCAGACATAGCGTCCAAAACCATGATCTCACTCACCCGGCGAGAACTTCTGCTAAATGTTGCTTGGGGTCAACTTCATCACCCTTGTGTGCAGTCTCAGACCCGCTTTAGCTTGAATCTGAACAATCATGACCGCACCGAGCCTACTTTAGTCTTATATATGGCGAACTGCTTAAGTATCTTCGACCTTCTAACACCTTTATTGAAGAACAGAGAGCGGTTTGGAGCCATCACCTTGTTCTTGACGAAGTGGACCTCACCCATCTCTGGTCGTAGTCATCATCGCTGGATGCAGAATGGAAACGACATAACAATTATCCTTGCTTTTCACATTCGATGTATTTTCAGCTGACTTCGAAGGTTCGCGTTGGGCGATAGATTCATGGATGACCACCTCAGGCAGTCGAGAGCTACTGTAGCAGCAGCGAGTGTACATGTAAATACGATAAGTATATAAACGAAAGAAATGTCCTTCAGCAGGGAAGTACCGCCATCAAAAGATAGCTGAAAATATGGATAAGATCGACTTAAACTGGGGCAATGTACTTGTATGTCGGCCAAAGTGCGCCTTGGGGATCAAACAGACACGGAGAGCAACGACAAGTGACGAAGGTGCTATCGATGCACTGGGAAGCCAGTGCCAGTGAACGAGCCATTTGCAGAGCCGGGAACTGGTACGATCCACTTTCTCTCCTGCAAGCATACAGCGGGGACAACACCCCTAGGGGAGTCCATACGTCCTACCTGTTGCACAAGACACCAACCGTCCTTGTACTCGTCGATCATTCGCACAGTGTCACCTACTTGCAACGCCAACTCGTCATTAAGTGTCGGAGTGAAGCGTGTGACGGCGGTCATGAGACGAGCGAGGCCTGGCCTGTTCTGGCTGTTGGCACTCCCCGGACGTGATGGGTCTTGCTCTTGATTGTAGTTGGATGGGTAGTTGAGCAGTGTTGGGGGTGGGTGAGGGGGTGTCGGAAGTTTGCGTGGTTTCCTGGCGGATGCGGGAGAGGAATTGGGCGAAGGACCTGGAGCACTAGGTGCCTGTCGTGAAGACGTCGGCTGCCCCAATACCGGTGGGTCTGCCAAGGAAGACCTCCTGGGTGGAGGCATGGAAGGAACGTCCAAGCTACGCTTCGCAGGGAATGCAGCTAGAGGGGGAAGCTGGGGTGTTTCAATTAGCCGCGTAGACCTTGCTGAGGGAACCATGATGGAAGGTGTAGCAGGTGTCCAAGGCTCAGGTGCCCCATTGATTACCCTCAATGGTGCAGCAGGTTTGGTCTGAAGGGGAGCAGGGACGTGCTGCATCGGTGGCATAGGATCTGGAGTGGATTCAACAAAGAACTGGTGCATGCTCTTCGGGCTCCTTGGTGTGACGGGGGACTTCGGGGTTGCTTTCGAAGACAGCCTGAAGTTGAGTTTCGATTTCCTTGGGGCTCGAGCATCCTCATCGTCGTCGGTATCGAAGAAGCTTCGGGGGAGGTCGACCTTCTCAATACTGTTGCGTACCGGAATCGGGTTTGCAACACCGTGACCAACCCCGTACTTTTCGACTGAGATTTCAAACTTCCTCAAGCGACCAATCTCCTTTGCTCGAGCTCGGCGTCTCCATAACAGAAGACCTATCAGCGATCAAACACCGTCAGTCGAGATTGGTGTGCATCAAAGAAAGTAGACGCACAAATTCCGAAAAGTAGGAGAACTGCACTGACAATCCCTACAATTGCAGGAGCTGTCATTGGGAACGATGGGCCTTTGGAAACAGGTGGAGGGGCTTCTGTGTTCTCGGGAGCTGCTGCGAGGGCTGAGGTCTCGACTGGCTCAGGAAGGGATGTCGTGTTGTCGAGATCCTCCGAGTCGTAGTACTGCCGTCTGAGCTGTGCTGGGTTAGCGAAAGGAGCCATGCTGGAAGGAGGGTCGATGAAAAGAGAGGAAGGGGTTAGGGGGAGGCGGAGAGCAACAAGAGGGCAGGGGAAGGAAGCCGCTCCTCGAGATCACCTTGCAAGTTAGGACATGATATATTGGCTCAGTAGGAAGAATTAGACAGACGACAATTGATGAGGTGTCATAAGGCTTCGAGACCGACACTGCAGCGTGCTGTTCTTGACACTGATGACCACAAGATCCCACTTAAACGGCGGGAGTATTGCCGTTGCCACTTACCCAAATATCAACGAAATAGGTAAATAGGATGTCGATGATGCGGGAGAAGCCAAAATCACCAGAAGCAAGAAAAAGAAGCATTGATTTAGATCATGTCTACAAGGTGGTTGGAGATGGCTCTGTGCAATGACCTCGCGCCTTCTTCAGGGATGTAATGGCCCAATGCCAGTTGCACAAGAGACTCGATGTTGTCAGACGAAAGACCAATTGCGTCCTCCCCACCCAGCTGGAAAATCGCCTCTGCGGACATGGCTCGCTTTTCCTCCAGAGAGAAAGGCACGAATGGAAGGACCGACGTGATCCTTGACAGTACTGAAGCCTGTCAAGATATGTTATCAGTAATCACGCTTCTGCCAATTGAGATGGCTGGCCACTTACCCCTAACCGCTCAGAAACCAACGGCCGCAGAAGAGCCACAAGTTCCAAGAACTCTTGTCTGCTCGAAACCTCTTGTGTAAACTCACGGGAGTCCCAGTGATTAAAGATGAGGTCTTGGCCAATGTTTGATGTGCACAGCCAGATAACCTTACGGACGTCGATGTGTCTACTTCTAGCCTCCAGAGAGCATCGCCCGTGTTCCCATGGCATGAGGAGCGACCAGAGAATCTTCTCATTGACAACCTTCTCAATCTCCTGTCACGCGGAAAATCATGTCAATCGAGTGTACCTTGACTCCATCGAGACACATGTTTACTCACGTCTAGTACGACGACACAGCGCTTCCCCTCGTTGTTCACCAGGAATTCGGCAAGGGTGCAATTTGTCGGTTCCTACACGTGACGTTAAACGAAGTCACAAGGCTGCTACGCTTAACTTACCTCTATTGGGCTGACAGAATACGACTCCCAAAGATCGTCTTGCGACCTGGGGGTCACCATGTTGACTGTGTGTGTCGGGATATCGAGTAGCGAGCCAACTATGGTAGAATTAGTGAGAGATCGCCCGAGACATTGACCAGATGCTTACACTTGCGTGCGAGGAGACTTTTCCCATGCCCGCTAGGACCTAGACCAAGTGTTAGCATAACCAAGCCACTAGTATGTATGACCAGTTACACCAACCTGAGAACATCACGACCAAGGGCGAAGCAATGGCCTGACGCGAGTGAATGCTCAGGAGCCTGAACAGCTCTTCCAACGCCCGGTCTTGCCCAATGAGATCATATTGCACGCGTGCCAGAGGCCGGAAGAAGGAGCGATTAATGAGCTTTGAGGTTCGTCGCGTTTGCGCGGCTTTAGCACGTTCCACATAGTACCTATTGGGGATTCATTGAGTTTCATGTATCACCGTTGTAGAGGCATAATAACTCACCGAGTCGCAGGATCCATGGCGTCCATAACAATATTCTGAGCTGGTGCCTGCTCCTCTCCTTCAGCTGGCGCCAAGCCAGAGGGCTGACCATCCTGCAACACCTTTGGATCCGCACCAAACGCCAAAAGCATCTTGACAATATCCAACTTGTTGGTCAAGTTCTCATTCGACAATGCAAACGCCAACGCAGCCTGCGGACCAACACATTCGTTGGGATCCGCTTCGCCGCTTTCGAGGACCTGTCGGACTTGCTCGACGTCGTCACTCGCAATGGCGAACATCAACGCTGGCTTGGTGTCTTCGATTGTGAATGTGGATTGCTTGACTGTGGAAGGCGCGCGTTGGTGGGCGGCTGGTGTGGATTGTTTGATTGTGGATGGAGCTCGTTCTTGTTGGTGGACAACTGGTGCACTATGAGGCGGAGGCGGCGGCGAGGGAGAGGGAGGGAGGAGCGAGAGCTCTCCGAATGGGTTCGTCTCTCAAGTCTTGCTGTTGTGTCGTATCCTCTTCATCTTCATGGTCCACTTCGAGGATTGGCTCGGGTACATTGCTCGACGATGCCCTCTCCTCATGGTACGGGTGCGGTACTTGGGGTTGGTAATAGGAGTGCTGGGGTACCTGCTGTTGCTGGTATTGGTGGACCGGCCAATGCGAGGTTGATGCGGGTGCGGAGATGGGAGCGGAAATGGGCGAGCCAAAGTTGGCCAGGTGATTAAGATCTTCAGTAAGTTGAGAGGCTTCAGTGAATATAGATGGGGGTCGTGTTGATTCATCATCCAGACCAGTAAAAGTAGCATGGTGCGGTGCAGAGCGAGGTGTCGATAGCTGATAAAGTGAGTGATAGATTAGAAGCAAGGGGAGGTAAAGAGGGATTGTTAGATGAGAGAGGAATTAAGGAGGGATTGTGGCGCACCGAGTTTGCGATCATTAACGAAGATTGTGAAGGTGAGGTAGCATGGACTGAAAGGTGACGGTAAGCTAAACAGATAGCAAAAGGCTTAATGAAGGAGCTTACTAGAATGTGCGCGATCATGGATAGCAAATGAAGTCATAGTAGAAGGTGCAGTCGATGATTGTGAACGAGAATGTGCATGTGCATTAGAATGTGATTGTAAGAGAACAGACTATGAGGGTATGTGTGAGTTGTTGAAAAGGGGCAATAGAGAGGGAGAACGTACAAGTCTAAGAGGTCGGAGTGCCGAGCCCGCTGAGCTAGCAGAGGGAGGTGGAGTGGCGGATGGTGGTTGATTTAGGTCTTCTACGCTGGCTGAGTTTGTGGTGGTCAACTGTGGCAGAGACCGCTGCTTTTGAGACGACGAAGAGAGTGATAATCTCGACGAAGAGCGACTCTACAGATATTAATCAGCCAGCAGGAAATATGAGCACAGTTCGAATGACTTACCCCACGGAATCCAAACGGAATCCTCTTCGAAGTTGAAGCGTCTGGAGACTGTCGACCTGCCGAGCGCTCACTCATAGCATACTGTGAATCGGAAGGCGTCACTCTCCCCTTCGAGAACGAACCGAATGAGGTAGCAGGCGACGACGGAACAGGCGGAGGAGTGTGCGTCGCCGAACCCCTCCCAAACCTCGGTGTCTTGTCAGGCGGAGGAGTGAACACACGCTCTCGTAACGAGCTAGGTGTCGTCGATGGGTCAGAGAGAGCAACAGCTGCTTTTGGTGAGGGCGGCATATCGTTGTAGACATTATAGAGCGAGTTGAGCGTGTCCTCGGGTTGCAGGTACCCAAGCTGCGCTGTAGAGTCTCCCATAGAGTCTGGGGATTCCAGGAAGGAGTCTTCAACTTCTTCCTCTCGAGAGTATGCCAAAGCGGGAGACTCGAACGATTCATCCTCATCCGGTGAGACGTCGGCAATGAATGAAGGACCTGCAACTGGTGACAGCTCTACGTCCATGTATTCGATGGATCCGACCGTCGCGTCTGCGTAAGACCCAACAGTCAAATCCTGGTTGTCCTGGTGTTGGTGTTCGGGTAGAGGTGCATTTCTTGGAGTGGCTGAAGATGCCGGTGCCGCTGAGCTGGAAGAACGTGTTGGCGACAGGTGGTAGTCGATGGCTTCCAGGGTTGTGTCTCCCGGGGGACTGGAGATCTCTCCTCCTGCATAATCCAACGTCCACCTCTGCTTCTCGCTTGCATCGTACGATAGCCCTGAGGATGCAGGAGAGGGTGAAGGGAACGCGCTTCTCTGGATGGGTGAGGGTGAACGTGAAGCCGAGTTTCGATTGGGCGACGAGCCATCGGCGTCTGCCCAGCTCAAAGCAGAGGTATCACCAGCTGGTTCAACCAACGATTGGCTTCGCTGACGCTGGAGCTCCTCTTCCACCTGAGCCTGGTAAGGGCTTTCGCCTCCCACATAGACAGAGGTGGATTCCCGTTCTGCATCCCAAATGTCTGTGTGGCCGTATGATTCGTGCTCTTGAGTGTTGTCGTTGTCGTTGACGTCTGATTCTGACTCGGAACCGGAATCTTCTTCCTCATCTTCCGACTCGGCATCATCGTCAGAAGAGACATACTCCAACCCAGCATCCTCTTCCTCCACTTCGATTTCGTCCATCATGCCACTCCCATTCAGCTTCTCGCTCTCTACCTCCTTCGCCACAACAATATCTTCCACAACGGGTGACTCTCTTGACGTGGCCTCCGCTCTCTCGGCTACTGGCTCCGTCGACATGACATCTTTTTCTCCACCAACCGCCTCTCTCCCCACCAAATCCAGTTCAGAATCCTCCGAAACAGGATAATCCAGTTTTGCTGGAGCATCCTGGGTTGGTGCGACATCTTGACTCGGTGGAATATTCTGGGTTGGAGCAACCTCTCGAGTTGGTAGAACATCCCGATTTGGCGCAACCTCTTGAATCGGTAGAGCATCCGAGATGGGCGCAACATCCTGTTCTCGGTAGAATTCCTCCGGTTCGAGATCTTCTTCCAGGGCAACATCCGCCTCCCGAACATGTTCTCTCGGTGAAACATACTCCAGCGCGTCGTCCTCTTCCAATGCAACGGCGTCTTCCGCTTTGATCTCGCTTGACGGTAGGTCATCTTCAAAGGCGGCATCTCCTCTCGACCTCACATCCTCTACTGGCACAAAGTCTTCATGTTCTTCGTCCGAGATACTTTCCTCGTCCTCTTCCTCTGGCGACTCGGATCCAGAGTCGGATTCTGATTCGGAGGACGAGCTTGACGGTGACGGCGAGCCTCTCCCCTCCTCCACCTCCCCACTCTCACTCGCAGCATACGGAAGCTGACTCGGCGACGCAATCGCGTTCCACTGATGCTGGCTGGGCGAATCAAGGTCATCTTCTAAAGAATGCACAGGTTGCGATACGTTGGCTTGAGGCGACGACGACGGCGATGGGCGAAAGAACGCACCGATTCTTGGAGACAGCAAGCTTGGTCTTAGCGGTGAGCCGAATGGGGAACGTAGGATGCCAACGGCCGAGGTGGTGGACATCATCAAGCCTGGGCTTTTGGGAGGAGAGGGATGCGGCATGAATGAGGCGAATGCGGGCATCGTGGTGTTGTTACTTGATTCGGCATTGTTATTGTTGTAATTGGTGTCCCCAAAGGGATTGGAGCTTTGCCAAAGGTCAGGGCTCAAGCCGCTGAAATTGTGAAGTTGAAGATGTGACAAGTCGACGGGAGATAGCAGGTCGTCGTGGTTGTCGGGTATAGCAGGCATTTCCAAGATTTGTTCAGGCTCGGGAGAACTATGCGTGGTATGAATTGAGGGCGTTTCAGTTGGCTCGGGTATATGGTTGTTGTTGGCTGGCAAACGTAATGTGTCGTCCGAAGGTGAAGGAGGAGCATAATTGCGTGAACGAAGTATTGAAGGGGAAGCATGGTGTGAAGAGCCGGAAGAAGACCTTGAGCGACTGCCCGAGTCGTTCTGAGATTTGGAGAAGAAAGCGTCGGAAAAGTCATAGGGGTCGTTGTCATCGTGATTTTCAAGCATAGTGTTTTCTGGGTCGTCTTCGTCGTCGTCGTCAGATTCTGTGGCTTCCATCATCTCTGCCATGGTCTCTGTAACTCTTGCAAAGAACGCCGAATCTTCGCCATGGGTCAACGTTGGGAGACCTGCAGACCATGCGGCCGAGTCTGGCTCCACGAGCGTTGCAGAGTCCAAGTACGGCTCGTCTGCTTCCTCCTCCTCCCCGTCATCTTCGTCTCCAATGACTGGGGACAGCGCAGACAGAAGCCTAGCCATATGTGGCTCCCGTAGCGGCGTAGATACCGACCGTGGAGAGTCGACCACCAATACAGGTTTCTTGAGCGGTGTCGGTGGGTGGCCCATAGGCTCAGGACTCTTCAAGGAACGCGTGCTCGAGTCCGAGTCATATCCACTGTCCTTTCTCCTCCCTGCTGGCCCAGTGTGTAGAAAGTTGCAGTTTGCTGCGAATATACACGCTCCCCGTTGGTAAAAGGGGCATGGTCGAGCTGTTCATGTTATGACGACCAGGTCAGTTCTCTGCCATTTCTTAGATACAGCAATAAAGCACTTACTTCTAACTCTCCATACTGGATCTGGGGTGGCCATTGCAGAGCATTGACCTCTTTGGACGTGGTCAATTGTGAACTGGAAACGAAAAAGACAACGATGGTATGGTTACGCCCTAGAAGAGACATCAACACAGGGGCATCAATTTACATTGACACGTGACCGTACCGCAGAGCCCCCTTTTCCGCCGCTTTCGGCGTCTTTTGGACTCGACTTTCATTGGGGCGAAGCCCCTTTGTCCTGGGGGAACGGGATTGCAAAGTGGCTGTGACATGGCTAGGTGCATCGCCACTGGCTGCCTCCCAGCCATGTCGAGAGAGCCCCGGCCGCAGGTACCCATATCACATATGGGGCTTACGCCTGCGAGCTTTCCACGACGCACTTCACGTGCGACGAAAACAACCTCGTCATGCGAATTCCGCGTATCCCTCGTCTGACACTCTTTTCTGGCCCAAATTGCTCCTTGTGCGACGTGAGTCTGGTGCTTTTATATATAAATAGCTGACTGAATACAGCGTCACACAGACAGCCAAGGCAGAACTAGCAAAAGTCCGCCAAAAAGTATGTGCCGAGATATCACTTCCCAGGTCATGACGTTGAATCCCACCCTAGCGTGCATTCGAGCTGGATATAGTCAATATCCAGGAAAAAGGACAGGAGAAGTGGAAGAAGGAATATGTCTACTGGATTCCGGCTCTCCATCTGGAAGGGAAGGAGATCGCCAAGGGCCGATGGAACGCCCAGACGGTGATGAGTGCCTTCAACGAGTGGGAAATGACCGCAGAGGAGGAGGGCGAGAAGCCTCAGAATTAGACGGCAATACATTCCCCGTTGCCACCTCCGAGCATGCAGCGGGGCTCACAACATCTTCGGACAGCGATATCACTCCGGAAAGCGACAGCGTCGGCTCAACGTTCCCATTCTTTCCTCACACCATCCCTCAAGCCCTCCCCTACGAATACGAATCCTCCGGGATCTACACCCGAGCCTCTCATGATATCCTAGGCGATTCTTCCAATGACGAACAAGACACCGAATACATTCTCAAATCCCGCTGCTTTAATTGCGGCAGCGAAGATCACCCTGTCAAAGACTGTCCTTTCCGCTACGACCGCGAACTTATAGATCTCTCTCGGCAATACTACAACTTTACAAAGGAATCTCTCGGGCGAGCTTCGTCGTCGTGGGCCCGCGTGCACATCGCAGAAGGATGGCGGCAGACGCGGTTAGATTGGCTAGAGGAGTTTGAGCCTGGGGTTATCAAAGGCGAACTATTGAAGGAGGCACTCGGAGACGTGGATGAGATGCCATGGCTGCGCAATATGGCAGTCTGGGGATACCCAAAAGGATGGGTTGGGCCACAAGACCCGCGCGAGCTCGTCCGCGAACGTATCTGGAAGGAACATGGTGGGGACGTTGATGAGGACGACAGCGACGACGAACCTTTTGTCATCTTTGGCGATGATGGACACGTCGAGGAGGTCGCGTTTGAGGGTGTCAGGGTTGAACATGCTCCTGCGTCCCCTCCCAAGGACCCATTGACGCGGTGGGCCAAATACCCTCCGGCCTACTTTCTGTCTGAACTGCTGCCCGTGCACAGTGGCTTCAACCTTCCTCCGATCGATGGCGAAGAGGATCGTGTACCCCCTCCCCCTTGGCCTCCGTATCCCCCTCCACCGCCACCTCCTGGAGAAGCTCCTCCAATACCGCCGCCGCCACCAGCTTCCACCCCACCACCTCTTCCTCCACTTCCGCCAATGCCGGCCCATAACGCCAACTCTCAAGTATTGGTTCACGAAGAACGCGAAGAAACGAGCGACATGGAGCTGTCAGACTCAGATTGACACCTATGGTCTTTCGTTCGAAGTCCTCTCGTTCAATTGCGGCTGCCCTTGACTTTCCTCCGACTCGGTCATAGTTATGGGTCTGTCGGCCTGCGACAACGAACCTTTCAAGTTGAACGAAGTGGGTCCTCCGACGAGAAGATATCGATAATTTTGTTAGCAGGATGCATATAGATGCATAATGTATCAAGCCCCTCTGCGTCTATGACGATGGTGAATTTGGGACGCGAGTGGGAAACGTAGAGATGTTGGCGTAGTTATGTGTGTCTCATATCACAGAAACATAGCCTACACTAATATAAGAAACATCAGTGCGGCTCTTCCAACCGACGCGCTATCGTTCCTTTTGCGTAGTTTGCCGCTGCTATTGCTTCGCATTTGCTTTTGTAGAGGTTAAGACTGTATAGAGCCGAAGAGGGTTGTATATATAGTGACTAATTGATCCTTTCTGAGTTGATCCCACGGCCAATATGTGCTTGCACCCGGCTCTCTGATCGGTACAGTGACGCCCTACTGTGGCGCAGAACCCTACGTACCTCCCTACCCGCTGCCAAATTCATGGAATTCCGACTAATACACATATTATAGTGCTAGTTAACAGATCTCTGCCAAGAACATTCTCTGAATAAACTTGGACTGGCTGGACTGCTGATTCTTGAAGGTCTTCAGACCTTCACCCTGGATGTCCTCTCCTTGGCTGACGTACATATCCCTCCCCAACTTCCATGTTTCAGATGACCGCCTGCCGGCGTTCAGAGGCGCCCAAGCCCAGTACACCTCGAGGCAACGCCGCCCAACCTTGTACTAGCCCGTTTACGCGCCTAACGGCGATCGCGGTGTGATTAGAAGTCAGTATATATGCAGGGCGGTTTTTACATGGAATCCTCAGCAACAGCGCTTCATTTCCTTCCTCTCTCCAAGTCCCACCTTCAGCAATAGCTAAAATGCGCGCAAGCACATTCCTTCTTCTCCTCCCTGTTCTCTGTAAGTATCTGTTGTTTGCCGATACGCTTGCAGTCTTGCTGACCCTGTGATCTTTGTCCTCGTCTAGACGCTCAGGCCCAGGTCACTATTTTCTTCCCTGGCGCTGACCAACTACCCGAGGGCACAGACCTAATCGCCGATGTTGCTGGAAGTGATGCTGAAGGACGCACAACGTACCTTGTCCGCGATGGCCCCAATACAGAAGCAGTCGGTAAGAAGCATATTTCCCCCATAATTACGCACTTTGGAAACAGGTTCTAATATAACATACTCTCTCTCTCTCTCGCAGCGACGATCGTTCAAGGACCATCCGACGTGGCGCTTGACTTTGAATTTGGCGGAGCGAGCGTAGCCGGTTCGTGCTCATGGGAAGGGGACAATGTTGCAGAGGCCACCTGCGTTCTCACAGACGCTGAAGGTCAAGTGGGGACACTCACCGCTGCTTTGCCCGCTATTACTGCAGAACTCGGAACCACCATTGGCGCTCCTGAGCCTACCGATGGTGGTGCATCTGGCACCCCTGGTTCCTCCGTTACATCTAGATCGACTGCTGCTCCTGGAGCTAGCTCGACATCCGCTCCTCCAAGTAACCCTTCTAGCGCAAGCAAACCTGCGAGCTCTGCACCACCTGCTGCTTCTAGTCAACCAGCTGACGAAGGGTCTGCGAGTCGTGCCACCGCTCCTGTTACTATGCTTTTTGCTGCCATCGCTTCTTACATGCTTTTGTAGACGCTTAGATTGTGTAGACTCGAGCGGCGACGATATACAGTAATGTGCCCTTCCTGAGTTGATCTTATGGCCAAGGGCGTATCTGGACTCTCCTACGCCCCTAGGTGAACTACCACCGGATAGAGCACTTCCACTCCTTTTTCTTCAGAGATCTCCGTCACCGGAACTGGCCTTGAGACTTTGGCACTTGAACGGGCGTTCCTTAAGTGCCCGTTCAAGTTCGAGCTCGTTATTGAGGTCTGGACAAGTTGAAAAGATCACGCGATACATACATACTAAGGCCGTCATCCTTGAATTGTTGGTTGTACTATTACTCATGGATGCTATGGATCGGTCACAGCCTCTTCGCCAATGCGATGCACACTCAACGCGAAACAGGATAGGTGTAAGGGATGGTCATCCCACGGGCGCTTACCTTCGCAGTTAGTGACTCTGTTTGCCCGTGTTTCGTTCCAGTCCGCATGTCAGGCCCGCGCCAATTTCACACCTAAAGCGCTGAGGTTCCAGAGGACTCGGAGTAGATTGCTGCTAGTACTTTGTCTGAGGAAGGGCGTTAAAGATTACATCCTAGTATCTCCTTATCCGAGACGTATAAGTAGTGATGCATGCCCATCTAGCTGAGACATGGAATAATGAGGCTCCTCCCGAGCCTTCCCGTATACCTTAACCCACGAGCAGGGGGCCTGACTGGACCGGCATTGGCAGCTCGAGTCGAACTTATTAGTAGCACTCGCGAAGTTTGCAGATTTGATTGGCTATTAATAAGGTTCTGCATCTTCCGATGCGTCTCCGCTAGACAGCGTGCACTTTTAGTTTCACCATTTCTGTTGCGAAACACCTTCACATCTTGCAATAATGTAGCTATTCCTTCGCTGCTTTTGGTACAGTGCACAATAGCTCGCACAAATCTCCTCCCAAGTACTCCCCGCTAGTAGGCGCTCGTCTAGGATGTGTACATTTCAACAGCGCTCGTCCACCGTACATCCCGCCCAGATTTGTGATGGATGCCATTAATAGCAACGCTTACCCCTGCGGCCATCACGGTGAGGGCAAAAGTCAGTATATATATCCGCTTAACTTTGCGACGGAAACTACTACAACTTTTAACCCCCCCCATCACGTCCTCTCCTAGTAAAACAAGATGCGCGCCACTGGAATCCTCCTTCTCCTCCCTGTCCTCTGTGAGCATCTGTACTCTCCAGTGGGCGCTCAATCTTGCTGAATTTGTGGTTTTATTATCTCGTTCAGATGCTCAGGCTCAGGTTACGTTGTTCCTCCCTGGCTTCTCAGAGGACCCTCAGGATCTAGTTGCCGATGTTGCTGGCACGGATGCTGAAGGTCACACAACATTCATTGTTCATGATGTCCCTGGCGTCGCAGAGGGAGAGGGTTTCGGTGGAACCGGTAAGCAGCACCTCCTTCGTCGAGACACATTAGGAAGAATGTCTAATGATGAGCGATCTCTTACAGCCACAATCATTCAAGGACCGTCAGACGCGTCCTTCATCGCTGAGCTCGACGGGGTGAGCGCCGCCGGCTCATGCTCTTGGACAGGAGAGAATTCTGCGGCAGCCGTCTGTACTTTCACAGACCCTGCAGGTCAAGTTGAGACCGTCACTACTCCCTTGCCCACAGGGACTGCTGCGCTTGGAACCACTGTTGGTGCACCCGAGGCAAGCTCTGGTGCATCTGCAAGCTCTGGTCCTTCAGTTACCCCTGGATCGACTGCGCCTCCTGGGGCTAGCTCCACCACTCCGGCTGCCAGTGGTCCTTCTGGTACAAGCAAGCCTGCTACCCCTTCAAGCACCAGATCTGGAGCGCCTGCTGAAGCCTCTGACGATGGCTCTGCGAGCCGTGCCACCGCTCCTCTTGCCATGCTCGCTGCGGCTGTCGCTTCGTATTGGCTTTTGTAGACGTTTTAGATGACGAGGCTTGTACACTTACCTAAATTATACTTGTGTTGTTCTGGCGTGATTAGGTGCTTGTTAGGCGCCCAATTAGTGTTTTTCGAGCTCCGAATGATACGAAGGAATTTCAGCCGTTCTGCGCTCGTGATGTCGGTCAGTAAGAAGCTGTAAGCAGTTCTGACCGTTTGAGAGGTTCCTCACCTGGTTTGCTGCCATCCAGCTCTCATGCTCTTCGCTCGTGGTTCCTACCCCACACCATCTGGAATTTTTGATATCAGTCTAAAATGACATGAATGCCAATCATCAACTGAAGATTGACAGGGACCATGAATCGAGCAGTCAGAGAAATACGACGTTACTTAGCACTCTGCCAATCGTAGTTTGGAGATCAGTGACGCCTTGAAGGCGAGAAGCCTCACATTTATCTCTAGGTCTGCCCAGACTTCGATCTGTTGGACCCCTTACTTCTTCTGAATCTGAGACTTTAAACATTCAGAGAACACCTGATGCGCTGATACCTCTTTCTGGCCTTTTGGTTCTTGGTGAAGTGGATTTCTGCCGGTGCCTTCTATGGTCTTAAAGTCCACCCCGAACTTGAGGCTCTGAATCGTTCGCGTCTTGGGCTTGGCAAGCCCGGTGTAGGGTGCTTGGCTGTGAGGTGAGGTTGCCACAAACGCTCAAAGACAAGCCTTGTTCGTGAGCGCTTCTACAGGATATTTATAGAGCGACTTAGAGTTTCACCCGAGCTGTAGTCACGATGGGTGAGTTTAGATGCTTCTTCTTGGTCGGAGTTGGGGAAGCAGGGGCACGTCGAAGCAGAGATTTGGCTGTCAATGGATAGTATCCTAAGATTAGAGCTAAGTTGCCGCCGGAATTATCTCTGGGGCATCCTATAGGGCTGCAGGGATCCTAGAGCCGCCAATTTGAATCCAAACGGCGGACGGCGGACGGGGAACGACTGGTGAGCTTTGATCTGCGTACCGGGGGAAAACCGATATACTCCGTTTGGTAGGTTATTTGGCTAGTGTATCATCTAGCTATCAACCTTGCTCATCGTCATATCTCTCGTCAGGGCGAACGAGAACATCCAAGACGTCCAACAGCGCCAGCGCTTCCTGACATTGACCGTGGGAACTTTCCACTCATTATTGCCGAAAAAAGTTCGGCCAATTTGTGCACTTTCCTCCTGCCTCCACCTCGTTTTCTGTTCCCATCCCGTTTCTCCCAAAAATGCCCCGGAAATCAAAATCTCAGACCTCTGGGGAGAAGGCGTCCAAGTCATCCAAGAAAAACAAAGTCGAGGCATCTTCAAATGAAGCCTCAAGCTCAAAATCCGTTCCTGAACGGACATCATCGCCAGTAGGGGATTCTCCTCCCTCGCAGCCCGAATCATCCAAAAAGCAAAAGCCATCGAGATCCTCTGAAAATGCAGCTGCAGGTTCTCTGAATGATACCACCGCCGAGACGGTACCAGAAGCCTCAACCTCGACACCGGCAGCTTCAGCATCAATATCAGCAGCACCTGCGCGGGTACCCTTCGACACACTTGAGCTCTCTGAACCGACAATGAAGGGACTGAAGGAGATGGGTATGGAGACGATGACTTCCATCCAAGCTAAATCCATCCCTGTTCTCCTGGCTGGAAAGGATGTTTTGGGCGCTGCACGGACGGGATCAGGGAAGACGCTCGCGTTCTTGATTCCTGCAGTAGAAATGCTGCATCGGTTAAAGTTCAAGCCAGTAAATGGTAAGCCTTCAGCCCGAGATCTCTGACACAATAACTCAATGAATGGGCTTGCAGGAACGGGTATTTTGATTCTCACCCCAACTCGAGAGCTTGCCTTGCAGATCTTTGGTGTAGCAAAGGACCTCATGGCTCACCATTCACAGACGTTTGGCGTGGTCATCGGCGGCGCCAACATCAAGGCTGAGCAGGATAAGCTAATGAAGGGTGTCAATTTGCTTGTTGCTACTCCTGGTCGTCTATTGGACCATCTGCAGGTGCACCTATACTTGTGTCTATTTCTCTGCGACACTTGTCTCATTCCTATCTACAGAACGCCAAAGGCTTCGTATACCGCAACCTTCGAGCCCTCGTCATTGACGAGGCTGACCGTATACTGGAGATTGGTTTCGAAGAGGAAATGAGGAAGATCATCAACATTCTCCCAAAAGATAACCGCCAAACCATGCTCTTCTCCGCTACTCAAACCACAAAAGTCACCGATCTGGCACGAATATCGCTGCGACCTGGGCCCGTTCATGTCGACGTCGACAAGGAGGAGGCAACCAGCACCGTCTCGACACTTTCGCAGGGCTATGTCGTATGTTCGTCGGACATGAGATTCAGACTGCTCTACACGTTTTTGAAGAAGAATCTGAAGAAAAGGTCATCGTCTTCTTCTCCAGCTGTAACTCGGTCAAATACCATGCGGAGCTGCTCAACTACATCGACGTGCCTGTCCTAGATCTTCATGTGCGTAGCTTCAGCCCTCCAGGGGACGCTACAACTAACGTTTCTCCAGGGCAAACAAAAACAGATGAAGCGTACAAATACCTTCTTCGAATTTATCAACGCAGAGTCTGGTATCCTCCTCTGTACAGACGTTGCTGCTCGTGGCTTGGATATTCCTCGGGTGGACTGGATTGTCCAGTACGACCCTCCCGACGATCCTCGTGACTATATCCATCGAGTTGGCCGTACAGCGCGTGCAGGCAAGGTCGGAAAGTCTCTGCTGTTCTTGCTGGAGAGCGAGCTAGGCTTTTTGAGATATCTCAAGGACGCCAAGGTTCCTCTGAACGAGTACTCTTTCCCCAACGACCGGATAGCCAGCATCCAAAGTCAAGTAAGTCATATATCAAGTGTGCGATATCACATTCCTGACACAACCTTCGTCTAGCTTGAGAAATTGCTCCAGAAGAACTACTTCCTCCACAAATCAGCCAAGGATGGCTTCAGGTCATACCTCCAAGCTTACGCCTCATATTCACTCAAGAAGATCTACGACGTCAACAAGTTGGATCTAGTGAAGGTCGGACGCTCGTTTGGCTTCTCGACGCCTCCTCGTGTCAACCTCATTGTCGGTCCCGGAGGTGGAAAGGGCAACGCCGCACAGAAGCGCAAGCTTCACGAAGCTGTTTCTGGTGACGAGGGCAGCGGATCGGAGGGTGAAGAGAACGAACAACCCGTGTCAAGGAGTCAGGGAAGGCAAGGGAAGCAGAGAAGGATAGAGACGCTGGGAAAGAAGTCGGTCGATCGGGAGGTTTACAGGAGAGGAGAAGAGCAGAGAGCCCAGAAAAGGAGCGGTCAGCAATGGAGTCGTTGACATTGCATCCACGTTTGAGGAAGAATCTGGGGTACGTTCCACGTCTTTCGGTACCGCCAGGATTCACTATCCTACATCCATTCGGCTTTGTACACTCTCGGAATACATTCGGAATACGCCATTCCGCTTGAGCTTTAAGGTTAGAACACAAACCGCCAGGAACATTGTACGTGGCCCGGTATAGTCGTGAGAGTGAAGAAATCCTTGAGAATTGCTAGCCTCATTTCTTGGATATTGCAAATGAGAGTGCGACGCCAAGGGCGGCAGAGGATGCCCGCTCTTTCCGTTCGATGGCGGCAAAGGTTATGGGCGTCTAAAAGGGGCCCGCTGCTCTCCTCTCAGCTCTTTAAACATGAACGCTGAGAATAGAGATTCTATAAACTATTCATGAACCCTTCCTCTTTTAAACGCATTGAAATAGCCCGACGCCATGGGATCAAGAAGTCTGCGGGCATTCGTCGAAAATTGTGCCGGCGCTTAATGGGTTTCGGCTTTATCGACCTTTCGGAGTTGACTTTTGATGCCGTCTCTGCGGCTCGCGATTTAGGGTTGGCTATGGGCATCCGCCAGATCCGGTCTAGCTTCCAGTGCCTGTTGCTTAGCTTTGTCATTCATGTCGAGTCATTTTGCCGCAACTGACCTAGTCCCTGAATCCCTCTGAATGAAGCCCACCAGCAATCTCCAGCTCTGAATTCCGTTGACTTTCCGACCGTAACTTTCAGCCCACCGCAGCTCTCGCTTAGCAACCCCTCCTCACCCCTCTCCACCGCTGAGCGCGCAATGACGCCTACAACCGCGAACGAATGGTACGCGGAATATCGAAAGGTGCGCAAGAAATTGCGACATCCTGTTCTCCGTGAAATTGTCTAGACCTGAAGCAGTGATGCAATTCAGCAACGTTTTCATCGTCCAAGGCGCTCCGGAGCAAATTGCAACGTGCCAAACGCTTCTCAGAGACCACCTGCGTCAAACCTGCGTTGAGCCGTTGCAAGCCGTGTCGATACCTCGCGAACTTGCCTTTTGGCGCTATCAGATGAAGCAAAAAATAAATATTCAGTACATTTGATTTTGACTCCCCGACAACCTATCCGAGGCAAATCCATCGGTACGCGTTCAGAGACGCGCCTGGCTTTCCGCTGCATCCGGCGCTCTGTCGTCATTCTCAAAAAAATGAGCCCTCTCCTACATCCCACAACTGCCACAATTGCTCCTCAACAATAGAGTATAGTATCCCAAATGTTGTTGTCATCATTGCGAAATGCTCAGTCAGCAAAGAAGAGGGATTCCAGCACAAGACACCGCCGCCCGCCAACATCCGCCGTGTCAGGGATCCCAAGATCCGGAACCAGATTCCGAGTCGACGAGGACTCAACCTCATTTGGATGCTAAAAAAAATAAACAAGATTGACGGTAGATCGACCCTTGGTTCCTCTCCATATAAATAGAAGAAGGCCTTTCCAACCATGATCCCACTACCTCCTCTGAGCCCTCCAAACTGGCGTTCTCTCTGCTTTCATTCCAACCCTCCATCGCGTGTTCACCATGTCGCACGCCGTAGCCATCCCAAACTCTGGTTCTGCTGCTTGCTGCTACAACGCCCCTGACATGCTGCTTTCCAAGTCACTTCCGCCTTCATACACACCTTCGCAGCCTGCCCCCTTGTACTCTGACTCTCCGATCTCGGGCGAGCAGTCCCTGCAATACACTCCTCGTGTAGGGGGTTCTTGGATGCTTCCCCAGTCTCACTATGTCAAACGGGTGGGCAAGACGACCATCGTCCTTGACCATCAGGAGGAGGATGCTCGCATTCCTCAATACCGACAAACTGGCATCATTAGTGGGTACATCCAACTCCTGGATGTTCCGCGCGTCAGTGAGGTCACCTTGTCTGTAAGTCATGTTCATCTTCCATTTGTTGTATCTCAAACTTACATTCTTTCCCATGTTAGATCGAGGGTCGGCTTGATGTGTCTATGGCCGAAGGGACGAACAGCGCGACAATTAAGACCCTCCATTCCTCAGTAGCGCTATGGAAGAGGCCTCGTCCGAATGCCACCACCGAGTCGGGAAGCATGCCAACCATATGTCCATCTCAACTTGATTTCGCCTTTGCTCTGCCCAGCGAATATGAAGACTCGACAGGGTGCCATCCATTGCCACCTTCATTCCAAACTCCAGATGTCGGGCACTCGCAGGCTTCTTTGTTCGCACGCAGCTCCTATCGCATTCATGTCACGATCAAGAGGACACCGAAGCTTGGCGGAAGCCTTGCAATGCTGGAGAAGACGAAGCAGTGAGTATTCTGAGCTTCTCGATCGACGCTAGAAGATGGTTGCTGATCGAAATCCTAGCGTCTTTGTTCCTTTCGAATATCGGCCTCGGAGTCGAAGCCAGTATCCCGTGTCTAGCGTCACGAGTTCCTCGCACTTATCAAAACTATCCCTGACGAGTGGTACCAATCAACGACTTCCATCGATGTGCCATCCCCTCAGGGTGTAGATGGGACATTCCAGCCTGTTACTGCCAATGTAAGTTTCAGTTTGGAACATTAATGAGGATTAGAGCATCATCTGACTGTGCTTTTAATAGATGCTTGTACCCAACCCCCGTGTCTACGCGCTGTCAGACTCGATCCCGTTCCATCTCCAGCTTTCGGGGCGGGTGGACTCGCTCCGTGCCCTCGTCGCACCCGATACCCTGTCCGAAGATACCCTGTCTGACAACCGAACATCCGCCCACTGTCCAAAAGCTTCCTCTCGCCAACGTCACTGCATCAAACGCCTGCAGGGTGAAGTGGGAACCTCTCTCCGCGTCTTCCTTCTCCGTCAAGTCCGACTCGAGCTCAAGGGCAAGATTCGGGTTCAAAATATCATCATTGGCGAAGCTCAGCTTGATGCTGTTCCACCCGTGTTGACGGACGGTTATCGTCCACCTGTGGTGTCGGGCAGCTCTGAGGAGTACCTGAGCTGGACTGGACGACTGCAGTGCGGAAAGGGCATGGATAAATTCCTTCGCGAGCACCCATGGCAAGCTTGCACCAATGTTACTTTCGGGAGGCTTCCACGCCGGGGAGACGCTCAAGGTGAACGACTTTATCGCGTTCAGCGTTGGTGACTCGACCCCTCCGTGGGAAAGGACATTCGGATGAGCATCGGGGTGAAGATGGTCACCGAGTCTTGGGATGACGGTAACGACAATGACGATCTCCTTTCTTTCTAAGTTATCCTTGACTTTCTCCCTCTTCCATGCTGCATGCACCTTTGAATTCTTTCGCTTTCGACACGGGTCATATTGCTTTACTTATCATTATTCGGTTTTGTGAGTTTGTATTCCACATATGGGTCATTATGGACTAGAACGAAAAGTATCAGAACGCTACCTTAGAAGCAATGATTTATTTCCACCGCAATGTCTTGATCTACGTATACTTGGCGGACTCTCTATGCCACACGACTTTGTTACGAATAGGGCACCTACATCTTGAACACGAAAGATTCATACAACTCTGACTTCGAGGCACCATCGTGCAAATCATGGCTTGGCAAAACCTTGTAGAAAGTGGGCCTGTACCTCGTGAATTCGTCCAATGCCTTATGGCTTGCTTGCTGTACGATTCATAGAAGTAATTGAGAGTCTAGGATGTATTAAGTTAATGAATAACAGAATAGCAATGTGCGAGCAGAGACTAGTCCTCTTTCTCTGGCAAAAGGACCTTCCTCCTGTACTTGTTTTGGTCGCGCAACCACTGTAGGACGCGTTAATTGAGCTCTGGGTTGCACTGAGAACGAAGAATACACACCTGTCTATACTGGTGCAAGGAACCAATCCTCTCTCCGTAATAATCGGGTACAGGAGCGGTTGGGCTTTGCAAAGATGCGTCCACGCGGTTCTTGGCGATATGGTGTAGGAATTCCCTTGTCCTTCTCGTCGACCGCTGCAAGCTGGTGTCTGTGGCGCATACGCCAAAGGGCTCCTCCGATACTTGGTCCTGCTATTGCGCCAACGCCTGAAAACGTGTGGTTGGTTGTTCAGCAATAATTACTTGGCAAAAAACCATATGAACTCACCAAGACAGGCGACGGTGAACATACCGTAGGCCATGAATGGGTCCAATCCCTGTCACACGTGTCAATTTACTGCCAGCGTCTGAGCCTACATGAGACCTACCATGATGGGCTTCAATGGGTCAGTCTCGAGAGAGCCAAAATAGCCGATGCCAGCCGTGAATCCGAGCAAACCACCTGGGACTGTCGCAGTCTAGACATTATAAAAGTCAGGATATCTCGCGAGCTTCACTAACTAATTGACGCACTGTTTCCCAACGCTTCCGACTCCGCCTGATAGCTAGATACTCCGGCCATGTCATGTTCTCCGTGGTAGGTGTCATGTGTATCGGTTTCGGTGCAACTTCCGCATCAGCTTGGGTGCAAGACCTCGACGAGAACCAGAATTGCTCGTAGCGGCTAATCTTCCTGCATTGTGCAGCCTGAGGATGGTGTCCTCGATGCAGATAGTGACATGGTGGATGGGCTTGACGTGTTGGACGCACCGACGTGACGGTGTGAAACCAAAACGAAGGGCGTGGGAAGATATTGCCTATTTGGGATCTCGGCACCGTGGGGAACGACGAGCGCTAATTACTCTGAGCAATCACCACCACGACGGCGACGAGCATTGCCTCATGATCACAGCTCTGAAATGACCACCAATCTCTGTGCACCTCCTGCTGCTTGAAATGTCGCTCAGTGCACCCACGCCCATCACCAGGACCAGTGGAAGACACATATGCCCTGGAGAGCTACTGAAAGTCGGGACAGTCTCCATACGACTGGAGTGACACCAGCGCCGACACATTCTGTGACCATGTCCATGCCAGTGATGGATGGCACCCCTACAATGGCGCTTCCAGATATCTACCCTTGACCAACTTATCCGACGTAAAACTCTGCGAGGGGCTGAGTTTCTCGCCAACCACTGTTTTGTGGACGCAACCTACCGAGTCACCGACGCAAGGTGCTGACCATCAGAGTGTATGTGGTTGCCCTACGATCTCCAGGGACGAAGGCTCGTTGAGGAATCGGACAGACGGGTTAATGGGACCCGGACGACGACATATGCGATCCTTGTTGCAGGCTCACTGGCGATTGGAATGGGGAGGGTTCAATCGAGAGTGACTCTGTGTTCCCGAAAGCTGTGGTGAGTGGTCAGGTGGATAATCTCGGCGCTCAGAAGAACTGACCTTAGGATCGACGAACCCTAGCCGAGATATACAGCGAGCTTCCATCTCCGCAACCGGTATGGTGCCCGGGTATGGTGGGATATCTGCGCGGCTGTTAGACGACGAGGACGACCTAGACGGACTAGGGCTACATAGCACGCTGCACCGTTACCAGAGAAGATCGGTGGCTGCCCTTGTACAGCACGAGTCCGACACCCACAGCATAGAGAACCCGGTCTACCTCTCATTGACCACCCTAGACGGACGGCTGTTCTACTTCCAGCCGGGAACTATGGAGATTCTGTTGGAGAAGCAAATGGTGTCTCCTTGTCGAGGGGGCATTCTTTGCGAAGAGCTGGGAACTGGGAAGACTGTCATGATCATTGGCCTCATTCTTGCAACACTCAAGCAGGTCCCAAAGCCGGAGGAATCACTGCTGGACGAACGATCAGTAATGACACCCTCTCCTTCCGACACTTCCCTTCAGCCGAATGTATTCGGTCACGCAGTGACTTTGACCTCGGCCAGGAGCCCATAGGCAATCGTGTACCATCGTTAGTGGAATTAATGGTGGACAGCAGCAGGACTCGCCCCTTCCATTTCATACCGAACCCCGCAACCCTCGCTGGAGCTGAAAAGGCTAGAAGGATCGAAGAGATTGAAGAGAAGTTTGAAGCTCTCCCGATATATGAAGCGTGCAGGGCCAGTACACCATTCTACTTTCATTTCGAAAGAAACCCGACAGACGATGATCGGCCGGGAAAACGACGGAGACAGACAGGTCGGAGACCCAAACGCATGTATCTGTCGACAGCAACATTGGTTGTAGTACCAGCAAATCTGCTCAGCCAATGGGACAGAGAAATTCTGAAGCATGCCTCGCACCCGCTTCGTGTGTTCATCTTGCGCTCGAAGACTCCGTTGCCAACTGTGCATCAACTCGCTGACTATGATGTAAGTCCCCTTCTCCGGTTCTGCTTACTGTATCGACTTATCTCCTTTACAGATAATACTGACAACATACACCCGTATGTGCACCCATGGGCCTTCCAGAAGTCCCCCAAACTGATCAATTTTGCCTAGGGTTCACTACGAGTCTCAACACACAGAGACATCGAAACTGTACTCCCGGTCACGTGCAAATGCCCCGAGATCCCAGGCACCAGGGTACCTGACTGCAAGTGTCAAAAAGAAGTGTCACCCTTCCTTCAAATTCGATGGAAACGACTCGTGATTGATGAAGGCCACGTCTCATCGTCAGTATCAACAGTCCTCACGCATTTCGCGAAGGCGTTGAGCGTTGAGCGGAGGTGGATCGTGACCGGCACGCCTACCACCAACCTTCTGGGACTTGGGCTCGGAAAACGAACCATGGAAGAATCAGCTATCCACCAGCTTGAAGAACCCATGCCTCCCGATGAAGGCTTCCCGATGGATGTGGACTCACATGACACCTTTATGGGAGCAGGAAACGCCGCCGCCGCCGTCGAACCTTCGTTGCAAGGCAGAGCACTGGTTACCCCATGGACGAGTTCGACAACCCTTCAGCTATCATACCAGCCGCTTCAGCTCAACCCCGTATATGGAACAAGTACGATCGGGAAGACCTGCGGAAACTAGGCAACATGATTAGCAACTTATCGCGATGCCCCAGTTTGCCAGCGACTCGAGGATGATGACTACGCACGTAACGGAACCTCTCCTGGATCCCAACGGTCCAAGGCCAGGTGCGATATCGGTGCTGTCGCAGGTGATGAACACAGTGATGATTCGCCACCGGTAAGTACCTCTTCGGAATGCCTAAAGGGTACGAAGGTGACCTCCACCGCTTTCCTCTAGTGTCGAGGACGTCGAAGCCGAAGTCGTCCTTCCCCCGCTAACACACGAATCGGTTCTATTAGAACTCGACCCTCTCCTCGCCATCTCTTACAACGCCTTGCAAGCTGTGATTGCCATCAATGCTGTCGACTCTGAGCGGAAAGATCAAGACTACCTATTCCACCCCGCAGTGCGTCGTTCACTCAAGGCCTGTGCACAATACTGATTCTGCTATTCAGAACGTCGAGTTCCTGCAACTCGCTCTGAGAAACATGTCACAGTGAGTTTGACATGTTAGACCCGTGCTCAACACGCTCACAATTTACAGGTTGATGTTTTGGCATGTCGACGAGAACCTGTTCAACATAGAGGCCCTTCATGCTTCGAAACAAGATCATTTTGACAGAGCCTTGAAGCGAGGGGCATCTGCAGACGATATCAAACTTCTAGATGATGCCTTCCGACACGTGTAGGTGGCCTCTTCCAACCTAGGAAGGACTCTGTACTCAAAACCATCTGTAGAGCAATTGCGGCGAACCACCCTCTTTGGAGAGCCGTGCAAGAACATGAAGATGTCGTATACTCTGTTTCATCCATGCCACCCTCGGTCTTTGATGCCTGGACCCGAATCCCTACGCGATATGCACCACCAGCAGGCCCATCACACAACGGATACCTGCACGCTGATCGACTTGTCAAACTGTATGACATGCTACTCAAGAAACCCTTGATCAATGAGGAGGAAATGATCAAGCACGGTCAGGCTATCGCCAAGCATGACGCGGAGATTCGTAGAGTCTACCTTGAATCGCAGAAGAAGTCGAACAAGACTGGTCGGCGGTCAACCCAGATCCAGGCTGAGAATGCCACATCCCATAGCCAGGTTGCCGACATCGCTGCGAAGAAGGCAGCTTCTAAGGAGACGTTAAAGGAGATGCAGGAGGAGCTAGATCAATCGATGGCCTTGCTGGAGAATGATTCCGCAGATGACCTGGACGACAATCTATCCGAGGGTCAACCAGGCGCCACAATCCCCCCACCTCCAGCAGGAGATTCAAGCAAGCTGTCAAGGCTGACTCTCTCGTCTTGCCTGGCCCAAGTCAAGATCGGCTCCTCAGCATCCAGTAAACTCAACTACATCGTAACGAAGTTCTCAAGTATTCGTCAACTGAGAAGTTCCTCATTTTCTCAGATTCGGACGTCACCTTAGCACATATCGCGGAAGCGTTGACAATGATCCACGTCAAGTTCTTGCGGTTCACGGCCCAGATTCCTCCCCAGTATCGCGAACAGTTGGTTTGACTTTTGAGACTTCGGAGACATATAGGGTCTTCTTGATGGAGTTGAAGCATGGTGCTCGTGGACTGTAAGTTTGTGATAACTGGCTACTGCTCACTCTCTAATTGCTTTTATCACAGGAACCTTGTTTCGGCATCGCGTGTTATCTTTTGTGAGCCGGTCTGGCAGGCTGACGTAGAAAGCCAGGCAATCAAGGTACGGGGTCTTGCTGCTGGTTTCAGACAGCGTTGACGTACGGTTGATTGAATAGCGAGTCCACCGTATTGGCCAGACCCACCCGATCTCGGTCAAGACCCTTGCTTAAGGGTTCTGCTGAAGAAGTTATAGTAGCTCGTCGGCATGCTCTACACAACACCCTAGACAAATTACCCAAATTGATAGAGGAGGTCGGAATGCGTGATTTCGTGGCCGTACGTTTCTTGTCAATTTTCTTTTTCTGCTCCTCCCTCACCCAGATTGTTTCTTAGAATCCTAGATTCATTGAAACGCACCACAACTTGAGTACCTGCCCGGCTTCAGCTTTCCGCTCGTCGACCTTTCTCCACTTGGCACGCCAAGCTTGAAGTTGAAGATCAAGGTTCGGACTCCAGACTCAGCTCATAGCAACAAACGCGTGCGCCTGGGAGAGCCTTGTTTGGAGGATGAGTCCACACACAGTGCTACCGCGCAAACCACTCCCAAGAAGGCACGCACCATTCGCTTTGCATAAATCTCTTCGAGTTCCCTAGGCCTTTGCCCGACCACTATGGATCATCGCCTAAGTACTAGTATATATGATGCACTGTGTTGTAGAATCCATCAGTACACCATGCTTCAATCTACCGCTGAGAAACGTTGTTCCATCAATCTCAGTGGTTTTCCCCACGCATCCCTGCGCGATCTCCCCGTACCTAGCCTATGGCCTCGTTTCAGGCGCAACCAGTGCATTTCAAGGCGCCACGGGTTGGTCGGTCGTGATCGGTGCACCATTTTGCCGCCCCTTCCGTCGGGTGCACAGGGCGTATGCATCAGACGGCAGCCATGGCTGAAACCGAAATCTGTATATAAGGAACGTAGCGAGTCCCTTTAGCAACATAGATCCATCCCTATCTCTCATAAAATGCGCGCAGCTGCCTTCTTCCTGCTACTTCCCGTCCTTGGTGAGAGACAATTTGACTCAGCGCTTACACCAGACACTGACCCTCTCCTTTTCTTCCAGCCGCTCAGGCGCAGGTCACACTGCTTCTTCCGCCCCCAGGCAGCGATACGTCGCCAGATGATACAGTCTACGTTGCAGACGTCGGTGCAACAGAAGGGGGCTCTCAACTTATGTATTCACCCCAGTGATCCAGCTGAGGAAGGTCCTTTCCCTGCAACAAGTAGGTTGCTGCATCGTATCGTCTGGTGGGACTTCACTTACCACGCCCTCAACAGTCACTGTCGTCCAGGGCGCTTCACAAGTCTCTGCTCATTATGCCATCCCGGAAGCCTCGTATACTGTCGACCTCTTTTGCTCCTGGAGCGCGGACAATACGGCAGAAGCCACTTGCACAGGCGCAGATCCGGGTGAAGAGGTGGCAACCTCGACAGTGTCCCTTTCCGCAACGACTCTCGAGATAGGAACAACTATTGGAGCAGCTGCCACCTCTGGGCCATCTGCCAGCTCCGGCGCATCCGCTACTCCATCTCCCTCTGCGGGCTCTACGAGACCCGTTTCTCCTGGCGCTTCTAGCTCCGGAACTGACGCTCCTGAGCAGAGCGAGGAGCCGGGCTCTGCCTCGCGTACCGGCGTCTCTGCTTTCATCCTTACTGCGACCTTGCCTCCTTCTGGCTTTTGTAGTCCCTAGAAGTACCATTTGTGCGTTGGCGACTGTGTATGACACGCTACTCTACCTAATGTCTTACTATTATCACGATATGTACGAATGAGCCTTCTTAATGCAATTTGAGCTCCACGACGCGTCCCTTTCTTTCGCCTTGTCATGTGTCAATTTAAGCGCCCATCGCAATCGACCGACTTTTTTAGACTCCGCGTTGCATACCCACATCAGTCGGCTCGACACGCGTTGTCTTACTTGAACTCGAAGACGGCGACCATGGAGTTTCTAACCAACCGGATCCTATCCTTTTACCCTATTATGCCGCAAATAGTTCCCTCCCTGACGAACTTACTCCCATTCTCGAAACCCACCTTGGTGCCCTCGACACCCAGATCGACGCCGCTGAAAACGATTGCAGATACCATGAAGCAAGTCGCAGATCTTTTGGATTTAGCAAAACAGCAGAGGGAGAGACAGTCAAAATTAAAGGTCGAACGAAATGCCTGGCACACTGTTGGCAAAGGCGTTCGCACCTTACCAATCGAATTGCTAGGCAAGATCTTTGAGGTGGTGACCACGTCTGACTCAAAGGGGTGCGTCAAGTGCAACAGATCCTAAGGACCTCCTGCCTCTTCGACTTGTCTGCAATCATTGGGATGTCGTGGCTCTCAGCACACCAAAGCTGTGGTCAAGCCTACGGCTAGACCTTGATCAATTGCGCAGTGGGACATCCGAGAGCGACTGGGAAGCTGGCATGTCACACCTAGTTAACCTGGTACCAGCGAGCAGGACAGTATTCACTGGCACTGGTGATCACTGGGAACCAAATCTCCTTACGTCGCCTCGCCGATTGGATGCCCCGGCTCACCGCAGCTATCAAAGCAGTAGCCACCTCGCCTCTGAGCTTCAACATTACAAAGCTCTCGATCCACTACCACCACAAGGGCAATGCTTACGACAGGGGCTTGAACATCTTTCGAGTGCATCACCTTCGCTGAATACTGAACAATCCCAACGTTTCGCCAATATCATTACACAAATACAAGAGCTCAGTCTCTCAGACTGGACATGGTGCAACATCATGACCCCTCAATATGCTCAGGCCTGGGATAACGGTACACTCAAGAGCCTATATATATCTAATGAGTCACCCGCATTTGACGACATCTTCACTTTCGATGGGAGCTACCTTCCCAAGTCTATCCGACTCCTCCAGTTGCACGGAACACATTCCCTTCCCATGAACGTCCTCTCGGAACTTCCTATGCTCGAGTGCTCATTATCGCGGCGCTGGGAGCGCTCGACATCGAGCGGCGAGTCGCCCTCACTATCCCACATCTCCGGCATCTCGCTCTAAGTGGTAATGGGACGGCGATGGTGCTCGATGCCTTCTATCCTTATCTCTCTTACACTACCATCCATCAAATCCTTGCGATTTGCCTATTCTTCACTGTGGAAGGTGTCGCCTATCCGTAGCCTCTTGGACAGAAGTGGTGTGAAGGAAATCGAATTATCGCTGGACAACAGGGCGGTTTACGGCCTACAACGGCTCCTCTTGCCGTTTGGTAAGATGGCCTGCAGGATCACCAATTTACTCATAGAGGGAGTTCGACCTCTTCTGTCGCTGAAGGAGGAAGTGGTTCACGCGATCGCGATTTCCGTCAAGAATATCGTTTGTCGCAAAGGTCCAAGTACAAGCCATAGGGGGAAGCAGTTTGCGGACAGGCTCCCGCCTTCGAATGCAAAGACTCGTATCTACATGCCTGACAACGAGAACAAGATCCCAGAAATCGAAGACAAGATGGAGGTCAGGTATGTTTTCCCTGCAGTGCTTTCATCGATGTTTGAGGGGGGCATACTTGCGCACGAGGCTCACAGGGGCCCATTGGTCATATAATGCCGAGGCAGCGCTAGATCTTGAAGCTTCACCGGTGAAATTCGTGCTGTGGCTGCCTGAATATTGTATTTTCTTTGTGTATCATGTACAATGAACTCAGCTCCTTGATTCTCGAACTCTTGCAGCATGAGCCGTCAGGATATCATTGAGACCGTCCCTCTTGTGGCAATTGTCAAAGGTGAAACTCTTTGCCATCTCTTCCAGCTGTTGTCCATCCCAATGAAGAGGTCCGCCCACTCCTTCACCAGGAACTCCGCTACCAACATCGTCCGCGAAATTCGAGTGGTTCGCTCAGGTACGGTCCACAATGGAGGGTACAGCTTGAGGTTAGCCTTGTCCTCAACGGAGTCTTGAATCAAGGAGATGATTGGCTCGTAAATCTGCTTGACGTGCGTGTCGTCTTTGCCCCAGGCATCGACTGCCATCTTGTGCTTCTTGGCCAGGAAGGTCTGGAAGTGTTTGCGATAGGCCGTTTCGGGGCGAAACATGAACCATTCCCATGAAGCCAATGTCTTTGTAAAGCCAAATCGACCAACTCAACCGGTCCTGTACTGATGTCAGTCAAGGGTAAGTGGACAGGAAGGTACTCGCTTGCTCGTAAATGTGCAACTGATCCTTGAGGACCTCGTAACGACGTCTGTTGATGTCCTCCGTTGCATCGCCATCATATTCCTTCCTCGCATAGACTGGGCCCCATTCGCCATTCCAGACACAAAGACCCCTTGAATCCATCCATTCTCGCTTACGTTTGTACGTCTTGAGTAAGCGCTCTTTCTGGGCATC